>BSUD01000005.1:43987527-44104324 GCA_033239045.1 Fagopyrum esculentum | reverse complement strand
TGGATGCCAACGGTCCTCGTCGGCATAGATCATAGCCACATCCTCCCAAAAGTCCTTAGCGGACACGTTCCTAGGGAGTCGACCGTTGTAGGTCTCATGGAACCCAAAGATGGTCCCGAACTCGACAATGCTCAACTGGTAGTCTCTGTTCATGAGACGGAAGGAGACAGTCCTATCAACATGGCTGTGCTCAAAAGACGTCACAACCTCTCGGGTGATCTCCTCATAAGCGTCTTCACGAATGTTCGTGAAGACAAGTAAACCGGCTCTATCCAAGAGCCATGTGAGGTCATCTACAATGTTGAGAGGATGTAGATCCTCCAACAACAAGTATCTAGGGCCAATTACTGCCCTCTTCTCGATCCTCTCAAATGCAGCTTGGTGGTTTTCGTGTATGATCGGGATGCTAGGGTGAGGTGGTGAGGATGGAGGTGAAGATGGAGGTGAAGGTGGAGGTGAAGGTGAGGGAGATGAAGGTGGTGGTGCCCTAGATGTGGAAGGGTTACCCTTTCTCTTCTTATTCTGCTCCCCTTTCTTTTCCTTAATCCTTCCCGAAACTCTCCTCACAAAATCCATTCTGTTGAAAATTACGGTCTGTTCTTCCCAAAACCACGGCCGTGGAACCTATGCAGACCGTGATTCGACACAGTAATTCTCAATTCTCAGCAAATCAGCAATCAAACTCCACAACAAGCAGTCTTAATCTAATTTCTTCCAATCTCAATCAGTTCTTCCTAATAATCTCTAACAAAAACGAACAAAAACGACTAGAATCAAGAAGAGAGCAAAAACCTCTTTTTCGGATTGAGAAATCCAAAATGCGGGTTTGTTGATCGTTTTCCACGCGATTTGTTGCTTGGATCTTGTTCTTGGTTGGATTTGCTTCAGTTTAGGAAGAAGAATCGTTAAAAACGATTAGAGAACGAAGAATTTGGATGAGCTGTGCGATTTCGGCGTTTAGGGCGTGGAAATTGGGGGTTTTTGTGGTGTTTTTGTGGTGAAGTGTGGCTTTTATACTCGCAGGCAAAATTTCAAAAATCACGGTCTGTCGGGGCATTCCACGGCCGTGGAAATGTACGGACCCATAATTTTGGTGATTTTTCACAGGCCTTTGAGAATTACGGCCACTGTAGCAATGACGACCGTAATTTAGACCGTGGAACTCTCTGTAAAGCTTCAAAGTCCAAATTTCGTCACTTCTCTTCGACATTATCCCTCCTTTCTCCTTTTCCATCGATCCTACAACCAAAAACACGAACATACCGGAAGGAATCGAGGCAAAATAAAACCGAAACGTCTATTCTAAACTAAACTATGAATCGGAAACAAAAACGAAAATGCAATACCTTGGGTTGCCTCCCAAGAAGCGCTTTGTTTAAGGTCCGTAGCTAGACCAAACTCGCACTTATTCGAGTGCGGTAGGTGCAAACTCCTCAGCTTGGAGTTCCGGTGAGTACTTCTTGAGCCGTTGACCGTTCACCTTAAAACTTCCGCTAGCTTCACCCCATACTTCAACTGCACCATGGGGGAAAATGCGCTTAATTAGAAAAGGTCCAGTCCAACGAGATTTTAACTTACCTGGAAAGAGGCGAAGTCTCGAATTGAAGAGGAGAACTTGATCTCCTTCTTGGAAGTCCTTTGGAATGATATGCTTATCATGCCAACGCTTTGCTCTTTCCTTGTAGATCTTAGCGTTTTCATAGGCGTTCAAACGGAGTTCATCCAGCTCGTTGATGTCTAGGAGACGCTTCTCTCCCGCTTCTTTCATGCTGAAATTCAGCCACTTGATAGCCCAAAACGCTTTGTGCTCTAGCTCTACCGGCAAGTGACAAGACTTCCCATACACAAGGTTGTATGGTGTGGTTCCTATGGGAGTCTTGTATGCGGTCCGGTATGCCCATAACGCATCATCTAGTTTCAAGGACCAATCTTTCCTAGTCCTCGAAACCGTCTTCTCTAGAATTCCCTTGATCTCCCTATTTGAGATCTCAACTTGTCCACTCGTTTGTGGATGGTAAGGGGTGGCGATCTTGTGAGTAACCCCATACTTGGATAGAAGAGCTTCAAAGCGACGGGCTATGAAGTGAGAACCCCCATCACTTATGATCGTCCTTGGCGTCCCGAATCGCGGAAAGATGGTCTTGTTGAAGAACTTAACCACCACCATGGCATCATTTGTGGGAGAGGCAATGGCTTCTACCCATCTAGAAAAGACAAGTCTAAACTAAGTTAAAGCAAATCTTTAACTTAGTTGAGTTGAAGTACCTCTAGATTAAGGACACCTTTTGGAAGCAATATGGAGTATTAGATTGAGGAATGCACGAATGAAGGCAAGAATCACAGTTTTACCCTAAATTACGGCCGTGGATTGTGATGCAGAATTCGATGTTCATTCCAGGGGATATTACGGCCGTGGAAGTTACCCGTGTTTATCTCCACGCCTCAAAATTACGGTCGTGGAATCTTCCACGACCGTGATCTTGGCGAATCCTTTCGCCACGTTTCGAAGCCATGATCTTTTGAAGATCGGGCCGGGCCGACATTTTGCCCTGCATTATAAAAAGGACGGATGAAGCAAGATTCCGTCACCTCGCTACCTAGCTTACGACCTTTCAACCCTAAGTTTAGCGGCAAAAACGCAAGCTTAGGAACGCACAAACCCTCATTCTTGGAGGTGATTTTGGGGAGATCTCATTGAAGATCAAAGTTCGGAATTGAAGAATTGCTGCTAGCGATCGTTGCGTTTGTGCAAGATCAAAGTTCTCGGAGGATTTTGCAAGAAGGATTCTCTTCTTGCTTAGGTTTGATTTAGGATCGGATTGACATCCCGTTTCCTTTCTTTCCTAAGATTGTGATTGCTTATTCCTATTTGAATCCCTTGATAAACACTTGTTCTTGATTGTGATTCTGAGATTCTTTTGAAGATTATTGATAGTTCTTGAAAGTTTCCATCTTTTATCTTTTAAATCTTGCATTAATATCAAATGACTGTTATTGGCTAAAAACCCTTAACACTTCTAAGGTGAAGGGTTGATAGTTGTGGCTTAGATGATGATAGATCGATCGCAAACAGATTAGACTCTGAGAGTTAGAGAATTGTCGCCGACAACCCTAAATTACGGGCTGTTCTTGAGTTCCACGGCCGTGGAATCTCAAGATCCAACCGTAATTTCCCTGAGTTTACGAGCTTGCTTTTACCTTAATCCAAAGTTAAAGATTTGCTTTAGCTTAGTTTAGACTTGTCTTTTCTAGGTGGTAGTGAAGCCTCAACAACCTCTACCTCAATTGTGAGCCTCAACAACCTCAATCGGATAAGTTAGTCTTGACCTTTAGATTATAGGTTTGGGTATTTGATGCTAATCCTTGTCTTTAGAACCCCTCTATATTGAGCCTCAACAACCTGTATAGGAGGTATCTTTTAGGTGAGTTACATAAGGTTTTTGGAACCTCAACCGTACGATTACCTTACACTAGTATACCTTTGCATATCTCTACTCTGTCTTTATATCAATAGTATATCTTGAATCTGTTGCCACAACTGAATACCCGGATCTTTAGGATTGTTGTTTTCCCAATATTTGCAAAACTCCCATATTTACTGTTTGATAACCTGAAATCGAATTTGTTCCCACCCAAATCCCTGTGTTCGATACTCTGGAATTCTTGCTTAGCTACCTCGATCCGTACACTGCGGGTTCGCTGCTTGATTCTAGTTTTATAAATTTAAAGCTTATTTGCACACACCTCTAGGGGCGAACAGTAAGCTCCTTAGAACCATCCTAAATTTTTCTTCATTTGTGAAGACCTTTCCTAGTGAGTCCAAGTTGTTCACGATCTCAGTGAATCTTGTGAACATTTCTTTGACTGGTTCATTTGGATTCATCTTGAATAGCTCCTATTGTCTGAGGAAGATGCTAATCTTTGTTTCCTTGACTTGACTTGTTCCTTCGTAAGTGACAACGAGTTTGTCCCATATTTCCTTTGCACTCTTGCACGATGAGATGCGGTTGAATTCGTTGGTATCTAATCCGCAGTAGAGTAAGTTCATAGCTTTGTAGTTCTTTGACACACTGTCCAAGTCAGCTTGTGTGAAGTCAACTTCCTTCTTTGGGACTTGGACACCTTCAACCGTCGTAGTTGGGACTTTGGGGTCATTCTGAATGATGCTCTATAGTTCCATGTCCTGATCAATAATGAACATATGCATGAGTGCTCTCCAATGGGCAAAGTTGTTGCCACAGAAGAGTGGTGGTCAAGATGAGGATCTTCCTTGAGCAAATTCTCCATCACCTACAGGATTCATGATTAGTATCACTGATGGTTAAATCAATATACGTGAGTCTAGCTCTTATACCAATTGAAGAACCGATATGTGAATAAAAAGGATAAAAGATACTCTAGAAAGGGGGTTGAATAGAGTATGTGAACTTTTCGCAAAACCAATCTCAAGGCCTTCAAACCAATTTCAAGGGCCTTGAAGTCGACATGAGCTCTTTGTGATACACTTTGATTTCAAGTGCTTTGAAACAACTTTCAAGGGCCTTGACTTTGTACTCCTGCAAAACAAAGTTAGTCACAATAAAGCAAGATAAAATGCAGAATGTAAAAGATTGACATGGGGATATGTTTACGAAGTTCGGATCTAAATAGCTTACTCTCCGTCTCAGGGTATATCCTTAGGATCTAACTATCAATTATCAGCTTCAAAGAGTCCTAGATACAAACTAGAGAAAGAGAGAAAGAAAAACTATTTGATCGAATGAAGATGTTTTGGATCACTTGAAGACTATTAATGCTTCTATGTAAGCTTCTGTACTTGTTCTTCAATCTCCATCTTCATTTCTAGCCTTCTATGGAGAGGTCTTCTAGCCATTGGAAAGATGGCCGTTTGAAGATGATTCTTCTTCTCCATGAAGATCGCTTCTTGGTTGAGATGAGATAGACGTTGTGAATCTTCATCTCCTGAGAACACGTTGATCTCTCGGCTCCTTAATCTTCTCGTATTTTTTTTAACGATATCAAATTCCAGAGGATAGAATCTTCGTGCTTTCGGTTGAGGATCTTTGCAAGATCTTTAATGGTCTGTTGAGATCTTAAAACAAATCTTCTTGTTGAGCAAAACGTTCCTAGAAGATCTTCTTTAGTGATTTGAATTCCTTTACAGTACGGCCTTGACTTCTTAGTTCCCTTGGAATTAATTTCAAGGTCTCCGTTGTTTGAACACTTTAAACTCCTTGTCTTTCAAGGTCTTCCAAGGTCCTTTGAAGTGTCTTGCAAAACCTGCACTTATTCAATCCAAACCACCAAACCAAACCTAGCAACTCAATATTTAATCAATAAATTTTTAGTGTATTAAACTACTTCATTTGTGTTTAAGTCTTCCATCATCAACACCTGTACAACTTTATTATAAAGGTGGAGTTTTCAGCGTACCCTAGATGTGCCGGAAGTGGCTTCAATTCCAAAGTTGGACATGCCTTTGGTGTGTTTTGAGGGCTGCCCGAAGTCTCCTTGGATGCTTCCAAGGGTGTGGAAGTGGTAGAAGAAGGAGCAAGAACGTTTGTAGAAAGAATGGAACCTTCCTCAGAATTTTCAGATTCCACGGCACAACTGTTACTTCCACGGCCGTGGAAAGTTCATTTTTGGCCGTTGTTCTTTGTGTAATTTAATTGGTTGCTCTCGACATATATTTCAACGGGTGGAATTAGTGAAACCACGCCCGTGGAAAACACCGATGACCTGTGGTTTCTAGTATTTTCCGAACTATCGTGCAATTCTTTGAATTTTTCAAATTGTACTTCTCCTAACTTTTCCAAAGCCTCAACTTCAACGTTACAGACCTCTTCTGCTCCCTTTTCCATGATGCTCATGATTATAACCTTTTGTAACGGATCTTTGAACAAGATCGAACTCACTTCCTCTCTAGAATCCTCTTCATCATGTATGTTGTAAATGTCCTCTCCAAGTGCTGGTTCTTTTGTCAAAGTTGAGAGTAAAAATTCACCTTTCTCTTCTTCAATGTCAAAGGCCAATTTAGCGTTGTTGCAATCAACCATACAGTCGGAAGTTGCAAGAAAATGTCTCCCAAGTATGATTGGGACCGGAGAATTTGCAGGAATGTCTAGCACAACAAAGTCTAAAGGGATATAGAATTTACCAAGTTAACTGGAACGTCCTCAGTGATACCAACGGGTCGAGTAATGGATCGATCCACCATATACAACATCATCTTCACCAATTTAGGTTCACCTAAATTGACCTTCTCAAACAAAGCACGGGGAATGATGCTCACACTTGCTCCCAAGGCACAGTGCATCATATGTGACTTCTCCCACTCCTATTGGTATGCCAATTGACCCCGGATCTCGCAGCTTTGGGGGAATATTTTCCGTCATTGTTTTAATGAGTTCTGATGATTCCGAACTCATCTTAACTTCACCAAAATCTTCAAGCTTCCTCTTGTTAGAGAGGATCTCCTTCAAGAACTTCCCATAAGCGAGCATACCTAAAATCGCATCAAGAAAAGGCATGTTAATGTGCAGTTTACTCATGAGATCAACAAACTTACCAAAATGCTTGTCTAGACGCGCTCACGCTATAGATTGTGGGAATGGAAAAGGAGGTTTATATGCTGGAAGTGGAATGTAGACATCTTCCTTCTCCTTCTCTTTCTCTTGCTCAACAAGAACCTGAACGAATGTAGGTTGTAGATCGGTGGTTGTTACACCACTTCTTGTAGTGATTGCCATCACTCTCCCTTTCGGATTGTCCTCCGTTTTTCCGGGAAGCTTCCCTTGATCTCTAGGAACTTCTCCGACCCTGCTAAACACTTGATTCTCCAAAGATTTTTGTGCTTTAGAAATCGAAGTATTGGAATTCTCCATTACTTGCATCTTACCCAAAATTGTTTCCATCATCGTTTCAAATTTGTCCTTATCCGGCTGGTTTGAACTCGGTGAATCTTGTCCCTGACTTTTCAAAGGTGTTGAAAAGAAAAAGGAGGTGTTAGTGAAATTTAAGCATGGGAATAAGGATTACCGGGATTTTGTTGGTTGGATCTCCAATTATTGTTGATGTTCCTGTTGTTGTTGTTGTTGTTGTTATTGTTCCAATGGTTGTTCCGGTTGTTATTCTTATTCCCTTGATTATTCTCCCTTCCTAGATAGCCAACGTCCTGCTCCTTTTTCGATTGAATATTAGACTTCAAAAATTCCTTCAACTCTTTAATCTCATTGTTAAGGGAGAAAATTTGAGCTTGAGCTGCCGGATTCAACCTTGCTCCCGGCTCTCCAGAATCTCGATTCCGACTCTCAATCTTCCTATGGGATACTTCTCAATCACTAGATCTTGCTTTTTAAAAAAGTCCCAAGCATCATCATCTCTCATTTTCATAAAAGTTCCACAAGAAAAAGATTGAAGTTTTAATTGAGTTTCCACATTCAATCCCTTGTAGTAAATCTCCAACAACTCCAGCTTTGAAATGTCATGGTGAGGGCAATCC
Organism: Fagopyrum esculentum; assembly: GCA_033239045.1. Classification (NCBI taxonomy): domain Eukaryota; kingdom Viridiplantae; phylum Streptophyta; class Magnoliopsida; order Caryophyllales; family Polygonaceae; genus Fagopyrum; species Fagopyrum esculentum. The sequence continues at coordinate 44,096,823 of BSUD01000005.1, read as the reverse complement.
AATACAAGATCCTTGAACCTTTCCCAAGACATAAAAAAACTTTCATTAGGTTTCATAGCGAAGGCATTAATTTTACCTCTCAATTCCGCCATCTTGGAAGGCGGAAAGAACTTGGTGAGGAATTCCGAAGTCATCTCCTCCCATGTGTTAACTCTTCCAGTTGAAGAGATTGATACCAAGCTAAGGCCTTGTCTTTCAAAGAGAAAAAGAAAGGTCTCAACTTATAATTGTTGTTGATTACTCTTGAACGCTTCAAAGTTTCCATAAGAATCTCATAATTCTGCAAATGTTGGTGCGGAGATTCCGTTTCCATTCCACCAAACTGACTTTGGCGGATCATAGTAATGACTTGAGGGAGAAACCCATAGTCATGCTTATCTGGATCTCCAAGATTCAAGCCTAAACGGTGTAGTTGCTCACTCGGATCCATACGTTGCCCAAGAGTTCGCGGTTCAGCCACGACATGAGCAGCTCTCGCATCTCTAACATGAACATGAGGATTAAGTGGTGGATTAGGTGGTATATCTTCAAGCTCAGGCATATCATCATCGGATGATTCATCTTTCTTAGAATTGGCGGTTTTCCCTAGGTTTGATTGTAGTACCATTTCCCGGATTTCATCCATTTGAGCTTGTCTTTGCTCTCTATCAGCATGAGCTATAGCTTTATCCTCAAGAAGCCTTCTTTCACTTTCATTATGGAGAGCTCGAGTTTCATCAAACTCAGCTTGGAGGTTCTTTTCATTGTGTTCAACCATCTTTTTCTCCCTTTACCATTTCTTGAGAGTCTTCTCCGGTTCAGGGTCAAAAGGAATGAGGGCTTTCTCAGATCGAGACTTTCGCATATACCTAAAGATAAATTTGCAAAATCACTAAGGTAGATAGATCAAATAACAAGAGAAAAAGCTCCCAAGCCAAACAACCGAAAACCGAATTTGTCCTAAACCAAATCCCCAGAAATGGCGCCAAAAAATTGTTCGCTCAAAAGTGTGTGTGCAAAGTCTTAAATTTATAAAATCTGAAATCAAGCAAAGCGAACCCGCAGTGTACGGATCGGTATAGTAAAGCAAGAATTTCAAACTCGAACTCAGGAATTTGGGGTATCAAATTCAGTTCGTAAAATCGTGTGGCAAGTAAATAAGATTTTGTAAAGATTAAAGGGAAAACAACGATTCTAATGATTCAGATATCAAATTGTGGCAATCGATTCAAGATGTTTTAAAGGTATAAGGATAGAGTTAGGATTGCAAAGGTATAGATCTAAGGTAGGGTGTTGTACGGTGAAGTTCCAAACCCATATATCTTACCCAAAGCCTCTCTCAATAAAGGATGTTGAGTCTCGTTAAAAAGAGGTTCTAAAGACAAGATTAAACTCACAAATACCCATGCCCAAACCCAAGGGAATCAAAGATAAGCCAAACAGTTTAAGGTTGTGACACTCGTAACCTAAGTAGAGGGTGTTGAGTCTCACTACTACCTAGAAAAGGTAAGCCAAGGCTAGGTTAGAGCCAATCTTTAACTTTGGATCAAATAAAAAGCAAAACACGTCAAACAGGAGAAACCACGGTCAGATCTTGAGGAACCACGGTCGTGGAACTAGAGAACATGCCGTGGAAAAGTACGACGGTGATGTTTCTCGCAACTCTTAGGGTCCAACTTGTTTTGGTTCAATCTATCATCATCTACACCACAACTATCAACCCTTCACCTTAGAATCGCTTAAGGGTTTTAGCCAACAATCATTGTCATCAAATCAATAATCAAGATTAAAAGGAAGAAAAGATAAAACCTTGAAAACTCAATAATGAATGTAAAACCAATCTCAATAAAAATTAAAACCGTGTTTGTGTTCAATGAATACAAAATAGAGTAAGAAATCTCTCCCAAATATTAAAGAACAAGAAGAACGGGATGTCAATCCGCCTTCAAAGTGTAACCCTAAGATCTTCCAACTCCGAAGTATAAAAGTGCGTACTTCACCAAATCTTCCTTCAAATCTCCTTTCCAATGTGAAATCTTGCAAATGATCTTGCCTCTAGCGCGGTGTAGCGAAGTGTGTCTTTTTCTCTCTTTCTTCAGCCTTCTTATAGGAGAAAACAAGGTTACGAAAGGCCCGTAACTGATGCTGACGTTGCAAAATGCCACGTGGAGGTCGTTAGCAAAACCACGGTGAAGAAAAAATTTCCACGGCCGTGGTTTTAACCGTGGGAGCCTATGACATGATCTTCCACGACCTTAATTAAATTAATTCTTAAAACCACGGCCGTGGTTTCATGTACTTGGCCGTGGAAACCCTAAATCCTGCGTACAATCCTTTGTTCTTCGAAGCTTTCCAATCATGCTCCTTCCTTAGCTACTCCAATGCATCTCCTTGATGTCTAGCATGATCAAACACTCCTACATATTCCATTTATGTTCCAATTCAAGCCTTTATTCACCTAAAAACACAACAAAGCTTGTGCAGATCTCTATACCAACATAATAGGTGAATGTGTTCATATATGCTTCAAACTCATATACATGTACATAAAAGAAGGTGAAAAACTAACTAAAAACGTGCCTAAAATAACGTCATATTTCATGCTATCATCAACCTTAGAAGTTCCTCTAAGAATTTGATGAAAGAAAGAAGCAAAGCTTGTGGCCTACGGGGGACCCTTGAGAATTAAGATCTTTATAGTTGTAGCCTGTAGGGGCCAAATATAGTTCTGTCTCTATCTACTTGTCTAAATTCTCCATCAACATAAATAAAGCTCTATTTTTTGTTGGTCGAAACAGTGGTAGCCCACTGGATAAGGCTCGGACTCGAAACTTTTTTTGTAACTCAGAACTCTATTTAAAAAAAGGCACAGTATTGTACTCTACTTTAATGGTTGTTGGACCTGGATTTTATGTGATGTTAATCTTTATGCAGAATGATTTTGAGCACCGTTGGTCTCTATTATGTGAAAGTAGGAGAAAAGAGGTGACATATGGTTGACTATCTTGATCATACTTATCTCACAAAATATAATGATATAAGAGTATTACCGGTTGATGATGATTATATTCGTTTGAGCACCTCATTTGATTGAAAAATGTTGTCTCCTTTGACCCATCCGGATATTAGGAGCATGCTAGTGTGATTGAGTGTGTAAAGAACAAGTGTGGGGTGATGTTGTGATGAAAGAGTTGATGTAGTTGATGTTGTGAAAAGTGTAAAAAAAAATTGGTTTGGGGGCGTTGGTCATGAAGATGAGTAACTCGGTACCATTCACATAGTCGGGTGTTTGTATCTTGCCAAAGTCGGATTGACCGATAGTCCTAACGAGTCTTCGTATGTGTATCCGGTGTTAGGCACCTCAATAAAATTCTCGAGGATCGCTAATCACCAAGGTTTTGGCTTTTGTGCACCAATGTCATGTTCTCATGTGAAAAAACAAAAAAAAAAGGAAAAAAAATAGAGAAAAGAAGAAATGGAAAAATTACACTTGATTGGTGGATGATGAGTAAAATGATGTTGTGGAGTTAGTTCCTTTCCCGGATTCGCACCACATGACCTTTGAGAATTCTAACCCTTGACATGTTTCTTGGCTTCTTCTTGTTTAAGTCCTTAAGACCTTTATGCACATGTGTGCTATGACTTAGTGGTCTAGACTTGGTTTCCTCATGAATGATCTTGACAATTTTGACTTGCTTTGCATATATGAATTCCGAGTAAAGCGTGATTCTCTTTTCGTATTTTGATTCTCTTTGACACACAACTTCTCTATCATTTTCCATGAAGCATCACTATGAGGGTAATCTATGATTAGAAGCACATTTTCCAAAAATATTTTTGTCTTTGTTTTTTCACTTTCATACATTCCATCTTGTAGCTTAGATTTGGACCTTGATTGGGGACAAGCAAGAGGAAAGTAAGGGGTATTTTGATGACATGACTTAAGACCTTAGTTTAGGCTTGCATTTAGGTAGATTTTCCTCTTGTTTTTGCATGCATTGGCTTTAGTCCGTGGCATTTACGCTTAATAGGGTCATGTTGTTAGAAAAGATGTCTACACGAGCTTTTGCCAGTTTTTCAGGCATTTTGGTGATCTTTTGTACGTTATCGACACATTGAGGATCAAGCCTTGTGGCAGTTCGAACTCGGGACCCGAAGGAAACAAGTAAAGGAGCAAAAGGAGAAGTCAAGTGTGATCTTGGGTTGGTGCAAGATTGATCTCGGACGAGGTTCCTGAGTCTTGCACCACCCGAGGTTCTCTTTTAGAAGGGCTCACGTGAAGAATCTGAAATCTCGGCCTCGAAGTCTGCCAATATATCGCGGCCGCGGTTCTCCGATATTGAGTCACAATTTCTATTTTGTGCAACTTTTCACCACTTGTTGCGAAATTCAGTTTTGACCTTTGCTTTGCTTGGATGGAAGTACACTGTTGAGATTGCCGGTTGGCCTTTGGTTCCAACATTCAGACCTGGTTGAGGACTCTCTCTCTATCTTGGTGGAAGAGGTCTCTCCTTAGAATATTACAAGTGATTTTTGGACTGATTTTGAGTGGAAAGTTCGAAGATGTTTGTAAGATCCGACTTTGAACAACTCTTGGAGTATTGTAAGGCTTTGCTATTGAACTACTTCCAGCTAAGATACCTCTGCCTTTATTTCTCTTTTCCACCATGGTTTGTTTGTTGAAGATATATATGAATGTTGATATCATGATGCATGTTGTAGGCTAGATCTTGGTTCTAGTTTGATAGATCAATGGTTAGGGCTTGGATGATAATAATATGAACTTGTATGTTTAGTTTAGGACCTCTAGCGGCTCGATCCCTAGCTCTTAGGATTCTCGGCCTGTTCTTCATGAACATCGACTGAGGTAATATTATCTACCCGAGGTTTTCCTCTGTTGTTCCGTATTTGATAAATCTTTATGCTAGGATGTTTGATTGGGTAAAGCCTAGTGTTTATTGAGCTGAATCTAGCTAGGGCTTATCCTAAGTTGGCAAACTATGTGCGGAAAGAGACTTACCCGGTAATTTCCTCCCTTAGGTATAGAAAATGATGAATTCCAGGTATTATAGGTGTGAAAACCTCTATTGGATTGTGTGTGATAGTTTTCCAGCAAAAGCCAAGCCTTATCTGAAACTTATCCGGTAAGGAGTGGTTTGAACCTTAGGTATTGAATCGGTTTGTGTTGAAGACACTTTGGGGAAAGATAGAAACTAGGTTGTTACCACATGTTAAGTTTGCTTATAATCCTACCATTCATTCTTCTACTAACCTAACGTCTTTTGAGTGTATCTATGGGTTGAATCCTTTGACCCCTTTTGATCATATACCATTACCTATGTAGGAAATCAGGTGGAATTCATCAACAATCTGCATGACAGGACATGTATAAGGATGGAGGAGAAAGGGAAAGCTATAGCTACCAAGGAAAATTGGAATCGCAAGGAAATGTTATTCAAACCGGGATATCTTGTTTGGTTGCAATTAAGGAAAGAGAAATTTCCGGAGAAGTGTAAGTTTGAGTTATCTCCAAGGGGAGACGGACCATTTCGAGTCAAGCGTAAGGTTGAAAACAATGCTTATGTCTTGGAGTTTCCGGAAGAATATGGAGTAAGCCCTTCCTTCAATGTAGGAGATTTGAGTCCTTTTGAGTTTCGTGAAGAACGTGGTGATGATTCAAGGATGAATCCTTCTCAAGAAGGGGAATATGATGTGGGACCATCTCCAACACCTCCTAAAGGACCTATCATTAGAGCTAGAGCAAATGCATTGAAGGAGAAGGAGTTGTCATCTTCAAAGGCCATATATCCAAGAATAGGTTGCTAGCTTATTGGCAACATCTACACATAAAGATACTTCACTCATGACCAAGTCTTCTTTAGTGACATTGTTGCCTATTGTGGAAGGACCTTTCAAGTGTAAAGATGACCAAGAAAGGAAGGAAAGTGGCTAGAACGAGATTAAAGGAAACTAGTGAAGAAATCTCGGCCATGAGAGCAAAATCTCGCCCGAGATTTAGCCCGAGATTTCATTTCCGTCGAGATTAAAAAGATCCGTCGTGATCTTATAAGATAGAATTATCTTTTAGTTTTTTTAATACCTTTAAAGCTCTCAAATCTTTCTGAAGGTATCTTTTGATTATATTGTTGTTTTACCTACCTTTACGAGAATCGAGGTCTACACCTACTTTCATTGTAAATGTAGGTAAAATGGCACGTTTTGGACTAAAATGGAGTTGAGGAAGCTAAGGAGTCATTGGAGCTACATCTTGGAGCTTTGAGAAGATCTCAGGAAGCATGGAAATGATTTAGAGGAATGATTTTAGACCAGATTCGAGATGATTTACAATCAGCTGAGACTCACCTCGGTTAGCTACAGTACCACCTCGACGGAGGTGATCTTGAGGAGCGTCCCGACCGAGGCGAACACCCTACCGCCGGCGAGATCTTTATTTTGGCTGAGATCTTCTATTTTTGGAAGGAGAATATCACATATTTTTTGCTGGATTTCTGTAAGGAAGACTAATCTAAATAACCTTCTTAACAAGCATGCCAAGCCTTTGGACGAGGCCCAGACAAGGTCTTGACGAGTTCCAAACAAGGCTTGACGAGGCCTAGACAAGGCCCGAGCCTGTGGTACGTGTTGCTTGCTTCTGGGCCAGCTGTGAAGAAGCCCACCCTCACCAGCCTCCATCTCCCCTTCCTGCGTCTTTTCCCTAGCAGCGTCTGTCTCCTCACGTCTCTCCCCATCACGCATGACAAAAACGCGCAGCAGCAGCAGCTCCCCTTCGTCTTCGCCTCCATGCCAACGAGCCGCAGGCGCCTTCGACCAAACAGCAGCCGAGCCTGTTTTCTCCAGACCCCTTCGTCTTCACACAGCAGCAGACGAGCCTCTTTTCTCCAGCCCTGCAGTGCAGATGTTCGGGTCACCTTCGGAATCCGACAACCCTACGTTCTCTCCTGCAGATCACGCTAGCAACAACGACGGAATGGTTCGCGTCTTCCCTCTTCTATCGACTCTAGCAGGCCGACGAACGGGCCCTCTCTCCTATCATCCATGTCGTGCGACCGCAACAAACAGAACCCGGACAGACTCCTCCCTCTCTTGTCGCGCAGTACCGATCTAGGAACGTTCAATAGAGAGCAGATCCGCAGCTGGTGCGCCCAGGAGACTCCACTGCAGGGACGGTGCAAGGTCTGTTGTTGCGCCTGGAGCAGGTCGTGGGTGCGCCTCTAGGGACAGTGCCGCTTCTTCCTCTACCGCAGTCGCGGGCTCTAACAACAACAACCCGGTGTTGCTCCCTTCACCCCTTCGAGTCGTGGAATGGTGTAAGGCTTGTACCTCTCTCCCTTTCTTTTCTGTCCATGTATCCCATGCCTAACGAGTGCCTGTCATGCCTTCTAAACCTACATAGAGCATTCGTAGATGAGCAGTAAGGAGGCACACGTTTCTGCGTTTTTATGAAGTGATGAGCAGTCGTCTTCGAGTCCAATTTTGGGTAAGCTAGGCTCTTCCTTTTTGGCTGATTTTCGGATATGTTTGAGTAGATATTGTATAGCATAACATACTAAAATTTAAGAGGAATCCGAGCTACGGTTTGAGAGTTATGGTTTTCCAAAGTTGACGCCTCATGCAGTTTTTATAAATGTGCCGAGTGTTGGGGAAAACAGCAGGTGATGCTATTTTGTAAGATGGTTTTGAATAAGCTCTTGATCTCCGTTGGGCTTGAATTTTGGATATGATATATTTGACATATTTTTGTAGAACATATTAGAATTTGGGAGGAATCCAGCGAGTGGTTTGGGATTTATGATTTTTCAAAGATTGAGTCGTAAGCAGTTTTTCTGTTGTGCTGAAATTTCTAAGTGTTGAGGAACGGTGCTTGTGATGCAGTTTTGTGAGATAGTTTTAAATAGGCTTTTGAACTCCTTTGCGGCTGAATTTTGGATATATTATAGATAAGCTTTTATAGTAGAACATATTAAATCTTGGGATAAATCCGGCGAGTAGTTTAGGAGTTATGATTTTTCAAAGTTAAGATAGTGTGTTGTTTGTTAAGTGTTGTAACCAACTTTGGAAAATTTTTTAGAAGTGATGGTTGAACAGTTTTAAGAAATTCTTGCTCCTAGGAGTAGATGAGATATCAGAGATGATCTAGTGAATTATTTCGGAATTTTTATAAGATTATTCAAATTTTATATTTGAAGCCAAAGTTGGACCTTAACAATCTTTCCGAAAATAGGGAAATGGGTAAATTGCCAGTTTGTAACCAAACTCATCTTTAGGAGTTAGAATATGACGCTTTAGTCTCAAATAAGAGTTTAGGCATGAATTAGGGAATTTTTGGAAGTTTTGGGACCAAGGGTAAAATAGGCATTTTACCATAAATTGGTACTGTATTAAATTATGTTCTAATAGGATCTACTACCTTAGAAGTCCTAGACTTCTAATTACCTAAAAAGTGTGCTGACACACTTGCCTCCTTTGACAGGCAACTGAGTTATACAGTTACAGATTGAGTTGTGATTAAGAGAATCGAGATCTGATTCAGGTAAGTCCATGGACTTACTTAGCTGGCTTCTTGTATGAGTGTAATGTGTATGAGTGGTGTTTGTTAGTTATGATAAACAACGAAACCGGATTAGGCCGACTTTATTATATTATGTAATTGACCCAAGTGTATGATAATGGGTCGTGATATCATCTGTCTAGCTCTTGCGAGAGTCTAGGAGGTTCCCTGCGACCAGCCCAGTCAAGTAGACGGTCAAATGCATTAGTACCATTCCGCGTTGGTAAACGGGGACAGGGGCGAGGTTTGGGAATCTCTCGTGTCACAAAATTAGTATCATTAGTAATAACCTATCACCCAATTAAAGATAATAAAAGGATTGAGTGTTGCATTTTGATTGTGTATGTTGTGTGTTTGTGCTTTTACCTTTATACTTATGCATAGAATGTTAGCTAACGGTTTTATACCGCTTGTAGATGTCTTGCAGGTTAAGACAGTTGTAGAGAGATCCGGAGAGAATGGTCAGCCGGGTCCACGTACTTATTTAGTTGGGGACGGGGATGTCTTTTGTTCTTTTTATGTGTCATTTTGGTACCTTTGCTTTGTAAGGCTGATACATATTCTTCATGTATATATTGTTTAAAGTTTTCAAATGTTTTAAATACTTTTGTGCCTTGTTGTAAGATCCTAGTGAAATTGTTGTCAAAATAAGGTCGGGACCCATTGTGAGGTCCTAACCAGTAGCTCCCCGAGTTCTTAGAATTTGGGGTGTTACAGTTTTGTTGTCTTTTCTGATTGTGATTTGAAGAACGCTGATTTGTTGTTTGATTCATTCAGTTATTGAAACCTTTGTCTTAAGGTTTCTTGTTTGAATATCGATTCCTTTCTAATAAATTTGATTATTGTTATCATGATGATTGTTGGCTAAGTTTCTTATGTGATTCTAGGGTGATTGGTTGAAAGTTGTGGAAAAGACGATGATAGAATGATCTTAATCCCAGCTAGACCCTGAAAGCTCGAATCTTTAGCTTAACCATAGAACACCTCGGTCAGTCATTGAACATCTTGTCTGGGATGGAATATAACTGATCAAGGTGAATCTTTCATGAACTTTATCTGAGTTAAGGGTTTCAGTTTGTCAAATCCTATCCTTATTAAACCTTTCCTGGTTTAATGCAAGCCTAGGATGAGACTTACCCGGTGATTCCTTTGCATGTTTACCCAAGATCATGAGTGTAGGTAATAAATGTTTATCCTTTATTGGGGATTGAGTGTGCCTTCATCCCATCTTTGAGAGTTAGCTTGACACTTATCCGGTAAAGGTTGATTCTATTCCCTTGGGTGTTGTGTTGGTTTGAGATTATAATTTCATTCCTTAGTACCTTGAGACTTACCCGGTAATAGGAGTTTTGGTTTGGGATGGTGAGTAGTCAGACTTACCCGGTGATCTATTCCCACCTTAGAAACACCCTCCCTTTGCAAACCTCAACTTTGTCCATGTTATCTTTTGAGACCTTGAGTCGGAACCACAATTGGATGCTTTAATCTCTAAAATCCGCATTTTCTTTATCTGACATTTATATCATCTTTGATTGCTTTAATTTGTGGTTAGTAGTTATTTGACAACCTAATTACCGTAATTTGTTTCACCATAGTCCTTGTGTTCGACTCCTGAAATTCTTGCTTTTATTACAATTGATCCGTACACTGCGGGTTTGCATATTGTTCAAGCATACTTCTTGGATTATAATTATTAAAGCTTGCAAACACCTTTTGGAGCGAACAACGAGAATCTCCCGAAAGTCGGTTATGTCCCCTTATACCAACAAGAATGGATCCAATGCATCTCACCATTTACCTTGAATAGTCGCATAGAACCTCCCAATCTTTTGTAGAACTTGACAAGTTGTCACCGCCCGATTCTCATACACTTTGGCCAAACAACATGTAAGGTCGTCCTACCATGTTCTTAACATTAAACATCTAGCACACACCACTATCATAACTATGCTAACACGTAGAAGGCAGCTAAGTAAGTCCAAGGGACTTACCTATATCATAGGTAATCCAAGTTCCGATAACACCGTCAGCTTCCCGTAGGAAAGGACTCCGCCTACTTAGACAAGTTATCAAAAATCACCTCCTACTTCTGGTCTCAATAATTTTTTCAAGATCACCCACCCCATGCTAAGATATACTAATCCTAGTCTCAAGATCCTCATGGATTAACATCATCACAACAAGCCTCAAAGCTCTAGAACCACAACCACATACCTAAGAATCCACAAAATACTATCTAGCATTCACACTAGTTACTCTAGGGTCCAGGCTAGCATGATACTACTACTAGGCTAACGATAATAAGGAAGGACCAAGAAAGATGGAACTCACTGAAGACAAGGCGTGACCGCGGGTAAGGAAGGTGCGGGCGCGGTAAAAGGCTTCGGAATACCGCGACCGCGTTGACATTGAGGTGCGGTGGCGAAGGCTTATGGATGGCACGGGTGCGGGACTACACCGGAGTGGGTGCGGCGATGATCCATGAATGAATGTCGAAGGATCTTTGACGACAACAACTTCCCTCTAAAGGGATTTGCTCTACTTCGTGTTTCTCAACAAACACAACACACAACTGCAGACTGGAATCCACCTACAATACGGGACACAAAGGCAACAACATTAATCAACAATCGATCTTGATTTCATGTTAAATAAAGGATGAATGAAGAAGAAGAAGGATGAGGGAAAGGAAGACTTACTTCCGGATCCAGATGCTTGCTCAGGTGTCTTCAGTCTTTAGAATCCCGGGGAGGCTGCTACAACTCGTACCCACTTGTGGAAAGAGAACAAAAGAAAAAAAGAAAGGAGATAGGGAAGAGGAAAATACGTTAAAAGGAGAAAAGAAACGGTTAGGAAAATTAAAGAGAGGTAGGTTGATAGGGTTAGATGACAAATGGAGGAACGACCCAAACACAAGATCAAATCTTCTAAAGTTGGAAAGGGCGGACGACGCAATCTTTGCAAAACCGCACCCGTGGCAAGACTCTGCCGCGACCGCGGAAACCAAGTTGCTGCTCCTGCGGGTTATTGTGGCTCCAGGTGCGGAAACACCCTTTCGGTACCACTTATGTGGTTCGGAAAGAAGTCTCGAAGGACCAAAATCCGAATGAAGTTTCGGGTTGTTACACTGCAATAATTCTTATTATGATATTTGATTTTTTTTTACTGAATTTATGTACTTATGCAAGCATGGTGAGATTTTAAGTTCCACACTAAATTGATAATTTTAGTTCTCAACAAGGAAATAACAAGGTAAATATTAGTGTTCTATTGTTTACGATAAAGCCCCTGTTTGTTTGTAACTCCGGAAATGAGAAACGAAATGAAAATGAATCTAGTTCATATGTGTAACCTATTCATGAATTTTTTTGGAATCATTCTTTGTGGTATCATGAAAATGCACTTGCTTCATGTATTTTGTTTTCCTATAGGGTATTAAAAGTAATTAAATTTTACTCCACTTAGGTCATACCACAAGGAATGGTTCCAAAACGTTTCATGAACAAAGATATACGTATAGACTAGATTCGTTTTCATTGTGTTTCCGTTGTTGGAGTTTACACCAAACAAACCCATAAAAAGATGCAAAAAAAAATTCTCCAAATATATGCTCTGTTGGATAGATATAATTCAATGCAGTTTTATTTAATATTTTCACTAAATATATAACCCGTAAATGAGGGCTATAGTTTTAATCGATCCCCTACCATGTGACACATTCTCATTACTCAAATTTATCTAGTCAACAACAAACACACCTCATGAAGCGCTCACTACTACAAAAAGAACAAAAACGATATCGTAATTAGTATACAATTAAAACTTCGGCGGCTGTTATTTAGCGCATTTTTTTTACTAAATACCGCACATTTGTCCATTACAGACAACCCTTGACACTAGAATCCGGAAACGCTTCAACCGACTTATCTTTTATTTCCATAATTTAACAACTATAAATCTTAAATCAAAATTTTGTCATCCTATAAAAACCGTAGTCAATCCCCTCCAACCCTCATTCAACCTTATTTTCATATCTATTTCCCAAATTCAACTAGTAGACAGTCTATTCTTTTTGAAAAGACAACTTAACAATGTCATACGAGGAACATTATGATATTGATGATGAAGAAATATCTTTGAGTTTTGAGAACGAAGACGAACTTAGATTTTTAATCATTGATCGATCCTAGCCAAGTTTTGAAAGAATGTAACATATTTTGGTTTGGTAACGAAATTCGGAAAAAAATCTGTCCGTGACGGACAAAGTGATTTTGTCCATGACGGACAAAGTAACCATCACACTGATCCAGTAAGAAGGCATGTGACAGCCCGCGATGATGCACATCTCCAACACTCATCTGAACCTCAATAAACCCAAAAAAAACCCTGCACACGCAGGGCAACATCAGGCCTGGCGATCACTTGAGTAACAGCAATCCCGGAGATGGGTATACCTAGGATGAGATGGATATCATGGAGAGCAATCGTCATCTCACCCCAAGCATGTGCAGCTAGTTCACCTCTAGATGCTATCTCTCAATGAATGCGTCCAGTAGACGCACATTGAGGTGCCTGTACATAAGACCCTGAAGATGGGTCAGTCCTCTACCATGAGCTAAACCCGACCACAACTCCTCATCCAGCGGCCAGGCGTCCAACTGACTGGCTATAGTATGGTAGTGTAGCGTATCCCGATCCTACATAGAAAAATAAAATTTAATATATTACTAAAAATATTATAACATTAAAAATGCATTCATTGAATATAATTATTGCGTACTCACCATGCCATGCCAAACGTGGAGAGCGGTGTGAGCTTGGAAGCTCCTAAGAGTCTTTGGGATACGAGGTCCCCCTCCACAAGGACCTCGAAGATCGGGCTGAAAGGTCTACCGAGTAACAGCTACTGGTTTCAGACGATCTCTCGGAGCACGAGGAAGTACCTCCTCAATGGCATCCTCCACCGGAGCTGGTGAAGGTGGCCTCCTCGCTTGGCGTCTCCTCACAACAGGCTGCTGCTGGGAAGGAGCAGGTTGCTGCTCCTACTGCTGTTGCTCGGAAGGAGCAAGCTGCTGTCCCCGCTCCTGCTCCGAAGGATAATCTATCGACTCCTGCTGGGAAGGAGGAGGTTGCTGCTCCTGCTGGTAAAGAGCATACTCGTGCTCCTGAATGAAAGGAGCATACTGCTACGAAGGAGAAGACAGGTCCTCCGCCTGAGAATAACCCCCTCCGTAAGGGGTCTGCTCTCGATGAGTTGATGAGATGAAGTGTGGGTGTCCAGTAGAAGAGATGATATGTCTGCCTCCAGCAGAGACTTGGTGAGGAGGGTTGGGTGGAGCAATGTCACGCGGGATGCCAGAAATATTATGCCGCGTGACTTACGACTGCTGTGTCGGGAACTGCTCTTCCACCGAAGCACCTCCAGCATATGGAACCGGCTGTCGGGCCTCATGTCTCGAATGGACCTCGTGTTGTCCCTTTAGAGAATGCATGCCGCTGTGGAAACCCTTCCGGAAGTACCCCAATCCGGTGAATTTTTTACCGTCTTTGTTGTTGTTTCGGTCCATCTACAAACAAAAGACAATCACTATTACAAAAAAAAAACAGAAACAAGCTGTCTGCAGCGGACAACTTATTTTTGTCCGTCGCGGACAATTGTCCGTTGATGGACAAGTGTCTTCTCAAACAACCTCGTGAACGCCGAAAATGGCGTTTTTTCAAACCCTAACCCTAAACTCGTTAAAACTACAATAAAACCCAAAATAAATAATCAACAACTAAACTCATATTCATCCGTTTTTGTAACATATAAACCCTAAATACATCTACAAAACCCTAAATCGTAAAATTAAACCCTAAACCTAAACCTAACTAAAACAATCAAATTTAAACAAAAGTAAAGCGAGAAAGTGAAGTGTTTACCTTAGATTGCAGTTGAAATTATGAAAAATGTAGAGAGAGAGAGAGAGAGATATCGAGCGAAGAGATGCACCGGATTTTTTGTTGTTCGCAGCGAAGAAGGGAAGGAAAATGAGCGTACATCTTATAGGGTATTTTAGATCTGTCCGTCACGGACGGATGGTGTAAGTCCGTGGCGGACAGTTCTTTTTTGTCCGTCACGGACATCTCATTACATCAAAACTTGAGATAAAACAACATATATTTGTATCTTTTAAATCAACCACCTATGTGTACTACCTATTATACACCTTTATTAAATTAATGAGTTTATTTTACATTAGTAACATTTTCATCAAATTTTAATTTAGTAAGATATTTGAATGAACGTAACGAGTTATAACGAACATAATGAGTTAAAAATATCAACTTAACGTTATTGAGAGGATTATAAATTCCTTTCAAACAAAAATACGATCAAATCAAAATTACGTTATTGAAAGCCATATAAAGTTTCAAGAAATAAACGTTACTTTTGTGCAAAGTTTTACGATTTCATAACGAACATATCAAGTTTCAAGAAATAAACGTTACTTTCCTTCAAAACTTATAGATTTCGTAATGAACATATAAATGTTCAAGAAATAAACGTTATTGTCTTCAAAGTTTTACGATTTGATATCGAACATATAAAGTTTCAAGAAATAAACGTAACTTTCTATCATACATATTTACGATTAAATCATAATTATGTTATTGAAAGGATTTAAACTTTCTTTTACAAAAGACGATCAAATCAAATATATTTTATTCAAAGGATTTAAACTTTCTTTCAACAAAGAAACCAAAGTTACTTACAAACATAACAATTACGAAGGAATCAAAGTTTCAAGATCAATGTTACGTTTTTAAACCTGACGTTGAACTTCAAACATAAATACGATCAAATCAAAATAACGGTATTGAAAAGATTTAAAATTTTTGTTAACAAAAGACAATCAAATCAAATTTATATTATTCAAAGGATTACAAATTTCTTTCAAATAAACCAAATTTTAGAACTTTAATCAACAAAATAGTCATATTATATAGTTTTATGTGGCCGTCCCGGACAGTGGACATTTGTCCGTCACGGACAAATTGAAAAAATTTACCAAATAACGCACATTTGTCCGTAACGGACAAATATGCGTTATTTAGTAAAAACAATGCGCTAAATAACGTGCGCGAAAACTTTTTAAACGGAATTGACACCTGTAAAGGCGTCAGACTCCGAGACTCCTAAGTCCTAATCGCCTCACTTTGATGACATGGCAACACAACTTTGAGGCTCTTAATTGAAAATTCATTAAACCCTTAGGGTAAGACACTAGTGTGAATTTATGGGGGTTTTTTGGTATAAAAAATCTTAACCTTTCTCCATTTCTCTTTAGGATACTTTTTTAAATTATAAAAAAAATATGTATTTTAAATTAGTAAAGATATTTTTTTAAATTATTCATTCCTTTGTATATAAGTAATGAGTTAGATAAATCTAACGGAACCCCTCTTAATTGGCTCACTCCTTGTGGAGGGTCTTAATCTCCGGTGCGGTTTTACGGTCCCAAAAGACACCTGTATAGGATTATAGATATATATATATATGTATCATTAATGTGAAACTGTAACGCGTCAAGACTTTAATCACGCTCTACCTAATAATGTCAACATTTTTTAAGTAATCATATGATTCATTACAGTAAGTAAAAATATTTCCTAAGCAAGAAATTGAGTTGCTGATATTATAAAGTATAAACCCACCGTTCGTGATGGGATGAGCATACTAAAGTTTTGGGTAATATAGCACGGAATAAGAACTACCAATCATAACCTTAATTAACATTAGGAGTTAGTTTTTCTCCAACTCGCAACGCATCAAGACTACCCTATAAATCGTTTTCGCTCATTAATGACTGGCCATCCCATCGCAAAATCAAAAACGCGGAGGAACTCAAAACTATAACGCAAAAATGGAGTTGGGGTTGAACAAAGAGGTCGACCACGTGAAAAAACGCAAACAAGCGGCAAAAGTAAATGTTTTTATTGAGTTTTTTTTTTTTCGTTTTAGTCGTTTTGTTAATTTTCGAACTTGATAAGAATTGAGGAGATTAGCTTAGATTTGAGTGATTGATGTTTGTGTGCATTGGAACGGAGTGGGCATGCACCATGCGCCCTAGGGGAGCCACACAAGCTTTTGAAAATTATGTCGTTGTAAGGTAGTCATTGATAACTATTGATACCCGAAATTACTAGTCATTTAACAAATTCGTAAAATCTCGTACAAGTGTCGACACTTTTCAATGAAGCCGATGTAGAATTCGGATGGTGAAATCATAAATATCTCGTTCGTTGTAAATAAATATAGTGATTCGGAAGAACTTCTGACACATATCGAAGTAAGTGTAAAATTTACACCGTGTTTAAATTTAATTACTTTTAGACATATTAGAATAAATAATCGAAATTGTTGAACTAGTTTTAGATGTGATAGAATAGAGAACCAAAATTTTTGAATTAGTTTTTAAACATGTTAAAGTAGAGAATTGCAAATGTTACATCAAGTAATATAGACTCAAACAATAGTACTAGAATTAAACTCAACATTCATACAAAATTCAACAAAAGTTAAAAGATCTCAAAGGTGTAATAAATTTTTTAACAAAGGTCGAAAGATCTTACACATGTAATCACCGTTGTTGTGTGGCCCAAGCCTCAGAAGGAGTCACGGTGGAAGACCCCTAATTGCCTCTTCTATCATGAATGATACATCCTCGGGTGAATATAGCAGACCCCCTAGCCTAGATCACCAACAAGTATGTGAAGAAGCTACATTAATAAAAAAAACAAGTTTGTTATAAAATTAAAAAATAAAATAAAAGCTAAGTTAAGGAATGAACACAAACTCGGGAACATGTACCTAAAAAATAAAATAATATGTATGTTAAGGATTTAAAAAATAAAAATATGATACCCTTTGGGACCATACTCATGGTCAGTAACACAAGTCAATAACTCGGGAATAGGTACCTACTCTTGTACCTCTAAAATGCCATCTAGATATGATACCCTTTGGGACCATACTCAACATGTACCTGCTCCTACTCAACATCCATCTGCTCTTGCTCAACAGGTATTTGCTAACCATCTAACTTGTAATCTAGATATGGATTACCCTCTGAGTCCTCCGTATGATACTTCAGAACATACTATGATGTTGCCGCATCCTCCTTACTGATTATAAGATCAACTGCCTCATTGGATGTAGGAAATTGTGCATGTGTCTCGGTACCACTTATGTGGTTCAGAAAGAAAACTCTCATTTCAAATAAAAATTTTCTTATAAATTATAATACCTTTAAATTATAAAATTTTTTGTCATCTTCTTTGACGGAATGTCACCATTAGAGCCCATTTGAAAACTCAAAAAAAAACTGGGAAAAACCTGTAAAAAACTAAATCTGGATAGTATTAAATTGCACTTCTTTATAAACCAATTGAATCTTCCTAAAGTAACTAAATCTAAGCCTAAAGAATAATAAACAACAAAATAACAAAAACGAAAAAAAACGTGATAAACCAACCTCAAACCGGCATAAATGACGTCTTCTACTTTGAGATTGTTGTAAATCTCCAACATTCGAATCTTGAACCATTTTCCGTAACAATTTTGAGCGTTTTTTTAATCGGGTTTTTATTTTTTTCAACAACTGCGGTGTAGAGAAGACAGAGGGAGAGAAGAAGAGGTTGTGCGCAACCTCAAATACAAGGGTTTGGGGTGCATCCCACTCAGCATGTAAACATGGGCCACACACCCCACCTCTACGGTGCTAATGGACCTTTTTTTGGATTTCAATTGGCATGAGTCCATAATTCAATATAGACTCGCTTTCTTCGAAGGTATACATTACCCAACTATAACAACTGGAAATTTTGTTCCGGTTATGTGCCTTTGAGACTTCTTTCGGAACCACATAAGTGGTGCCGAAAGGGGGTCTCCGCACTTGCGGCCCAGGAGCCCGCGGGCGCGGCAGGGTCTTGCCGCAGGTGCGGTTTTCAGCAAATCGTGTGCGATCTTTTCGTAACCGCCGTCTGACTTTCCTTATTTAGAAGATCTGCCTTTTCTTCTTCTTGGGCTGCCACATTCCTAGACCTAACCTAATCTAACAGCCGTTGTCTCCTTTTCCCTCTTATGTAACCTTTTCTCGTTCATCTTCCCCTTCATCCTTGATTACATGAATTATGACCTATATTTTATATAGATTTTCCCTTTATTTTTCATGCATAGACATGAATCCATGACATTTATGTTCATATTTGCATACTTTGGTAGAAAAGATGTCTACACGGATTCTTGTTGCATTTATAGGTAATTCGGCGAATTATGGAGCAAAATGACACATATGAGGATTAAGCCATGATTTGGAACATAAAGGATCGTAAAACGAAGCTAGGAACACACTGGAATGGATTCTAATACTACGGAGCGAATTCTGATACTACGGACCAAACTTTGATACCGCGGAGTGGGCTCTGATACCGCGGAGTGAACTTTGATGCGAGCCAGAGCAGACAATGATACCATCGGTATCAATTCCTTTTTCGGCCGAAAAATTTAGGGTTCATCTTTAAGCGGCAGTTTATCTTTAAGCTATGATTTATCTTTAACCTATGATCTATCCTTAAAACTCATGCTTGTAAAACCCAAGATTTATTTCTATGAATATACTTTAGCCTTCAACGTTAAGATGAACGCCAACGATGTGGACATCGACGACTGGATAGGAATTGACACCTCCTACCACACTCACATTTACTCCCAATGAAGAGGCGAGTTGACACGGATTGACAAACCGTACGACAACACTTTGACATATTGACAGATTTTTTGGAGAATACTTAGATTTTAGATTTCATTGCTTTAGCACAAGATTAGATCTTTGTTATTGCTTACAGTACAATTTTGAATATTATAGACATGTTGCTAAGTATTTCTTACTTTTCTTTTAGTTTTATTTGGTTATATTAGTTTCTTGATTTCATATTTTATTCTTGATTTGATAATTTGTGTTGCTGGCTTAAACCTCTGCGATTTTAGGGTGATTAGTTGAAGGTTGTGGTCTAGATGATTATAGACCGACCTTAATAAATAGATTGGACCCGAAAAGTTGTGTTTTTACTTTCGTAGAGACAAATCTCGGGTTGTTCTTGAGAATCTCGGCCGAGATTTCACCAAAAACTGACCGAGATTTCCTCTGTAGTACCTTTCATGCTTTATCCTTAAGTTTTGGTAAAAGATTGCCTAAACTCTAGCCTTGTTGAACCTTTCGAACCTACATCCAAGCTTAGGAAGACACTTACCCGGTGATTTCTTTGCTTGGTTGCCAACGATGATGAGTTCTAGGTAATAAAGGTTCATCCTTTATTAGGTTTGAGTGTGTCTTCCTCTTGCCTTTGTGAGTTAACTTGAGACTTACTCGGTGATGGTTAATTCTATTCCCTTAGGTTGAGTGGTTGGTTTGAGACTATCATTCCTTTCCCTTGAAGCTTTGAGACTTACCCGGTGATAAGTTCTGTTTGGTTTGGAATAGCGGATAGTGAGACCTCTTCCGTGATCAATCTCACCTTAGAAACACATGTCTTTTGCAATCCCAACTCTGTTCGCATATCTTTAGACGTATTGAATCAAAAACCAAAATTGGATACCTTGATCTTTAGAATCTGCATTTTTCCCGATTATTACATATTTTCTTATTATTGCTTTTTGTTATTTTTCATCGATTGATATTTGTAATTTGTCTAGCTAGATTTCTTTATCGTTTAACTTCACCATAGTCCCTGTGATCAACCCTTGAGTACTTGCTATTACTGTGATTGATCCGTGCACTACGGGTTCGCTTATTTGCATTATTTCCGGTATAAATTTAAAGCTATTTTCTTTCATACACATGCATGTTTTGAAGCGAACAATCCTCTTCAACGTTCTTTCCTTGTTCATCCCTTCAATCAGCAAGCTTGGTGATTCCGTCTTCCTCGTGGGACTGCATCCAAAAGAGACAAATGGTGCCTTACGAATCCTTTGTTGTGGTAAGCAGACTCCTTTCTTCTTTTTTTTTCCATCTCTCTTTTTCTTCTTTCTTCCTTGTTTTGATGTCTCCCTTGGAATCTCGTCATACGTGTCCCTTCTGCATGGTGTTTTGATGATGACTAGGAGGCAATGAGTGCCCTAGATGCAAAGGACACGATCCATAGAAGGATTGTGTAGACGACAGAATTTCATTGACGTTTTTCGAGTTCGCCCGCACCGACACCTGTCCAACCCCGCACCCGCGCCTTGCCAAAGCCGCCACCCCCGCGCCTCGGAGTCACCGCGGTCGCGGCGTCTCGGAACCTATCACAGCGCCGACGTCTTCCTTTACCCACGGTCGCGCCTTATCTCTAGTGGTGCCGTCTTTGTGGTATGTCACTCCCCTCCTTTCTCTTGTTCCTAGAGTTAGATCATGCGAGGTTGGAACCTAGATGAACCAATGTGAATACTAGTTAGTGTCTTGTGGATTCCTAGACGTTTGGAAGTGGATTAAGAGCTTTGGAGCTTTTGCACCGATATTGATCTAATGAAGATTTTGAGACTAAGAAGAACATGTATATCTTAGCATGCCTTGTGTGATCTTATAGATATTATTGAGACTACAAGTAGGAACCTTCTAGCACATTGTAGTATGGCTTTGTAGAGGTCAATAAGAAAAGAAGTAAAGACTTCTACCTTGTTGGATAGTTGCTGATTTGAGATGCCTTGTCTTGGCGGGCATAGAGTTCTTTTATGCGGAAAGTGTGTTATCGGAACTAAGATTACCTTTGATACAGGTAAGTCTCTTGGACTTACTTAGTTGCCTTCTATGTGTTAGTGTAGCTATGATAGTGGTGTTTGCTAGATGTTATACGTGTAAGAACATGCTAGGACGACTGATGACATGACTTATATACCATCATATTCATGCATATACGAGTATATCACCTCAGTTTTAGATGCATTTGATGAGATTTGTGAGCCTTTAAATCCATATTCATATATATTTCGAGAATAGAGGTCTACACACGTTATTTGTGTAATTATAGGTAAAAACAGAAATGGAGCAATATCGAGCATGCCATCATAAAGGATCAGGAAGAGAGCTTAAAGATAGAAGACTATATGACAAAAGATCACAATAGAATATAGAAGTTGGAACTAAAAGATAAACACATGCAAAGAAGAAATATCGGTTCATTACTTATAAGGATCGACCGATTTTATCTTAAATGAGTCGATTGCTATCTTTAATCAACCGACTGGCTGTAGGATTGTTAGAAAATAAGATCAAGTCTCAACCCCAACTATTCCCTATAAATAGAGGACATCTCACCACCATCTAAGGCATCCAAAATCATTTAACCCTAGTCTGAAAGAAGTGAAGAAGCATTGAAGGAAGGAAACTTTGAAGGATTAAAGTCCAAGGTCAAAGCAAGATTATCGTTCTTGGAGTTTTGTGAGTTTTTAATTATAATTTGTCGTTGTGAACGCAAGATTGGAGTTTGTTTGGAGTTTTTGTTTGGATTTTGAAGGATTAAACCTTTGTTCAACATTTTGTTTGGTTTATTTGAAGAGTCAAGGTTTTCTCACAATCTTGATATTCTTGATTTAATATCTGCTTTGATTTTGATAATGGGTATTCTTGGCTAAAACCCTTGTGATTCTAGGGTGATCGGTTGATTATTGTGGTTGAGATGATGATAGAATGAACCTCACATTAAGATTGGACCCTCAGAGTTTACTTTAACCATCGTAGAGAAGAAATTCCGGGCTATTCTTGAGTGAAATCGATCGATTTTTAGGAAGAACAAACCGGTTTTCTCATCTATCGTACCTATCTTGCTTCATCTTAATCTTTGGTTAAAGATTTCCTTAACTCTAGCCTTGTTGAACCTTTCTAACCTATATTCAAGTGCGGGAAGAGACTTACCAGGTGATTCCCGTCCTTGAAATCAGATACAAGGGACAAGCGAGGCCTTGAAACGAGATACAAGGAACAAGCGCAGAGTTTGAAGAAGTCCAACACAGAGGCCTTGAAAGCCATTTCAAGGGATCAAGAGCCAAAGCCTTGAAACAAGTTTCGAAGGACAGAACGGCTAGAAGGAATTCAAATCTCTACCAACCAAATCAACTAAGGATCGAAAGAAGATATTCCAATCAGATACGCTCAACAAGAAGATCTCGACCTAGAGGATTCGGTTCAAATAGGATCTCGCAAAGATCCTCAACAAAAGTACAAGATTTCTTCTCAACAGATTTCAAAGATCTTCATCCAACAAAATCTGAATATCTCGATGCTCAACAGACAAAGATCTTCAACGGTGTGAGAAGATTACGGAGAAGAAAAATCAACATGCTTTAAGGCGATGAAGAAGATAAAGAAGATATACAACGGCTATCTCATCTCAACCAAGAGGCGTTTTCCATGGAGAAGAAGAAACCTCCACAATGGTCATCTTCACAATGGCTAGAAGACTTCTCCATCGAAGACTATAATTGAAGATGTTGATTGAAGAAGAAGACACACAAGCTTACACGGAAATATTCGAAGTCTTCAAGCGATCCAAAGCATCTTCATTCGGTTCTATAAGTTTTTCTTTCTCTCTTTCTACAAAATCTTTATCCTTTAGACAGAGAAAATCTCGAGAGCTCCATTGGCATATCTAAAGAGTGTTATACTCGAGTGTTTGTTACTCTGCGAAGTAACTAGGTTATTATAGCTAGGTTAAGATTTGGAGCTAGATCGTAGCATTGGCTACAGTGAGAGAAGAAGGGGATTTTTTCTAGGTTGTATCTAGGACTCTTTGAAGCTGATAAGATAGTTAGATCCTACAAATATACCCTGAGACGGAGAGTAGGATATTTAAAGCCGAACTTCATAAATATCTTTTTGTGTCGATCTTTTCTATTCCGCACTATATTCTGCTTTATTGTGAATAACTTTGTTTTGCAGTTTTACAAAGTCAAGGCCCTTGAAATCAGTTTCAAAGCCCTTAAAATCAAAGTGTGTCATAAAGAGCTCAAATTGACATCAAGGCCTTTGAAATCAGTTTCAAGGCCTTGAGATAGGTTTTTGCGAAAAGTTCCCATACTCTATTCAACCCCTCTTGTAGAGTACCTTTATCCTTTATATTCACCGAACGGTTCTTCAATTGGTATCAGAGTTAGACTCACGTATTTTGATTTAACCATCTGTGAGACTAATCATGAACTTTGTATGTGATAGAGGATTTGCTCAAGGAAGATCCTCATCTTGACCACCACTCTTCTATGGCAACAACTTTGCCCATTGGAGAGCACTAAAGTGCATGTTCATTATTCATCAGGATATGGAACTATGGAGCATTATTCAAAATGGCCCTAAAATCCAAACTACTACAGTTGAAGGAGTCCAAGTCGCAAAGAAGGAAGCTGACTTCACACAAGCCGACTTGGATAGTGTTTCAAAGAACTACAAAGCCATGAACTTGCTCTACTGTGGATTAGACACAAACGAATTCAACCGCATCTTATCATGCAAGAGTACAAAATAAATACGGGACAAACTCGTTGTCACATACGAAAGACCAATTCAAGTCAAGGAAACAAAGATCAGCTTCTTCCTCAGACAATATGAGCTATTCAAGATGAATCCCAAATGAACCAGTCGAAGAAATGTTCACAACATTTACTGAGATCGTTAACAACCTGGACTCACTTGGAAAGGTCTTCACAAAAGAAGAAAAAGTTAGGAAGATTCTGACGAGCTTACCTAAAGCTAAGTGGGGACCAAAAATGACCGCCATCTAAGAAGCTCATAATCTCTCAACTCTTCCTTTAGACGACCTCCTTGGAAAACTCATCACAGACGAGATGGTTCTTGGTGAAGAAGATAGAAAGCTCCCATTTAACACAAAGAACTTGGCACTAAGATCTAAGAAGGATGAGTTACCATCAAAAGAGGAATATAGTGATGATGAAGTTGAGAAAGATCCATTTTCCTTGATCTTTAGGGGTATCGCGAAGATTCTTCAAATGAACAAACAATTTGCAAATAAAAAAGAATACCCGCGAACATCAATGCCTTGAGGAAAGTTTTCTACCTCTAACAAGAAAACTAAAGTTCTGACTTGTTTTGAATGTGGTGAAGCAGATCATCTCGTAAAGGATTTTTCACAAAAGAAGTGGAACAACTTTAGGAAGAATGTTCGAATGAAGAAAGCTATGGTAGCTTCATGGAGTGATTCAGATTCCTCAAATGATTTAGAAGACGAAAAAGAGAACATGCAAACCTTTGTCCTATAGCCGATCATGAAGAAGATTCAAATCACTATGTTGATAATGTGGTAAGTACCATCATGTCCCAACCTGAATCAAACCTCACACAATTCCTTAAAGACATTATCATATGTGATAAAGAACATAGGGTAAGGATAAGTTCCATGAAAGAAAAGCTTATGATCAAGCAAGAGAAAAGGTTAAGTGATATGTCTCTAGAGATTGAAAATCTTAACACTGGAAAGTTAGACCTTGATATCGATATCAAGGCCTTGGAATCTGAAAATACGATTCTTAAGGGTAATATCTCTTCTCTCCATCGAGAATATACGATATAGAGAAAGAAAAGGTTGATATAAATGTGACTTGTCAAGACCAAAATGCTGCACTTATTCAATTCACTCGTTCGAAAGCCAACCTCGAAAGGATGATGGGTGAGCAGCAATCATCCCTTAACAAAAATGGTATAGGCTATCATGTCAGTATTCCTAGTAAAACAACTACCACTTTTATTAAGGCTAAATGAAGTATTCATATTCCCACATGTTTCTATTGTTGTAAAAAGGGTCATGTAAAATCAACATGTCCAAATAGAAGAAATGATCCTTACATCATTAGAAACACTTACCCTCTATGTCTAAGGAAACAAGTTAAGAAAATATGGATTCCTAAAGGTACTAGACTACCAAACATGGTTGAGCCTGAATATGGACCAAAATATGTCATTTGGTCGACACGGAAAGGTTGATGTTTGCTGTTTTGCAGGATATCACCAAGGTAAAGGAGCATAAATGGATATTAGATAGTGGTTGTTCAAGACATATGAGTGGAAAAAGCTCACTATTCTCATATCTAAAGAAGCAATCATCTAGAACCATTATGCTTGACGATAAAGGAAAGTCTGACAGTATTGGCATCGGTTAAATTTGTTATAATTCATCTAACTTTATTGATGATGTATATCTTGTTGACGGTTTAAAATATAACTTGCTTAGCATCTCTCAAATATGTGATAAAGGCAACAAGGTAATTTTTATTCAAAAAATGTGAAGTTCAAGACAAGACATTGAGTGATATTGTGCTTACAGCTCCTAGATGTAACAATGTTTATTCTATGAGTACTAACCAATTTCATGAACAAAGCTAAAATGTCTCAAGGCCTTTACTAATGATCCAAGGCTTTGGCATAGAAGACTTGGTCACGTAAGCATGGATACAATGCAAAAGTTACTTTCAAAGGATTTGGTACGTAGATTGCCAAACCTAAACTTCAAGGTAGATGAACTATGTAAAGCTTGTACACAAGGTAAACAAACAAGAGGTTCATTCAAACCAAAGAAGATTGTAAGTTCTTCTCGAGCCATCAAAATTTTACATATAGATCTTTGTGGTCCTATGCGTGTCAAATCTCCCAAAGGTAAACAATACATTGTTGTCATTGTGGATGATTTTTCTTGTTTTACATGGATATCATTCTTACGGGAAAAACCTGAAGCACTGTTTGAGTTTTCAAATTTGTGTAAGGAGTTGCAAACTTTAAAAAACCTACCTATCGATTCGATAAACTCGAGAGCTCCATTGACATATCTAAAGAGTGTTATACTCGAGTGTGTGTTACTATGCGAAGTAACTGGGCTATTATGGCTAGGTTAAGAGTTGAAGCTAGATCATAGCATTGGCTACAGTGAGAGAAGAAGGGTATTTCTTCTAGGTTGTATCTAGGACTCTTTGAAGCTTATAATAGATAGTTAGATCCTACAGATATACCCTGGGACAGAGAGTAGGCTATTTAGAGCAGAACATCGTAAATATATCCTTGTGGTGGTCTTTTCTATTCTGCACTATATTTTGCTTTATTGTGACTAACTTTGTTTTGCACGTTTACAAAGTCAAGGCCCTTGAAATCAGTTTCAAAGCCCTTGAAATCAAAGTGTGTCACAAAGAGCTCAGATCGACATCAAGGTCTTTGAAATCAGTTCCAAAGCCTTGAGATATGTTTTTGCGAAAAGTTCCCATACTCTATTCAACCCCCTTGTAGAGTATCTTTATCCTTTCTATTCACCTAAAGGTTCTTCATAGAGGATTAAAAACCCTCTATTGAGGTTGAGTGTGCCAAAAACACTTACCTTTGTGAGATAAGCTGATTATCTTGGGTTTGGTATTTGGTTTGAGAGTATTATCCTTCCCTTAGATCCTCTATCTTATCGAGACTGAACATCCTTTATTTAGAGCCTTTGGGTTTGAACATGGATGGTGGAGACTTCACCGTACATTATTCCGTTTTGGAACATATACCTTGCAATCCCAGCTCTCTCCACAATCTTTAGTAGTCTTGAATCGAAAACCACAATTGGATACTTTGATCCTTAGAATCCTTTTTCCAATTTCTACACAAAATCAAGTCTTTGTCTTTATTATCAATAGTTGCATATTTTCGTTGCTAGATTGGTTATTCTGATTTTGATTTCACTAAATCCTTGTGTTCGACCTTGGAACATTTGCTATTGCTGCGATTGATCAGTACAATGTGGGTTCGCTTTGCTTTTATTCTTGGTTATAAATTTAAAACTTTTCGCACACACACCCTTTGGAGCGAACAACGACCTTATATGTTGATTGGCCCAAGTGTATGATAACCGGCGTTGACAACTTGTCCAGTTCTACAAGAGATTGGGATGTTCTCCACGACTAGTCTAGGCAGATAAACCGTGAGATGCATCGGATCCATTCCTAGTTGTTAAGGAATAGATGCAAGTCTTGGTAGATTCTCGTGTCACAAAAAAGTCGAATTAGTAAAGTGTATAATCTAATGATAGATAATAAAAGGAATTGTGTGATAGCATGTTTGTGTGTTTTACTTATTGACGTGTGTATGTATTGTTATAATTATTTTGATTATTAGTATGTTAGCTAACAATTTATCCTTTGTGTAGATGCCTTGCAGGTTAGGGATGGTGCCGAGTGATCCGGTTGGAGTTGTCAGGGGGTCCCATACATTATAGGACGCAATATGGGTTTTTTAAGAGCCTTAGTCTTTTAAGGATCCCGCACCTGTGCCTCAGCTGAGAACCAGGTGCTGAGCAGTGCTGGGTGTATTGAGACAGGACCCAGCTGCCCATGCGGGTCTAGTGGGCTGCCCTTGCGGGGCCAGTGGTCCGGCCCTGCGGCTTTGGAGGTCCGTCCTTGTGGTTTCCCGCGGCTGCAGCTATCTTTGTTGACCTCTTGACCGTGCTTTTTGCTGGTTTCCTTTATAAGCCAACCCTTTGCTTCCTAATGAGGGTTTCTGACCTTCTCCGTCTTTCTTCTCCTCACGATCATCTTCTTCTCTTCCTCCCTCCCTTTGGATCTTCTTCTTGATCTTCTTTGAATCTTGTGTGAGTTTTGAGAGAGTTGTTGAGCTTTGAGCTTGGATTGATGATGATAGCTATGTTGTTGAGCTATGGAGAGCCAACTATTGTGGTGTGGATGTTGATTTTCCCTTCTGCTTATGTTCCAACTGTGGTGAGTTCTTCTTTCTTCTTCTTTCTTTCTTCTTCCTCTTCGTCTTTCTCTCTAATTAGGATTCACAAGCTTAGGATTGTGCGTGTGGACCTTTCTTGGATATTTTGATGCTCATGTATGTATATATATGTTTATGTTTGATTGCTGGTTGAAGTCGGGGTCAGCTCTCTGCACACCAGCCGCCCCTGCGCCTGAGCTGAACCGCCCCTACGCCTAGGTTGAGCCGCCCCTGCGCCAAGGTTGGTCCGCCCCTACGCCTCATTGGTGCAGCGCCCTTGTGTCTCTTGTTTCCGCCGGTGCGTGTCCAAGGCATACCTAGTTGGTATGTTTCCTTCCTTCCTTTCCTTTTGCCTTGGCTTTAGATATCGCGAGGCTAATATGGTTGATGATGAGCTTGATGAGATGTATGATGGAAATGTGCTTTAGGCACTTCTTTGTATGTTGAGGATTTGATGTTTAGATGCGAGTTATAGTTGGTTATGGTTATGAGGTGTAGGAGATGTGTCCCCTAACCTTTGCATCGTTTGATATTGTATATGTCTTGCTTATGCAGGCGTTGATCGCTTCCTCGAGGGGAAACAATGACGTTGTACAGGGTTACGAGTATTTCAGGTAAGTCCATAGGACTTACTTAGCAAGTAGTTATGGATTTGAGTGTTTGTAATGGTTGTGTGTGTGTGCATATGATTGTTGCATTTATAACCTAAAACGGACTAGGATGACCACTTCATTACCTTAATTGGACCAAGTGTATTATAACCGGGTGGTGACCACCTGCCAAATCTCGCCGAGAGTGGAGGAGGTGCTCGGAAGCCGGTAGCTCAGGGGGGGTTAGATCCCCATGAAAAACCTGGGTGAAAGGGGGAAGATGCGAGGTTCTTTTGGCTCCTCGTTCCACAAAAGAAGTTGAATTAGTAATGGAATAACTTAACTAAATATAATAAACGGATGTGTGTGTGGCATTACATATTCTGATGTGTGGATATATGTTTGAGCTATTACTTCATTATTATTCATATCTGTTAGCTAACGGTGTATACCATGTTGTAGATGATATGTAGGTTAGGAAGACTGCAAAGTGAGCTAGATGGGTGATCAGCCGAGGGCTTCCGTACACTAGGTTGTTCGTGGGATATGGGATGTTTTGTACTCAGATATTTATGGTTGCCGTTTTGATACTCCGCTGTGATGTTGTAAAATCTTTTGATGTATATATTGTACATTTTTATGTATTTGGTTTTAACCTATATGTGCCTTGTTGTAAGATCCGGTGAACTTGCTTTCAGGCTAGGGTCAAGATCCATTGTGAGATCCTAGCTCAATAGCGCCTTGAGTCCCGTGGATTTGGGGTGTTACAAAGTTTGTATTAGAGCCTTAGGTTGACAATAATGGTACTTGCAATCTTCCACAAAGGTGGAGTAGATAAATAAACAGAACCCGAAAAAGGGTCCGACTTTATAAAATGATTTTGGTTTTGAAAGAGTACAAATGTTGTGGGATAGTGTGTATGGGAAGCCATCACCCTTCTGAGAATCTCGACAATATATATATATATATATATATATATATATATATATAATGTAATGATGTCATTGCATGTATGTTGAATTTAGTATTATATATATATATATATATATATATATATATATATATATGGCATATATATAGCCTTATAAGTTAGGTGTGCATACCCCGCAGATGGCTCGGACTAGAGCGACATCTACAGTTGGACAAGGTAGGGGTAGACCACCTCTTCCTCCAGTAGTGATAGGTCAAGGACCAGCTCCAGCTGTTGATCCGCCTATAGCAGAGGAGGTACAAGAGAAGGTAGCTGAGAGCGTCATTCCTTAGACTAGGAGCGGTGGAGCTGGGTGAAAGAGATCACAGCGAGTCCAGTCAGATAACTCGGATCATGTCTCCATGAGGGGACCAGAGTTCCGCGCGTACATTAGACGAGTGAAGGAGGCTGCCAGAGCGGGTAAACGTGCAACAGATCTGTGAGCACAGATGGGATCTTTTGAGATGTCCCAGGGAGCTACTCATCTTCCAATTACACCGGCACGCGCTATTGAGGTTGCTAGAGCTCTAGAAGAGTATACAGGGCCTCGAACAAATACTTGGTTGAAGGCCTTTCATCAGCTAGGAGTACCACCTTTCTTTGGGAAGGTGGGATTGGAGACTGAGGTTTGGATTTGGCATGGAGACTCAACACTTGAGTCTATTAGATGTCCAAAGGACAGATAGATAGAGGTAGTAAAAATTTTACTCTGTGACCTAGCTCAGCAGTGGTGGAGGACCATGTGGGTTTGAGCCACTAGCTATGACTAGATGAGGACTATGATTAGAGAGTGTTTCTTCCCTACCTCATTGAGGAGGGAGAAACTGTAGGACTTAATGGAGGTAGGCTTCGAGGATGTATCAATAGTATATGCCATCAGGCGTTTCCAGACGGAGCTGGCATTATTGGGTTCAGCTGCACCTTTTGAGCATCATCACGTATATCTGTTCTCCCGCCGACTGATGGAACGTTCTTACATGGTGGGATTTCATGGCGAGTCTTTGATAGACTACCAGGATAGAGCCTCAGCTTACGATGTAAGCGGGCTAGCTCGAGGAGGACTTCTCAGACATGATGGCCTGAGAAGAGACATGGTATAGGACAGACTAGTGCACGAGCATCTAGATACGGGCGAGGCTAGTCTTAGGGCCGCTCGAGTTATCCAGTGTGTGCACAGACTTTTGAGAGAGGCCGACAGTGTTACAACTGCGGGGCGTATGGACATGTGAGGACTGATTGCCCGAGAGCACCACTTACTTGCTTCTCTTGCGGGAAGCCCAGACATAGGACTACGTTTTGCCGTCAGGGCAAGGCGCCATCACAACAGAGTTCTTCCCCTTCTTGTACAACAAGAGGTGGGCAAACACCACCTCAGCACCAGACACAAGGACAACAGAGAGTCCCAGACCCACCTGCTACTCAGGGTTCTGCTCTAGGACCGAGTAGAGGTAGAGGTAGAGATGGTGGTACTAGTGACACCAGAGAAACTAGAAGTCGAGTTTTTTCCTGAGGAGTGCTGAGGAGCCACCAACACCAGCTGCTACGGGTACCATTCTCATTCATGGTTCACCGGTGTGAGTTTTGTTTGATACGGGTGCTACACACTCTTTCATATCTGATTTATATGTGGATAGACTAGCCCTAGATACAGTAGAGGGTAGACCTTTCTTCATAGGGTTACTACATGGGGTTCAGGTTTGAGGTACCCGAGAGATACATGGTTGTCCTATACATTAAGGAAACCGTGATTTGGTTGTGGACTTCTTTGTCATGCTGCTGGTGCATGAGAAAGTCATTGTGGGTATGGATTGGAGGTTTAGACATCACGTTGTACTAGATGTGGCTAGGAGGAGTGTGACAGTCTCTACCGAGTTGGGTCAGATCGAGGTCTTCCGAGGTTGGGACCTTGGAAAGACGGGTATGGTCATCAGTGCAATACGAGCAACGAGACTAATAGCACAGGGTAGTGATGCCTTCTAGTGTTATGCCTTGAAGGAGGGAGAGAGTCCAGCATTAGAGAACATCCCAGTAGTTTGCGAGTTTCTGGATGTGTTTGTTGAGCCATCCAGTTTGCCGCCTCCCAGGAGCGTAGATTTCGGTATCAAGTTGGATCCTGGTACGAGACCGATCTCGAAGGCCCCATAGCGTATGGCGCCTGTCGATTTGTTGGAGCTGAAGAAGCAACTCGAGGAGTTAGCTTAGAAGGGCTTCATCTGTAATAGCTAGGATTTAAGAATTCTAATTAATCTTGATTAACTTAAACATTGATAGTAATCGACGCATAACTCGCGAAGATTGCGCAAGTGATGAGTGTGAGTCCCACCGTTATGTTCCTGGCGTAATTTTGGGCTTATGGGAAATTTTTCATTTTTCCCCCGGGTAGTTATTTTTACCCTCCGGTGTTATTTCGAGCATTTGGGAGCTCCAATTAATAAAAATGCAGTTGAAAGAAATGATTAGGACATCGGACATGTCCAAGATATGAAATAACATGGAAAGGCAAAACGGCCTAAAGAGTCGCTATTTCGTTTCTTAACGGCTGTGAAAGACGACTTAAGAATACACGTTTTCCGAGGCAGTTGTGCAATAATTATCCATAAAATATTATAAATTTATAAATCAAATTTCGAGAAGAATGGAGAAGGGGGTTCAACTCACCTTTGGAACGGTTAAAGAATAAATATCGACTTCGCTAAAGGATAATTAGCGTCTTCGCTATAAATAGCGGAAAATCGTTTATTAATTCATTTCCTTTCACGTTTCCTCGTAAAAGCTCTGAGGATATGAAGATCTAGTTGAGCATATATGTCAGCAGGACAATTCCATCGCTCATATTCCAGTGAATTTGATGTTGTCCATGCGTAGCCTGCGTCGTTGTAATTTCGAATCTTCTTTCAGATCGTCAATTGGGTTAGTAACGAATAAGTTATGGATATATTCGTTTTCCGTACTATGATTTGACCTAAATTGATCTTAGGCTTGTCAAAATGGATAATTAGAAATTTCATAATGATCGTTATATTATTCTGGTGTTTATGGGTTGTTTTTATTATTGAAATTTGTTACCAAGTGGGTTAAGAAATTGCCAGTGGGTAAAACGTTATTCTGGCGAAATTTAATTAATTGATTAAAGGTTAATTAATTAAATTAGGATTAGAATTGAGATATGAGGAATTGTGAGTTATGTTGAGATAGTGAGGTTTAGTTGGTTGTGAGGCTTATAGGTTGATTATGATCCTTGTGGATCCCTTGGGTCTACGTGTGACCCCTTTGATTGATAGGAGATTTGATATCCCTTTATGCCTCGTTATTAAGCAGTGTTATCCTCCGGATCGGACTTGATCGTAGTTGAGGTTATTTTGAGGTTGAGGTAAGTCCGTAGGACTTTCTTAGCTATCATTCCTATATTGAATGTATGCATGTGTGGTGTTTGTTATATGCTTTATAACATGCGATGTTGAGTATTACCGACTTATGTTTTATTGGATAGCTCCCTTGCAGTGGCAGTGATAACCTTTCCCTTTCATCCTGTAAGGAGTCTGAGAGGTTCTTTGTGGTCAGGCCAATACTGGCATACGGGATGGACACTTCACCACTCCCTTAGGGTACACAGGAAGTGAGCCGATACTACTCCAAATGGATATGGTACCTAGAGGCAAGGATGATATATTCCTCGTGTCACATATTTTCATCTCTCTCTCTCTCTCTCTCTCTATATATATATATATATATATATATATATATATATATATATATATATATACCTTGAGTGTATGATGTTATAAAGATAATTATATGGGTAAATGTGTGATAGCATGATTATGTGTTTATGATTCCATGACCTGTGTTTGTGCTTATGCATTCTCTTATATATGAATGGTTAGCTAATGGTTTATGCCGTGTTGTAGATGATCTGCAAGTTAGAAAGACTGTAGAGTGAGAGTAAGCATGTCCACGGGTCGGACCCCCGTCGCCGGGTACGACCCGCCGGGTCAGGGGTCCGGGGAGGGTGACCCGGACCCGGACCCGTATATATGGCCGACCCCCCGGGTCACGGGTCGGCGACCCGCCGGGTCAAGGGTCAGACCCGGCGGGTCGACAGGTCGGCCACCTCACCTTAAAAAAAAAATGGAAATAAACTTAAAAAATAAGAAAATAAATAGAAGAGAAAATTTGGACTTAAACTTAAAAAAAGAAGAAAGTAAACTAATAAAAAATTGGACTTAAACTTAAAAAAAAAAGAAAATAAACTAATGAAAAGAGGACTTAAACTTAAAAAAATTGGACTTAAAGTTTAAGTCCAATTTTTGTAAGTTTAAGTCCTCTTTTTATTAGTTTATTTTGTTCTTTTTTAAGTTCAAGTCTTAAACTTAAAAAAAAAAGGGAAGAATTGGGCTTGAACCGGAATCCCGGTTGCCTATGTATCCTCTCGGGGAGGAGGAATCAAAGACCACGTAGTTCTCTTACCTTTGTTTATATCCCCGATTGACCCTTATGTTCGCTCCAAATGGTGTGTGCAAGCTTTAAATTTATAACCCAAGATGTATGCTTAAAACAAGGATGTGAACCCGCAGTGTACGGGTCAATCATAGTAAAAGCAAGAATTCCAAGGTGTCGATCTCAGGGACTTAGGTGAAAAAAAACCAATATAGGTAGTCAATATTGCAAATAACCACAAAAGCGATTAAAAAATTCAAAGATGATAATAAGGTCAATTAAAGGAAATATGCAAATTCTAGGGATTAAAGCATCTAGTTGTGGTTCCAACTCAAGATCTCAAGATAAGCGGACAAAGCTGAGATTTTGCAAAGGGAAGGTGCTACTAAAGTGGAATAGATCACCGGGTAAGTCTCACTACTCAGTAACTCCAAGCCAAAGAACCTATCACCGGGTAAGTCTCAAGGTACTAATGAAAGGAATTATAATATCAAACCAACAAACCAACTAAGGGAATAGAATCAACCTTTACCGGGTAAGTCTCAGGCTAACTCACAAAGATGGAATGAAGGCACACTCAAATCCCAATAAAGGATAAACCTTTATTACCTACACTTATGATCTTTGGTAAACAAACAAAGGAATTACCGGGTAAGTATCATCCTAGGCTTGCATTGAACTAGGAAAGGTGTAATAAGAATAGGATTTGGCAAACTCTAACACTTAACTCTCAGTTTCGGATCAGAAAAGTCACCTCGGTCAGACGAATTCCACCCCGGCCGAGATGTTCATCGACTGAGCGAGATGTTCTAAGGTTAAGGATAAAGACTCGAGCTTTCAGGGTCCTACTGGAATTTAAGATTATTCTATCATTGTTTTTTCCACAACCTTCAACCAATCACCCTAGAATCGCACAAGGAAATTAACCACTCATCATCATGAAAGCAATAATCAAATATACGGGAAGAAAGTGAATATTTGAACACAAAAACCTTAACAACAAGGCTTCAATAACTAAATCAAATATCAAACAAATAAGCGTTGCTTGGATAACAAATCCAACAAGAAAATCAACAAGAAGGGAATCTAAGAAAGTCTTACAAAACCCTTCACAAAAGCTATAACAAGCTATCAATCCTTCCTAGATTGATCTTCAATCTTCCTTCCTTCCTTCAACCACTATAATGGTAGCGGGATTTTCGGTGATGCGCCGATGCTGAATTGTTGAAAATCAAGCCCTTTTTATTGGAAAACCATCTTCCAAAGATAAAATATCTTGAAAAGATATTCTTCTAATAAAAATATATCCATATCTCTAAAATAGATCTCTAAAGTATATGATCTTCCTTCCAGAAATCCAGCCCAAAAATATAAGATCTCTCCTTCCAAAAATAAAAGATCTCAGCCAAGAATAAATGATCTCGCCGCGTCAAGGTATTCGCCTCGGTCGGGGCGCTCCTCAAGATCACCTCGGTCGAGATGGTACTGTAGCTGACCGAGGTGACTCTAAACTGAATGTGAAATTTCTTAAATCTGGTCCAAAGTAAATCTTCTTTGTTAATTTCATGCTTCTTGAGTTCTTCCTTAAGCTCCAGAATGTAGCTCCAATGAATCCTTAGCTCCTTTAGCTCCATTTTAGTCCAAAATGTGCCATTTTACCTACGATTGCAACGAAACTTGGTGTAGACCTCGATTCCCGCAAAGGTAGATGAAACGACAATATAATCACATAATATACATCCAAATATGTAGATTATTGAAGATAAAACGTCTAAACAGGTCCCAAAATATAGACTATAATTCATGCTATCACCTTACCTTAGTCGGACTCTTCCGCCGATACATCCGATGGCGTTGTTGTCGCTCGTCGTCATCTTCGTCGCCTTCCTCCGCCGAGAGGTTGTTTTTTTGTGTTCGCATTTCCGTTTTCCTCCAATCGGCTAGGAGGACTTGTGCCTCCAACGTCTCATGCAACATGTTTGATCTCGTCGGATCGAGCACCTTTCCACTCCAGCTAAAGGTTTGCTCAACCGCTACCGTTGAGGCGGGAACGACGAGAATTTGTGCCGCGATCCTTGAGAGGGTAGGGAATCTCATTCTCTCCGGTCGGCTCCACCATTCTAATATGTTGAAATCCTCTTCCTCTTCATCAATGACAAACTCAAAAGAAATGTTTAGATATTCGTTGAGTTCCGAATGGGAACTCGACGTGGTTTTTGCCCTTTTCGAGCCAAACAAATCTCTAGCAATTGATTTAAATTTAGATGAACTTGAAGATGAAGGAAGAGGAGGGGGTTGAGAAGATTGTCCTCGATCGGAAATACGATATTGAACCAATAATTCATCAAATAATTTTCTAACTTTAGCAATTATGGTAGAAACATGACAATCGGGATGTTGTTCTAAATCTAAAGATTCATAATAACTTTCTAAAAATTGTTTTAAACCATCTATTTTACGTCTAGGGTCAAACACAAATGCAACAAGAAAAACATCGGGAATGGTTGTATATTAATCTAACCATTTAGTTCGCATTGAAAAAATAGCTTGTGAAATATTTTCAATTAAAAGGCCTTGTTGAAATGCAAATGCAATATTAATTGCTACATAACAAAATATATTTGAAGTTGGTGTATAAACATAACTAAAAGTTTTAGTAGCATCATAAAAATATTTAAAAACCTCCATTACATCTTTTGCTAAAATCCAAGATTCACCGAAAATAAAATTTACCGTCAATATGTTGTGCGGAAAAACCACTTAAAAGTTCTCGATATTCTTATGATTCGTAAATCATTTTGTAAGTAGAGTTCCATCTTGTACAAACATCTTTTGGAAATTTTTTAGGATAAATGCCATTTTGTTTACAATATGCATACCATTTAGTACGTACACTTTTTTTTATACCAAAGTTCTTTAAGAATATTTCGAATAGGTTGTACTAAATCTCCAACGTATGCTAAACCGTCTTGAACACACAAGTTTAAAATATGAGCGGCACACCTAATGTGAAAAAATTTACCTACAATCGTCGGCTTACAATAGTTGGTTAAATCTCTAATGGAAGCCGTGTTAGCGGAGGCGTTGTCAAAACCGATTGAAAAAACTCGTGAAACTAATCTATATTCTTACAAAACATTTGCAATCAAACGGGCAATATTTTGGGCGGTGTGTTGTTCGTTGAAAACTCGTAATGCTAAAACTCTTTTGTTTAAAATCCAAAATTTATCAACAAAATGACAAGTAATACCCATATATGAATTTTTTTAAAAACCGTTGGTCCAAATATCACTACAAATAGAAACTTGAATATCACCTTTGTCCATAAAATATTTAATCAATTCTTCTTTACGAATTTTATATTTATGCATCATTTTTCTTTTAGTGGTTTGGCGAGAAATCGGTTTATATGCAGGTTGAGCATGATTTTGCATCCAAACATTAAAACCAACATTTTGTGCAAAACAAAATGATAAAGAATCTACGGCCAACATTTCCGAAAATGAATCCATAGAAGAAGAATGATCATATGTAAATAGAGAAGGAGGTTGGTTAGAAGTAGATGCGTACCCGGTAAGTTGTGTTTACCCTCGTGCTAATCCCATTTTTTCGGGATGCTTGTTCCGGATATGCCTCTTGTAG
This sequence comes from Fagopyrum esculentum, assembly GCA_033239045.1. NCBI lineage: Eukaryota > Viridiplantae > Streptophyta > Magnoliopsida > Caryophyllales > Polygonaceae > Fagopyrum > Fagopyrum esculentum. The sequence continues at coordinate 44,058,876 of BSUD01000005.1, read as the reverse complement.
TTCCCGTAGCCTTCTCCCTTTTTGTTCTTGTAATGTGCCGCACAAAAATTGCATTTGGCATAGTAAATCCCGTTGGCATCGGGAGCACCTTTTGTGAACCAAAAATCGGAAGACCGCCGCCGTTAGTTGAGTGTTGTTCAACGGCGGCTCCTCCGTGAATTCGGTCTCGGATCCTTGGGTGTTGGGGAAAGTAGGTGATTCCGTGTTGATATCCTCCTCCTCGAAGATCTCGTGATCTCCACTTAATAAGTCTCGCCTTAAATCCGAAGCGGTTGGAGGACCGCTAACGGAATGCCGTCCTCGGCTAGACATATTTTTTTTAATAATAGAATGTAGTAGTAAGAGTGGTAAAATAAAAAATAAGAGAATGACAATATGAGATTAGGAGAGTAATTGAATGTAAGAGTTGGAAATTATGGAGAGATTGAGAGAGTGAATAGATGATTGAATGAGAATTGGTGTGAGATGAAATGATTGGGTTTGGGGTATTTATAGAATTATTTTGGGGTTAGATTTATTAAAGTATATTTTTTTTATTTTATATATATATTTTTTAAATCTTGTGACCGTTACGGTTGACCCGGCGGGTCGACGGGTAAGGATCTAACGACCCTTACCCGTACCCTCGATCCGGGGGAACCCGTACCCGCCGGGTCACGGGTGACCCGTGACCCGTGGACATGTCTAAGTGAGAGTAATGATAACATGTATTATAGTCTATATTTTGGGCTTGGTTTGGACGTTTTATCTTCATAAATCTGCATGTATGGATGTATATTCTTTGATTATATTGTTGTTTTGTCTACCTTTGCGGGAATCGAGGTCTACACCTAGTTTCGTTGTAATTGTAGGGAAAATGGCACGTTTTGGAACGAAATGGAGCCGAGGAAGCTAAGGAGTCATTGGAGCTACATTTTGGAGCATTGAGGAGTCATAAGAAGAGCTCAAGAAGCATGAAATGATTTAGAAGATTGATTTTGGACCAAATTTGAGAGTTTCACACTCAGCTGAGATTCACCTCGGTTGACTACAGTGTCACCTCGATCGAGGTGATCTTCAAGAGCGTCTGGACCGAGGCGAAGTGATGACGGGATACGAGATCTTTATTTTTGGCTGAGATCTTCTATTTTTGGAAAGTGAATTTTCCATATTTTTGGAAGGATTTTTGGAAGGAAGCAAATCCTTTTTGGTTGATATATTTTGGAAGCAAGAAAGATTGTAAGATATTTTAAAGAAGGAAATTATCTTTTTAAGATATTTTATCTTTGGAAGATAATTCCTCTATATATAGAGGCTGATTTTCTAGAATTCAGCCATCTTCGGATCACAGAATTTTTGAAGGAAGTTGAAGGAAGTTTTGAAGGAAGTTTTAAAGGTTGTAGATCAAGGAAGGAAGGAATATATTTTTGAAGGAAGTTGTAACATTTCCTTAGTTTGGTTTATTTTTTGTCTTTTCTGATTGTGATTGAGGAACGCTGATTGTTTGTTTGATTGATTCTTTGATTCAGTTATTGAGACTTTTGTGTTAAGGTTTTCTTGTTTGAATATTGATTCCTTTCTTATATCTTTGATTATTGTTATCATGATGATTGTTGGCTATGTTCTTTATGCGATTCTAGGGTGATTGGCTGAAGGTTGTGGGAAAGACGATGAAAGAATGAGCCTCTACCCTAGTGGACCCTGAAAGCTCGAGTCTTTACCTTAACCGACGAACACCTCGGTCAGTCGTGGAACATCTCGAACGAGATGGTACATAAACTGAACGAGGTGAGCCCTTTCCTGATCCTTATCGGGGTTGAGGTTTATGTTTGCCAAATTCTATCCTTGTTATACCTTTCTTGGTTCAACGCAAGCCTAGGATGAGACTTACCCGGCGATTCCTTTGTTTGTATATGTTCGCTCCAAACGGTGTGTGCAAGCTTTAAATTTATAACCCTAGATGTAAGCTTAAAACAGAGATGCGAACCCGCAGTGTACGGGTCAATCTTAGTAAAAAGCAAGAATTTCCAGGGGTCGATCACAGGGACTTAGTGAAACAAAGCAGGAATAGGTAAGCTATGAAATTACTAACCACGAAGCAATTAAAACAATCAAAGATGATAAAAAGTCAATAAAGGAAATATGCAATTCTAGGGATTAAAGCATCTAGTTGTGGTTCCAACTCAAGATCTCAAGATAAGCGGACAAAGCTGAGATTTTGCATAGGGAAGGTGTTTCTAAAGTGGAATAGATCACCGGGTAAGTCTCACTACTCTCAATCCCTAACCGTAACTCCTATTACCGGGTAAGTCTCAAGGAATTAAGGAAAAGAACTATAACCTCAAACTAACACTCCAACTAAGGGAATAGAATCAACCTTTACCGGGTAAGTCTCAATCTAACTCACAAAGATGGAATGAAAGCACACTCAAACCCCAATAAAGGTTAAACCTTTATTACCTAAACTTATGATCTTGGGTAAACAAACAAAGGAATTACCGGGTAAGTCTCATCCTAGGCTTGCATTGAACCAGGAAAGGTGTAATATAGGATTTGGCAAACTGTAACACTTAACTCTCAGTTTCGGATCAGATAAGTCACCTCGGTCAGAAGAATTCCACCCCGGCCGAGATGTTCATCGACTGAGCGAGATGCTTAGGGTTAAGGATAAAGACTCTAACTTTCAGGGTCCTACTGTGATTAAGATTATTCTATCATTGTTTTTCCCACAACCTTCAGCCAATCACCCTAGAATCACACAAGGAAATTAACCACTCATCATCATGAAAGTAATAATCAAATATATGGGAAGAAAGATAATAATTGAACAAGAAAACCTTAAGAGAAAGGCTTCAATAACCGAATCAATTATCAAACAACAAGCGTTCCTTGGAATAAAATCCAACAAGACAAACAACAATGAAGGGAATCTAAAGGAATCTTACAAAACCCTTCACAAAGCTATAAAAGCTATAAACTTCCTTCTTCAACCTTCAAAAAGGTTCTTTAAATCTCCCAACTAGAAATCCAGCCTAAAAAGATAAGATCCTCCTTCCAAAAATAAAAGATCTCAGCCAAGAATAAAATATCCTTGCCGCGTCCAAGGTGTTCGCTTCGGTCGAGTCGGCTCCTCTGGATCACCTCGGTCGAGGTGACTCTGTAGTCAACCGAGGTGAATCACAACTGAATGTGAAATCTTCTCAAATCTGGTCCAAAGTGAATCTATAATCCAATTCCATGATTCTTGGATTCTTCCTTAAGCTTCTGAATGTAGCCCCATTGACTCCTTAGCTCCTTTTGCTCCTTTTTGATGCAAAACGTGCCATTTTACCTACGATTACAACGAAACTTGGTGTAGACCTTGATTCCCGCAAAGGTAAATGAAACGACAATATAATCACATAATATATATGCAAACATGCAAATTATTGAAGATAAAACGTCTAAACAGGCCCTAAAATATAGACAATAATTCATGCTATCAAAATACCCCATACTTAGCCCTTGCTTGTCCCCAAGCAAGCTCCGAATATAAAATACAAGATAGAATGGATTATTATCCTGAAGATCAATGAAAAAGTCCTTCAAAACATTTTAATGGTGTGCTACAATCATAGATCACTCTAAGAGAATACTTCATGGAATTTAGAATCAAAATATGCTTAAAATATTTTATAAATATAAGAAAGTTGTTCATCTTTGCATAAAATCATAAAATGCATAATAAATCATAATTATCGAAATTAATCATGTATAATCCATCAATCATCAATTTCTTGAGATGCATGGAAAGAGGTGCACAATAATCGAAGCCTAGGAAATCAGCAATCATCAATTTCTTGAGATGCATCAAACCCTTGATGCACATACCATGACCCGTTAGGAATATCGCTCAATCCGACTTTGGCAAGACACAAACACCCGACTATGTGAATGGTGCCGAGTTACTCATCATCATGATTGACTTCCCCAAACCTATTTATTACTTTCTAACACTTTCACTTCCAGCCAACTTCTCAACTTTTCTTTCACCTGCTTTTCACTTGCTTGCTTCCAAATTCCCGGATAGGTAAAGGGAGGCAAATATGTATATGATGGGATAAGCATGATCAAGAAGAAGAAGAGAAAAGAATGAATTGCCTTGGTCTTTCCAGGAAGAAAGTGAGAGAACTCATCATGTAGTGTCAACCTTCAGATTCAACATAATTATGATAAAAACAAAGTATTAAACACGCCAAAATTTCAAACAAAGCATTTAGCAACTTAAACATATCATAAAACCTTTCAAACGTATAAAGATTTCAAAACCAGTCAGCAAACAAAGTCTTCACTGAGGTCACATCCAGAATAGAAGCACAAAACGTTTCGAAAACTCTCAGTTTGGAAAACCACCTCGGTCGAGATGTTCTAAGTCAACTGAGGTGGTCAACCTCGTTTGGCCAGAACCATCCCGGTCGAGGTCAAAAAAATTATTCTGTCCAGTTTTTGACGTTTTTCTAAATCAAATAACCTGTATGCATGCATGTAATCTCAAATAGGCATATAAAGCAAAATAAAACATAAATATCCAAATAGAGTCAAGTGATACATCCATAGTCAGATAATACATCCAATACCCCATACTTGGGACACATTGTCCCAATTGGTCAAAATAAGTCTAGAGTAATAAAAAAACTCACCGGACATAGCTGAGCTGCATAATAAATAAAGAAAGACAATCCTGCAAGCTCTCAATAATCTCGATCCGGTGGTGGTGGTGGTGGCACATATGGGTGCTGGGATGGGTCAAATGGATAGCCCATGACATGCTGGAATTGAATCTCAGCCATCCGTCGCTGATAGTGCTGGCCCTCTAGCATCTGATGAGTCCAACTCTCGATCTCTCGGCGCTGGTCGTCAAATCTCTCTTGGATATCTAAAGTTAGGGCAGCATAGGAGTCTATCATCTAATCTGTCAAATCGTCGATCCGACGGTGAGCAAGTGGATCCCTCTGCCGGCGTACTCTACGCCTAGTGGGACGTGTTGGTGCTACAGCCGGCTCCTCCTCAGTCTCGTCATCATCCAAATCGATGACCGGCGCACTCGTCTCAGCAGTATCCGTGCCTGTATCCATAGGAACACCACCATCCTCAACAACATCATCATCATCATCCTCCTTAGCCTCATCCTCCTCAGCTGGTCCCTGAGCTGTTGCAGCTGCTGCCTCTCTAGCATCCTCCATAAATGGGATCCACGCAGTCTGCCAGTATTGTGGATCAAACATGGAGAACTGAGCTGACCATCTAATCCCCTGCGGTGCAGTCGGCTCCCATGGCATCGCCACATATGGCGTAGTAAGTCCTCGGGGAACCAGTATCCTCCGAGTGATGATCTCCTGAAGTCCAAGCGGCTTGGCAGCCGCCACCATAGTACAAGCACTGAGGTCCATATCCATGTAACTCGCTATATGAGTCACAATGCCTCCACAGTAGATGTCGCCCTTCCCCTTCGCCTTGATCTTGTGCATATCCTCTGCCAGCATCAACCCAAAATCAGGGAGTCCTCCAGTCACCATACAGTATAAACTCAGAAGCTCGCCCTGTCTGACCTTATGGGGCGTCTCAGTACACGCCAGAAGGGTCTCACTAAAAATCCTGTGGGCCAGTCTAAAAGCAAGATGGAATATAATCCTCTCCCTGGAATCTCCAGGTCTCCATCTGTCAGCATGCTCCACCACGTGAGCTATCTGTCCCCAGAACTCCCTAGCTACAGCTCGGGAGGGAAAATCAGCAACAATCGGAATTGGGAAGCCAAAGATATCCCGCCAGTAATCTAAAGGAACCAAGTAGTTCCGGTTCATCAACCGGTACTTCACGACCCGCTCGGTAGGCAAGTAGGTAAAGGAGCTGACAAACTCCAGTGTAGGCTCTAGATAGGCCGGAGCTCTAATCTCTGTGAACTGCTCCAACCCCACAGTAGAAATCATACGCCTCAAATCATCATCAACGTGGAGGCAGTCAAAAGCTGAGATGTCCAAGAAGCGAGGTGCAATCACTGGACGGGCCGCTATGCGGTCATAATCGACCTGGTGTCTCTCGTGGATCACCGGTCTAGTACGTCGAGAAGAAGAAGAAGGAGGAGAAGGACAAGATCTGTCCCTCAGGACCAACTGCCTGTCAGAACTCATCTTTCTGTAATCTGACAGGTCACCTCGGTTGCTCTGACAACCCTGTAGAACACCTCGGTCGAGGCGCAGGCCGACTGGACCGAGGCGAAGAGCTGTTCGATCGATTCCCTCAAAAATCAGTTGTTATCCCCCAAAATCACTACCACAGGTTCCTATGGGGTACTTAATCTGTTTCTCAGCAAATGTAGGGGCAACCAAAGCCCAAAACGAGAGAAATCAGTAGAGAAAGACGAAGTTAGGGTTTTTTGATAATTACCCAGATTCGGTCGATTTGATTCGTTCTTTCTGCAGATTGGTGCTTGCAACGTGATCCTCTACCCTTTCCTTGCAGTTTGGAAGCGAGAATCGTCGAAAACGAGCAAAGAACGGAGGAGCGAGGTGAGATATGCGCCGCGGTCGAGAAGAGGGTAAAGGGAGGAGAGAGAAATCTCAGCCCCCTTTTATACCCTTTTCTGGAACTGCTGTCACCTCGGTCGAGATGGTCTCGACTGGACCGAGGTAGATCTTCAGAAACCCTAATCGCCTCGATTGCTCAAGAATCATCTCGGTCGAGGTGCTGTGACAGCAACCGAGATGTGTCCCAGTCGAACTCCGTCTTCTCAAATTCTCAAACTTCTGTCCTTCCAGTTGTGCTCATGGGTTGTATTCCTTCCTTAGATGTCACCTGTTGTCTGTCTAGGACGCCAAAACAAAACAAAGCAAAGCAAAAGCAAACTATCTAAGCTAGACTAGATAAAAGGGAAAAGAAAGCAATACCTTGGGTTGCCTCCCAAGAAGCGCTTGATTTAAGGTTGCTAGCTGGACCATACGGCATTTCTATGCGTGATGGGAGGTGCCCTCACCCCATACTTCACCTTCATCATGGGGTGAGATAAGTAAGTCTATCAAACACTCCAACAAGTGCAAGTGCTCATCATGGAATGAATCGTCTATGGGTGGGTCGTCCTTCTCGCGTGAAGATGGGGGTAGCCGGCTGAGGTGATCCGCAACAGAATTTTCGGATCCCTTCTTATCGCGGATCTCTAGGTCAAACTCTTGAAGCAAGAGAATCCATCGAATAAGGCGTGGCTTGGCATCTTTCTTAGCAACCAAGTAACGGATGGCTGCATGGTCGGTGTAGACAATGACTTTCGCTCCTACTAAGTAAGAACGAAACTTCTCGAAAGCATATACAACCGCCAATAGCTCCTTCTCGGTGGTAGCGTAGTTGCGCTGGGCTTCATCTAGCGTCTTGCTAGCATAGTAAATGGCGGTGGTCCGGCCATCCTTCTTTTGTCCAAGCACCGCTCCTACTGCTACATCACTAGCATCACACATGATCTCAAAGGGCAAGGTCTAATCCGGAGGTTGGATAATGGGAGCAGAGATCAACGCTTCCTTAATCCTGTAAAATGCATCAAGACACTCCTGCAAAAACTCAAAAATAACATCTTTATTCAAGAGGTTAGTTAGAGGTTTAGAAATCTTAGAGAAGTCCTTGATGAATCTCCTGTAAAAACCTGCATGCCCGAGAAAACTCCTCACACTTTAACAGAACAAGGGGGAGGGAGTTTCTCAATAGTCTCAATCTTAGCGCGATCGATCTCAATACCTCGATTAGAAACGAGGTGTCCTAGCACAATGCCTTCATTAACCATAAAATGACACTTCTCCCAATTCAAGACAAGATTAGTGTCTTCACATCTTTGTAGCACTAGAGAAAGGTTAGATAGGCAATCATCAAAAGAGGAACCATATACTGAAAAATCATCCATAAATACCTCCATGATCTCTTCTATATACTCGGAAAAGATAGCCATCATGCATCGCTGGAAGGTAGCGGGTGCATTGCATAATCCAAATGGCATCCTCCTATAAGTGAATGTCCCCCATGGACAAGTGAAAGTGGTCTTCTCTTGATCATCCGGATGGATAGGAATCTGGAAGAAACCACTATAGCCGTCTAAATAGCAGAAGTGTGAATGCTGGGCCAACCGTTCGAGCATTTGATCAATGAAGGGAAGTGGAAAATGGTCCTTCCGAGTGGACGTGTTCAGCTTCCTATAATCAATGCAAACCCTCCAGCCCATGACGGTCCTGGTTGGGATTAACTCGTTGTTCTTATTCGTCACAACGGTCATTCCTCCTTTCTTCGGAACTACATGTACTGGGCTAACCCATTTGCTGTCCGAGATAGGATATATGATACCTGCATCCAACAACTTGAGAATTTCTTTCTTCACAACCTCTTTCATTATCGGATTTAACCGTCTTTGAGGTTCCCGTGAAGTCTTATAATCGTCCTCCATTAGAATTCTATGCATGCAGAAAGAAGGCTTAATGCCAATAAGATCTTCTATAGTATAACCCAAAGCCTTTTGATGCTTTCTCAGGACATGCATTAGTTTAGACAATTCAGATTCGGAGAGGGAAGCACTACCAATAACGGGATAAGTAGAATCCGGTCCGAGAAAGACATACCTCAAGTGATTTGGGAGTTGTTTAAGCTCCACAACTGGGGGTGCTTTCTGAGGGGGATCCTTGCTTCCTCCTTCCGGTGGAGTAGATTGAAGAACTGGACCTTCAGTAGTCTCAGTTGACATCATCTCGCTTTCAACCTTGGTCGAGGTCCAGAGAGGTTGACCGAGATGTTCTTCAACCACCTCGCTTGGTCCAGAAAGTGCCTCGGTCGAGGTACTGCAACTGGAACCGAAACTGGAGATCTTCTTCTCCTGGATTAGTCTTTCAGTTTTAGCTCCTGGATCTTCTTATAGTGCCTTTAAGCTCCGTATATCTACATCACAAGAGGCATCTATACCTTCCTCCATTAAACTAAAACTAATAACTTTCTCAAGTGGATCGTTAATAAGGATAGAGCTCACCAACTCTCTTGATTCTTCTTCATCATAGATGTTGAAGATATCATCTCCTAGATGCTCTCCCTTCATAGCCGCAAGTAATGCAAACTCCACTTCATCTCCGCCAATATTGAATTTCAGCTTGGCGTTCTTACAATCCACATTGCAACCAAAAGTTGGTAGAAATGGCCTCCCGAGAATGATAGGAACATGATAATCAGCGGGAATATCAAGCATAACAAAGTCTATAGGTAAATAGAAGTTACCTAACTTAACCAGAACGTCTTCCAGAATGCCCACGGGATGGGTAATGGAGCGGTCCGCCATATATAACCTTATCTTAACAGGCTTGGGCTCTCCAAGTCCAATCTTAACACATAGCTCCAGCGGAATGATGCTCACGCTGGCTCCTAGATCACATAAGGCTTCACAAGTGACATCCCCAACTTGAATGGAAATGCAAAATGAGCCGGGATCTCTTAACTTGGGTGGCATCTTCTCCTTCATGATCTGAATAAGCTCCGAGGATTTAGATGTCATCCTTACTTCACCAAAGTCTTCCAGCTTCCTCTTCCTTGATAGGATCTCTTTCAAGAACTTCCCATAGGCGGGCATCCCTAGAATAGCATCAAGGAAAGGAATGTTAATGTATAGTTTATTCATCAAGTCAAGGAACTTACAAAAATGCTTGTCTAGATGTGCTCTGGCCCTTGACTGGGGGAATGGAAGTGGTGGTTTATATGCAGGAGGTGGAATATAAACTTCAGTTTTCTCCTCCGCTTTCTGTGGCTCCACCTCGGTTGGCATCTCGGCCGAAGTGTTCTTCGACTGCACCTGGACCGAGGTGGTCTTCGTCTGTACTGGCACCGACCGAGGCACTGGATCTGCAGTCTTCAGTCCACTCCTCGTCGTTATGGCCATAATCTGGCCCTTAGGGTTGCTTTCCGTTCTTGCTAGAAGCTTCCCTGGATCTCTTGGCGTTTCATTCGCCCTACTAGCAAGTTGTTGTTCAAAGGCTTTTTGTGCCTTTGAAAATGACGTCATAGATGTCTCCATAGCGCTAAGTGTTAGCATGAAATATTGTGATACTTTAGGCACATTTTCTAAGCGTATTTGATTCATATTGATAGTCTTTGATTGAGCATTGTTGCATTAGTGAGCTAGTTTGCCTATATTATCGATATGGATGTCTACACTAGTTCTATGTTTATTATAGGTACTTAAGAGCTATTTCCGAACGGAATCGAGCAAAGAAGAGTTGATTTGATATGTCCATGGATTGAGGGCATTCTTAGGAGCAAATTGGAGTCCAACTCGAGGAATGCACGAGGCTAGGGAAGAATCACGTTCTTGCCCTAAACCACGCTCTAAAATACGGCCGTATTACAAACCACGTTCAGTTCCACGGCCGTGGATCCTTGCAAAGAGAGGCGTGATGCATTCCAGTAACTATTACGGTCGTGGAATACATGGTTCAAACCGTGACACATTCCACGCTCTAAATTACGGTCGTGGAATCTTCCACGACCGTGATCTTGGCAATCTTTTTCGCCACACTTTGAAGCCACGATCTTTTGAAGATTGGGCCGGGCCGATATTTTATCTTGCCCTATAAAAAGACGGACGAAGGGAAATTCCGTCATCTCGGTTTAGGCTTACACTTGCGACAGGACCGCTTATCGACGGCATCCCCGCTTACCCTCGTTTAGAGGCATTTGGAGATCTCGTGGGAGATCGACGTTCATGTTTGGATTTGCCCTAATCTCGCACTTGGTGGAGATTATCGTTGGGATTCCCAGATTTCCCAAATTGACGGAAGATTCGGAAGGTTTCTTGCAAGAAGATTACTCTTCTTGTTTAGGTTTGATTTAGAAGACGGATTGACATCCCGTTCTTCCTTCTTGCCTAAGATTTTGTTTGTTTGTTCTATTCCGGATCTTGTGACGTTATTTGTTCTTGATTGTGACTTTGAGATTGGTTTGGAGTTTATTGAAAGTTTTCGGAAGTTTTCATCTTTTAATCTTTTAATTCTTGAATTGATATCAACATGACTGTTATTGGCTAAAAACCCTTAACAATTCTAAGGTGAAGGGTTGATAGTTGTGGCTTAGATGATGATAGATCGATCGTAAATAGATTAGACCCTGAGAGTTCGAGAGAATTGTCGACGAACCCTAAATTACGGGTTGTTCTTGAGTTCCACGACCGTGGAATCCCAAGATCCAACCGTAATTTCCCTTAAGTTTACGAACCTGCTTTTACTTTAATCCAAAGTTAAAGATTTGCTTTAACTTAGTTTAGACTTGTCTTTTCTAGGTGGTAGTGAAGCCTCAACAACCTCTACCTCGATTATGAGTGTCACAACCTTAATCGGTTAAGTTAGTCTTGATCCTTGGATTACAAGTTTGGGTATTTGACATTAATTCTCACCTTTAGAACCTTTCTATATTGAAGCCTCAACAACCTGTATAGATAGTGTCTTGTAGGTGAGTCATATAAGGTTTTTGGAACTTCACCGTACGATTACCTTACATTAGCATACCTTTGCATATCTCAACTCTGTCTTTATATCATTAAGTATATCTTGAATCGATTGCCACAACTGGATACTTGGATCTTTAGGATTGTTGTTTTCCTAATATTTGCAAAACTCTCATACTTACTCGCTTGATAATCTGCAATTGAATTTGTTCCCACCCAAATCCCTGTGTTCGATACTCTGGAATACTTGCTAATCTACGCCGATCCGTACACTGCGGGTTCGCTGCTTGATTCTAGTTTTATAAATTTAAAGCTTATTTGCACACACCTTTAGGGGCGAACAAGTTTTTGGCGCCGTTGCCGGGGAGTTGGTTTCGGCCGAATTCGGTAGCCGGTTGTCAAGCTTGGGAGCTTGCTCTCGTTATTTGATATTGCTTTGAGTGCATGCGCAGGTCTAGGAACACCGAAGATCTCTTACCTCTTGATCAAGAGCTAGAGAAAACCTTAAGGCAAAAGCGCAAGGAAAAGAAGATGGCTGAAGAACACGAACGTGATCTTCAAGCGGAGTTGGCGGAGAAGGAAGCTCAACTCCAATGGAATGAGAACCTCCGCCGGGATGAAATGGATCGTCATCAATCTGAAGTTAGCAGACTACAGGATACGATGTTCCAAATGAAGATAGAGTTAAGCGACCTTAAGAATAAAGGAAGCAAGAAATCCTCAAGGAGGGGATCAAGATCTAGAAGAAGAAGAAGTCATTCATCCGCTGATGATAGTGACTCTTCCATGCCACCGTTAGAAGAAATTGATCCCACGATCAATGCGAATCCTTTTCATCCACAAGGAGCTGCTAATCGCCGTGTTCCACCCAGGAACGCAAGGATAGAGCGTGTGGACGATGAGCCAAGAGCTCTTGGCCAGCGGATGGATCCAACACAACAACCACGCTGGTTGGGAGTGAATTTTGATGCTGAAGATGTACAAGGGTTTAGTTTCAACCCTCAAGTTATTACTCTTGTTCGCCAAAACCAATTTGGCGGGACAAGCACTGAATCTCCACACCAACACTTGAAAAACTTTGAGTGTATGTTGGAGACGATGAGACCGAAGAATGCTACCACCAACAGCTACAAGATCAAGTCCTTCTTCTTCTCTTTGAAAGGGAAAGCGTTGTCTTGGTACCAAGCTCTTCCTAGTGGGAAACTAGATACGTGGGAAGACCTTTCCGCGGAGTTCCTCACCAAATTCTTTCCGCCTTCCAAAACGGCGGAACTTAGAGGTAAGATTAATGCTTTTTCCATGAGACCTAACGAAAGTTTGTTTCAATCTTGGGAAAGGTTTCAGGATCTGCTCTTGGATTGCCCTCATCATGGCATATCCAAACTTGCCTTGCTGGAGATTTACTACAAGGGGCTGGATGCGGGAACGCAATTCAACCTCCAATCCCTCTCATGTGGAACTTTCATGGAAATGAGAGAAGATGACGCTTGGGACTTCATTGAGAAGCAAGCAAGAGTCATAGAGAAGTATTCCCACCGGAAAGTGGAGGGAAATCGTGTGGAGCAAGGAGCAAAGCTCACACATGAAGCTCAAAATCAGATTTTCTCCCTCAACAATGAGATCAAAGAGTTGAAGGAGGCTATCAAGACCAACTTCCCAAAGCAACAAGGGAAAGATATTGGTTATTTGGGCAACAACAATGGCGGTGATAACACAAACCGCAACAACAACAACAACCGGAACAATAACCGGAGCAACAATTGGAATGGCAACAACAACAATAATAATGGCCGGAACAACAATTGGAACAACAATAGGGGTTCAAGTAACAACAATTGGCGCTCAAATCAACAAAATTCCGGTAACTCTTATCCTTCCAATTCTAATTCACTAACTCCACCTTCCTCTTCCTCTACTCCTTTGAGAAGCCAGGGTCAAACATCAAATGGAGGAAACACTTCGGGAAAGGAGAAGCCCGATCCCATGTTGGAGACGATTTTGGGAAAACTTCAAGGTTTGGAGAACCGCCTCATCAAGGTTGATGATCAAGTTTCTAAGGTTGATAAAGCTCAAAAGGTTTTAGAAAACCAAATGTTCAACCATGCGGAGGAAGTTCCTAGGAATCAAGGGAAGCTTCCAGGAAAGACGGAGGACAACCCTAAGGGAAGGGTGATGGCGATAACAACTAGGAGCGGAGTGACTACTACCGATCCGCAGCCTACGTTCGTTGAAGTCCCCGTAGAGAAAGACAAGGAGAAGGGGAAGGAGAAGGAAGATGTCTATGTTCCTCCTCCAGCTTACAAACCTCCCCTACCATTCCCTCAATCTAGAGCGCGAGCGCGCCTAGATAAACAATTCGGTAAGTTCATAGAACTCATGAGTAAGCTGCATATTAATATACCCTTCATTGATGCTATTGTAGGTATGCCGGCTTATGGCAAGTTCTTGAAGGAGCTCCTCTCCAACAAGAGGAAGCTAGAAGATTTCGGTGAGGTCAAGATGAGTTCGGATTTTTCGGATCTCATCAAGACCATGAAGGAGAAAATGCCCCCAAAGTTGAAGGATCCGGGGTCATTTTGCATTCCCATTGGCGTGGGAGATGTCACATACGACGCTTTATGTGACTTAGGAGCAAGTGTGAGCATCATACCACTTGCATTGTGTAGGAAGATCGGTTTAGGCGACCCTAAACCGGTAAAGATGACGTTATACATGGCGGATCGATCCATCACTCGCCCCGTCGGTATTGTGGAAGACGTCCCGGTCAAGCTAGGTAAATTCTTTGTTCCCATTGATTTTGTCGTGCTTGATATTCCTGTAGATAGCCCGGTCCCGATCATACTCGGAAGACTGTTTCTTGCATCTTCCGGCTGTATAGTCGATTGCAAGAATGGGAGACTCGCTTTTGATATAGGAGAAGAGAAATTAGAGTTCGTTCTTTCCACTCTAGTGAAGGAGCCAATCTTCGATGAGGATATTTACGATGTCCAAGATGAAGAAGGATTATCTAGGGAGGAGGTAAGTGCGATTCTCTTTAACGATCCTTTACAAAAAGTCATTACTATGATTCTAACAGATGTAGGGGAAGAAGAAGAGTGCAAAGAGGAAATTGAAGCCTTAGAAGCACAAGAAGAGATGCATGAAGTGGAATTTGAGAAACTCCACGATGAGGCTGGGAACGTTAGAATCCACGGTCATACCCTGTATTCCACGACCGTGGATTTCACAACCAAAACCGTCCTCCACTCCAGGGAGTTATACGGTCGTGGAGAAGATGTGACAACCGTATTTCCCTTCCACGCCCTAAACCACGGCCGTGGAGGACATGATCCACCCGTAATTTTGGCCGTGGAAGGGAGCGATCGGGACACTTCTTCAACTTCTTCTGATTCTTTTCCAACACACTCAACACCCTTAGAAACTTCTAAGGAGACATCGGATGCTCCTCAAGGATCGTTGGAAGCTCCGAAAGCGATTGAACTAAAACCACTTCCTACTCATCTAAGGTACGCTTTTCTAGGATCTAATTCTACCTTTCCGGTTATCATTAGTTCCGAATTAAGCATAGATGAACATGAACAGCTCATGATTGTCCTTAGGAAACATAGGAAAGCTTTAGGCTATACTATTGAGGACTTAGTAGGAATTAAACCCTCCCTATGCATGCATAAGATACTAATGGAGGAAGACTTTAGAACTTCAAGACAACCTCAAAGGCGGTTGAATCCGACCATGAAGGAGGTTGTCAAGAAGGAAATTCTTAAAAATCTTGATGCAGGTATCATCTACCCTATTTCCGATAGTAAGTGAGTGAGTCCGGTTCAAGTAGTTCCGAAGAAGGGAGGAATGACGGTCATCACCAACAAGAACAACAAACTCATTTCTACCCGAACCGTGACTGGATGGCGGATGTGCATAGACTACCGCAAGCTCAACAACGCAACGCGGAAGGATCATTTTCCATTGCCATTCATTGATCAAATGCTTGAAAGGTTAGCACAACATTCACATTTTTGCTACCTTGACGGTTATAGTGGTTTCTTTCAGATTCCGATACACCCAGATGATCAAGAGAAGACCACATTTACGTGCCCTTGGGGTACGTTCGCTTATAGGAGAATGCCGTTTGGGCTTTGCAACGCCCCAGCCACCTTTCAACGGTGCATGATGGCCATCTTCTCCGAATACATAGAGGAAATCATGGAAGTCTTCATGGACGACTTCTCCGTATACGGTTCCTCTTTTAACGATTGCCTTTCTAACCTTTCTCTTGTTTTGCAAAGATGTGAAGACACTAACCTAGTTCTTAATTGGGAAAAGTGCCAATTTATGGTTAAGGAAGGAATCGTATTAGGTCACTTAGTCTCTAGTAGAGGGATAGAAGTAGACAAAGCTAAGATAGAGACCATAGAGAAACTTCCTCCCCCAACTTCGGTGAAAGGGATAAGAAGTTTCCTAGGACATGCTGGATTCTATAGACGTTTCGTTAAGGACTTCTCTAAGATATCAAAACCGCTCACTAATCTATTGATAAAGGATGCAGTTTTTGAGTTTTCGCAAGAATGCTTGGATGCGTTTAACACAATTCGGCAAGCTCTAATTTCAGCACCCATTATCCAACCTCCGGATTGGACTCTACCCTTTGAGGTTATGTGCGATGCTAGTGACATAGCAATTGGAGCTGTTCTTGGACAACGAAAGGAAGGGCGAACCCATGCCATTTACTATGCTAGCAAGACGCTAGATGAAGTGCAGCTCAACTACGCCACTACCGAAAAATAGTTTTTAGCCATTGTCTATGCTATTGACAAGTTTCGCTCTTATCTTGTAGGTGCAAATGTGATTGTCTACACGGATCATGCTGCGATCCGGTACCTCCTTGCGAAGAAAGATGCGAAGCCAAGGCTAATTAGATGGATTCTTCTCCTACAAGAATTCGATCTTGAGATCCGCGACAAGAAGGGTTCAGAAAATTCTGTTGCGGATCATTTGAGTCGCGTAACACATCTAGAGGACGACCATCTACCCATCGATGACTCCTTTCCGGACGAACACTTACACATCATAGAGGAGTGCATCAACGTGATCTCCAAGGGTAAAGAACCATGGTTTGCCAGGAGATACCACCCGGACTATCCTACGCACAAAGGAAGAAGTTCTTTAAGGACGTCCGGGAATACTATTGGAACGAGCCTATCCTCTTTAAGAGAGGTCCGGATGGCATCATTCGGCGATGTGTGCCGGAAGATGAGATGCAAAGTGTCATCCGCCATTGTCATTCACTACCTTGTGGAGGACACGCTAGTTCGAACAAGACTAGCGCAAAGGTATTGCAATCTGGATTCTTTTGGCCTACTTTATTTAGAGATGTGCAATCCTTTGTTTCTTGCTGCGATGCTTGTCAAAAAACAGGCAATATTTCTAGAAGGAATGAGATGCCCCTCAACAACATCCAAGAGGTGGAGATTTTCGACGTTTGGGGAGTTGATTTCATGGGACCATTCCCATCTTCTTGTGGAAACCAATACATACTATTGGCGGTAGACTACGTTTCTAGATGGGTGGAAGCAATTGCCTCTCCCACAAATGATGCCATGGTGGTAGTTAAGTTCTTCAACAAGACCATCTTCCCGCGATTTGGGACGCCAAGGACTATCATTAGTGATGGAGGTTCTCACTTCATAGCCCGTCGCGTTGAAGCTCTTCTAGCTAAGTATGGGGTTACTCACAAGGTCGCTACCCCTTATCATCCATAAACAAGTGGACAAGTTGAGGTCTCAAATAGGGAGATCAAAGGAATTCTAGAGAAGACAGTTTCAAGGACTAGGAAGGATTGGTCCTTGAAGCTTGACGATGCATTATGGGCGTACCGGACTGCGTACAAGACTCCCATAAGAACCACGCCATACAATCTTGTGTATGGGAAGTCTTGTCACTTGCCGGTAGAGTTGGAGCACAAAGCGTTTTGGGCTATCAAGTGGCTGAATTTCGGCATGAAGGAAGCGGGAGAGAAGCGTCTCCTAGACATTAATAAGCTGGATGAACTTCCCTTGAACGCTTATGAAAACGCTAAGATCTACAAGGAGAGAGCAAAGCGTTGGCATGATAAGCATATCATTCCAAAGGACTTCAAAGAAGGAGATCAAGTTCTCCTCTTCAATTCAAGACTTCGCCTCTTTCCAGGTAAGCTTAAATCTCGTTGGACCGGACCTTTTCTAATTAAGCGTATTTTCCCCCATGGTGCAGTTGAAGTATGGGGTGAAGCGAGCGGAAATTTTAAGGTGAACGGCCAACGACTCAAGAAGTATACGCCGGAACTCCAAGCTGAAGAGTTCGCGCCTACCGCACTCGAATAAGTGCGAGATTGGTCTAGCTACGGACCTTAAACAAAGCGCTTCTTGGGAGGCAACCCAAGGTATTGCATTTTCGTTTTCGTTTTCGATTCATAGTTTAGCTTAGTATAGACGTTTTTGCTTTGTTTTTGCCTCGATTTCTTCCGGTATGTTCGTGTTTTTGGTTGTAGGATCAATGGAAAAAGAAAAGGGGAAGATAATGTTGAAGAAAAGTGACGAAATCTGGACTTTGGAGCTTTACAGAGGGTTCCACGGCCTAAATTATGGTCGTCATAGCTACAGTACCCGTAATTTCCAAAAGCATTTGAAAAATCACCAAAACCACGGTTCCGTACACTTCCACGGCCGTGGAACACCCCGACAGACCGTGATTTTCAAAAATTTTGCCTGTGACTATATAAGCCACATTCTTCACAAAAACCACCCAAAACCCCTCTTTCCATGACCTAATTGCCGAAAATCCACGACCCTCTCTCAAATCCTCGTTTCCTAATCGTTTTCAACGGTTCTTCTTCCTAAACTACAACAAATTCAACCATAAACAAGATCCAAGCAACGAATCGAGCGGAAATTCATCAACGAACGCACAATTCGGATTTTTCAATCCGAAAAATAGGTTTTTTTTCTCTCTTCTTGATTCTTGCCAATTTGGTTCGTTTTTGCTAGAGATTTTTAGGAAGAACTGATTGAGATTGGAGGAAATTAGACTAGGACTGCCTGCTGTGGAGATTGATTGCTGATTTGCTGAGATTTGTGATTTTTTGAGACGAATCACGGTCTCTGGGGAAATTACGGCCGTGGTTTCTGAAGAACAGACCGTAATTTTGAGCAGAATGGACTTTGTAAGGAGAGTTTCGGGGAGGATAAAAGAGAAGAAAAATGATCAGAATAAGAAAAGGAAGGGTAATCCCTCCTTCTCCTCATCCTTTAGGGCACCACCACCCTCTTCTCCTTCACCTCCATCCTCACCTTCACCTCCATCTTCACCCCCTCACCCTAGAGTCCCGACCATACACGACGATCATCTTGATGCACTCGATAGGATCAAGGAGAGGGCAGTGATTGGCCCTAGATATCTGTTGTTGGAGGATCTAGCTCCTCTCAACATTGTGGAGGATCTTACTTGGCTCTTGGATAGAGCCGGATTAGTTGTCTTCTCGGATATCCGAGAAGACGCTTATGAGGAGATTACACGGGAGGTTGTGACGTCTTTCGAGCACAGCCACGTAGATAGGACCGTCTCTTTCCGTCTCATGGAGAGAGATTACCATTTTAGCATCCGTGAGTTTGGGACCATTTTCGGGTTCCATGAGACCTTTAACGGTCAATTTCCCAGTGGCGTTTACGCCAAGGACTTTTGGAAGGAGGTTGCGATGATTTACGCCGACGAGGACCGTTGGCAACCCGTTGATACCAAGGCTAGATTGATGTACCATCTAGCCTTGAAGATAGCTCACCGTGTTCTTTCGGAGTGTCTCTTTCCTAGGACGGAGACGCCCCAAAAGATCAAGACGGATGAGCTATTCTTGCTTTACTCCATGCTTTATGGACGCCGTGCAGATTGTGCTACTCTCTTGGCTGCTACTATGAGCAAGCTCAAGAACAAGAAGAAGGGCAACATAGGATATGGTGGGATAGTTACCCACATTGCTAGGAGCTTGGGTGTTGATTTTTCTGCTTGCACCCGTATACCGGCCGTACCTTTAGGACTCCATGCCTTCATGGTTAGGGGTCTCATCTTCCCCACACATAGAGGTCCGCCTTATGCGGGCATGCCTTGGGAGAGTAGGACGAGTAGGGGTAAAGAGTGGCTGCCGGAGTACTCCATTATGGCGGGACGCCATAATTGGAAGGAGACGTTCGCTGCTATGCACGCGAACAGGATAGTAGCTCCCCCGTACGTCCCGCCACCAGTTGTTGAGGAGGAGGATATGGGAGATCAGTTTGAGAGTGGAGGAGGAGCCGAGCAGGAGTTTGGCACGTTTCCGGATCAGCCGGAGGCGGCCCCAGATGTACCTAGACGCTCTCCACGTCCAGCTAGAGCCTCAGGCTCGTCTTCTCGCCGCGCTAGCGTGAGTGAGAGGCCTACGTGGATGACCACACCTCCCACATGGTATGGCGTTCCCCCTCCTTGGTCCACAGAGCAGCCAGCAGCACCACCACCAGCACCAGCACCATCCGACGCCCCAGCATGGTACAGTCAGGCCCCGGGATGGTACGAGCAGATGCCGGATTGGGCTACTGGCCTTTCAGAGAGAGTAGGGGCATTGGAGATCCGAGCCGATGCTAGAGACGGACGCATGGATGATCTTGATCACATGATGAGGGACGTCTACCGCCAGCAGTTTGGGCGGCCCTACGACTCCAGCTTCTCTCCATTCCCGCCTCCACCAGCGCCGTAGTGATTTGATGCATGACCGTTCGCTTTAGACATTCCACCGCCACTTTGTGAGTTTCTTTTTCTTTTCTTTCTTTTCTTTCTTTATTTTGAACATTAGGGACAATGTTCGTCCTAAGTATGGGGTGGGATGTACTAAAAGTTTGTAATAACTCTACTCACTATGTTGCTTTCATTCGAGACTATCATTGCATGTTCATTATGTGTTGCACGTTTCATTATTGCATTGCATGAAAAATAACTTGAAAAACCCATAAAAATTGAAAAATTTTGAAAATTTTATGCTTCTAATGAATTGAGATGATTTCCATGATAATCACTACTTGTGAATTGAGTTTGATGACAATTGCATGCTTAAACGATTAGTGAATTGAAAAGGATTTGAATGTATTGATTATACCTCTTTTGCAAGCTTCATAATGTGATAAATGTTGGCTAAATCATGTTGAGAATTTGAAGTTGAAATCACATTATAAGTTCCTATGCTTCTTATTGAGATGATTAAGGCAATTCGATTTTTCTCTCTTCTTTCTTTGACCATTTAGCTCCTCATTGAAATATTGACCTCCTTTACCTATCCGGGAATTTGGAGAAGTGAATGAAAAAAGGGCATGTTTGATGTGGGAGGGCCATGAGAGCAATTATTTTTAATCAAATGAATAGAAAGAAATTGTAGGTTTGGGGAAGTCAATCATGACGATGAGTAACTCGGCACCATTCACATAGCCGGGTGTTTGTGTCTTGCCAAAGTCGGATTGAGCGATGTTCCTAGCGGATTATGGTATGTGCGCTAAGGGTTTGAGGCATCTCATAAAAATTGAGAAACGCCAATCTCCTAGGCTTCGGTTTTTGTGCACCTCTATCCATAACTCCAAAAGTAAAGTCGAAAAATGAAAGGAAGAGAGCGAAGCTCTAAGTTGAAAGTGCTGCGGAAACCGCAAAAGAAGAAGAAGTGAGCAGTTGTCTAATTTCCCGGATTCATGCACCACATCCCCTAAAGGTTTCCTTCCCTTCCACATTCTAGACCTTTTCTTTGAAAGTCCTTAAGATCAAAAGAACGTTATATGACTTTGTGATCTAAATTGAAGTTTCTTATGATTAATTTTGATAATGTTTGAAGGTTATGATGCTTGTTTAGAAGCTTAATTGATTCATGAATCTTCTTTGCTTTTTACTCTTCGATTAAGTGTGTGAAAGTTTGATAAACGATTGAAGCAAGGTTTGAGAATGATCTATTCTTTAGAAGGCACATTCATCCAAAAGAAGGTACACATATTTCATCCTAACTCTTGTTTTAAAAGCTTTTGAGAGACCTTGCTTAGGGACAAGCAAGTTGCAAGTATGGGGTTATTTGTTAGCATGCAATATTGTGATACTTTAGGCACATTTTCTAAGCGTATTTGATTCATATTGATAGTCTTTGATTGAGCATTGTTGCATTAGTGAGCTAGTTTGCCTATATTGTCGATATGGATGTCTACACTAGTTCTATGTTGATTATAGGTACTTAAGAGCTATTTCCGAATGGAATCGAGCAAAGAAGAGTTGATTTGATATGTCCATGGATTGAGGGCATTCTTAGGAGCAAATTGGAGTCCAACTTGAGGAATGCACGAGGCTAGGGAAGAATCACGTTCTTGCCCTAAACCACGCTCTAAAAATACGGCCGTATTACAAACCACATTCAGTTCCACGGCCGTGGATCCTTGCAAAGAGAGGCGTGATGCATTCCAGTAACTATTACGGTCGTGGAATACATGGTTCAAACCGTGACACATTCCACGCTCTAAATTACGGTCGTGGAATCTTCCATGACCGTGATCTTGGCAATCTTTTTCGCCACACTTTGAAGCCACGATCTTCTGAAGATTGGGCCGGGCCGATATTTTATCTTGCCCTATAAAAAGACGGACGAAGGGAAATTCCGTCATCTCGGTTTAGGCTTACACTTGCGACAGGACCGCTTATCGACGGCATCCCCGCTTACCCTCGTTTAGAGGCATTTGGAGATCTCGTGGGAGATCGACGTTCGTGTTTGGATTTGCCCTAATCTCGCACTTGGTGGAGATTATCGTTGGGATTCCTAGATTTCCCAAATTGACCGAAGATTCGGAAGGTTTCTTGCAAGAAGATTACTCTTCTTGTTTAGGTTT
The DNA here is from genome assembly GCA_033239045.1 of Fagopyrum esculentum. NCBI lineage: Eukaryota > Viridiplantae > Streptophyta > Magnoliopsida > Caryophyllales > Polygonaceae > Fagopyrum > Fagopyrum esculentum. The sequence goes on along the minus strand of BSUD01000005.1, from coordinate 44,036,508 downwards.
GATTTAGAAGACGGATTGACATCCCGTTCTTCCTTCTTGCCTAAGATTTTGTTTGTTTGTTTTATTCCGGATCTTGTGCCGTTATTTGTTCTTGATTGTGACTTTGAGATTGGTTTGGAGTTTATTGAAAGTTTTCGGAAGTTTTCATCTTTTAATCTTTTAATTCTTGAATTGATATCAACATGACTGTTATTGGCTAAAAACCCTTAACAATTCTAAGGTGAAGGGTTGATAGTTGTGGCTTAGATGATGATAGATCGATCGTAAATAGATTAGACCCTGAGAGTTCGAGAGAATTGTCGACGAACCCTAAATTACGGGTTGTTCTTGAGTTCCACGACCGTGGAATCCCAAGATCCAACCGTAATTTCCCTTAAGTTTACGAACCTGCTTTTACTTTAATCCAAAGTTAAAGATTTGCTTTAACTTAGTTTAGACTTGTCTTTTCTAGGTGGTAGTGAAGCCTCAACAACCTCTACCTCGATTATGAGTGTCACAACCTTAATCGGTTAAGTTAGTCTTGATCCTTGGATTACAAGTTTGGGTATTTGACATTAATTCTCACCTTTAGAACCTTTCTATATTGAAGCCTCAACAACCTGTATAGATAGTGTCTTGTAGGTGAGTCATATAAGGTTTTTGGAACTTCACCGTACGATTACCTTACATTAGCATACCTTTGCATATCTCAACTCTGTCTTTATATCATTAAGTATATCTTGAATCGATTGCCACAGCTGGATACTTGGATCTTTAGGATTGTTGTTTTCCTAATATTTGCAAAACTCTCATACTTACTCGCTTGATAATCTGCAATTGAATTTGTTCCCACCCAAATCCCTGTGTTCGATACTCTGGAATACTTGCTAATCTACGCCGATCCGTACACTGCGGGTTCGCTGCTTGATTCTAGTTTTATAAATTTAAAGCTTATTTGCACACACCTTTAGGGGCGAACACTAAGCTTGATCAAGATGGCCTCCAGCACTACGTCTTTCTTTTCCGGCTGGGACGAACTCGATCCTTTCTCCTGGCTCTTTAATGGAGTAGAAGAAGAAGAGGAAGAGAGGAAAGGATTAGAGGAATCTTTCGAATTAGAGTTAGAATGATTGTTACCCGAATTTTGGTTGTTTGCCCTCCAATTATTGCTGTTGGATCCTCTATTGTTGTTGTAGTTGTTGTTCCGGGAACCGTTGTTGTTGTTACGGTATCCATTGTTGTTCCTTGATCCTTGATCTTCCTTCTTGGTTTGAGCAACTAAGAGTTCCTTCAATTGTTTCACGTCATTCTTCAAAGACGTGAGTTGATTGTTGTTAGGCGGAGCATCTTGAAAGTTGACTCTTTTAACTCCACCTTCTGCTCCTTAGTGGGAGTATTTTTCCATGTGCAAAGCTTGCTTTTCTATGAACTCCCAAGCTTCGTCAATCGGCATGTCCATGAACGTGCCGACATATAGTATTGAAGGTTGAAGTGGGTGCTTCCGTCCAGTCCCTTGAAGTATATCTCCAACAACTCTATCTTTGGAATCCCATGATGTGGGCAATCCAAAAGAATGTCTCTAAACCTCTCCCTTGACTTTGACAAGCTCTCCTTGTCCTTCATGATGAATGCATTAATCTTCCCTCTCATTTCAGCGGTTTTAGAGGGGGGAAAGAATTTAGTCAAGAATTCCGCCGTCATCTCCTCCCAAGTACTAATTTTTCCTGGAGGAAGAGATTGATACCAAGTAAGAGCTCTATCTTTCAAAGAGAAGTAGAAAGGGCTTAGCTTGTAGTTGTTGTTTTCCAGGCATGAAGGTCTCAAGGTCTCCATCAAGATCTCATAGTTTTGTAGATGTTGATACGGAGATTCCCTCTCTAGCCCTCCAAACTGGCATTGGCGAATCATGGAAAGAACTTGCGGTCGAAGCTCATAATCATGGTCCGCTAGATCACCTAGGTCGACTCCTGGATGCCTCAGTTGTTGATTGGGGTCCATCCTCTGTCCTTGGGTTTGTGGAATACCTGCAAAAAGAGCATCTCGGACTGGCATCCGAGCTGGAAGTATCTCGGCCGGAGCGACAGGTATTGGATTCTGCCTCGGTCGAGGATCTGGAGTAGGGTCCTGTCTCGGTCGAGGGTTCGGAGCAGGGTCTTGCCTCGGTCAAGGATCTGGGTTCGGTCGAGGTAGATACTGGTCTCGTAAAGCTGCCATATCTGCTTCGATCGCTTCAGTCCTTGCGCGAGTTTCCTTCCTCTCAGTCTCAATTCTTCCTTGCTGAGGCGTAGCTGTTCTAACGCCTCCTTCAATTCGGCCTCAAGATCGCGATTGTCTTGGTCGGCCATCTTCGCTTCTCTCGAGCGTCTTTTGTATGTCTTTTCTGGTTCAGGATCGTAAGGAACGATTTCCTTTCCAGTGCGGGTTCTTCGCATAAACCTAAGAAAAAGAACCTGCGAAAGTCACTCAAGTAGAGTGGTTAGTAGAAACAGGGGCAAGTGCCCCGAAAGCAAACCGCAACCGGCTCGGTCTAGACCAAGTCCCCGACAACGGCGCCAAAAACTTGTTCGCTCCAAACGGTGTGTGCAAGCTTTAAATTTATAACCTTAGATGTAAGCTTAAAACAAGGATGCGAACCCGCAGTGTACGGGTCAATCGTAGTAAAAAGCAAGAAATTCCAGGGGTCGATCACAGGGACTTAGTGAAACAAAGCATGAATAGGTAAGCTATGAAATTACTAACCACGAAGCAATTAAAACAATCAAAGATGATAAAAAGTCAATAAAGGAAATATGCAATTCTAGGGATTAAAGCATCTAGTTGTGGTTCCAACTCAAGATCTCAAGATAAGCGGACAAAGCTGAGATTTTGCATAGGGAAGGTGTTTCTAAAGTGGAATAGATCGCCGGGTAAGTCTCACTACTCTCAATCCCTAACCGTAACTCCTATTACCGGGTAAGTCTCAAGGAATTAAGGAAAAGAACTATAACCTCAAACTAACACTCCAACTAAGGGAATAGAATCAACCTTTACCGGGTAAGTCTCAAGCTAACTCACAAAGATGGAATGAAAGCACACTCAAACCCCAATAAAGGTTAAACCTTTATTACCTAAACTTATGATCTTGGGTAAACAAACAAAGGAATTACCGGGTAAGTCTCATCCTAGGCTTGCATTGAACCAGGAAAGGTGTAATAAGAATAGGATTTGGCAAACTGTAACACTTAACTCTCAGTTTCGGATCAGATAAGTCACCTCGGTTAGAAGAATTCCACCCCGGCCGAGATGTTCATCGACTGAGCGAGATGCTTAGGGTTAAGGATAAAGACTCTAACTTTTAGGGTCCTACTGTGATTAAGATTATTCTATCATTGTTTTTCCCACAACCTTCAGCCAATCACCCTAGAATCACACAAGGAAATTAGCCACTCATCATCATGAAAGTAATAATCAAATATATGGGAAGAAAGATAATAATTGAACAAGAAAACCTTAAGAGAAAGGCTTCAATAACCGAATCAATTATCAAACAACAAGCGTTCCTTGGAATAAAATCCAACAAGACAAACAACAATGAAGGGAATCTAAAGGAATCTTACAAAACCCTTCACAAAGCTATAAAAGCTATAAACTTCCTTCTTCAACCTTCAAAAAGGTTCTTTAAATCTCCCAACTAGAGTGTATGCGGCGTGTAAGCAAGATGTATGCGAGATCTTCAGCCGTTAGCGGATGTTGGATTTGTGGAAAATCCAACCCTTTTTATAGGAAAAATACCCTCCAAAGATAAGATATCTTAGAAAGATCTCTTCCCATAAAGATAGGTAAAATATATGGGCTAAATTATCTTCTTCCTTCCAGAAATCCAACCTAAAAAGATAAGATCCCCCTTCCAAAAATAAAAGATCTCAGCCAAGAATAAAATATCCTTGCCGCGTCCAAGGTGTTCGCTTCGGTCGAGTCAGCTCCTCTGGATCACCTCGGTCGAGGTGACTATGTAGTCAACCGAGGTGAATCACAGCTGAATGTGAAATCTTCTCAAATCTGGTCCAAAGTGAATCTATAATCCAATTCCATGATTCCTGGATTCTTCCTTAAGCTTCTGAATGTAGCTCCATTGACTCCTTAGCTCCTTTTGCTCCTTTTTAATGCAAAACGTGCCATTTTACCTACGATTACAACGAAACTTGGTGTAGACCTCGATTCCCACAAAGGTAGATGAAACGACAATATAATCACATAATATATGTACAAACATGTAGATTATTGAAGATAAAACGTCTAAACAGGCCCCAAAATATAGACAATAATTCATGCTATCATTATACCCAAGATCATGTGTGTAGGTAATAAAGGTTTATCCTTTATTAGGGTTTGAGTGTGCCTTCATCCATCTTTGAGAGTTAACTTGAGACTTACCCGTAAAGGTTGATTCTATCCCCTTGGGTGGTGTGTTGGCTTAAGATTATAGTTCCTTTCCTTAGTACCTTAAGACTTATCCCGTGATAGGATCTTTGGTTTGGGATAGTGAGTAGTGAGACTTACCCGGTGATCTATTCCCATCTTAGAAACAACTTCCCTTTGCAAACATCACTTTTGTCCACGTTATCTTTTGTCCATGTTATCTTTTGTATAAGTATGAATTGTTGTTTTGTACTCAGTGGCGCTTTTGTAAACCTTTGTTGTATATATTTATACCGTTTGATGTTTTGGTTTTTATCTATCTGTTCCTTATTGTAAGATCTAGTGAACTTCTTGTCATGCTAGGGTCCGGATCCACTGTAAGATCCTAGCCCAGTGAGGCCTCGAGTTCCACGGATTTGGGGTGTTACATCATCCGTCCTAGAGTATCCCCATGGGGAGCACCTGTCCTCTTTGTGCGGAAGAAGGACGGATCGTTGAGATTGTGCATCGACTACAGAGAGTTGAACCAGGAGACCATCAAGAACAAGTATCCATTGCCTCGCATTGATGACTTGTTAGATCAACTTTAGGGAGCGACGGTGTTCTCCAAGATCGACTTGCGCTCGGGATATCACCAACTAAGGTTCAGAGAGCAGGATGTGCATAAGACGGCATTTCGGACTCGTTATGGCCACTACGAGTTTGTAGTGATGCCATTCGGGCTCACGAATGCGCCCGCCGTCTTTATGGAGTTGATGAATGGTATATTTATCGACTTCTTGGATCATTTTGTGGCGGTCTTTATAGATGATATTCTGGTGTACTCTCGTAGTAGAGAGGAGCATGAAGGACATCTGAGGATAATGATGCGAGTTTTGAGGGATAGAGAACTGTACACCAAGTTCTCTAGGTGCGAGTTCGGGATGCTAGAGGTAGCATTTCTAGGTCATGTTGTCTCCGCCGAAGGGATCAAGGTTGATCCGGCGAAGATTGAGTTAGTAGTAGCATGGGCGACACCGACGAATGTCAAGGAAGTGCGCCGCTTTCTTGGCTTAGCCGGTTATTACCGACGGTTTGTAAAAGGATTCTCTATGATTGCTCGTCCACTTACCAGCCTGTTGAGGAAGACTACCCGGTTTGTATGGTCCAAGACGTGTACTCAGATTTTTTGGGAGCTGAAGAGACGTTTGGCTTCCGCTCCTATCTTGCGCAACCTGAGGACATAGAGGAATTTGTACGCTACAGTGATGCATCCAAGCTAGACTTGGGATGTGTTCTGATGCAGCGTGGCATAGTGATTGCTTATGCGTCTAGATAGATGAAGACGTATGAGGAGAACTACCCGACTCATGATCTAGAGTTGGCAGCGGTAGTTCATGTCTTGAAGATCTAGAGACATTACGTGTATGGTGCTGCATGTCAGACTTTCACATACCATAAGATATTGAAGTATATTTTCACGCAGCGGGAGTTGAATGACCTCCAGCGTAGATGGTTCGAGTTGATGAAGGACTTTGACCTTGAGATTTTGTACCATCCAGGGAAGGCGAATGTTGTCGCTGACGCCCTGAGCAGGAAGACGGCTCGAGAGACGGCAATTGTGAGATTGACTGTTCAGCCTCAGCTTCAGAGAGATCTAGCTTGTTTAGATATGAACATCTAGTTTCCTAATGAGGATGCCCAGTTGAGCACTTTAGAGGTTCTACCTTATCTGTTGGGTGAGATCCAACAGAAGAAGGGGACCTGCCCGACGCTGACGAGTATACGAGATAGGATGTCTTGAGGTGACACCCCACAGTTCTCCATAGGAGCAGATGGAGTGATGAGATGCTGCAACCGCGTTTGTGTTCCTAATGATGCGGATCTGTGGTAGAGGATTCTACAGGAGGCTCACTCCACACCTTACTCTGTACACCCAGGTGCAAGTAAGATGTATCAGGATGTGAGACGTTCATATTGGTGGGGAGGGCTAAAGCCCGATGTGACTAGATTTGTGGCTCAGTGCGCGACTTGTCAATAGGTCAAGATAGAGCACTTCAGACCAGGAGGGGAGCTCCATCCACTACCTGTACCCCAGTGGATGTGGGAGGACATCTCCATAGACTTTGTGACAAGGTTGAGACCGAGCATGAACTTTGATGTTATTTAGGTTATAGTTGATAGACTAACGAAGACTGCACGTTTCATCCCGATCAAAGAAACGTGGCTAGTGAGCAGACTAGCTGAGGAGTTCACTAGGCAGATAGTGAGACTCCGTGGTGTACCGAGTACCTGAAGAGGCTACATGGGAGACCGAGTCTAGTATCTAGAGCATATATCCTGAGTTCTATGCCGAGATAGATGCACTTGTAGGATCACCGAGTAGATCTTAGTGCTATCTTGGTGAGTGTTATGTTATGTGCTTATGCTATATAATGTGTGCATACGATCTTCCAGATATTCTTTGCTAGCGCGAGTGGTGTTATTGTTGGAGATGGTTCTTCCTCCATACTATCATGTGATTATTAGGATCAGTTGAAGATGGTTATTCCTCCATGCTATTAATGATGACATAGTTTGAGTGGATATGGTTTTCCTGCACGCCCTTGCATTATTAGTGCGGTTTGGCTTGAGTTGGCTTTCCTCCATGCCATTGTGATGTGGTTAGTGGTTGGCGAGAGATGGTTTTCCCTTTATGCCTTGTTTAGAGTGTGTGGCAGTGTTGTGGAGTGATGATTCCTCCATGTTGTGATTTGATGCTATAGAATGTTATAGATTGTGATCTTATAAGCAGAGATGTGATACCTCCAATAGAGAGTATGTGTATACCTCGGCATATGTGTAACACCCCGAATCTGCGGGACTCGGAGTGCCACATTGGGCTAGGATCTCACAATGGATCCTGACCATAGTCTCACAACAAGTTCACTGGACCTTACAACATGACACTGACAGATATGAAAACAAATACATAAAACTGTATAAAACTGTACAACCCAAAAGGTCAGACATCATAGCCGAGTAAGAAACATAACACCCTCACACAGGAGGTAACAAAAGATCATCCTCACACAGGAGGGAAAGATAACAAACCCAAAAGCCCACCCAACCTATGTACGAGATGTCCTCAGCCTACCACTCTGCTAGATCACCCAACAACATGCCTATCTTGTGGGGCATCTACAACATGGTAATAAACCATTAGCTATCCATACAAATATATAGAGTAATGCATAAGCACAATCACACGTAAGGAAAGATAACACAACAATATGCTTCCACTCATTTACCAATTTATTCATCTCAAAATAATGGTCATTCACTCCAAACAAATATATATAATATATATGAAACTATGTGACACGAGGACCGCTACATCCTCGTCTTTGAGCCTGCTAGCCAGTCGTATTAGTATCGGTCACACAATCCGTGTACCCTGTGGGAGTGGATCTTGCCCTTCCTGTAAACCGGTCTGACCTGACTCAAGAGAACCTCCCAGACTCTACGGCGGGATGAAAGGGAAAGGTTATCACAACCACGCATACGGGGCAATCAATAAAATGTAGGTCGGTAAATACGACATCACATGCTATCATAGCAAACATACAAAGCACACACCACTCATGCAAACACCCAATATAAGAATGGAAGCTAAGTAAGTCCTACGGACTTACCTCAACCTCGATCACAACTCAACCAGGATCACCTCTACACTGGAGGGACAACACAGCCTATAAGTAAGCCAGAAAGAGATATATTAGACTCCTAACCACATAAGCGTCACACCTAGACCCAAAGGTATCCAAAGGATCAACCTAAACCTTACTCATAACCTAACGAATCTCAAAAGCCATACAAGGCCTAAACCGATCATGAACATCATCAAAACTCAACCTCACATATCTAGCATGATCCTAAGCACTCATACTAGGAAAAGAGGGAACAAATGCACCCTAAGGAAGGCCTAGAAGCAATACACACCTGCAAAACCAAAGGAAACACCAAGTTGGTGCTGGTAGGCACAGGGGCGGCTGAATGGTGGCGCAGGGGCGGTGCACTGGCCGGCGCAGGGGAGGCTGTAGGGTAGCGCAGGGGCGGCTGGTGTGCAGAGGACACCTACTTCAGATCCTTCTTCACTTCTACTCTCGATTCTCTACTCTTCTTCTCTCCAACAATAACATACAAACATAACATACACATATAACCATCAACACAAGCCAAACATGGCTGGAATATGATCAAAACCTAAGGAAAACCATGCAAGACTAAGGAGAGGAGGATAAAGAGACAAGAAGATGAAAAGAAGAAGAAGAAAGGGATGGAAGCCATGAAAGCTTACCAAGCTGAAGATTCAGAAGCTCACCAACTAACCAAGACGTCCTCAAGTTGGCTCACAAAGCTCAACAACCATCATCAACATCAAAGCCAAGCAAAAGCTTTCCAAAACACAAACAAACTCAAGGAGATCAACCAAGGATCCAAGGGAGAAGAAGAGAAGAAAGAGTATGTAAGGAGAGAGAGAGATCTGAAATGTAAACCCTCATCAGAGAGAAGAAGAAGATATATATAGGGTGGTGAAAGAGTAAAGCACGAGTCATAGCAGTCAAAGAAGACGGCTGCAGCACACAACGCCGCAAGGGCGGGCTCTGTGAGCTGCAGGGGCGGACCAGGTAAGGCGCAGGGGCGCCCCCTAGGTCACGCGGGGGCGGCTCAGGTATCAAACTGGCCCCTCTGCTCCCTCTCTCAGCTCTCAGCAACTAGGCTCTTACATCTCACCCCCCTAAAAAGACGTTTCGTCCCGAAACTTGCAGGATCTCAAGTCCTCTCGGTCCCATAAGCCGAGGCATAACTTACTCTGTCTATCGGAGGTATCACCTCTCCGCTCAGAAGGTCATAACCTAGAACAGATCTATAACCATAAATATCAACATGGAGGAATAATCCACTCCAGAAAACAGGGCCATAACGCTACCCAAAGGTAGAGAGGAATCACATCTCTCGCTATATCACATCACATGGCATAGAGGAAGTGTTCGCCACTTAGCGTGCGTGCAAATAAGCTTTAAATTTATAAAACTAGAATAAAAGCAAGCGAACCCACAGTGTACGGATCGGCGTAGTAAAGCAAGAATTCCAGAGTATCGAACACAGGGATTTGGGGAAACAAATTCAGTTATAAGATTGTCAAGCAAGTAAAAGGTTAAAGCTTTGCAAATATATTCGGAAAATAGCAATCCTAAAGATCCAGGTGTCTAATTGTGGCAATCGATTCAAGATATACTAAAGAACTAAGGACAGAGTTAAGAGTTGCAAAGGTATGCTAAGGTAAAGCAATGTACGGTGAAGTTCCAAGGCTTTATATGACTTATCTAAAGACACTCTCTATAAAGGTTGTTGAGGCTTCAATATAGAAAGGATCTGAAGACAAGAATTAATCTCAAATACCCAAACTTGTAACCCAAGGATCAAGACTAACTAAACCGATTAAGGTTGTGACACTCGAAATCGAAGTAGAGGTTGTTGAGGCTTCACTACTACCTAGAAAAGGGCAAGCCAAGACTAGATTAAAGCTAATCTTTAACCTTGGATCAAAGTAAAAGCAAAGTTCGTAAACTGGTATAAATTACGGGCAGATCTTGAATTCCATGGCCGTGGAACCTCAAGAACAAACCGTGATTTTGGGCGTCGGCGAAATCTCTCTAACTCTCAGGGTCCAATCTATTTACGATCGATCTATCATCATCTAAGCCACAACTATTAACCCTTCACCATAGAATTGCTAAAGGGTTTTAGCCAATAACTGTCATTATAATATCAAAATCAAGTTTAAGAAGAATGAAAGATGAAAACCTTCGAAAACCTTCAATAAAACATAAATCAATCTCAAATCCACACACAAGAGGACTAATGTATATCAGATTTGGAATAGACACAAACCAATAACAATCCTTGATAAGAACGAAGAACGGGATGTCAATCCGTCTTCTAATCAAACCTAAGGACAAAAGGCGTAACTTCCGCCGCAAACAACTTCCAAATCTTCAAACCCTCGTGAATCTCCGTTTTCAAGTGCAATATCTCCGGACGTCCAATGCAGCCCTAAGCACGTGTTCCAAATTCTCTCCTCTCCAGCCTTGTTATAAGGAAGGATAAAATAACCGTCCGACCCATGTGCGTAAATGATGTGGCAATTATTTATTCAACAAAAGATCGCCTAAATCACGGTTTCATGGAGTTCCACGGCCGTGGTTTAGAGCGTGGAAGTGGATTACGGTTCCATATGATTTCCACGACCGTACTTTATACCGTGTAACTCTCTGGAATACTCCACGTTCATGTTGCCAAGATCCACGGCCGTTGTTTTGGACGTGGACTTCCCTACGACCGTATTTTAGAGTGTGGAAGTGTAAATTGCTTGTGGTTTCCTTTGTGTCGTGCCATTCCTCTACCTAGCATCTCCCTTGACTTCTTTGATGTGTCCTTAATCCTTGGATGTGCTCAAATCTTCTCCTATCTCTCTCAACTGGTTCGGTTTTAGCTCTTATTCACCTATAATCAACACAAAGCTAATGTAGACCTCCATATCAAAAATATAGATAAACTAGCTAGCAAATGCTTCAATGCCTTATCAATGAACACTATAATGGATAAAAAAAACAACTAGAAAACGTGCCTAGAATATCGCAATATTTCATGCTAACAAAATACCCCATACTTGCCACTTGCTTGTCCCCAAGCAAGGTCTTTCAAAAGCTTTAGAACTTAAGTTAGGATGAAATATGCATGCAATCTCAAAAACAAAACATCTTTTTAGGTAAATGTGCTTCTAGTCAATAGATCAACCTCAAACCTTGCTTCAATCATCCTTGAAAACGCTCATATACACAAACCAAAGTATGAAAAGTAAAGAAACATCACAAGCTGCTTAATCCTCAAAACAAACATCATAACCTTCAAATACCATCAAAATCAAGAATAAGAAACTTCAATTTAGATCACTAAGTCATATAACACTCTTTTGATCTTAAGGACTTTCAAATAAGGTCTAGAATGCGGAAAGGAAGGGGAAACTATAAGGAATGTGGTGCATGAATCCGGGAAAGTGGACAACTAACTCTTTTCTTTTTCTCTTGTGATCTTGCAACTCTTTCAACTTAGAGCTTTGCTCTTTTCTTTTCACATCATTTTTCGACTTCACTTTTGGAGTTATGGATAGAGGTGCACAAAAACCGAAGCCTAGGAGATTGGCGTTTCTCAATTTCGAGATGCCTCAAACCCTTGATGCACATACCATAATCCGTTAGGAATATCGCTCAATCCGACTTTGGCAAGACACAAACACCCGGCTATGTGAATGGTGCCGAGTTACTCATCATCATGATTGACTTCCCCAAACCTATTTTTTTCTATTCTTTGAATGCAAAATTTTGCTTTCATGGCCCTCCCACATCAAACATGCCAAATATCAACTCCTCCAAATTCCCGGATAGGTAAGGGAGGCAATTATTTCATTGAGGGGCTAAATGAACAAAGAAAGGAAGAAGAAAGGTCGAATTGCCTTAATCATTTCATAAAGAAGCATAAGAAAAGTATTATGTAATTTCAACCTTAGTTTCTCAAATTTATTTAGATGAAGTTCTCACATTACAAAATTTGCAAGTCAAGACAAACAACTCATTCAAACTTCTTTCCAATTCATATTTCCGTTCAAGCATGCAATTATCATCAAAAATTCATTCCGCAAGTAAGATTTATCATAGGAATCATCTCAATTCTTAGAAGCACAAAATTTTCAAAATTTTTCAATTTTTATGGGTTTTTCAAAAGCTTTTTCATGTAATGCAATAATGAAACGTGTGACAATGGAATGAAACATGCAAAGTGTTCTCAATCAAGGCAAGCAAAAGTGAGTAGAGTTATTACAAACGATAGTCACACCCCACCCCATACTTTAGACAAACATTGTCCCTAATGTTCAAAAAGAAAATAAAGAAAAGAAAGAAAGAAAATGAACTCACAAAACGGCGGTGGAGCGGCTAATGCTAGCAATCATTCATGGTCATCACTGTGGTGCTGGTGGTGGTGGAAATGGGAAGAAGCTAGAGTCGAAGTTCCGCCCAAACTGCTGGCGGTAGCTGTCTCTCATCTACTTGTCATGCTCGTCAACTCGAACATCTCTAGCGTCCTGTCGGACCTCCAAAGCTTCTACTCTCCTGGAAAGGTCGATAGCCCAATCCGGAAGCTGCTCGTACCATCCCGATGCCTGGCTGTACCAAGTTGGTGCATCCGATGGTGCTGGTGCAGACGGTGGCTGTGCATGCCATGTCGGTGGAGCTCCCATCAAATCCGGCTGTGATCTATACCAATCAGGAGGGGCATCCATCCATATCGGCCTCTTACTCACGCTAGCACGGCGAGAGGAAGAGGCTGCTGAAGGTCCAGCTGGTCGTGGTGAATGTTTGGGATGGTCAGGGAAGTGTGCCGGTTGATCCGGGAAAGTGCCAAAGTCATGCTCCTCACCTCCTCCCTCAAAACCATCACCTCCTCTCATCTCCTCCTCATCTGCAACTGGTACCTCAGGGGGGACGTAATGAGGGGCTACTAATCTATTCGCATGCATAGCAGCGAATGTCTGCTTCCAATTATGGCGTCCAACCATAATGGAATACTCGGGGAACCATGCAACACCTCTACCTCCTCTATCCTCCCAAGGCATGGAAGCGGTAGGCATGGAAGCGGTAGGGTCTGGAGTCCCAATGGTCTAGCTGCTATCCTAGTACACGCAGAAAAATCAAACCCCAACTGTCTAGCAATGTGGGTGACTATTCCACCATATCCAATATTCCCAGCCCTCTTGTTCTTGAGCTTACTCATGGTAGAAGCTAAGAGGGTAGCACAGTCAACAGGTCTACCGTGCAACATACAATACAAAAGAAACAGCTCATCCGTCTTGATCTTCTGAGGAGTCTCGTTCCTAGGGAAAAGACACTCAGAAAGTACTCTATGGGCTATCTTCAAGGCTAAGTGATAGATAAGCTTAGCCTTGGTATCAGCAGATTGCCAGCGGTCCTCGCTAGTATATAGCATAGCAATGTCCTCCCAGAAATCATTAGCGTATACACCGCTAGGAAAACGACCGTTGAAGGTCTCGTGGAACCCAAAGAAGGCTCCGAACCCTAAGATCGAGAACTCGTAGTTCTCCTCCATCAGCCTAAAAGAAAATGTCCTCTCTACATGACTATGCTCAAAAGAGGTCACAAACTCTCTAGTGATCTCCTCATATGCATCTTCCCTAATAGCGGAGAAGATAATCAAGCCGGCTCTATCTAAAAGCCATGTAAGGTCACTCACCACATTCAGTGGCTCTAACTCCTCAAGAAGCAAATAACGTGGTCCTATGACCGGTCTCTTCGCGATCCTTTCTAAGGAATCGAGGTAATTATCATGGATCTTTGGAATTCTAGGGGGTGGGGGTGATGGTGGCTCACTAGGGGGTACCTGGAGGAGGAGGAAGCATCACCTTTCCTCTTCTTATCCCTAGTGGACATTCTCCTAATCAAATCCATCTCAGTCCCAAAATTACGGCCTGTTCTTGAATTCAACGGCCGTGGAATACCCAGTGACCGTGGTTCGGCTCTGAATTTCTCAAAACGCAATCAATCAACACCAAACTCACCAGACAACAGCCCTAGACTAATTCCAATCCAATTCCAATCAGTTCTCCTAAAAATTCTTGTGAAAATTTAGCCAAATCGACAAAGTAAAGAAAGAGGGAAAAACCTAGGTTTTGGATTTTTAGAATCCAAATTCCGTCTTCTCCAGTGATTGTCCACTCGATTTGTTGCTTGGATCTTGTAGATGGTTGAATTTGCTTCACTTTGGGCTCAAGAATCGTTCGAAACGATTAACGAACGAAGATTTGAGAGAGGGGAACGAATTACGGCTGTTTGGGTCGTGGAAGAGTGGTTTTGGTGTGGTTTTTGTGAAGAAGGTGGTTTATATAGTAACCGTAAAATTTTTGGAAAATTACGGTCACTCGAGGGTTTCCACGGCCGTGGAATTGTACGGAACCGTGGTTTTGGTGATTTTTCTCAAGCTTTTACAAATTACGGTGTCAGAGGGTTCCACGACCGTGGTTTTGGGCGTGAAACTCTCTGTAATGTGCCAAAGTCCAAGTTCCGTCAATTTCCTCCAACCTTTCCTTCTCCCTTGCCGGTTCCATTGCTCCTACATCCAAAGACACGAACATACCGGAAGGTATCGAAGGCAAACAAAGCAAAAACATCTAAACTACTCTAATCTACGAATGAAAAACAAAAAGATAAGTGCAATACCTTGGGTTGCCTCCCAAGAAGCGCTTGTTTAAGGTCCGTAGCTAGACCATTCTTGCACTTATTCGAGTGCGGTAGGCACGAACTCCTCAGCTTGGAGTTCCGGTGAGTACTTCTTGAGTTGTTGACCGTTCACCTTGAAACATCCACCCTTTTCACCCCATACTTCAACTGCACCATGGGGAAAAACACGTTTGATTAGATAAGGTCCGGTCCAACGAGATTTAAGCTTACCTGGAAAGAGACGAAGTCTTGAATTGAAGAGGAGAACTTGATCTCCTTATTTGAGGTCTTTTGGAATGATATGCTTATCATGCCAACGCTTCGCTCTTTCTTTATAGATCTTGGCGTTTTCGTAGGCGTTTAAGCGAAGTTCTTCAAGCTCGTTAAGGTCCAAGAGGCGTTTCTCGCCCGCTTCCTTTATGCTGAAGTTTAACCACTTTATTGCCCAATACGCCTTATGTTCTAGCTCTACCGGTAAGTGACAAGACTTCCCATACAAAAGGTTGTATGGCGTCGTTCCTATGGGAGTCTTATATGCAGTCCGGTATGCCCACAATGCATCATCTAGCTTCAAAGACCAATCCTTCCTTGTCCTTGAAACCGTCTTCCCTAGGATTCCTTTAATCTCCCGGTTTGAAATCTCCACTTGTCCACTTTTTTGTGGATGGTAAGGGGTAGCGATCTTATGAGTCACCCCATACTTAGCTAGTAGAGCTTCGAATCGTCGGGCAATGAAGTGAGAGCCTCCATCACTAATGATAGTCCGTGGTGTCCCAAATCGTGGGAAAATGATCTTGTTAAAGAACTTAACCACAACCATGGCATCATTAGTGGGAGAGGCAATTGCTTCAACCCATCTCGAAACATAATCTACAGCTAGAAGTATGTATTGGTTTCCACAAGATGATGGGAAAGGTCCCATGAAGTCTACTCCCCAAACGTCAAAGATCTCCACCTCTTGAATGTTGTTAAAAGGCATCTCGTTTCTCCTAGATATGTTCCCTGTTCATTGACTAGCATCGCAGCAGGAAACAAAGGTTTGCACATCTTTATATAAAGTAGGCCAAAAGAATCCAGATTGCAATACCTTAGCGCTAGTCTTGTTCGAACTAGCGTGTCCTCCACAAGGTAGTGAACGACAATGACGGATGACACTTTGCATCTCGTCTTCCGGCACACATCGTTGAATGATGCCGTCAGGACCTCTCTTAAAGAGGAGAGGTTCATTCCAAAAGCATTCCCGAACATCCTTAGAAAAATTCTTTCTTTGTGCATAGGATAATCCGGGTGGTAATTCTTGGCAAACGAAATAGTTAACAAAATCAACAAACCACAGCTCATTACCTTTACTAATCTTGTCGATGCACTCCTCTATGATATGTAAATGCTCGTCCGGAAAGGAGTCATCTATGGATAGATTGTCGTCCTCTAGATGTGGTAGACGACTCAAATGATCCGCAACAGAATTTTCCGAACCCTTCTTGTCACGGATCTCTAGATCGAATTCTTGTAGGAGAAGAATCCATCTAATTAGCCTTGGCTTCGCATCCTTCTTTGCAAGTAAATACCGGATCGCAGCATAATCCGTGTATACAATCACCTTTGCACCTACAAGATAAGAGCGAAACTTTTCAAATGCATATACAATTGCTAAAAATTCTTTTTCGGTAGTGGCGTAGTTGAGCTGCGCTTCATCTAGCGTTTTGCTAGTGTAGTAGATAGCGTGGGTTCGTCCTTCCTTCTTTTGCCCAAGCACAGCTCCTATAGCTACGTCGCTTGTATCACACATAACCTCGAATGGAAGATTCCAATCCGTAGGTTGAATAATCGGGGCTGAAATTAGAGCTTCCCGAATCTTATTAAACGCATCTAAACATTCCTGCGAAAAATAAAAAATTGCATCCTTCATCAATAGATTAATAAGCGGCTTTGATATCTTAGAGAAATCCTTTATAAAGCGTCTCTAAATCAATCATGTCCTAGAAAACTTCTTATCCCTTTCACCGAAGTTTGAGGAGGAAGCTTTTCTATAGTCTCTATCTTAGCCTTATCTACCTCAATCCCTCTACTAGAGATCAAGTGTCCTAATACAATGCCTTCCTTCACCATAAATTGACACTTCTCCCAATTAAGAACTAGGTTAGTGTCTTCACACCTTTGTAGCACAAGAGCAAGGTTAGAAAGACAATTATCGAAAGAGGAACCATAAACCGAAAAGTCATCCATGAAAACCTCCATGATTTCCTCTATGTACTCCGAAAAGATAGCCATCATGCATCTTTGAAAGGTGGTTGGGGCGTTGCAAAGCCCAAACGTCATTCTCCTATAAGCAAACGTACCCCACGGGCATGTGAATGTGGTCTTCTCTTGATTGTCCGGATGTATCGGGATCTGAAAGAAACCACTATACCCGTCAAGATAGCAAAAGTGTGAGTGTTGTGCTAACCTCTCAAGCATTTGGTCGATGAATGGTAGTGGAAAGTGATCCTTCCTCGTTGCGTTGTTTAGCTTGCGGTAGTCTATGCACATCCTCCATCCCGTCACGGTTCGTGTAGGGATGAGCTCGTTGTTCTTGTTGGTGATGACCGTCATTCCTCCTTTCTTTGGAACCACCTGTACGGGACTCACCCACTTGCTATCGGAGATAGGGTAGATAATACCTGCATCAAGTAGTTTAAGAATTTCCTTCTTGACAACCTCATTCATGGTCGGATTTAACCGCCTTTGAGGTTGTCGCGAAGTTCTAAAATCTTCTTCCATTAGAATCTTATGCATGCATAGTGAAGGCTTGATTCCTACTAGATCCTCTATAGTATACCCTAAGGCTTTCCTATGTTTCTTAAGAACAACCATAAGCTTACTATGTTGATCTATACTCAAATCAGAACTAACAATTAGCGGAAAGGTAGACTTAGGTCCTAGAAATGCATACCTTAGATGTGCGGGAAGTGGCTTTAATTCCATCACTATAGGACTCTCTAATGTCTCTTGAGGAGTGTCCAATGCTTCCTTAGAAGTTTCTAAGGGTGTAGAAGTTGTTGGAGAAGAATCAAAAGAAGTGGTAGAAAGAACATAATTGTCTTCAGATTCACCCAAAATTACGGCTCCTCTGTTTTCTCCACGGCCGTGGTTTCTGGCGTGGAAGTCAATTATGGTGCCTTTGTTTGTTCCACGGCCGTGGTTTTGAGCGTGTAACTTACTGGAGTCCTCTGAATAGCTGATTGCGGTCATGTTGGTGGAAACTACGGCCATGGAATAGCACGACTGGCCGTGATTCCTCACGTTCTCTGACCCATCGTAGATTTTCTCAAATTCTTCTTCATACACTTCCTTTTGCTTCCACAAAGCTTCAATTTCCTCATTGCATTCCTCTTCTTCCCCTATCTCCATGATGCTCATAGTGATCACCTTTTGCAAGGGATCTTTGAAGAGAATCGAACTTACTTCTTCTCTAGATAGCTCTTCGTCATGGATGTTGAATATATCCTCTTCAAGAGCTGGTTCTTTCACCAGAGTGGGAAGAACGAACTCTACCTTTTCCTCTCCTATGTCGAAGGCGAGTCTAGCATTCTTGCAATCAACCATACAACCGGATGTTGCAAGAAACGGTCTTCCGAGTATGATCGGGACCGGACTATCTGCAGGAATGTCAAGCACAACAAAATCTATAGGAACATAGAATTTACCAAGCTTGACCGGGACGTCTTCAACTATGCCGACGGGACGAGTTATGGATCGATGCGCCATGTATAACGTCATCTTCACCTGTTTAGGTTCGCCTAAACCGATCTTCCTGCATAAGGCAAGCGGAATGATGCTCACGCTTGCTCCTAAGTCACATAATGCATCATATGTGAAATCTCCCACTCCTATGGGAACACTAAACGACCCCGGATCCTTCAGCTTTGGGGGCATCTTCTCTTTCATTGTCTTAATGAGATCCGACGAATCCGAACTCATTTTGACCTCTCCAAAATCCTCCAGTTTCCTCTTGTTAGAGAGGATCTCTTTTAAGAACTTTCCATAAGCTGGCATACCTACAATTGCATCAATGAAAGGTATATTAATATGCAGTTTGCTCATGAGTTCAATAAACTTACCAAATTGTTTGTCTAGACGCGCTCTTGCTCTAGATTATGGGAATGGTAGGGGAGGTTTGTAAGCTGGAGGAGGAATGTAGATGTCTTCCTTCTCCTTCTCCTTCTCCTTCTCTTTCTCTTTCTCGACGGGAACTTCCACAAACTTAGGCTGCGGGTCGGTGATTGTTGCTCCGCTCCTAGTTGTGATAGCCATCACCCTTCCTTTTTGGTTATCCTCCGTCTTTCCTGGAAGTTTTCCTTGATTTCTAGGAACTTCCTCAGCATTGGTAAACATTTGGTTTTCTAAAACCTTTTGGGCTTTATCAACCTTAGTAATGTGATTATCGACTTTAGTGATGTGACTTTCCAATCCTTGAAGCTTTCCCAAAATTGTTTCCAACATGGGATCAAGCTTCTCTTTCCCCGAAGTACTTCCACTATTAGATGCTTGTTCTTGACTTTTCAACGGAATGGAAGAAGAAGAAGGTGGAGTTAGTCAATTTCCTTAATTGGGATAAGAATTACCGGAATTTTGTTGTTGGTTGGAACGCCAATTGTTGTTGTTTGAACCCCTATTGTTGTTCCAATTGTTATTCAGGTTGTTGTTGTTCCAATTGTTCCGGTTGTTGTTCCGGTTGTTGCGATTTGTGTTCTCATTCCCATTGTGGTTATTATTGTTCCCTAAATTACCAACATCTTGCTCCTTTTGATTTGGAAAACTAGCCTTGATGACTTCCTTGAATTCTTTAATCTCGGAGTTGAGAGAAAAGATTTGAGTTATAGCGGCTTGTGTTAGCTTTGCTCCTTGCTCCACTCAATTTGCTTCTACTTTCCGGTGAGAATACTTCTCAATGACTCGGGCTTGCTTCTCAATGAAGTCCCAAGCGTCATCTTCCCTCATGTCCATGAATGTGCCACATGAAAGGGATTGGAGCTTGAATTGTGTTTCCATATCTATCCCCTTATAGTATATCTCCAATAGCTCCAATTTGGAAATGCCATGATGTGGGCAATCCAATAGTAAATCCTGAAATCTTTCCCAAGATTGAAACAAACTTTCATTAGATCTCATAGAAAATGCATTAATCTTACCTCTCAACTCCGCCGTCTTAGATGGCGGAAAGAATTTGGTTAGGAACTCCGAAGAAAGATCCTCCCATGTGTTGAGTCTTCCATTTGGAAGAGCTTGATACCAAGATAAAGCTTTCCCTTTCAAAGAGAAGAAGAATGGCTTGATCTTGTAGTTGTTGGTGGTTGCATTCTTTGGCTTCATTGGCTCCATCAAATTTCTCAAAATTCTGTAAATGTTGATGTGGAGATTCGCTACTCGTTCCTCCAAACTGACTTTGGCGAACGATGGTAATGACTTGTAGGTTGAAGCTAAACCCCTGCATATCATCAACATCAAAGTTTACACCTAGACGGCGTGGTTGCCGAATTGGATCCATCCTTTGGCCAAGAGTTCTTGACTCTTCATCTACACGAGCGGCTCTCGCACCCCCAACCGGGACACGATAGTTGGCAGCCGGTCTTGGATGATATTGATTCATGTTGACCGTCGGATTTATGTCCTCAAGAGGTGGCATGGAAGAGTCGCTATCCTCATCGAATGAGTTGGTTCTAACCGATCTTGCAGGTTTTCTCCTCTTCTTCTTCTTTGAATCGCTCAATTCCAGCCTCATTAGAAACATCATATCCCTTAGCTCATCAATTTGCAATTGATGATGGTCCGATTCTTCCTTACGAGTCTTCTCGCTCCATCTAAGTTGAGCTTCGGAGTTCGCCAACTCTGCCTGAAGATCCCGTTCCTTGTCTTCAGCCATCTTTCTTTCTTCGAGCTTCTTACTCAAAGTCTTCTCAAGTTCTTGATCAAGAGGTAAGAGGTCTTTGTTGTTCCTAGCCCTGCGCATATACCTAAGGTAACCTGCAAATATCACTCAAAGGAGATATCAAATAACAAGAGCAAGCTCCCAAGCTTGACAACCGGTAACCGAATTCGGCCTAGACCTAATCCCCGGCAACGGCGCCAAAAACTTGTTCGCCACTTAGCGTGCGTGCAAATAAGCTTTAAATTTATAAAACTAGAACAAAAGCAAGCGAACCCGTAGTGTACGGATCGGCGTAGTAATGCAAGAATTCCAGAGTATTGAACACAGGGATTTGGGGGGAACAAATTCAGTTCTAAGATTGTCAAGCAAGTAAAAGGGTAAAGCTTTGCAAATATATTGGGAAAACAGCAATCCTAAAGATCCAGGTGTCTAATTGTGGCAATTGATTCAATATATACTAAAGAACTAAGGACATAGTTAAGAGTTGCAAAGGTATGCTAAGGTAAAGCAATGTACGGTGAAGTTCCAAGGCTTTATATGAATTATCTAAAGACACTCTCTATAAAGGTTGTTGAGGCTTCAATATAGAAAGGATCTAAAGACAAGAATTAATCTCAAATACCCAAACTTGTAACCCAAGGATCAAGACTAACTAAACCGATTAAGGTTGTGACACTCGAAATCGAAGTAGAGGTTGTTGAGGCTTCACTACTACCTAGAAAAGGGCAAGCCAAGACTAGATTAAAGCTAATTTTTAACCTTGGATCAAAGTAAAAGCAAAGTTCGTAAACTGGTATAAATTACGGGCAGATATTGAATTCCATGGTCGTGGAACCTCAAGAACAAACCGTGATTTTGGGCGTCGGTGAAAACTCTCTAACTCTCAGGGTCCAATCTATTTACGATCGATCTATCATCATCTAAGCCACAACTATTAACCCTTCACCTTAGAATTGCTAAAGTGTTTTAGCCAATAACTGTCATTATAATATCAAAATCAAGTTTAAGAAGAATGAAAGATGAAAACCTTCGAAAACCTTCAATAAAACTTAAATCAATCTCAAATCCACACACAAGAGGAATAATGTATATCAGATTTGGAATAGACACAAACCAATAACAATCCTTGATAAGAACGAAGAATGGGATGTCAATCCGTCTTCTAATCAAACCTAAGGACAAAAGGCATAACTTCCGCCGCAAACAACTTCCAAATCTTCAAACCCTCGTGAATCTCCGTTTTCAAGTGCAAAATCTCCGGACGTCCAATGCAGCCCTAAGCACGTGTTCCAAATTCTCTCCTCTCCAGCCTTTTTATAAGGAAGGATAAAATAACCGTCCGGCCCATGTGCGTAAATGATGTGGCAATTATTTATTCGACAAAAGATCGCCTAAATCACGGTTTCATGGAGTTCCACGGCCGTGGTTTAGAGCGTGGAAGTGGATTACGGTTCCATATGATTTCCACGACCGTACTTTATACCGTCTAACAATCTGGAATACTCCACGTTCATGTTGCCAAGATCCACGGCCGTGGTTTTGGACGTGGTCTTCCCTACGACCGTATTTTAGAGTGTGGAAGTGTAAATTGCTTGTGGTTTCCTTTGTGTCGTGTCATTCCTCATCCTAGCATCTCCCTTGACTTCTTTGATGTGTCCTTAATCCTTGGATGTGCTCAAATCTTCTCTTATCTCTCTCAACTAGTTCGGTTTTAGCTCTTATTTACCTATAATCAACACAAAGCAAATGTAGACCTCCATATCGAAAATATAGATAAACTAGCTAACAAATGCTTCAATGCCTTATCAATGAACACAATAATGGATGAAAAACAACTAGAAAACGTGCCTAGAATATCGCAATATTTCATGCTAACAGGAAGCACATCTCTAGCCAAACATAACCCATGTATAGAGGAAATACGTCTCTAGCCGATCCACAAGTATATACATTGTATGGAGGAATCACATCTCCACTGAAACTATGTCTATCAAAGTAGCATGAAGGAAAGAACCATCTCCAGCTGAATCCTAATTCACGCAGATAGCATGGAGGAAAGAACCGTCTCTAGCTATAAACATAAGTCATACTCAAATAGCTAGCATGGAGGGAATAATCATCTCCACCTATATATACATCATGATAGTATAGCAAGATCTAATAAGATCATAAGGCATAACATCACTAGCATGGAATAAACACATAAAGGCATGAAAGCACATAAGCACATATCACATACTCACCAAGATAGCACTAAGATCTACTCATTGACCCTAGGTGCATCTATCTCGGCATAAAACTCTTGATAGTTCCTCTGGATACTATCCTCAGTCTCCCATGTAGCCTCCTCAGGTCCACGTCTCGACCACTGTATCCTCATCATAGGTAAGTCCTTCGAACGCAGGCGTCTCACACCTCACTCTAAGACTGCAATCGGATGCTCAGTAAAGGTGTGGTCCGGCTCTACCACCAAATCATCATAACTCACGATGTGCCTCGGATCTGGTATGTACTCTCTCAGCTGAAACACATGAAACACAGGGTGAACATCCTCTAATCACGGAGGCAAAGCTAATCTGTAGGTTGCTCTCCCAACTCTGCATATGACTTCTAGCGACTCTGTGCAGCCAGCATCCTCTCTCTAAGCAGCGCTACTCGAGCCATATCATCACGAATCTGCTCTGGCGCCATCCCGCTGATACTGCTAGGCTCATCCCAGCATAAAGGTGTACGGCACCTACGTCCATATAGTGCCTCTTAGGGAGCCATCCCAATAGATGCATGCCAACTGTTGTTGTATGAGAACTGAACAAGTGGGAGGTAATCAGACCATCCCTGTCCCCAATCCAACACACAAGCTCACAGCATATCCTCCAAAGTCTGGATGGTCCTCTCTGACTATCCATCAGTCTGGGGGTGAAACGCAGTCGTGAAGTGTAGACTCGTCCCCAAAGCAGCCTAGATCTACTGCCAAAACCTCGAGGTGAATCGTCTATCTCGATCAGAGACGATCGTCCTCGGTACACCATGGAGTCTCACTATCTGTCTAGTGTACTCCTCAGCCAACCTACTCACCGGCCACGTCTCTCTGATACGGATGAAACGTGCCGTCTTTGTCAGTCTATCAACAATAACCCAAATGGCATCAAGACTCCTACTGGGTCTCAATCCAGTCACGAAATCCATGGAGACGTCCTCCCACTTCCACTGCGGCAATGGAAGTGGATGGAGCTCACCTCCAGGTCTGCAATGCTCTATCTTGACCTGCTGACAAGTCGCACACTCAGCCACAAATCTGGCTACGTCGGGCTTCAACCCTCCCCACCAATATGATTGTCTCACATCAGGGTACATCTTACTCGTACATGGATGTACAGAGTAAGGTGTACAGTGAGCCTCCTATAAGATCCTCTGTCTCAACTCTGTATCAGCAGGAACACAAAGGCTATCATGTCGCCTCATCACTCCATCAGCTCCAATAGAAAACCGTGGTGCCTCTCCACGAGACATCCTCTCTCGGATCCTCATCAAGGTCGGGCAGGTTCCCTGCTTCTGTTGGATCTCCTCCAACAGACCACGTAAAACCTCTAAAGTATACAACTGGGCATCCTCATTAGGAAACTTGATGTCCATCTCTAGCCAAGCTAGAGCCCTCTGAAGTTGGGGTTGTACAGTCAATCTCGCAATCGCCATCTCTCGAGGCGTCTTCTTGCTCAAGGCGTCAGCAACTACATTTTCCTTTCCAGGATGATACAAAATCTCAAGGTCAAAATCCTTTATCAACTCAAGCCATCGACGTTGGCGGTTGTTCAACTCCCGCTGCGTAAAAATATACTTCAGACTCTTATGGTCTATGAAGATTTCACATGTAGCACCATACAAGTAATGTCTCCAGATCTTCAGAGCATGCACTACCGCTGCCAACTCCAGATCATGAGCCGGGTAGTTCTCCTCATACGTCTTCAGCTGTCGAGACGCATATGCAATCACTCTACCTCTCTGCATCATTACACATCCCAACCCTAGCTTGGATTCATCACTGTAGACCACAAAATCATCATATCCCTTTGGCTGTGCCAGGACAGGAGTAGAAGTCAAACGCCTCTTCAACTCCCTAAAGCTCTTAGCACACCGGTCGGTCCATGCAAACCGGGTAGTCTTCCTCAGAAGACTCATCAGTGGACGGGCAATCACAAAAAAACCCTCCAAAAAGTGTCTATAGTAACCGGCTAGGCCAAGAAAGCTACGCACTTCCTTGACGTTCGTCGGTGTCGTCCATGCAGCAACCGACTCGATCTTGGCCCGGTCAACCATGACCCCGTCGGTGGAGACGATGTGTCCAAGGAAAGCAACCTCAAACATCCAAAACTCACACTTAGAGAGCTTAGCATACAACTCTTTATCCCTCAGAATCTACAAAACCGTCCTGAGATGACCGGCATGCTCCTCTCTACTACGAGAGTACACCGGAATATCATCGATGAAGACCACCACGAACTGGTCAAGGAAGTCGATGAATATACTGTTCATCAACTCCATAAAGACTGTTGGGGCATTCGTCAGCCCGAATGGCATCACTACAAACTCATAGTGTCCATAACGGGTACGAAATGCCGTCCTGTGTACGTCCTGCTCTCTCACCCTCAGCTGGTGATATCCTGAGCACAAATCAATCCGGGAAAAGACTGTAGCTTCCTGAAGCTGATCAAGTAGATCGTCAATACGAGGCAATGGATACCTGTTCTTGACGGTCACCTTGTTCAACTCTTTGTAATCTATGCATAACCTCAAAGATTCGTCCTTCTTCCGCACTGTTCGCTCAAAAAGTGTGCGTCAAAGTCTTAAATTTATATCTAGAACTCAAAAGCAAAGCGAACCCGCAGTGTACGGATCAGCTGTAGAAAGGTAAGAATTCCAGAGTCGAACTCAGGGATTTGGTGAGAAAAATTCCGATTTCAACTATCTAGCGAAAGTATAAAAGCTTTTGTGATATGATAAAGAGACAAATGATTCCAAGGATTCAAGTATCCGATTCAGGCTTTCGATTCAAGACACTTCTATAGATATAGGACAGAATTTATATTGCCAAGATTAAATGTTCAAAGGTAGGATTCGTACGATGAAGTTCCGAAACCTGTATGACTAATCTATAGGTTCTCTCTACAAGGGTTGTTGAGGCTGCAATATAGAAAGATCTAAAGACAAGAATTATTTTCAAACTAACTATCTAAAACTCCAGGATATGACTCTCCAAAGTAAAGATGAGAAAGCACACTTGAAATCTTAATAAAGGATGTTGAATCTCTTTATTACCCAAATCTTATAACCTTAATCTATTAAATGTAGAATCAAGTTTGAAGTCTCTTCATACACTCTATTAGAGGTTAATAAGGTTAACCAATATTGGGATTTAGGCAAGGATTAGTTTTGATTAAAGATTAATTCAATTAAGGTTCGTCAGAAGAGAAAATCGTGCTGTTCATACGAAAAATCGGCCGATTTTTCTCAAGAACAGTCCGATTTTCCTGTTTGTCGCAAACTGAAATTTAAATTCTCAGGGTCCTAATGTTTGAATGAGTTCAGTCGATCATCATCTAAGCCTTAATCATCAACTATTCTCCCCAGAATCACAAGGGTTTTAGCCAACCATTTTCAAAATCGAATCAAATTAATTATTGAAGAAGATATCGCAAAGAAACCAAATCTTGAACGGAAAATTCAATAACTTTCAAATCTGTAAAACAATCGTCAAATCTGTTCAATGTATCTCTCAAACAACTCAATATCGTGTTCACAAACCACAAACAACGCAATGGAATAAAGAAATCTCACAATCAAAGATCAAGAATGACTTTCCGGCAAAAGCTCTCCAATCTCTCTCCAAGAATCGTTGATTTCTCCAAAACGTGTAAAGATTCTCTGATGCGACCCCCTCGTTTTCGTTCCTAGGGTTCTCTTCTATACTTTCTTGCCGATGGGCCGTTTGGCAAAACTCTCCTCTAGCCGAAAATAATTGGGCTTTGTGTCGCTTATCCATTTGGCCGAATCGTGAAGAAAATCGACCTAGTCGATTTTGGTGCAAAACCGTTCGATTTCAAGGCATGAAAATCGTCCGATTTTTATATATATTGGCACGATTTTCTTCAACAGAAAGTGCTCTTCCTTTGGTTCGTCTTCTATGCTTCTCCTTTGCAATTCCTTAGCTCTTTGTGATCCTTCTAAGACTCCTTTAGCTTCCTTAACATCCCTAGGTGCTCCTTGCTTAATTTTTTCTTCCAATTCAACTCTATTTACCTGCAATTCATCCAAAACTCGTGTAGACCTCTATTTCCGACAATTAATTGACTAGAACATAAAAGGCATACAAAATCTCTCTAAATGCAAGGTAAATAGAGATAATGTGCTGTATTATGCATGAATATGATGATACATAATTCATGTCATCAAAATACCCCATACTTGCCTCTTGCTTGTCTCTAAGCAAGACTCAAATTCAGAATATAAGATGTCATGGATTATGTATGTATGAAACTCAAAAACTTTTCTTTTTGGTAGTGCTCCTTTTCATTGGATCGCTCTCAAAGTGATATTTCAAGGCATAAAAGAGGCAAAGCATGTATTAATGATAACTATAAAATGAACAAACTCCCTTTTCTTTCTTGAAGGCATAAATAAAGAATATGATAAAGGTGTAGAGGCAATCAAATTCAAACAAATCTAAGCCATTAAGTCTTAAACACATGCATAAAAGTCTCAAGGTCTTCTAATCAAAGAAAGGGTTCAAGAAACGTATTAAGGGAAGGAGTTATTTTTGGCGATTGTGGTGCTAATCCGGGAAAGAGGAACACATAACACCTTCAAGAATTTTTCTTCACCGCACATGCTTCGCATATGGAAAGCTTTGCTTTCTTATACTTTACTTTTTGAGAGTATGGACAACGGTGCACAAAAACCGAAGCCTAGGAGATCGGCGTTTCTCAATTTCGAGATGCCTCAAACCCTTGATGCACATACCATATCCCGTTAGGACTTGTCGTTCAATTGGACTTTGGCAAGACACAAACACCCGGCTATGTGAATGGTGCCGAGTTACTCATCCTCATGTTCAACGTCCCCAAACTTATGAAATTTTGCACTTTTTCAATTTTTCTTGGCCCTCCCACATCAAACATGCCTTTTTCAATCACCTATCCTAATTCCCGGATGGTAAGAGGAGGGTTACATATTTCATTGAGGAGCTAGCATGATCAAGATATGAGAAAAGAAAAGAAGTGAATTGCCTTAGTCATCCTTAAATGGTGTAAAAGAACTTGCAATATAGCTTCGACTATTATTTCATTCTCTCATCAAAACAACTAAATCATATAACTTATTCATGTATTCAAGTAACAAAAGCGATTTCATTCATGCTATAGTCAAGATCTCAACATAACTAAGCGTCTTTTTGCCTATCCATATACACAATGTTCATCATAGAGGTCATTTCCATATAAGAAGCACTTAAAATTTTTGAAAATTCATAGGTTTTGAAAAAGATCATGCAAATGCAAGTGTCATAATAGAAAGCAAGCCGTGCAAGAGTTATTACAAGCCAAGTTGTCAAGAGTAGTGGAAAGTACATAGAGTGCTAGAATGAAACATAAGGTATTGTAAGTAACCCCACCCCATACTTGACATCCACATTGTCCCCAATGTGAAAATCAAGCATAAGAAGGAGAAAAATACTTACAATGTAAAAGAAGTGGACGCTCAATCCTCTGTCGGTGGTGGAGGTGGTGGATATGGATACATCGGTGCGGAGGGATCGTAGAAGTGGCCGAACTGGTGGTAGTACATGTCCCTCATCTGGCCGTCATAGGATGAATGCCTAGCGTCCGTCTCCTCCCTGTAGTTCCTGAACTGAGTGTTCAGGGTGTCATAATCGGTGCGGAGGACACGGTAGTCGGTGCTGAGGCTCTGGAAGCTAGTGACTAGCTCCCTGAAGTGGCGTGGAGCTCGGTGTCCTCGTCTAGGGCCTGGAGTATGTGCATAAGAGTGTCGAGGTGGCTGCATGTCATCCTCCGTCTCCTCATCCTGCCTGCTAGTCCTGCTCGGTCCTGCTCCATGAGTGTCAGTGTCCATGGCATCCGTAGCATGCCCGCTATGGGTATCGCTCTCAAACTCGAGCATAGTCTCCTGTCCTCCGTCCTCCTCCTCCTCTGAGTCACCTGCGTCATCATCATAATAAGTAGGAGGTGAGAACTCCTCAAGCATCGCCTCAAAGGTCTCCTTCCAGTTCCTCTTATTCCGAATGGTGTATTCGGATTTCCATATGATCTCGGATGGCTTCTTCTTCGGATCCCTGTGCCATGGCATCGGCACATGAAGAGTTCCTCTCCCTCGAGGAATCAAGACCTGTCAAACCACCAACCTCTGTGAGCCTAAAGGAAGGGCACTCTCAGCTAGAGTGCATCCCGAGAAGTCATAACCTAGAGTCCTAGCCACATGAGTGACCAACCCTCCTGCGCAGATGTCACCCTTGGCTTTGTTGGCTATCTTCCCTAGATAGTCAGCAAGCATGGTGGAGATGTCGGGAGTGGTGGTAGATGTCATGCAGTAGAGGATAAAAAGCTCATCAGCCTTGAGCTTCTGCGGAGTCTCAGTCCGGGCAAACAAACTCTCACTAAGTATCCTATGCACTACCTTGAAGGAAAGGTTGTACATACTTGTCTCCTTGGAGTTTCCGGGTCTCCACTTATCCCCTCCGTACTCTCCTACGGAAATAGCCTCCCAAAAATCACTAGCACTGAGGCCTCTAGCAAATGTGCCTGCATCTGAATAAGAAAAACCAAACAAGTCGCCAAAAGCATCAATGGACAAAGTGTGGTCTTGGCTCATGAGGCGGAAAGTGACCATCCTTTCCCTAGGATCGTGCTCAAACGTGCTAAGGAATTCTAGGGTGATCTCCCTATAGGCATCTTCCCTGATCGTAGCAAACTGTCTCAACCCTGCTCTATCAAGCATCATATCAACATCCTCTCGAACATATAGCGAATCTAAGCCATCAAGTACTATGTAGCGAGGAGGGGTGAATGGGCGATCTATAATGCGTTCATAGCGTTTCTTATGCTTGGATAGGGGAGGGGGAAGCTTAGGGATGTTGGTAGGTGGTGGTGGAGGTGGGGCAGGGGCTTTTGAAGAAGATCCCTTCTTCTTCCCCGTGTTTCTAGTTATCCTCTTGACAAGATCCATTCTAAGTCCTAAAAATCGACCTGTTCTTCACAAAAATCGGCCGATTTTTCTGGGCTGGGTCGATTTTTATCTCGATTTCAACGATTCTCACAATTCTGTAAAGTTCTGTTCAATCTATCACCACACACAGTTCTCTACAATGAATCCTAAGCAAATTCCTCTATCAATTCCAACAGCAAAGCACTTCCTAGGCAACTTCAATTTCAAGTGAGAAAACTTAGGTTTTGGAAAGAAAAACCTGAATTCCTTATGGAGCAGTCGATTGCCGTGCGTGTTGTTGTTAGATCCGTGTTCCTTGTTGAAAATGCTTCAGTTTGGAGCCAAGAATCTCTTGAAATGGTTAAGGAATGAGGATTTGAGGGTGTGGCGATTTTTCGGTGTTCTTGAGAGAGGGAAATCGAGAGTTGGAGATGTGTGAATGAAGAAGATCGAGTGTGAAGTCCTTATATAGGGTCGACGATTTCTGAAGAAAATCGGCCGATTTTTCTGGTCGATTTATTTGTCGGGGCGATTTATTTTTCTGACTGAAAAAATCGGACGATTTATTTTGGCAGGTCGATCTTCAGGTCGATTTTTGTTTCTGTTGAGAAAAATCGACTTGCTCTGTTACTGAATCGGACGATCTTTTTATGGTAGGTCGATTTCCTTCCTTGTTTTTCTTGAATCTCGAAGATATAACTTACTTGTGCTCCATTCTCCACGAATCTCTCACATTTGAACCTAGTTTCCTGCGATTAATTACACGACAAACCAAGAGTGCATCGAGGAACAAATAAAAACGAAAAAACGAAGAATCAAAGCAATTAATCTACTCTAACTAAGTGATGAGAAGAAGGGGAAACTATACTATCATGGGTTGCCTCCCAAGAAGCGCTTTATTTATCGTCTTTAGCTGGACGGTGTATGATGTTGTGTTCAATGGAGGAGGATAGGAGCTATCTCCTCGACCGGGGCTTCCGGTGTGTATTTCTTCAGCCGTTGGCCATTAACCTTAAAACTTCCGCTTTGTTCACCCCATACTTCAACTGCACCATGGGGAAAAATTCTTTTAATTACAAAAGGTCCTGTCCAACGGGATTTGAGCTTACCTGGGAATAGACACAGCCTTGAGTTGAATAGGAGGACTTGGTCCCCTTCCTTCAAGTCTTTCGGGATGATGTGCTTATCATGCCATCGCTTTGTCCGTTCCTTGTAAATCTTTGCGTTCTCATACGCATTCAGTCGGAGCTCATCTAGCTCATTGATGTCTAAAAGCCGCTTCTCCCCGGCTTCCTTCATGTCGAAGTTGAGCCACTTGATAGCCCAATAAGCTTTGTGTTCTAACTCTACAGGAAGATGACATGATTTACCATAAATGAGATTATAGGGAGTCGTACCTATTGGTGTTTTGAAGGCTGTCCTGTATGCCCATAGTGCATCGTCAAGCTTCATTGACCAATCTTTCCTCGTTTTAGAGACTGTCTTCTCTAAAATCCCTTTAATCTCTCTATTGGATATCTCGACTTGTCCGCTGGTTTGCGGGTGGTAAGGTGTAGCTATCTTATGGGTCACCCCATACTTAGCTAATAGAGTCTCGAATTTACGGGCTGTGAAATGCGTTCCTCCGTCGCTAATGATGGTTCGGGGAGTTCCGAACCTTGGGAAGATCGTTTTGTTGAGGAACTTCACCACTACCATTGCATCATTGGTAGGGGAAGCGATTGCCTCCACCCATCTTGAGACATAGTCTACGGCAAGAAGTATATACTGGTTGCCGCATGAAGACGGGAAAGGTCCCATAAAGTCGATGCCCCATACATCAAAGATTTCTACTTCTTGTATGTTGTTGAGAGGCATCTCATTCCTCCTGGATATATTACCTGTCCTTTGACAAGCATCACAAGAAACAACAAACTTTTGCACATCTTTGAAAAGTGTAGGCCAATAAAAGCCGGAGCGAAGTACCTTAGCGCAAGTCTTGTGGGAACTAGCATGTCCGCCACATGGTAGAGAATGGCAGTGTCGGATGACACTATCTATCTCATCTTCGGGAATACATCTCCTGTAGATGCCATCTGGACCTCTTTTGAATAGAAGAGGTTCGTTCCAATAAAAATGCCGGACGTCTCTCAAGAACTTCTTCTTTTGAGCATATGAAAGTCCGGGTGGAATCTCCTGACAAACAAGGTAATTTACAATGTTAGCAAACCATGGATCATTACCTTGTGATATGTGTTGAAGACACTCTTCAATCTCGTGCAGCTGCTCGTCAGGGAAGGAATCGTCTATCGGAAGTTCATCCGACTCGCCGGTGAGTTGCGGAAGACGACTAAGGTGATCGGCGACGGAGTTCTCCGATCCTTTCTTATCACGGATCTCTAAATCAAACTCTTGTAAGAGTAAGATCCATCGTAGAAGCCTTGGCTTCGCATCCTTCTTCGTGAATAAGTATCGGATTGCGGAGTGGTCCGTATAGACTATCACTTTCGCACCTACAAGATAGGAACGAAATTTCTCAAATGCATATACTACGGCTAAAAGCTCCTTTTCCGTAGTTGCATAATTGTACTGAGCCTCATCTAGCGTTTTGCTAGCATAGTAGATGACATGAGTGCGACCATCTTTCTTCTGACCAAGAACGGCTCCGATAGCGACATCGCTTGCGTCGCACATGACCTCGAAAGGAAGAGTCCAATCGGGTGGTTGGATGATTGGTGCCAAAATCAATGCTTCTTTGATCCTGCAAAAGGCATCTAAGCAATCTTTCGAGAATTCAAAAGTCGCATCTTTCATCAAAAGATTAGTCAAAGGTTTTGAAATCTTGGAAAAATCCTTTATGAATCTCCTGTAGAAGCCTGCATGTCCTAAGAAGCTTCTAATTCCTTTTACCGATGAAGGGGGAGGTAGCTTCTCAATGGTTTCTATCTTTGATCTATCTACCTCTATTCCCCTTTGTGACACTGACCTAACACAATTCCTTCGGTGACCATGAAATGACATTTTTCCCAGTTTAAGACTAAGTTAGTGTCTTCACATCTCTTAAGAACTAGTGAAAGGTTATAGAGACAGTTATCAAAGGAAGAACCATATACCGAAAAGTCGTCCATGAAGACTTCCATGATATTCTCTACGTATTCGGAGAAGATTGCCATCATACACCTTTGGAAAGTGGCTGGAGCGTTGCATAAACCGAATGGCATTCTTCTATAAGCGAACGTACCCCATGGGCACGTAAAGGTTGTCTTCTCTTGATCATCCGGATGAATTGGTATCTGAGAGAAACCGCTATATCCATCTAAATAACAAAAGTAGGCATGTTGGGCTAACCTTTCCAACATTTGATCGATGAAAGGAAGGGGAAAGTGGTCCTTCCTTGTGGCTACGTTCAGTTTGCGGTAGTCGATGCACATTCGCCACCCTGTAACTGTCCGTGTAGGGATGAGTTCGTTGTTCTTGTTGGCAACAACGGTAATGCCTCCTTTCTTGGGTACTACTTGTACCGGACTCACCCATTTGCTATCAGAAATAGGGAAGATGATACCTGCATCAAGTAGCTTAAGGATTTCTTTCTTCAGGACCTCTTTCATTGCCGGGTTTAACCGTCTTTGAGGTTGGCGTGAAGGTTTGTAATCCTCTTCCATTAAAATTTTGTGCATACATAGAGAAGGCTTTATTCCTACTAAATCATCAATGGTGTATCCTAGTGCTCTCCTATGTTGCTTCAGAACATGCATGAGTTTCTCTAATTCGTCACCATTCAATTTTGCATTGACTATAACCGGATATGTGGAGTTAGTGCCAAGGAATGCGTACCTTAAATGCGTGGGAAGTTGCTTCAATTCTAGTGATGGAGGTACCTTGGTTGGTGATGAATCGTGGCCTTCGGGTGCTGTGGAAGAGGTCTCTATAGGTGTGGGTACTTCATCATTAGATTCGGGAGCGGCTGCGGTGAAGTCTGGGGAATCCATAGAATTACTCATTGAATCGACCCCACTTGTAACAAATCGGTCGATCTTCTGCACGATTTTTTTTTCTGTTGGAAAAAATCGTGCTACCTCTTCATGAATCGGGCGATTTATTTTCGTCAGGTCGATTTTAGTTTCTGTCGAAAAAAATCGTGCTACCTCTTCAGAAATCGGACGATTTTTTTCTGGCAGGTCGATTTTCTTTACAGTTTCCGGAGTCCACTCTAGTTCTTCAACTTTTGCTTCTAGTTCTTCCTCCACAACGTTTAATGCTTTCACATCCTCATTGCAGTCATGTTCCACCCCTTCCTCCATGATGCTCATGCTAAGAACCTTTTGAAGAGGGTCTTTCATCAATATCGAACTTACTACCTCTCTAGACTCTTCTTCCTCAACAATTTCAAAAACGTCGTCTTTCAAGGCTGGCTCCTTGATTAAGGAGGATAGTATGAATTCTATCTTTTCTTCACCGATATGGAAGGATAGCTGGCCGTTTTTGCAATCTACCATGCATCCAGATGTGGCGAGGAATGGCCTCCCAAGGATGATGGGAACCGGGTAATCTGCAGGTATGTCAAGAACGACAAAATCTATAGGTATGTAAAACTTACCTAGCTTTACTGGAATGTCTTCTAATATTCCCACCGGCTTAGTGGTAGAACGATCAGCCATGTAGAGCGTGATTTTCACCGGTCTAGGCTCTCTTAGACCGACTGCCTTGCATAGAGCTAGAGGTATGATACTCACACTTGCTCCAAGGTCACAAAGAGCATCATAGGTAGCTTCTCCCAAAGTGATGGGTATGCAAAAGGATCCTGGATCGCGGAGTTTGGGTGGCATATTCTCCGTCATAGTCTTGATGAGTTCGGATGACTCCATACTCATCTTGACTTCTCCTATATCTTCCAACTTCCTCTTGTTAGAGAGAATCTCCTTGAGGAATTTCCCGTAAGCCGGCATACCTAAAATCGCATCCATAAAAGGTATGTTAATATGGAGCTTACTCATAAGTTCAACAAACTTACCGAAATGTTTATCTAGGCGTGCACGCGCTCTAGATTGAGGAAAAGGTAGAGGTGGCTTGTAAGCGGGAGGAGGAACATAGACTTCTTCCTTCTCTTTTGCCTCTCCTTCTTTTGTGGAGGTATCAACTACTTTAGGTTGAGGGTCGACGGTCGTCTTCCCGCTCCTAGTAGTTATTGCCATAACCCTTCCCTTTGGGTTATCTTCTGTCTTTCCGGGAAGCTTCCCTTGATCTCTTGGAACTTCTCCGGCCTTGTTGAATACTTGGTTCTCTAAAGCTTTGTGAGCTTTGTCAACCGAAGTTATGTAACTCTCCAATCCTTGTAGCTTGCCTAGAATCGTTTCTAGCATGGGATCGGGTTTGCTTGATCCGCTTGATTGTCCCTGGCTTGTAGAAGGAGTAGAAGAAGATGGAGGTGTTAGAGCCTTTTCAGCATATGAGTAAGGATTACCTGAACTTTGCTGATTTGATCTCCAATTGTTGTTATTTGAGTTCCTATTGTTGTTGTTGTTCCAATTGGAGTTTCGGTTGTTATTGTTGTTGTTGCTCCAATTGGAATTCCGGTTATCATTCCTTTGATTGTTGTCCCGCCCCATGTAGTTGGCTTCTTGCTCCTTAGTCTTTTGAAGACTTGTTTTGAGCACTTCCCTCAATTCTTTGATGTCATCTTTGAGGGAGAATATTTGTGTTTGAGCCGCTTGATTCAATTTGGCTCCTGGATCGCCTTGATTCCAGCTATTTGATTCCACCTTCCGGTGGGAATACTTCTCAATCACTTGGGCTTGCTTCTCAATGAAGTCCCAAGCATCATCCTCTCTCATATCCATGAATGTGCCGCAGGATAGAGATTGGAGGTTGAACTGTGTCTCTACATCCAACCCTTTGTAGTAGATCTCCAATAATTCCAGCTTGGAAATGCCATGGTGTGGGCAATCCAACAAGAGATCTTGAAACCTTTCCCAAGATTGAAACAAGCTTTCGTTAGGTTTCATAGAAAAAGCATTTATTTTACCTCTTAGTTCCGCCGTTTTGGATGGCGGAAAGAACTTGGTGAGGAATTCTGAAGATAATTCCTCCCATGTAGCTAACTTCGCAGCTGGAAGTGTTTGGTACCAAGCTAGAGCCTTGTCCTTCAAAGAGAAGAAGAACGGCTTGATCTTGTAGTTGCTTGTAGTAGCCTTCTTCGGCTTCATAGTCTCCATGAGAATCTCAAAATTTTGCAAGTGTTGATGCGGAGATTCAGTACTTGCTCCGCCATATTGACTTTGGCGAACCATAGTGATGACTTGTGGCGAGAAGCTAAACTCTTGGATGTCTTCAGCTCCGAAATCCACACCTAGACGGCGTGGTTGCTGAATCGGATCCATCCGTTGCCCCAAAGTTCGAGGTCTATCTTCGTTATTGGCAGCTCTTAACGTTTCTAGTCGTAATGCGAGGGACGACCTTAGGTGTTGGAGTGTTTCGGGTAGGATGAAGTGATGGATCAATCTCTTCAAGTTCCGGCATATCCGGATCAATCTCGTCATCATCGGATGAGTCATTTCGAATGGACTTAGTTGGTGTCTTGACTTTCTTCTTCTTCTTGGAGTCGTTCAACTCCAACTTCATGTCCAACATCATAGCTCTCAGTTCATCAATCTGAAATTGATGACTTATTTCAACTTCCTTTCGAGCCTTCTCACTCAACTGGAGTTGGCGTTGTGCTTCGTTCAGTTCAGCCTTGTAGTTTCTCTCGTCGTTTTCAGCCATTTTCTTCTCCTTCAACTTTCTCCTCAAAGTTCTTTCTAGTTCGGGATCGAAAGGAATTAGATCTTTAGTGGATCTAGTCTTTCGCATATACCTAAAGAACCTGCAAAGATCACTCAAGTAGACTAATCAAATCACAAGAGCAAGAGCTCTCAAGCTAGACAACCGAAAACCGGATTTGATCGAGACCAAATCCCCGGCAACGGCGCCAAAAACTTGTTCGCTCAAAAAGTGTGCGTCAAAGTCTTAAATTTATATCTAGAACTCAAAAGCAAAGCGAACCCGCAGTGTACGGATCAGCTGTAGAAAGGTAAGAATTCCAGAGTCGAACTTAGGGATTTGGTGAGAAAAATTCCGATTTCAACTATCTAGCGAAAGTATAAAAGCTTTTGTGATATGATAATGAGACAAATGATTCCAAGGATTCAAGTATCCGATTCAGGCTTTCGATTCAAGACACTTCTATAGATATAGGACAGAATTTATATTGCCAAGATTAAATGTTCAAAGGTAGGATTCCTACGATGAAGTTCCGAAACCTGTATGACTAATCTATAGGTTCTCTCTACAAGGGTTGTTGAGGCTGCAATATAGAAAGATCTAAAGACAAGAATTATGTTCAAACTAACTATCTAAAACTCCAGGATATGACTCTCCAAAGTAAAGATGAGAAAGCACACTTGAAATCTTAATAAAGGATGTTGAATCTCTTTATTACCCAAATCTTATAACCTTAATCTATTAAATGTAGAATCAAGTTTGAAGTCTCTTCATACACTCTATTAGAGGTTAATAAGGTTAACCAATATTGGGATTTAGGCAAGGATTAGTTTTGATTAAAGATTAATTCAATTAAGGTTCGTCACAAGAGAAAATCGTGCTGTTCATACGAAAAATCGGCCGATTTTTCTCAAGAACAGTCCGATTTTCCTGTTTGTCGCAAACTGAAATCTAAATTCTCAGGGTCCTAATGTTTGAATGAGTTCAGTCTATCATCATCTAAGCCTTAATCATCAACTATTCTCCCCAGAATCACAAGGGTTTTAGCCAACCATTTTCAAAATCGAATCAAATTAATTATTGAAGAAGATATCGCAAAGAAACCAAATCTTGAACGGAAAATTCAATAACTTTCAAATCTGTAAAACAATCGTCAAATCTGTTCAATGTATCTCTCAAACAACTCAATATCGTGTTCACAAACCACAAACAACGCAATGGAATAAAGAAATCTCACAATCAAAGATCAAGAATGACTTTCCGGCAAAAGCTCTCCAATCTCTCTCCAAGAATCGTTGATTTCTCCAAAACGTGTAAAGATTCTCTGATGCGACCCCCTCGTTTTCGTTCCTAGGGTTCTCTTCTATACTTTCTTGCCGATGGGCCGTTTGGCAAAACTCTCCTCTAGCCCAAAATAATTGGGCTTTGTGTCGCTTATCCATTTGGCCGAATCGTGAAGAAAATCGACCTAGTCGATTTTGGTGCAAAACCGTTCGATTTCAAGGCATGAAAATCGTCCGATTTTTATATATATTGGCACGATTTTTTTCAACAGAAAGTGCTCTTCCTTTGGTTCGTCTTCTATGCTTCTCCTTTGCAATTCCTTAGCTCTTTGTGATCCTTCTAAGACTCCTTTAGCTTCCTTAACATCCCGAGGTGCTCCTTGCTCCATTTTTGCTTCCAATTCAACTCTATTTACCTGCAATTCATCCAAAACTCGTGTAGACCTCTATTTCCGACAATTAATTGAATAGAACATAAAAGGCATACAAAATCTCTCTAAATGCAAGGTAAAAAGAGATAATGTGCTGTATTATGCATGAATATGATGATACATAATTCATGTCATCACGCACGAAGAGGACAGGTGCACCCCATGGTGAAACACTAGGGCGTATGAAGCCCTTCTCAGCCAACTCCTCGAGTTGCTTCTTCAACTCCAATATCTCGACAAGTGTCATACGGTATGGGGTCTTCGAGATGGGTCGCTTACCACGCTCTAACTCTATGCTGAAGTCCACACTCCGCTGAGGTGGCAAACTCGACGGCTCAACAAACACATCCGTGAACTCGCAGACCACTGGAATACTCTCCAGATCTGGACTCTCTCCATCCTTCATGGCGTAGCACCAGAAGGCATCACAACCTTGTACAATCAATCTAGCTGCTCGTACGGCACTAATAACCGAACCTGTCTTCCCAAGGTCCCAACCCCGGAAGACTTCAATCTGACCAACCTCAGTGGAGACTGTAACAGTCCGCCTACCAACATCCAAAACTGCATGGTGTCCACGCATCTAGTCCATACCTAATATAACTTCTTCATGCATCAATGGCATGACTAAGAAGTCAACAAGTAAAACATGAGTCCCTAAACGAAGGGGACAACTACGGATCTCACGGGTACCTCTGACCCGACTACCATCAGGTAACCCTATAGTAAAGGGTATCCCCTCTATGGTAGCTAAACTCAAACGCTCAACACAAGTATCAGAAATAAAGGAATGCGTAGCACCAGTATCAAACAAAACTCTAACAGGTAAGCCATGAAGTAGAATGGTACCTGTAGCAGCCGGTGCAGGTGGATCCTCTGCACTCCTCAACTCAAAAGCTCACCCTCGGGCTCCTTTAGCATCACTGGTGCCAACATCTCTACCCCTACCTCTACTCGGTCCTGGAGCAGAACCCTGAGTAGTTGGACGCTCTAGGACCCTCTATTGTCCCTGTGTCTATTGTTGAGGTGTCCTCTGACCACCTCCTGCTACACTGGCAGGGGAAGAACCCTGCTGAGATGCTACTCCTCCCTGCCTACAGAAGGCTGCTCGATGTCCCTATCGGCCACAAGTGAAACAAGTCACAACCGGTCTGGGACAAGCTGGCCTCAGATGACTAGGGTCACCACAGTTGTAACACTGACGTCTCTTATCTGCAATCTGTGCAGATGAGGGGTAACTCTGACGCCTCTGATCTCGTCCAGATCCAGATGATCCTCCAACTCCACTAGTCTGCCCAGTGCGCTGCTTCTTCTCAGACCGTCCCGTTTGAGAAGCTCTCCTCTGACTGGCTCGCTCTCTCCCAAAAGCAGAAGCTCCGTCCTGGTAATCCGCTAGGGACTCACAATGGAATCCCGCCATGTATGAACGGGTGCTCTCTCAGATGACGAGAGAACATATACACATGCTGGTCCTCAGATGGTGCAGCTGGACCCAACAAAGCTAACTCGGTCTGGAAATGGCGGATGACATCAGTAATAGGCATATCCTCAAAGCCAGCCTCCACAAAATCCTACAACTTCTCCCTCCTCAGTGAGGCAGGGCAAAACTGCTCTCTAATCATGCGCCTCATGTGGTCATAATTGGTAGCTCTTGTCCAGACAGTCCTCCACCACTAGTGTGCGAGGTCACGGAATAGAGACTGAACTAGCTCTATCCGTCTGTCCTCAGGACATCTGATAGATTCCAAGGCTGAGTCTACATGTCAAATCCACACCTCAGTCTCTAACCCAATCTCTCCTGAGAAGTGTGCCACACCCTGCAGGTGAAATGCCTTGAACCAGGCATCTGGTTGAGGCCCCCCTGGTCTCCACTAGGACTCGGGCTGGATCAACAACACGTGTAGGTGCAGCTAACACCCGGGTCGCTCCCTGAGATCTCTCAGAAGATCCAGGTACTGGTAAATCTGGGGCTCGCCTGCCAGCCCTAATATCCTCCTCAAAACGTCAGAGGTACTCTTTGAACTCCGGTCCTCCCATGGAGACACGGTTAGCGTTATCAGACTAAGCTCGATGTGAATGATGTTTCACAGATCCACTCGTTTCTAGGACGACGCTCTCTACCTCATGTATCTCCTCCACCACTGGTGGATCAGCACCGGAAACTGGTCCCTCACCTACCACACCCGGAGGACGGGGTGGTCTACCTCTACCTCTGCCTATAGCGGCAGTAGCTCTAGTCCGAGCCATTTGCGGGGTATGCACACCTAACTTAAAAGGCTCTATATAGGCCATAAGTATAGATATATATACTCACACAACACATACATAAAACATCATACATACATATCATATCTACACTGTAGAGATCCATAGCAAGAGTGGCGACTTCTCGTACATCTAACCCAAAACAACATTTAAAACCAAAACCTTTAAAACGTCAAACCCCATATGGGTTCTGTTAATTTTACCTATCAGACCTCATTGCAGGTAGCAAGTGCCATTGTTGTCAACCTAGGCTCTGATACCAACTCTGTAACACCCTGAATCTGCGGGACTCGGAGTGCCACATTGGCTAGGATCTTACAATGGATCCTGACCCTAGCCTGACAACAAGTTCACTGGACCTTAAAACATGGCACTGATAGATATGAAAACAAATACATAAAACTGTATAAAACTATACAGCCCAAAAGGTAAGACATCATAGCCGAGTAAGAAACATAACACCCTCACACAGGAGGTAACAAAAGACCATCCTCACGCAGGAGGGAAAGATAACAAACCCAAAAGCCCACACAACCTATGTACGAGATGTCCTCGGCGTGCCACTCTGCTAGATCACTCAGCAGCATGCCTATCGTGTGGGGCATCTACAACATGGTAATAAACCATTAGCTATCCATACACTTATATAGAGTAATGCATAAGCACAATCACACGTAAGGAAAGATAACACAACAACATGCTTCCACTCATTTACCAATTTATTCATCTCAAAATAATGGTCATTCACTCCAAACCAATTTATTCATCTCAAAATAATGGTCATCTCAAAATAACACAACAACATGCCAACCGTACTAGTATCGGTCACACAATCCGTGTACCCTGTGGGAGTGGATTGTGCCCTTCGTGTAAACCAGTCTGGCTTGACTCAAGAGAACCTCCCAGACTCTACGGTGGGATGAAAAGGAAAGGTTATCACGGTCACGCATACGGGGAAATCAATAAAACGTAGGTCGCTAAATACGACATCATATGCTATCATAGCAAACATACAAAGCACTCACCACTCATGCAAAGACCAAATATAAGGATGGCAGCTAAGTAAGTCCTACGGACTTAACTCAACCTCGATCACAACTCAACCAGGATCACCTCTACACTGGAGGGACAACACAACCTATAAGCAAGGTATAAAGAGATATATCAGACTCCTAACCACATAAGGGTCACACCTAGACCCAAAGGGATCCAAAAGATCAACCTCAACCACACTCATAACCTAACGAAGCTCAAAACCCATACAAGGCCTAAACCGATCATGAACATCATCAAAACTCAACCTCACACTTCTAGCATGTTCCTAAGCACTAATACTAGGAAAGGAGGGAACAAAGGCACCCTAAGGAAGGCCTAGAAGCAACACACACCTACAAAACCAAAGGAAACACCAAGTTGGTGCAGGTAGGCGCAGGGGTGGCTCACTGGTGGCGCAGGGGCGGTGCACTGGCTGGCGCAGGGGCGGTTGTAGGGTGGCGCAGGGGCGGCTGGTGTGTAGAGGACACCTACATCAACTCCTTCTTCACTTCTACTCTCGATTCTCTACTCGATCTTCTTTACTCCAACAGCAACATACAAACATAA
This sequence comes from Fagopyrum esculentum, assembly GCA_033239045.1. Lineage (NCBI taxonomy): Eukaryota > Viridiplantae > Streptophyta > Magnoliopsida > Caryophyllales > Polygonaceae > Fagopyrum > Fagopyrum esculentum. The sequence continues at coordinate 43,994,384 of BSUD01000005.1, read as the reverse complement.
CATACACATACATACATCAGCACAAGCCAAACATGGCTGGAATAGGATCAAAACCTAAGGAAAACCATGCTAGACTAAGGAGAAGAGGAAAGAGAGACAACAAGATGAAAAGAAGAAGAAGAAGAAGAAGAAGGGGATGGAAGCCATGAAAGCTTACCAAGCTGAAGATTCAGAAGCTCACCAACTAACCAAGACGTCCTCAAGATGGCTCACAAAGCTCAGCAAACATCATCAACATCAAAGCCAAGCAAAAGCTTTCCAAAACTCACACAAACTCAAGGAGATCAACCAAGGATCCAAGGGAGAAGAAGAGAAGAAAGAGTATGTAAGGAGAGAGAGAGATCTGAAATGTAAACCCTCATTAGAGAGAAGAAGAAGATATATATAGGGTGGTGAAAGAGTAAAGCACGAGTCAAAGCAGTCAAAGAAGACGGCTGCAACACACAGAGCCGCAAGGCGGGCTCTGTGAGCCGCAAGGGCGGACCAGGTAAGGCGCAGGGGCGCCCCCTGGGTCACGCAGGGGCGGCTCAGGCATCAACCTGGCCCCTCTGCTCCCTCTCTCATCTCTCAGCAACTAGGCTCTTACAATATGGGTCCGAGAGGATTTGGGATCATCCATGTTTCGGGACAAAACTTGTTTTTAGGGGAGTGTGATGTAAGAGACTTAGTCTTTTAGGGATCCAACACCTGCGCCTCAGGTGAGACGCAGGTGCTGAGCATTGTTGAGTCTGTTGTGACAAGACCCAGCCGCACCTACGGGTCCAGTGGGCCGCCCCTGCGGGTCTTGTGGTCTGCCCCTAGGGCTCCGCAGGTCCGCCGCTACGGTATCCTACGGCTGTAGCCGTCTTTGTTGACCTCTTGACCGTGCTTTTAGCTGGCTTCCTTTATAAGCCATCCCTTTGCTTCTTGATGAGGGTTTCTTACCTTCTCTAGCTTTCTTCTCCTCACGATCATCTTCTTCTCTTCTTCCCTCCCTTTGGATCTTCTTCTTGATCTTCTTTGGATCTTGTGTGAGTTTTGAGTGATTTGTTGAGCTTTGAGCTTGGATTGATGAAGATATCTATGATTCAGAGCTATGGAGAGCCAGGTTTTGGTGGTGTGGATTTTGATCTTCCCTTTTGCTTAGGTTCCAGTTGTGGTGAGTTCTTCTATCTTCTTCGTTCTTTCTTCTTCCTCTTCCTCTTTCTCTCTAGTTTAGGATTCACAAGTGTTCGCTCCAAACGGTGTGTGCAAGCTTTAAATTTATAAACCTAGATGTAAGCTTAAAACAAGGATGCGAACCCGCAGTGTACGGGTCAATCGTAGTAAAAAGCAAGAAATTCCAGGGGTCGATCACAGGGACTTAGTGAAACAAAGTCCAATTACGGTAAGCTTTAGCAATTACTAACCACAAGTAATTAAAACAATCAAAGATGATAAAAGTCAATACAGGAAATATGCAATTCTAGGGATTAAAGCATCTAGTTGTGGTTCCAACTCAAGATCTAAAGATAAGCGGACAAAGCTGAGGTTTTTGCATGGGGAAGGTGTTATTAAAGTGGAATAGATCACCGGGTAAGTCTCACTACTCACTAATCCCAAACCGTAACTCCTATTACCGGGTAAGTCTCAAGGAATTAAGATAAAGAATTGTAACCTCAAACTAACACACCACCTAAGGGAATAGAATCAACCTTTACCGGGTAAGTCTCAGGCTAACTCACAAAGATGGGATGAAAGCACACTCAAACCCCAATAAAGGATAAACCTTTATTACCTACACTTATGATCTTAGGTAAAAAACTAAGGAATTACCGGGTAAGTTTCATCCTAGGCTTGCATTGAACCAGGAAAGGTGTAATAAGAATAGGATTTGGCAAAGTCTAACACTTAACTCTTAGTTTCGGATCAGATAAGTCACCTCGGTCAGAAGAATTCCACCCCGGCCGAGATGTTCATCGACTGAGCGAGATGCTTAGGGTTAAGGTTAAAGGCTCGAACTTTCAGGTCCTACTGTGATTAAGATTATTCTATCATTGTTTTCCCCACAACTTTCAGCCAATCACCCTAAAATCACACAAAGAGATTAGCCACTCATCATCATGAAAGTATTAATCAAATATATGGGAAGAAAGAGAATAATTGAACAAGAAAACCTTAAGAGAAAGGCTTCAATAACTGAATCAATTATCAATACAACAAGCGTTCCTTGGATAGAAATCCAACAAGATAACAAACAAGAAGGGAATCTAAGATGATCTTACAAAAACCCTTCAAAAGCTATAAAAGCTATAGACTTTCTTCCTTCAACCTTCAAAAAGGTTCTTCAAATCTCCCAACTGGAGTATGGCTGCAGCGGTGTAGTAGGTGTAAGCGGATGTATGCAGGATGTCCAACTGTATGCGGCCGTCGGATTTGTTGGAAATCCGACCCTTTTTATAGGAAAATTACTCTCTAAAGATAAGATATCTTAGAAAGATCTCTTCCCATAAAAATAGGTAAAATATATAATCTAGCATATCTTCTTCCTTCCAGGAGCCAAGCCCAAAAATATAAGATCTCTTTCCAAAGATAAAAGATCTCAGCCAAGAATAAAATATTCTCGCCGCGTCCCAGGTGTTCGCCTCGGTCGAGTCAACTTCTCTGGATCACCTCGGTCGAGGTGACTTTGTGGTCAACCGAGGTGAGTCACAACTGAATGTGAAATCTCTCAAATCTGGTCCAAAGTGAATCTTTAATCCATGGCTATGCTTCCTGGATGTTTCCTTATGTTCCTGAATGTAGCTCCAATGACTCCATAGCTCCTTTTGCTCCTTTTTTATTCAAAACGTGCAATTTTACCTACGATTACAACAAACTAGGTGTAGACCTCGATTCCCGTAAAGGTAGATGAAATGGTAATATAATCACATAATATACATACAAACGTGCAGATTATTGAAGATAAAACGTCTACACAAACCCCAAATATAGACTATAATTCATGCTATCAACAAGCTTAGGATTGTGTGTGTGGACCTTTCCTGGACATTTCGATGCTCATGTATGTATACATATGTTTATGTTTGATTGTTGGTTGAAGAAGAGGTGAAGAAGAGCAAGTGAAGGATCGAAGAGAAGTCGGGGTCTGCTCTCTGCACACCAGCCGCCCCTGCGCCTGAGCTGAATTGCCCCTGCGCCTAGGTTGAGCTGCCCCTGCGCCTAGGTTGGTCCGCCCCTACGCCTGATTGGTGCAGCGCCCTTGCGTCTCTTGTTTCCGCCGGTGCGTGTCCAAGGCATACCTAGTTGGTATGTTTCCTTCCTTCCTTTCCTTTTGCCTTGACTTTAGATATGGCGAGGCTAGTATGGTTGATGATGAGCTTGATGAGATGTATGATGGGAATGTGCCTTAGTCACTTGTATGTATGTTGAGGATTTGAGGTTTAGATGCGAGTTATAGTTGGTTATGGTTATGAGGCGTAGGAGATGTGTCTCCTAACCTTTGCATCGTTTGATATTGTGTATGTCTTGCTTATGCAGGCGTTGATGGTTTCCTCCAGGGGAAACAGTGACGTGGTACAGAGTTACGAGTATTTCAGGTATGTCCATAGGACTTACTTAGCGAGTAGTTATGGATTTGAGTGTTTGTAATGGCTGTGTGTGTGTGCATATGATTGTTGCATTTATAACCTAAAATGGGCTAGGATGACAACTTCATTACCTTAATTGGCCCAATGGTATTATAATCAGGCGGTCACCACCCGCCAAAGCTCGCCGAGAATGTAGGAGGTGCTCGGAAGCCAGTTGCTCATGGGGGAGGTAGATCCCCATGCAAAACCTTGGTTAAAGGGGGAAGAGGCGAGATTTTTTAGGCTTTTCGTGCAACAAAAGAAGTTGAATTAGTAATGGAATAACTTCACTAAAGATAATAAACGGATGTATGCATGGCATTGCGTATTGTGATGTGTTGATATGTGTTTGTGTTATTACTTCATTCTTATTCATTTCAATTAGCTAACGGTGTATACCGTGTTGTAGATGATCTGCAGGTTAGGAAGACTGCAGAGTGAGCCAGATGGGTGATCAGCCGAGGGCTTCCGTACACTAGGATGTTCGTGGGATATGGGATGTTTTGTACTCAGATGTTTGTGGTTGCCATTTTGTTACTAGGTTGTGATGTTGTAAAACCTTTTGATTTACATATTGTACAGTTTTATGTATTTGGTTTTAATCTATATGTGCCTTTTTCTAAGATCTAGTGAACTTGTTGTCGGGCTAGAGTCAGAATCCATTGTAAGATCCTAGCCTAATAGCGCCCCGAGTCCCGTGAATTTGGGGTGTTACATGTTGTATTATTCTGGTTGTCTTTTCAGTTATTGTTGTAGAACTCGGTTGAGAGTTTGTTGCTTTTAAAAATGTTAAAGTTTATTGTACTTTATCTATTTTGGAGTTTTCATTTATTTCTGTCTTATTGCAAGATCCGGTGAAATTGGTTTCAAGCTAAGGGTCAGGACCCATTGTGAGGTCCTAGCCCGTAGCATCCCAAGTTCGTAGAAATTGGGGTGGTACAATATAGTATTAGAGCTCTAGGTTGATAACAATGGGACTCGCATTCCTCTAAAAGTCGAATATATAAATAAACAAAACCACAAAAAGGGTATGAGTTTTAACATGAATTTGGTTTTAAACGTGTGAAGGTCTGTGATGGAATGTATGGGGACCACTACTACTTCCGTGGATCTCGGCTGCTTAACTTATATGTTGGATTTAGCTTATATGTTGGACTATTTTTGGTTTTTGGACCTTGCATTAGTGTAGTAGTTGTAGCATTGTTTTATACGTAGTTATGACCTCGTCACAGATGGCACGCACCAGAACTACATCTCCCGTAGGACGAGGTAGAGCTAGACCACCTCATCCTCTTGCATTCCACGGACGAGAGCGTGCAAGCAGACCTCCAGTAGCTAGAGGTCGGGGATGAGTCCCCATTGCTGATCTAACAGTAGCCGAGGCTATGGCTGAGGAGGTTGTTGAGAGCATTGTTCTTGAGGTTGGAAATGGGACCGCTGCTAGGTCCGGAGATAGAGAGCATAGTCAGCCGAGTAAAGTCGAGTGTCTATCGGGGCATTTAAGTATCGAGAGTACGTCTAGAGGGTCGAGGAGACTATTAGGACAGGGGGACCTACCCTTAAACCGCCAATACCTGCGAGATGAGTTGAGGTTTCGTAGAGGGTGACTCAAGTGATAGCTGCACCAAATAGAGTTGCTGAGACTGACAGGGGTCCGGTTGAGCTGAGATCACCGAGACCGGATTCCTAGTTAAAGACTTTCAACCAGCTGAGAGTACACCCTTTCGAAGGAAATGTGGGGTTTGAGGTGGAGCACTGGCTAGACCATGTGCACACGGTACTGGAGTCGATCCATTGCTTGGAGGATCGACGAGTTGAGTTAATGCCCACCTTGTTCCGAGACCAAGCGCACTATTAGTGGAGGACGATTCGCAGTAGAGTCACAGGGTTTGATCAGATGATGGGTCTTATTCGGGAGTGCTACTATCCTACAGCATTGAGGAGAGAGATTGGCGGATTTCTTAGAGGCCGGGTTTAAGGATATTCCTGTTTTGGACACGATCAGGAAGTTTTAGGAGGAGTTGGATTTGCTAGGTCCCTCCGCACCTCTTGAGGACCAACACGTGTATCTATGTTCCTAGATGTAACACTCAAAATCCGCGGGATTCGGGATGCCACATTGGGCTAGGATCTCACAATGGATCTTGACCCTAGCCTGACAACAAGTTCACTGGACCTTACAACATGGCACTGACAGATATAAAACAAATACATAAAACTGTACAACTAAAATCTAAACAAGATTATAGCCGAGTATCAAACATAACCCTCACACAAGAGGTATACAAAACATCATCCTCACGCAGGAGGGAAACATAAACAACGCCAAAAGCCAAAAGCCCATAATGTACGAGAGTCCTCGGCCTATCACCCTGCCAGATCACTCAGCAGCTCGCCTATCCTGCAAGCCATCTACAACATGGTATAAAATCATTAGCTAACCATACATATATAAGGTATTGCATAAGCACAAGCACAAGTCATGAAAGATAAACATATAAGCATGTTGTCACACATTTACCCATTTTATTATATTCATATAATGGTCATTCACTCAAATCGTGTATATATATATATATAGGGTGTGGTTCCCATGAGAACTGGCTTACCGTGTAATCATGAGAACAATCTTAGACCGTCGGATGGTGAGTATTAAGGGTCGAGATTTAGGGTAGATATCATAATTAATAATAACTACGAATAATAATAATTAGGAATAATTCATTTAACCAACAATAACTACGAATAATTAACCCAACCAACAATAACGACGAATAATACATTAAACGATATGACATCTCCTTAACAAAACTAATAATAATTACGAATCTATTCTCATGATTACACGATAAGCTTGTTCTCATATGATCTATACTATTCTCATATGATTACACGATAAGCTTGTTCTATGAGGAGAATTGAGCCTCCTGTTTGAAAAATTCTTTGCGTGGATTTTGTGAAAATACTGTTGGGTCTGTAATCGTTTTTAAAACTCTCGTGCTTTAACTATTTTTCTCCCTTGTTGAAAGACAAAGGGGGAGAAATGAATATGATCCGACATTCGATATTCTGCATTCTGCAATTTAGTTTTTGATTTTTATATGCATTGCTAAACTAACAAAATGCAGGTACGAAAAGATTTGTGTGTTGTCTTCCATCAAGGGGGAGATTGAAAACTCCTCCTTGATTATAAAGGTTTTACAGGTGCTGTTGATGGAAGACTTAAACACAAATTAAGTAGTTTAGTACATTAACAAATGAATTATTATA
>BSUD01000005.1:43976642-43987517 GCA_033239045.1 Fagopyrum esculentum | reverse complement strand
TAACCATACATATATAAGGTATTGCATAAGCACAAGCACAAGTCATGAAAGATAAACATATAAGCATGTTGTCACACATTTACCCATTTTATTATATTCATATAATGGTCATTCACTCAAATCGTGTATATATATATATATAGGGTGTGGTTCCCATGAGAACTGGCTTACCGTGTAATCATGAGAACAATCTTAGACCGTCGGATGGTGAGTATTAAGGGTCGAGATTTAGGGTAGATATCATAATTAATAATAACTACGAATAATAATAATTAGGAATAATTCATTTAACCAACAATAACTACGAATAATCAACCCAACCAACAATAACGACGAATAATACATTAAACGATATGACATCTTCGTAACAAAACTAATAATAATTACGAATCTATTCTCATGATTACACGATAAGCTTGTTCTCATATGATCTATACTATATATATATATATGGTCCGGTTCCGGTGAGGAGGACCCTTGCAGATAGGAATAAGGAGAGTCAGAGTGGTGACATGTGGCATGCCACGTCACCGGTTTTTTTTTTTGGAGATAAAAATCGGTGTTCATATTTTTATAAGTATGTGTTAATTTTTAAAAGAGTCATTGTTCATTTTTTCCCAACACTAATTGTTCATTTTTTAACATTAATTGTTCATTTTTGTATTTTTTTACAAACATTGTTTTTTAAAATTAAACTATCTTTCAAATCGTGTTAATAAAATATGATGTTCATTTTGTTTCAAGTATGTATTCATTTTTTTACAGTTATGGTGTTTATAATATGATGTTTATTTTTTTTTGAAAATTATACTTTTCTTTCAAATCGTGTTTATAATACTCAGAGATCGATTACATAAAAAATTGTGAAATCAAAGAGAATACAAGACGATTCAGGTTTTGTTTCTTTGAATTTCTACTCTCAGTGTTTAGATTTCCAGTCTTAAGGTTTAGGTTTCGATATGATTGATGTTTGTGTTCGAAATCAAATTTGTTTGAATCATTTTTGTGTTTGATAAGTTTGATTGAAAAAATACATGTATATACATATGTTGAGTTGGTCTAGTAGCTTCAATTGAATAATCTATATGCTCGTTTTAGTGTGCACGCAAACAGTTCGGCAAAATGTCTTATAGAAAAATAGTGTATAATATTTACAGGTACAATGACATAAAAAGTATGAAAACTGGCGAATAAAAACATGAACAACGACGTATAAAAGTATGAACACCGATGACTTATCTATAACTTTGACACATACATAACATATTATGATCATCTTTTAACGTTTTGTGATGAGTTTTTTATTTTTTGTGGTTATATACTGTAAGTTAACATCTATGCATTATAAAATGAACACAAAAGAATAAATGGACATGACACTTTGATAAAATAAAAATACTATGATCATTGATGTATAAAAACATATTCAATGGCATATAAAAGTATGAACACCGATGACTATTTTGAACGTAAGGGTATTTTTCCAGATTTAAAGTTAATTTACAAAAATGCCATTAATGATGAGCGTGTGAGAACCCTTGATTTAAAATTCATCCAATGGCTTACAGCCCACCTAATTCCCATCTACAAGCTCTCTTCTCACTTGAACTAAACTGATTTCTATGGGAGTGGATTGTTCCCTTCCCGTAAACCAGATCTAGCCTGACTGTAGAGAACCTCCCAGACTCCATGGCAGGATTAAAGGGAAAGGTTATCACGTCCACTACAATGGGCGGTCACTAAAACATAGATTGATAATAATCAACTATCGCATGCTATCAAGCATATATCACACATCACTCATACAAGCACCCAATATAAGGATGGTAGCTAAGTAAGTCCTACGGACTTACCTCAATCTCGTACAATCACAACCACGATCAACATGTGATTCTGAAAGGGACACTTCCTAATAACAAGGAATAGAGATATATCAATCTCCTATCAATCAAAGTGGTCACACCTAGACCCATGGGATCCATAGGATCATCCTCAACCTAAATATCACAACCTATTAATCGTCGAAGCCATAAAAGGAATAACATGGTCATAACATCATCAACACACTCTCAACTACACATAGCATGATACTACACACTCATACTAGGAATGGAAGGGACAATGCCATCCATAGACAAGCCTAGAAGCAAGACACACCTGCAAAATCAAGAGCAAGACAAGGCTGGTGCAGGTGGGCGTAGGAGTAGTTGCAAGGAGGCGCAGGGGCGTCAACTGTCCGGCGTTGGGGCGGCTCCATGGTGGCGCAGGGGAGGCTGGTGTGTATAATGCACACTTTCAGCTCCTCTTCACTTCTTCACTCGAATCTCTTCACTTCTTCTTCAGCCAACAGCCAAGCACATACATATACATACATATATACATCAAATGAAGCCTATGAAGGCTGCCACAAGATCAATCTTGTGCAACCTAAGCTAGGAATGAAGAAAAGAAGGAAAGAAGGGAAAAAGAAGACATATAGGAAGGAAGAGATGAAGAACTCACCAAGTTGTAACCTAATCAGAAGAGGAATCACACCACAACCTCAAGGATGGCTCAACAAAGGCACAACAACATTAATCTCATCATCACTGAAAACTCCACCTTGATTATAAAGGTTTTACAGGTGCTGCTGATGGAAGACTTAAACACAAATGAAGTAGTTTGATATACTAACAAATGAATTATTATATTTCGAGATGCTTGGTTGGTTTAGTTTTAAGTGCAGGTTTTACCAAAGTATTCAAAGGCCTTGAAATGAATTTCAAAGGCACAAAAAAGACAAGGACGCACCATGAACCATCTCAAAAGTCTTGAAGAAAATTTCAAAGGAACAAGGAAGACAAGGCTGGACAAAGAACGAAAAGATTTCAAATAACAAAGAAAATCTTTTTCGAGAGATTTGAGAAGATATGAAGATTTGATCAAGAGAAGATCTCAACCGACCAACAAAAAAGATCTTACAAGATCCTTAAAACAAAAGCACGAAGATTCTCTGATATGGAATTAACGATTGCTACAACAATCAACGAGAAGATTAAGGAGCTAAGAGATCAACGTGTTCTTAGGAGATGAAGATCTACAAAGTCTATCTCATCTCAACCAGGAAGCGATCTTCATGGAGAACAAGAAATTATCTTCGAACGGTCATTTCTTCAACGGCTAGAAGACCTCTCCATAGAAGATTATAAATGAAGATGGCATCTGAAGAACTAGAAGCAAGCCTGCACAGAAACGTCTTCTAGCAAACAAAAGCTATCTTCATTTTCAAAACATAGTTTTTCTTTCTCTCCTTCTAAAAGCTTTATTCCCTAGAGAGATATAAAACTCGAGAGCTCCATTGGCATATCTAAAGACTGTTATACTCGAGTGTGTTACTCTGCGAAGTAACTAGGCTATTATAGTAAAGTAATGAGTTGGAGCTAGATCGTAGCATTGGCTACTGTGAGAGAAGAAGCGGATTTCTTCTAGTTTGTATCTAGTACTCTTTGAAGCTGATAATAGGTAGTTAGATCCTAAGGCTATACCATAGGACGGAGAGTAGGATATTTAAAGCCGAACTTCGTAAACATATCCTCGTCTCGATCTTTTACATTCCGCACCATATCTTGTTTATTGTGACTAACTTTGTTTTGCAGGAGTTCAATGTCAAGGCCCTTGAAAGTTGTTTCAAAGCCCTTGAAATCAAAGCTTCACAACGAACTGAGATTGACATCAAGACCTTTAAAATTGATTTCAAGGCCTTGAGATTGGTTTTGCGAAAAGTTCTCATACTCTATTCAACCCCCCTTCTAGAGTATTTTATTAACCTTTTATTTCACCTACCAGTTCTTCAATCACAACCAAATCCAAGCTCAAACTCTCACGAACTCATACAAAGATCAATGAAGATCAAGAAAGAGATTCAATGAGGGAAGAAGAAGCAGATGAACGTGAGGGAGAAGATGAAGCTGTAAAAGATGAAGCAAACCCTCATCAGGAAGCAAGGGAGGCTTATATAGGAAACCAGCCCAAAAGCACGAGTCAAGAGTCAACAAAGTCGGTTGCAACACACCCTAAACCGCAGGGGCGGCTCAGGGAGGCGCAGGTGCGGCCTAGGCAAACCGTATGGGAGGCCTTCTCCTACTCTAGAAATCAGTTTAGACGGTTGTGAAAAATAAATAGTATGTCTGAATCGTGAATTATCTGATTTTCAGTTTGACACTAAGAGACGAATGGATGGAAATTTCGAGCTGTTATCTACCGTAAATGCTAAATTCAATGAAATGTATTTGATGAATGCTCTTACACTGACTACAATGGGAAGTATGTTGCCCGTGCCTGAAGATGTAGCTCAACATACTCAAGAGAAAGTTGAGAATGTGCTGATGAATTGCAAAAGGCGTGTACAAAATAAATCAATTCTGTATCCAACTCACGTTGAGCCAATGTTTTTGCCAGTAGTTGAGTATGAAGTAGTTAAGCAGAGAAGAGCTAAAGAAAAGAAAAGACGTTTAGCAGCTGAAATGGATTATTGGCGCTATAAGAAGTCTTCATCCGAAGGAAAAAGGAAGTTCTATGAGGAGAATTGAGCCTCCTGTTTGAAAAATTCTTTGCGTGGATTTTGTGAAAATACTGTTGGGTCTGTAATCTTTTTTAAAACTCTCGTGCTTTAACTATTTTTCTCCCTTGTTGAAAGACAAAGGGGGAGAAATGAATATGATCCGACATTCGATATTCTGCATTCTGCATTTTAGTTTTTGATTTTTATATGCATTGCTAAACTAACAAAATGCAGGTACGAAAAGATTTGTGTGTTGTCTTCCATCAAGGGGGAGATTGAAAACTCCTCCTTGATTATAAAGGTTTTACAGGTGCTGTTGATGGAAGACTTAAACACAAATTAAGTAGTTTAGTACATTAACAAATGAATTATTATATTTCGAGATGCTTGGTTGGTTTGGTTTTAAGTGCAGGTTTTACCAAAGTATTCAAAGGCCTTGAAATGAATTTCAAAGGCACAAAAAAGACAAGGACGCACAACGACCCATCTCAAAAGTCTTGAAGAAAATTTCAAAGGAACAAGGAAGACAAGGCTGGACAAAGAACGAAAAGATTTCAAATAACAAAGAAAATCTTTTTCGAGAGATTTGAGAAGATATGAAGATTTGATCAAGAGAAGATCTCAACCGACCAACAAAGAAGATCTTACAAGATCCTTAAAACAAAAAGCATGAAGATTCTCTGATAAGGAATTAACGATTGCTACAACAATCAACGAGAAGATTAAGGAGCTAAGAGATGAACGTGTTCTTAGGAGATGAAGATCTACAACGTCTATCTCATCTCAACGAGGAAGCGATCTTCGTGGAGAAGAAGAAATTATCTTAAAACGGTCATTTCTTCAACAGCTAGAAAACCTCTCCATAGAAGATTATAAATGAAGACGGCATCTGAAGAACTAGAAGCAAGCCTGCACAAAAACATCTTCAAGCGAACAAAATCTATCTTCATTATCAAAACATAGTTTTTCTTTCTCTCCTTCTAAAAGCTTTATTCCCTAGAGAGAGATAAAACTTGAGAGCTCCATCGGCATATCTAAACAGTGTTATAGCAAAGTAATGAGTTGAAGCTAGATCGTAGCATTGGCTACTGTGAGAGAAGAAGGGGATTTCTTCTAGTGTGTATCTAGTACTCTTTGAAGTTGATAATAGGTAGTTAGATCCTAAGGCTATACCCTGGGATGGAGAGTAGGCTATTTAGAGCCGAACTTCGTAAACATATCCTCATGTCGATCTTTTACATTCCGCACCATATCTTGTTTATTGTGACTAACTTTGTTTTGCAGGAGTTCAAAGTCAAGGCCCTTGAAAGTTGTTTCAAAGCCCTTGAAATCTAAGCTTCACAACGAACTGAGATTGACATCAAGACCTTTGAAATTGATTTCAAGGCCTTGAGATTGGTTTCGCGAAAAGTTCTCATACTCTATTCCATCCCCCTTCTAGAGTATCTTTTAACCTTTTATTTCACCTACCGGTTCTTCAATTGGTATCAGAGCTAGTCTCACGTACATTGATTTAACCATCAGTGAAACTTATCATGAATCCTGTCGATGATGGTGGATTTTCTCAAGGAAGATCCTCATCTCGACCACACTCTTCTGTGGCAACAACTTTTCTCATTGGAGAGCACTCGGCCTATCACCCTACCAGATCACTCAGCAGCTCGCCTATCCTACAAGTCATCTACAACATGGTATAAAATCATTAGTTAACCATACATATATAAGGTATTGCATAAGCACAAGCACAAGTCATGAAAGATAAACATATAAGCATGTTGTCACACATTTACCCATTTTATTATATTCATATAATGGTCATTCACTCAAATCGTGTATATATATATATATAGGGTGTGGTTCCCATGAGAACTGGCTTACCGTGTAATCATGAGAACAATCTTAGACCGTCGGATGGTGAGTATTAAGGGTCGAGATTTAGGGTAGATATCATAATTAATAATAACTACGAATAATAATAATTAGGAATAATTCATTTAACCAACAATAACTACGAATAATCAACCCAACCAACAATAACGACGAATAATACATTAAACGATATGACATCTTCGTAACAAAACTAATAATAATTACGAATCTATTCTCATGATTACACGATAAGCTTGTTCTCATATGATCTATACTATATATATATATATGGTCCGGTTCCGGTGAGGAGGACCCTTGCAGATAGGAATAAGGAGAGTCAGAGTGGTGACATGTGGCATGCCACGTCACCGGTTTTTTTTTTTGGAGATAAAAATCGGTGTTCATATTTTTATAAGTATGTGTTAATTTTTAAAAGAGTAATTGTTCATTTTTTCCCAACACTAATTGTTCATTTTTTAACATTAATTGTTCATTTTTGTATTTTTTTACAAACATTGTTTTTTAAAATTAAACTATCTTTCAAATCGTGTTAATAAAATATGATGTTCATTTTGTTTCAAGTATGTATTCATTTTTTTACAGTTATGGTGTTTATAATATGATGTTTATTTTTTTTTGAAAATTATACTTTTCTTTCAAATCGTGTTTATAATACTCAGAGATCGATTACATAAAAAATTGTGAAATCAAAGAGAATACAAGACGATTCAGGTTTTGTTTCTTTGAATTTCTACTCTCAGTGTTTAGATTTCCAGTCTTAAGGTTTAGGTTTCGATATGATTGATGTTTGTGTTCGAAATCAAATTTGTTTGAATCATTTTTGTGTTTGATAAGTTTGATTGAAAAAATACATGTATATACATATGTTGAGTTGGTCTAGTAGCTTCAATTGAATAATCTATATGCTCGTTTTAGTGTGCACGCAAACAGTTCGGCAAAATGTCTTATAGAAAAATAGTGTATAATATTTACAGGTACAATGACATAAAAAGTATGAAAACTGGCGAATAAAAACATGAACAACGACGTATAAAAGTATGAACACCGATGACTTATCTATAACTTTGACACATACATAACATATTATGATCATCTTTTAACGTTTTGTGATGAGTTTTTTATTTTTTGTGGTTATATACTGTAAGTTAACATCTATGCATTATAAAATGAACACAAAAGAATAAATGGACATGACACTTTGATAAAATAAAAATACTATGATCATTGATGTATAAAAACATATTCAATGGCATATAAAAGTATGAACACCGATGACTATTTTGAACGTAAGGGTATTTTTCCAGATTTAAAGTTAATTTACAAAAATGCCATTAATGATGAGCGTGTGAGAACCCTTGATTTAAAATTCATCCAATGGCTTACAGCCCACCTAATTCCCATCTACAAGCTCTCTTCTCACTTGAACTAAACTGATTTCTATGGGAGTGGATTGTTCCCTTCCCGTAAACCAGATCTAGCCTGACTGTAGAGAACCTCCCAGACTCCATGGCAGGATTAAAGGGAAAGGTTATCACGTCCACTACAATGGGCGGTCACTAAAACATAGATTGATAATAATCAACTATCGCATGCTATCAAGCATATATCACACATCACTCATACAAGCACCCAATATAAGGATGGTAGCTAAGTAAGTCCTACGGACTTACCTCAATCTCGTACAATCACAACCACGATCAACATGTGATTCTGAAAGGGACACTTCCTAATAACAAGGAATAGAGATATATCAATCTCCTATCAATCAAAGTGGTCACACCTAGACCCATGGGATCCATAGGATCATCCTCAACCTAAATATCACAACCTATTAATCGTCGAAGCCATAAAAGGAATAACATGGTCATAACATCATCAACACACTCTCAACTACACATAGCATGATACTACACACTCATACTAGGAATGGAAGGGACAATGCCATCCATAGACAAGCCTAGAAGCAAGACACACCTGCAAAATCAAGAGCAAGACAAGGCTGGTGCAGGTGGGCGTAGGAGTAGTTGCAAGGAGGCGCAGGGGCGTCAACTGTCCGGCGTTGGGGCGGCTCCATGGTGGCGCAGGGGAGGCTGGTGTGTATAATGCACACTTTCAGCTCCTCTTCACTTCTTCACTCGAATCTCTTCACTTCTTCTTCAGCCAACAGCCAAGCACATACATATACATACATATATACATCAAATGAAGCCTATGAAGGCTGCCACAAGATCAATCTTGTGCAACCTAAGCTAGGAATGAAGAAAAGAAGGAAAGAAGGGAAAAAGAAGACATATAGGAAGGAAGAGATGAAGAACTCACCAAGTTGTAACCTAATCAGAAGAGGAATCACACCACAACCTCAAGGATGGCTCAACAAAGGCACAACAACATTAATCTCATCATCACTGAAAACTCCACCTTGATTATAAAGGTTTTACAGGTGCTGCTGATGGAAGACTTAAACACAAATGAAGTAGTTTGATATACTAACAAATGAATTATTATATTTCGAGATGCTTGGTTGGTTTAGTTTTAAGTGCAGGTATTACCAAAGTATTCAAAGGCCTTGAAATGAATTTCAAAGGCACAAAAAAGACAAGGACGCACCATGAACCATCTCAAAAGCCTTGAAGAAAATTTGAAAGGAACAAGGAAGACAAGGCTGGACAAAGAACGAAAAGATTTCAAATAACAAAGAAAATCTTTTTCGAGAGATTTGAGAAGATATGAAGATTTGATCAAGAGAAGATCTCAACCGACCAACAAAAAAGATCTTACAAGATCCTTAAAACAAAAGCACGAAGATTCTCTGATATGGAATTAACGATTGCTACAACAATCAACGAGAAGATTAAGGAGCTAAGAGATCAACGTGTTCTTAGGAGATGAAGATCTACAAAGTCTATCTCATCTCAACCAGGAAGCGATCTTCATGGAGAACAAGAAATTATCTTCGAACGGTCATTTCTTCAACGGCTAGAAGACCTCTCCATAGAAGATTATAAATGAAGATGGCATCTGAAGAACTAGAAGCAAGCCTGCACAGAAACGTCTTCTAGCAAACAAAAGCTATCTTCATTTTCAAAACATAGTTTTTCTTTCTCTCCTTCTAAAAGCTTTATTCCCTAGAGAGATATAAAACTCGAGAGCTCCATTGGCATATCT
The DNA here is from genome assembly GCA_033239045.1 of Fagopyrum esculentum. Lineage (NCBI taxonomy): Eukaryota > Viridiplantae > Streptophyta > Magnoliopsida > Caryophyllales > Polygonaceae > Fagopyrum > Fagopyrum esculentum. Next base: position 43,977,922 of record BSUD01000005.1, on the reverse strand, counting down.
AAAGACTGTTATACTCGAGTGTGTTACTCTGCGAAGTAACTAGGCTATTATAGTAAAGTAATGAGTTGGAGCTAGATCGTAGCATTGGCTACTGTGAGAGAAGAAGCGGATTTCTTCTAGTTTGTATCTAGTACTCTTTGAAGCTGATAATAGGTAGTTAGATCCTAAGGCTATACCATAGGACGGAGAGTAGGATATTTAAAGCCGAACTTCGTAAACATATCCTCGTCTCGATCTTTTACATTCCGCACCATATCTTGTTTATTGTGACTAACTTTGTTTTGCAGGAGTTCAATGTCAAGGCCCTTGAAAGTTGTTTCAAAGCCCTTGAAATCAAAGCTTCACAACGAACTGAGATTGACATCAAGACCTTTAAAATTGATTTCAAGGCCTTGAGATTGGTTTTGCGAAAAGTTCTCATACTCTATTCAACCCCCCTTCTAGAGTATTTTATTAACCTTTTATTTCACCTACCAGTTCTTCAATCACAACCAAATCCAAGCTCAAACTCTCACGAACTCATACAAAGATCAATGAAGATCAAGAAAGAGATTCAATGAGGGAAGAAGAAGCAGATGAACGTGAGGGAGAAGATGAAGCTGTAAAAGATGAAGCAAACCCTCATCAGGAAGCAAGGGAGGCTTATATAGGAAACCAGCCCAAAAGCACGAGTCAAGAGTCAACAAAGTCGGTTGCAACACACCCTAAACCGCAGGGGCGGCTCAGGGAGGCGCAGGTGCGGCCTAGGCAAACCGTATGGGAGGCCTTCTCCTACTCTAGAAATCAGTTTAGACGGTTGTGAAAAATAAATAGTATGTCTGAATCGTGAATTATCTGATTTTCAGTTTGACACTAAGAGACGAATGGATGGAAATTTCGAGCTGTTATCTACCGTAAATGCTAAATTCAATGAAATGTATTTGATGAATGCTCTTACACTGACTACAATGGGAAGTATGTTGCCCGTGCCTGAAGATGTAGCTCAACATACTCAAGAGAAAGTTGAGAATGTGCTGATGAATTGCAAAAGGCGTGTACAAAATAAATCAATTCTGTATCCAACTCACGTTGAGCCAATGTTTTTGCCAGTAGTTGAGTATGAAGTAGTTAAGCAGAGAAGAGCTAAAGAAAAGAAAAGACGTTTAGCAGCTGAAATGGATTATTGGCGCTATAAGAAGTCTTCATCCGAAGGAAAAAGGAAGTTCTATGAGGAGAATTGAGCCTCCTGTTTGAAAAATTCTTTGCGTGGATTTTGTGAAAATACTGTTGGGTCTGTAATC
>BSUD01000005.1:43913898-43962193 GCA_033239045.1 Fagopyrum esculentum | reverse complement strand
TGAAGAACTAGAAGCAAGCCTGCACAGAAACGTCTTCTAGCAAACAAAAGCTATCTTCATTTTCAAAACATAGTTTTTCTTTCTCTCCTTCTAAAAGCTTTATTCCCTAGAGAGATATAAAACTCGAGAGCTCCATTGGCATATCTAAAGACTGTTATACTCGAGTGTGTTACTCTGCGAAGTAACTAGGCTATTATAGTAAAGTAATGAGTTGGAGCTAGATCATAGCATTGGCTACTGTGAGAGAAGAAGCGGATTTCTTCTAGTTTATATCTAGTACTCTTTGAAGCTGATAATAGGTAGTTAGATCCTAAGGCTATACCATAGGACGGAGAGTAGGATATTTAAAGCCGAACTTCGTAAACATATCCTCGTCTCGATCTTTTACATTCCGCACCATATCTTGTTTATTGTGACTAACTTTGTTTTGCAGGAGTTCAATGTCAAGGCCCTTGAAAGTTGTTTCAAAGCCCTTGAAATCAAAGCTTCACAACGAACTGAGATTGACATCAAGACCTTTAAAATTGATTTCAAGGCCTTGAGATTGGTTTTGCGAAAAGTTCTCATACTCTATTCAACCCCCCTTCTAGAGTATTTTATTAACCTTTTATTTCACCTACCAGTTCTTCAATCACAACCAAATCCAAGCTCAAACTCTCACGAACTCATACAAAGATCAATGAAGATCAAGAAAGAGATTCAATGAGGGAAGAAGAAGCAGATGAACGTGAGGGAGAAGATGAAGCTGTAAAAGATGAAGCAAACCCTCATCAGGAAGCAAGGGAGGCTTATATAGGAAACCAGCCCAAAAGCACGAGTCAAGAGTCAACAAAGTCGGTTGCAACACACCCTAAACCGCAGGGGCGGCTCAGGGAGGCGCAGGTGCGGCCTAGGCAAACCGTATGGGAGGCCTTCTCCTACTCTAGAAATCAGTTTAGACGGTTGTGAAAAATAAATAGTATGTCTGAATCGTGAATTATCTGATTTTCAGTTTGACACTAAGAGACGAATGGATGGAAATTTCGAGCTGTTATCTACCGTAAATGCTAAATTCAATGAAATGTATTTGATGAATGCTCTTACACTGACTACAATGGGAAATATTTTGCCCGTGCCTGAAGATGTAGCTCAACATACTCAAGAGAAAGTTGAGAATGTGCTGATGAATTGCAAAAGGCGTGTACAAAATAAATCAATTCTGTATCCAACTCACGTTGAGCCAATGTTTTTGCCAGTAGTTGAGTATGAAGTAGTTAAGCAGAGAAGAGCTAAAGAAAAGAAAAGACGTTTAGCAGCTGAAATGGATTATTGGCGCTATAAGAAGTCTTCATCCGAAGGAAAAAGGAAGTTCTATGAGGAGAATTGAGCCTCCTGTTTGAAAAATTCTTTGCGTGGATTTTGTGAAAATACTGTTGGGTCTGTAATCGTTTTTAAAACTCTCGTGCTTTAACTATTTTTCTCCCTTGTTGAAAGACAAAGGGGGAGAAATGAATATGATCCGACATTCGATATTCTGCATTCTGCATTTTAGTTTTTTATTTTTATATGCATTGCTAAACTAACAAAATGCAGGTACGAAAAGATTTGTGTGTTGTCTTCCATCAAGGGGGAGATTGAAAACTCCTCCTTGATTATAAATGTTTTACAGGTGTTGTTGATGGAAGACTTAAACACAAATTAAGTAGTTTAATACATTAACAAATGAATTATTATATTTCGAGATGCTTGGTTGGTTTGCTTTTAAGTGCAGGTTTTACCAAAGTATTCAAATGCCTTGAAATGAATTTCAAAGGCACAAAAAAGACAAGGACGCACAACGACCCATCTCAAAAGTCTTGAAGAAAATTTCAAAGGAACAAGGAAGACAAGGCTGGACAAAGAACGAAAAGATTTCAAATAACAAAGAAAATCTTTTTCGAGAGATTTGAGAAGATATGAAGATTTGATCAAGAGAAGATCTCAACCGACCAACAAAGAAGATCTTACAAGATCCTTAAAACAAAAAGCATGAAGATTCTCTGATATGGAATTAACGATTGCTACAACAATCAACGAGAAGATTAAGGAGCTAAGAGATGAACGTGTTCTTAGGAGATGAAGATCTACAACGTCTATCTCATCTCAACGAGGAAGCGATCTTCATGGAGAAGAAGAAATTATCTTAAAACGGTCATTTCTTCAACAGCTAGAAAACATCTCCATAGAAGATTATAAATGAAGACGGCATCTGAAGAACTAGAAGCAAGCCTGAACAAAAACATCTTCAAGCGAACAAAATCTATCTTCATTATCAAAACATAGTTTTTCTTTCTCTCCTTCTAAAAGCTTTATTCCCTAGAGAGAGATAAAACTTGAGAGCTCCATCGGCATATCTAAACAGTGTTATAGCAAAGTAATGAGTTGGAGCTAGATCGTAGCATTGGCTACTGTGAGAGAAGAAGGGGATTTCTTCTAGTGTGTATCTAGTACTCTTTGAAGTTGATAATAGGTAGTTAGATCCTAAGGCTATACCCTGGGATGGAGAGTAGGCTATTTAGAGCCGAAATTCGTAAACATATCCTCATGTCGATCTTTTACATTCCGCACCATATCTTGTTTATTGTGACTAACTTTGTTTTGCAGGAGTTCAAAGTCAAGGCCCTTGAAAGTTGTTTCAAAGCCCTTGAAATCTAAGCTTCACAACGAACTGAGATTGACATCAAGACCTTTGAAATTGATTTCAAGGCCTTGAGATTGGTTTCGCGAAAAGTTCTCATACTCTATTCCATCCCCCTTCTAGAGTATCTTTTAACCTTTTATTTCACCTACCGGTTCTTCGATTGGTATCAGAGCTAGTCTCACGTTAATTGATTTAACCAACAGTGAAACTTATCATGAATCCTGTCGATGATGGTGGATTTTCTCAAGGAAGATCCTCATCTCGACCACCACTCTTCTGTGGCAACAACTTTTCTCATTGGAGAGCACTCATGCGTATGTTCATTATTGATCAGGACATGGAACTTTGGAGCATTGTTCAGAATGGCCCCAAAATCCCTACTATAATTATAGAAGGTGTCCAAGTACCAAAGAAGGAAGCTGAAATCACACAAGCTGACCTGGACAGCGTGTCAAAGAACTACAAAGCAATGAACCTGATATAGTGCGGATTAGATGTAAATGAATTCAACTGCATCTCATAATGCAAGAGTGCTAAAGAAATATGGTACAAGCTTGTTGTCACTTAGGAAGGTACAAGTCAAGTCAAGGAAACAAAGATTAGCATCTTCCTCAAATAATACGAGCTATTCAAGATGAATCGAAATGAAACAGTCAAAGAAATGTTCACAAGATTCACTAAGATTGTGAACAACTTGGACTCACAAGGAAAGATCTTCACCAATGAAGAAAAAGTTAGGAAGGTTCTAAGGAGCTTGTCTAAAGCTAAGTGGGGACCAAAGATGACTGCTATCGAAGAAGCTCAGAATCTCTCAACCCTTCCTCTTGATGACCTCCTTGGAAAACTCATCAAACATGAAATGGTTCTTGGTGAAGAATGATGTGCCCTTGGAAGTCCCTTTTACGTTGACCGTATACGAGGAGGACGAGGCTCTAAGGGTCCGCTCAAATGGACCGCTCACCCGATCCCGAGCTAAGGCCATTGTCCGAGCCACCGGCTCCATCATCGCTCGCACCACTTCTTCACTTGGTTCCATTACCGGCATGCCTTGTCTCTACACCACCATGGCATAGGCTACCGGTTCCGTTAGCGGCATGTCTCGTCTTTCCGACTCCATGGCACGAAGCTAGCTTATTTTCGGACTATATTTTCATGTTTTCCTTTTTATGTAATAAAAGGGATATTACGTATAAGAATATTCCCTTTTGATCTTATCCTTTTAGGTTTTGATCTTATCCTTTTAGGTTTTCCCCATTGGGCTTTTCTTCATGTATTTTTGTTTGGCCCGTTGGCCCATAGGTAGGCAAGACTCTCTATATAAGAGATATCTTGCCTCACTTATTTTTCATGTTCAATATTACTAAGTTTTGAGAAGATTTTCCTCTTACTTAGCTTGGGCATCAAAACCTCTTTTCTATCTCTCAAATTTCTTCTTTGGATCACGTCTTTGATCCAAGAAATCCATATTCGAGGATTCTTCTTAAGAATCAACCTTCGATCCACCCAAAAAGGCTTATTCGATCTCTCTAGATCGAATTAACCTTTGTTTCTTCATCGCTTCCGCCCCTTTGGATCTGAAACGATACAACGCTGCACAAAGAATTAAGGAGTAGTTGGAGTTTTGCTTGATCTATATCCGGAGTTATCCTTGGTTACCTCCAAGGACGCATCAAATTGGCATCACAGCAAAGGGGATCAAAGCTAAGTTCTCTTTATTCTTGTTTGTTGTGCGTTATTATCTTCAACCTATTTAGCCTTTTGTTCATGATGTTCTTCGTTTGTTCATGATGTTCTTCATGATCTTCATGTTGTTCATCGTGGTCTTCATCATGTTCATCGATTTTTCTTGAAATTTTTTTTTCTTTCCGTGTTTAATTCAAACAAAAAAGAACAAAAATAGGAGATATTTGGTTTTCCATCAAACCATTTATCACACCCCTCTTTTTTTTTCTTAAACCGACCCAATCCGACAATTTTGTTAATTAATTTCACCAGATCTCTTGGGGTATTTGTGTTAACGAAAAGTTCGGATATCTCGCATTTGATATTTGTTACGCTAAGAACATGACACGCAAAAGTCTTAAATTTATAACTCGAATTATTTTTCCTAACTCCTAGCGAACCCACAGTGTATGGGTCGTTTTGTAGTAAGGATAGTATTCCGAGGTCGAACACAAAGACTAAGGTGAAATTGAGTCAATAGTGACTAAGGATAGTGAAGATCTAGGCTAGGAAAAGAGAAAGGAATAAAGAAATGAAAATCTCAATGTTTTTGGTTTAGTTTTGTGGTGATCAATCAAGGATAAAAAATTATGCAAGATTAACAAACAACTAAGCTAACAACACAAATAAACAAGCAAACACGAGATAGGTAATCAAAGAGAGAAGAGAGGATTCTAGGGGTTGGAAATTCCGGTTATGGCATAGGACTCAAGCTATCTAGTCATTCCTTGGATCAACTATGGTATGTTGGGAAACGGTGTTTCTCGAATGGAACCAATCACCGGGTAGGTCTCATGATCCACTAATCCCGTAACTAAGATCCTCATACCGGGTAAGTCACTAAGAGCCTAGGGTTGGGAAATCTACACAAACTGGATTGCTATCTAGGGATCTAACCTCTCCTTACCGGTTAAGTCTCGGGAAGGTAAGTCCTAAACATCGATCCTAGAACACTCGATCCAATAGCGGCTTATGAGGCTCACTACTACCTAGAGTTCATCATCTTCGGTATCTAAGAGCAAGAATCACCGGGTAGATCTCTTCTCACACTTAGTTTCTAACACTAGGTCACTCTAGGGTAGATCTAACTCAACAAACACTAGGATTTCAACAATCTAACAACCTAACACTTAGATTTATCAATTCAAGCAAGTCAGACAAAATCACGGGTAGTTCATCAAGTCCACGGCCGTGGAACCCCTTAGAACAGACCGTGATTTTGAACAGAGGCTAGGTTCGAGCAAACAAAGCATCCAAGGGTACGTTTAAGTCTATCCTATCATAGTCCAAGCCATAATCATCATTTATGTACCCTAGAATCACATCTACTTAGCTGACAACATGCATCATAACATTGAAACTCATCAAGCATACAATCAAGGTTTTCATGGCAAGTAAATGAAGTGAAATAGAGATGAACAAGTAGAAAAAAGAAATCCAAGCTGAAAATGAGTTTAAGTAAGACTTACAACCCTTCAAAAGAAGGTTCAAATCGTTCCTTACAAACCCTTTCAAACGTTTCCAACAAGTTACTCCAAAATCTCTCTAAAAACTATGAAAAACTAAGAATGGTGTGTTCTCCTCTTCTTCTCCAATGGAAGCCTTTCTTCTCCTCCAAGAATATCTCCAATCCAATCTTCCAATGAGAGAATATGTGTTGTTGAGAGTGCGGGAGAGAATGGAATGATGGGGTCTGCCCTCAACAGCCTGCAAGACCACCCTTTATACACCATCAAGGGCAAGGGTCGGTTATGGAGATCGTGGGACAGCTGTCGCAGCTGTGTAGGGAGAACCATGGCCTATTTCCACGCCCGTGGAAGTCCTAGTGGCCGTGGTTTTGGTGATTCATACTTTTATGGATCATCAAGCCACAATTTGGTGCAAGGCATGCACCAACAAGGTCCCATGTGTCCTCCTTAGCTCCTAGCTTGCTTCTCAATGAGTCCGAAGGTGTGTCATCTCGAGGAACGATCCTCAAAATACCTACAAAGCATGCAAAAGTCCGTCTAGACGTCTATCTCGACAAAATACATGAATTGAGTGCAAACGTCATGAACTAATACTAAACCATGCATGAATGAGCGGAAAAACTATCTAAATGAGTGCCTAAACCTACGTCATAAATCGTGTTATCAATATTCCAAGAAAAGAAAAAAAAACTCTTCATCAATACAGATTTGTGTTCAAAAAAAAAAGTGTTGCTCAAAACGTTTCAAAGAAACGAAACACACAAAGTGAAAAGACGTCCGGCAAACCGGTCCATCCGAAAAATCAGATTTTACAAAACGGTCAAAGACCGAAAGCAAGCAAGGCTTGCCGAGTGAAAAATCCGTCCATCTTCTGTCCCTCCATTTTCTTACATACGTTTGCAAAATATCACTTGTATATTTGTGTGTAATTGGTTCAACTTACTCATTTGATTGCTTGCAATTGTGTGCTGATTTGGAGCAATGACTAACGTTGAAATGGAAACTTCTCAGGATTCTGGTCCGCAAGAGTCCAGTGATCCTTTGACTCAAGAAAATGCTTCGTTGTCCCTCGAAAATGACTCCATAAGGCGAGAATTGGAAGCTTTGAAGGCACCAAAAAAATTTTGATGCCTTGACCCGAGAAAATATTGCCTTGAAACAAGAGCTAGAAGCTCTTAAGGCCCTTCGGCTTGCCCAACGTCCCACCCCAACATATCCGTTTGAGACCGTGGCCAATGCTTCCACATCCGATGCACAACGAAAAGGCAAGGGAATTTTGGGGGCCGTACCATCAAACGTTACCCGGCTTGCGTCTATCATTGAATGCCATCGTCCCTTACCTCTTGACGGAAATGAGTCTCATGAAGAAGAGGAGGAATTCCCCGACCCGCCTCAAGATGCCTTGCCCATAGTCGATACGGAATGTCGGCACCAATATTATGAGCATCACCATCAACGGTATGTCCTTTCTCCACCTCCACCTAGTGTGTCACGCACCGACCGTCAAACCCGGGAAGAGCCCCGGTACCGTCCTAACTCGACCAACAATCATGGTTGTGAGAATGATCGTTCCGAACGCCATCGCCAACGGTCCACCCGGCAACCGAGGACCCTTGACATTGATGAGTACAATGAGCAAAACAACTTCAACGAGTTCTCCGGTGATGAGTCCGATTTAGAACGGGTAGCACATGCCCGTCCGTGGCACCCACCCGTCATAGACCGTTATGAGAACTAAGACCGAGGTGAAGAATGGTTGCCTCCCCCAAATCCACCTAGGCATGCACCACCCGTTCATGGGCACCAACGGCCTCAAGGCGGCCACCGGCGAGCCCGTGCCGATGATGCCTACATTCCACCGCCCCGCCCGGACCCCTACCGAGCTCGTAGGGAAGGTAAGGTTAAGTTCCCTACCTTTCATGGTGAATATGATCCGTGTGTTTTTCTTGATTGGGCACAGGATATGAAACGAGCATTAAAACATTGTCATTATGAGGAGGAATATGAGAAAATCGAGGCGGCAACTCTATACTTTGAAGGAGATGCCAAGTCTTGGTGGAACCGGTATGAGTTTACCCGTGAGAGGCGAGGATGGGCACCGATTGAGACTTTTGAGCAATTGATCTATTGCATGACCAAGAAGTACGTGCCCGAGGACTTTAAGAATGATATGCGGTTGCAAATTGCCGAGTTCAAACAAAGCAACCTCACTTTGGTGGCTTACTTGGCCAAACTTGAGGACATGCACATTTAGGCCGGCATCTCGGCCTCCCCCTCCGCCCTTCGCACCAAATTCATGAGTGGGCTTAATGCCTCAATCCGGCGGCCGCTCGAGATTGTCCTATTCAAGGATTTGGGAGCATTATGCCATGCCGCCATGAAGCTATATAAACAACAACTCGAAACACCGCGGTATTCTAGGTATATCTCTTCCTCGAGTCAATATCTTTATCCGTCTAACACACGTCCTCGAGATGTGCCTAGTCCTCCAAATATCGATGCTTCCAAAGGAGCCCAACGGACGGGTCCCTCCAATAGGCACGCGGGTACCGAGAAGGCACCAAACCGTGGCCCAGCACCGGCGCCCCCCGCTCGAGGTCAACAAGGACCTTCACCGGTGGCTCGCCCAAGGGAGCCCGTGTGCTACAAGTGTAGCGGTTTAGGTCATGTTCAACGTGATTGTCCAAACACCAAACGGGTATTGTTTGCCGACCTAGCATATTTCAAGGACGAAGATGATCAACAAGACGGCGGTATCATTATTGAGGATGACCAAGACACCGACCCACATTTTGGCATGGAACAATGTGACGACGAGCTTGCTTGCGCCCCGGCACAACCCGGTAAATTCGCTCTTGTTTCTCGTCGTATTTTGGCTATTAAAGAGCTTATTCCTATTGATCAACGCGAGAATCTCTTCCACTCTCGTTGCTTGGTCAATAATACGAGCCTTTCTCTCATCATTGACGGGGGATCTTGTTGCAATATTGTCAACGAACGAGTGGTAAAACACTTCAAGTTGCCTACGACCCCCCACCCAACACCTTACGGACTCCAATGGATTTCCGATACGGCATGTGACACCGTCACACAACAAGCTTGGGTGACGTTTTCTATTGGTGTCTATGTTGATAAGGTCCTTTGTGATGTTATCAAGATGGACGCCACACATGTCCTATTAGGAAGACCATGGCAATTCGATCGCCGAACATTTCATGATGGTTATCTTAACCAGTACATGTTCCAATATAATGGAAAATGGGTCACACTTTTGCCTATGACACCGCACAAAATTTTGGTTGACTATGCGGAACGGAAGAGGCAACAATCTATTGATGAGTCCGCTAAGGCACCGGCAAAATCGGACCCTCGGAGTCCCAATGTTTTAGGTGTTAGTACTTCCAAATCCCGGAACACCGCCCCTCTTGTCCATGCTACCGAGTCCAAAGGTAGTAAAGGTCGCATCGTTTCTACGAGCGCACCTTTGCCATCTTCGGACCCCGTAATTCAAGGACGGTGTGAGCCGAGGATACTATTAGCTCGCCGGCATGATTTGCAACCAGTCATGGAAGGCAAGTTCCCATGTTTCTTACTTGTTCCGTTCTTATTTATCTATTTCTCATGACCCGAGTAATGCCACACGAGTGTCCTTGTTGTTATCGGAATTTCAGGATATTATGCCCAAAGACCTTCCAACCGGCTTGCCACCAATCCGAGGGATTGAATACCAAATTGACTTTGTTCCCGGTGCTTCCTTTCCAAACCGTGTCGCGTACCGAGCAAGTCCGGAAGAGACGAAGGAGCTACAACGTCAAGTGCAAGAGCTCCTACACCGGGGACATGTGCGTGAATCCTTATCACCATGTGCCGTCCCGGTAATCTTAGTACCAAAGAAAGATGGATCATGGCAGATGTGTGTTGATTGTCATGCCATCAACCAAATCACCGTCAAATACCGCCACCCGATCCCGCGCCTTGATGACATGTTGGATGAGCTCCATGGCACCACCATCTTCTCCAAAATTGATCTCCGCAACGGTTACCACCAAATCCGGATGGCCGAAGGTGAAGAGTGGAAGACAGCGTTCAAAACAAAGTATGGACTCTATGAATGGCTTGTCATGCCATTTGGCCTCTCCAACACCCCGTCCACCTTCATGCGCCTCATGAACCATGTCTTGCGCCGATTCTTGGGTACATTTGTTGTTGTTTATTTTGATGATATTTTAGTGTTTAGTACGTCTTTGGAGGATCACATCGGGCACCTTCGCCAAGTGCTCGAATGCCTTAGACAAGAGCAATTGTATGTCAACTATAAAAAATGCGTCTTTTGCTCGGACACCACTATCTTTCTTGGCTATGTCGTAACTAAGGACGGACTACGAGTAGACGAATCTAAAGTTCGTGCTATTCGGGAGTGGCCTACTCCTACTACGGTCACCATGGTCCGAGCCTTTCTCGGCTTAGCGGGCTTCTACCGACGCTTTGTCAAGGACTTTAGCACGGTAGCGGCACCGCTCCATGATCTCACTACCAAGGGTGTCACGTTTGAGTGGCGTGATATCCATGCTCGAGCGTTTGATGCGCTCAAAGACCGCCTTTATAATACACCATTACTCCAACTCCCAAACTTTTCAAAAACTTTCGAGGTGGAGTGTGATGCATCAAATGTGGGCATTAGAGGAGTTCTCTTACAAGAGACTCGTCCAATTGCCTACTTTAGTGAAAAACTTTCCGATCCGTCGCTCAACTACCCTACATATGACAAGGAACTATATGCTCTAGTTCGTTGTCTGTTCGCCACTTAGCGTACGTGCAAATAAGCTTTAAATATAAAACTAGAAATCAAGCAAGTGAACCCGCAGTGTACGGATCGATATAGTTAAGCAAGAATTCCAGAGTATCGAACACAGGGATTTGGGTGGGAACAAATTCAATTGTAGATTATCAAGCGAGTAAGTGTAAGAAGCTTTGCAAGTATTGGGAAAACAACAATCCTAAAGATCCAGGAATCCAGCTGTGGCAATCGATTCAAGATATACTAATGATATAAGGACAGAGTTAAGATATGCAAAGGTATGCTAATGTAAGGTAATCGTACGGTGAAGTTCCAAAAACCTTATATGACTCACCTACAAGGCATTCTCTATAAAGGTTGTTGAGGCTTCAATATAGAAAGATTCTAAAGGTAAGAATTAATGTCAAATACCCAAACTTGTAATCCAAGGATCAAGACTAACTAAACCGATTAAGGTTGTGACACTCACAATCGAGGTAGAGGTTGTTGAGGCTTCACTACCACCTAGAAAAGGCAAGCCAAGACTAAGTTAAAGCAAATCTTTAACTTTGGATTAAAGTAAAAGCAGGTTCGTAAACTTAAGGGAAATCACGGTTAGTTCTTGAGGTTCCACGGTCGTGGACTCAAGAACAGGCCGTAATTTAGGGTTCGTCGACGATTCTTTCTAACTCTCAGGGTCCAATCTATTTACGATCGATCTATCATCATCTAAGCCACAACTATCAACCCTTCACCTTAGAATTGTTAAGGGTTTTTAGCCAACAATGGTCATATTGATATCAAATTCAAAGATTAAAAGATTGAAAGATGAAAACTTCCGAAAACTTTCAATAAACTTCAAACCAATCTCAAAGTCACAATCAAGAACAAATATCGTCACTAGATTCGGAATAGAACAAACAAACACAATCTTAGATAAGAAGGAAGAACGGGATGTCAATCCGCCTTCTAAATCAAACCTAAACAAGAAGAGGAATCTTCTTGCGACAATCTTCCGAATCTTCGATCTTCCGTCAATCCGGAAATCTCAATCACAATCTCCACCAAAGTGCGAGATTAGGGCAACTCCAAGGATGAGCGCAAAATACGTCTTTTGCAAGAATCGCAAAGATCTTTAAGTCGCGGCGTAGGCGAAAGTGCGTCTATGCGTAAGCGAAGGTCTAAGCAGATGTGTAAGCAGAGGTGACGGAATCTCTCTTCGTACGTCCTTTTATAGGGCAAGATAAAATATCGGCCAGGCCCAATCTTCTAAAAGATCGTGGCTTAAAGTGTGGCGAAAAAGATCGCCAAGATCACGGTCGTGGAAGGGTTCCACGACCGTAATTTAGAGCGTGGAAATCAACACGGTTTGAACCAATGATTCCACGGCCGTAGAAGTTACTGGAATGAACCACGTTTCCTAAACATGGTTCCACGGCCGTGGACTTGAACGTGGAATGTGGTACGGCCGTATTTTAGAGCGTGGTTTAGGGCAAGAACGTGATTCTTCCCTAGCCTCGTGCATTCCTCAAGTTGAACTCCTTTTTGCTCCTAAGAATGTCCTCAATTCATGGACATGCTCAATCATCTTCATCCTTGCTCAATTCCGTTCGGAAATGGCTCTCAATCACCTATAATCAACATAAAGCTTGTGTAGACATCCATATCGACAATATAGGCAAACTAGCTCACAAATGCAACAATGCTCAATCAATGACTATCAATATGAATCAAATACACTTAGAAAACGTGCCTAAAATATCACAATATTTCATGCTAACAAATAACCCCATACTTGCAACTTGCTTGTCCCTAAGCAAGGTCTTTCAAAAGCTTTTAAAACAAGAGTTAGGATGAAATATGTGTACCTTCTCAAAGCAATACTTCTTTTGGATGAAGGTGCCTTCTAAACAATAGATCATTCTCAAACCTTGCTTCAATCGTTTATAAGACTTTCATACACTTAATCAAAGAGTAAAGAGTAAAGAAAAATCATGAATCAATCAAACTTCCATACAAACATCATAACCTTCAAACATTATCAAAATCAATCATAAGAAACTTCGATTTAGATCACCAAGTCATATAACATTCTTTTGATCTTAAGGACTTTCAAAGAAAAAGGTCTAGAATGTGGAAAGGGAAGGAAACTTTTAGGGAATGTGGTGTATGAATCCGGGAAAGTGGACAACTACTCTTTTCTTTTTCTCTTGCGGTTTCCGCACACCTTCGACTTAGAGCTTCGCTCTTTTCCTTTCATTTTTCGACTTTACTTTTGGAGTTATGGATAGAGGTGCACAAAAACCGAAGCCTAGGAGATTGGCGTTTCTCAATTTTTATGAGATGCCTCAAACCCTTAGCGCACATACCATAATCCGCTAGGAATATCGCTCAATCCGACTTTGGCAAGACACAAACACCCGGCTATGTGAATGGTGCCGAGTTACTCATCGTCATGATTGACTTCCCCAAACCTACAATTTCTTTCTATTCTTTTGATTGCAAATAATTCCTCTCATGGCCCTCCCACATCAAACATGCCTTTTTTCATTCACTTTTCCAAATTCCCGGATAGGTAAAGGAGGTCAATATTTCAATGAGGAGCTAAATGATAAAAGAAAGAAGAAAGAAAAATCGAATTGCCTTAATCATCTCAACAAGAAGCATAAGAACTTATAGTGTGATTTCAACTTCAATTTCTCAACATGATTTAGGTAACATTTATCACATTATAAAACTTGCAAAAAGAAAGGAAATCAACTCATTCAATTTCTTTTCAATTCACTAATCTTTTAAGCATGCAATTGTCATCAAACTCAATTCACAAGTAGCGATTATCATAGAAATCATCTCAAATCCTTAGAAGCACAAAATTTTCAAAAATTTTCAATTTTTATAGGTTTTTCAAGTTCTTTTTCATGCAATGCAATAATGAAACGTTCAACAATATAATGAACATGCAAGATAGTCTCGAATAGAAGCAAACATAGTGAGTAAGAGTTATTACAAACTTTTAGTCACACCTCACCCCATACTTGGAACAAACATTGTCCCTAATGTTCAAATAAAAGAAAGAAAAGAAGAAAAGAAAAAGAAACTCACAAAATGGCGGTGGAGCGGCTAAGGCTAACGGTCATCATCATCGTCACTGCAGCGGTGGTGGAGGCGGGAATGGAGAGAAGCTGGGGTCGTAGGGTCGCCCAAATTGCTGGCGGTAGACATCTCTCATCATGTGATCGAGGTCGTCCATGCGGCCGTCTCTAGCATCGGCTCGAATCTCCAATGCTCCCACTCTCTCTAAAAGACCAGTAGCCCAATCCGGCATCTGCTCATACCATCCCGGAGCCTGGTTGTACCATGCTGGAGCGTCGGATGGTGCTGGTGCTGGTGCTGGTGCAGATGGTACCTGTGTAGACCATGGAGGTGGAGCTCCATACCATGCAGGAGGTGTAGCAGCCCATGTGGGTCTCTCACTCACGCTGGCGCGGCGAGAAGACGAGCCTGAAGCTCTGGCGGGACGTGGAGAACGTCTAGGCATATCAGGGGCCGCATCCGGCTGATCCGGAAACATGCCAAACTCTTGCTCGGCTCCTCCTCCACCCTCAAACTGATCTCTCATCTCCTCCTCCTCGA
This sequence comes from Fagopyrum esculentum, assembly GCA_033239045.1. Classification (NCBI taxonomy): domain Eukaryota; kingdom Viridiplantae; phylum Streptophyta; class Magnoliopsida; order Caryophyllales; family Polygonaceae; genus Fagopyrum; species Fagopyrum esculentum. The sequence goes on along the minus strand of BSUD01000005.1, from coordinate 43,947,933 downwards.
CTACGGGCGGTGGTGGAACATACGGAGGAGCTGCAATCCTGTTCGCATGCATGGCAGCTAACGTCTCCTTCCAATTATGGCGTCCAGCCATAATGGAGTACTCCTGTAGCCACTCAATACCCCTACCCGTCCTGCTCTCTCAAGGCATGGCCGCATAAGGTGGACCTCTATGTGTGGGAAAGATGAGACCTCTAGTCATGAAGGCATGAAGTCCTAAGGGTACGGCTGGTATGCGGGTACACGCAGAAAAATCAACTCCCAAACTCCTAGCAAGGTGGGTAACTATCCCACCGTATCCAATGTTGCCCTTCCTCTTGTTCTTGAGCTTGCTCATAGTAGCAGCTAAGAGGGTGGCACAGTCAGCCCGGCGCCCATACAGCATAGAGTATAGCAGAAAGAGCTCATCCGTCTTGATCTTTTGGGGCGTCTCCGTCCTAGGGAAGAGACACTCTGAAAGAACACGGTGAGCAATCTTCAAGGCTAACTGATACATCAACTTAGCCTTGGTGTCAGCTGGTTGCCAGCGGTCCTCGCTGGCGTAAACCATAGCAACCTCCTCCTAAAAATCTTTGGCATAAACGCCACTAGGAAAGTGACCATTGAAGGTCTCATGGAACCCGAAGAAGGTCCCGAACTCACGGATGGAAAATTCATAGTTTCTTTCCATAAGACGGAAAGAAACGGTCTTGTCCACATGGTTGTGCTCGAAAGACGTCACAACCTCCCTCGTAATCTCCTCATAAGCGTCTTCTCGGATAGCCGAGAAGACAACTAGTCCGGCTCTTTCCAAGAGCCAAGTGAGGTCATCTATAATGTTAAGAGGAGCTAAATCCTCTAACAATAGGTACCTAGGTCCAATCACAGCCCTCTCATTGATCCTCTCGAATGCATCGAGGTGATCCTCATGAATGGTCGGTACTCTAGGGCTAGGAGGTGCGGGTGATGAAGGTGATGATGGAGGTGAAGGGGAAGAAGGTGGTGGTGCTCTAGAGGATGAAGAAGAAGAGGGATTTCCCTTCCTCTTCTTGTTTTGGTCATTCTTCTTTTCTTTGATTCTCCCAGAAACTCTCCTTACAAAGTCCATCACTGTTCAACATTACGGGCTGTTCTTGATGATTCCACGGCCGTGATTCTGTCAGTGACCGTGATTCGTCTGGTTTTTTCGCAAATCTCAGCAAACAACACTCAAACTCAGCAATCAGGCAGCCCTAGTCTAATTTCTTCCAATTTCAATTAGTTCTTCCTAAAATTTCTAGCAAAAACGAACCAAATTGACAAAGATCAAGAAGAGTGGAAAAAACCTATGTTTCGGAATTTAAAATCCGAATTGTGCGTTCCTTGGTGATTTGCCGCTCGATTCGTTGCTTGGATCTCGTTGGTGGTTGAATTTGCTTCAATTTGGGAAGAAGAATCGTTGAAAACGATTAACGAACGGAGATTTGGGAGGAAGGGCGTGGATTCGGCGTTTTGAGTCGTGGAATTGGGTATTTGTGGAGTGTTTTTGTGAAGAACGTGGTTTATATAGTCACAGGCAAAATTTTGAAAATCACGGTCTGTCGGGGGGTTCCACGGCCGTGGAAATGTACGGAACCGTGGTTTTGGTGATTTTTCAAAGGCTTTTGGAAATTACGGTCACTGTAGCTGTCACGACCGTGGTTTAGGCCGTGGAACTCTCTGTAAAGCTCCAAAGTCCAAGTTTCGTCACTTTTCTTCAACCTTATCCTTCCTTTTCCCTTTTCCACCGTTCCTACATCCAAAAACACGAACATACCGGAAGAAATCGAGGGCAAAATAGAGCGAAAAACGTCTAAACTAAGCTAAACAATGAATCGAAAACAAAAACAAAAATGCAATACCTTGGGTTGCCTCCCAAGAAGCGCTTTGTTTAAGGTCCGTAGCTAGACCAATCTCGCACTTATTCGAGTGCGGTAGGCGCGAACTCTTCAGCTTGGAGTTTCGGCGTATACTTCTTGAGTCGTTGGCCGTTCACCTTAAAGCTTCCGCCCGCTTCACCCCATACTTCAACTGCACCATGGGGGAAAATACGCTTAATTAGAAAAGGTACGGTCCAACGAGATTTAAGCTTACCTGGAAAGAGACGAAGCCTTGAATTGAAGAGGAGAACTTGATCTCCTTCTTTGAAGTCCTTAGGAATGATATGCTTATCATGCCAACGCTTTGCTCTCTCCTTATAGATCTTAGCGTTTTCATAAGCGTTCAAGCGGAGTTCGTCCAGCTCATTAAGGTCTAGGAGACGCTTCTCTCCCGCTTCCTTCATGCTGAAATTCAACCACTTGATAGCCCAAAACGCCTTGTGCTCCAACTCCACCGGCAAGTGACAAGACTTCCCATACACAAGGTTGTATGGTGTGGTTCCTATGGGAGTCTTGTATGCAGTCCGGTACGCCCACAATGCGTCATCAAGCTTCAAAGACCAATCCTTCCTAGTCCTTGAAACCGTTTTCTCTAGAATTCCTTTGATCTCCCTATTTGAGATCTCAACTTGTCCACTTGTTTGTGGATGATAAGGGGAGCGATCTTGTGAGTAACCACATACTTAGCTAGAAGAGCTTCAAAGCGCCGGGCAATGAAGTGAGAACCTCCATCACTAATGATAGTCCTTGGCGTCCCAAATCGTGGGAATATGGTCTTGTTAAAGAACTTAACCACTACCATGGCATCATTAGTGGGAGAGGCAATCGCTTCCACCCATCTAGAAACGTAATCTACCGCCGATAGTATGTATTGGTTTCCACAAGAGGCTGGAAACGGTCCCATGAAATCAACTCCCTAAACATCGAAAATCTCCACCTCTTGGATGTTGTTGAGGGGCATCTCATTCCTCCTAGAGATATTACATGTTCTTTGACAAGCATCGCAACAAGAAACAAAGGATTGCACATCTCTAAACAAAGTTGGCCAAAAGAATCCAGATTGCAATACCTTTGCGCTAGTCTTGTTTGAACTAGCGTGTCCTCCACAAGGTAGTGAATGACAATGGCGGATGACACTTTGCACCTCATCTTCCGGCACACATCGCCGAATGATGCCATCCGGACCTCTCTTAAAAAGGAGAGGTTCATTCCAAAAGTATTCCCGGACATCCTTAAAGAACTTCTTTCTTTGTGCGTAGGATAGTCCGGGCGGTATCTCCTGACAAACCAAATAGTTAACAATATCAGCAAACCATGGTTCGTTACCTTTGGAGATCACATCGATGCACTCCTCAATAATGTGTAGGTGTTCGTCCGGAAAGGAGTCGTCGATGGGTAAATGGTCGTCCTCTAGATGTGTTAGGCGACTCAAATGATCCGCAACAGAATTTTCTGACCCTTTCTTGTCGCGGATCTCAAGATCGAATTCTTATAGGAGAAGAATCCATCTAATTAGCCTTGGCTTCGCATCTTTCTTTGCAAGGAGGTACCGGATCGCAGCATGATCCGTGTAGACAATCACCTTTGCACCTACAAGATAAGAGCGAAACTTGTCAATAGCATAGACAATGGCTAAAAACTCTTTTTCGGTAGTGGCGTAATTGAGTTGCGCTTCATCTAGCGTCTTGCTAGCATAGTATATGGCATGGGTTCGCCCTTCCTTTCGTTGTCCAAGAACAGCTCCTATAGCTACATCACTAGCACCGCACATAACCTCAAAGGGAAGAGTCCAATCCGGAAGTTGGATAATAGGTGCTGAAATTAGAGCTTGCCGAATTGTGTTAAACGCATCCAAACATTCCTGCAAAAACTCAGAAACTGCATCCTTCATCAATAGATTAGTGAGCGGTTTTGATATTTTAGAGAAGTCTTTAATGAAACGTCTATAAAATCTAGCATGTCCTAGGAAACTTCTTATCCCTTTCACCGAAGTTGGGGGAGGAAGCTTCTCTATGGTCTCTATCTTAGCTTTATCTACTTCTATCCCTCCATTAGAGATTAAGTGACCTAACACAATTCCTTCCTTAACCATAAATTGACACTTCTCCCAATTTAGAACTAGGTTAGTGTCTTCACACCTTTGTAAAAGAAGAGAAAGGTTAGAAAGGCAATCGTTAAAAGAGGAACCGTATACGGAGAAGTCCTCCATGAAGACCTCCATGATTTCCTCAATGTATTCGGAGAAGATGGCCATCATGCACCTTTGAAAGGTGGATGGGGCGTTGCAAAGCCCGAACGGCATTCTCCTATAAGCAAACGTACCCCATGGGCACGTGAATGTGGTCTTCTCCTGATCGTCCGGGTGTAGCGGGATCTGAAAGAAACCACTATAACCGTCAAGATAGCAAAAATGTGAATGTTGTGCTAACCTTTCAAGCATTTGATCGATGAATGGCAATGGGAAGTGATCCTTCCTCGTCGCATTGTTAAGCTTGCGGTAGTCTATGCACATCCGCCATCCCGTTACGGTTCGGGTAGGAATGAGTTCGTTGTTCTTGTTGGTGATGACCGTCATTCCTCCCTTCTTCGGAACTACTTGAACCGGACTCACCCACTTACTATCGGAGATAGGGTAGATGATACCTGCATCAAGAAGTTTAAGAATTTCCTTCTTGACAACCTCTTTCATGGTCGGATTCAACCGCCTTTGAGGTTGTTTTGATGTTCTAAAATCTTCCTCCATTAGTATCTTATGCATACATAGGGAGGGTTTAATTCCTACTAAGTCCTCAATAGTATAGCCTAAAGCTTTCCTATGTTTCCTAAGGACAATCATGAGCTGATTATGTTCATCTATGCTTAGATCGGAACTAACAATAACCGGAAAGGTAGAATTAGGTCCTAGAAAAGCGTACCTTAGATGAGTAGGATGTGGTTTTAATTCCATCGCTTTCGGAGCTTCCAATGATCCTTGAGGAGCATCCGATGTCTCCTTCGAAGTTTCTAAGGGTGTTGAATGTGTGGGAGAAGAATCAAGGGAAGTTGAAGAAGTGTCTCGATCATCCCTTTCCACGGCCAAAATTACGGTTTCCTTATGTCCTCCACGGCCGTGGTTTAGGGCGTGGAAGGGAAATACGGTTGTCATGTTTTCTCCACGACCGTATAACTCTCTGGAGTGGGACACGGTTTTGTTTGTGAAATCCACGGCCGTGGAATATAGTGTGTGGCCGTGGATTCTCACGTTTTCTGCCTCATCGTGGAGTTTTTCAAACTCCACTTCATGCATCTCTTCTTGTGCTTCTAAGGCTTCAACTGCCTCATTGCACTCCTCTTCTTCCCCTACATTTGTTAGACTCATAGTGATAACCTTTTGTAAAGGATCGTTGAAGAGAATAGCACTTACCTCCTTCCTAGACAACCCTTCTTCATCTTGGATATTGAATATATCCTCATCAAAGATTGGCTCCTTCACTAGAGTGGAAAGAACGAACTCTACCTTCTCTTCTCCTATATCAAAAGCGAGTCTACCATTCTTGCAATCGACTACGCAGCCGGAAGTTGCAAGAAACGGTCTTCCGAGTATGATCGGGACCGGACTATCTGCAGGAATGTCAAGCACGACAAAATCAATGGGAACAAAGAATTTACCTAGCTTGACCGGGACGTCTTCTACAATACCGACGGGGCGAGTGATGGATCGATCCGCAATGTACAACGTCATCTTCACCGGTTTAGGGTCACCTAAACCGATCTTCCTGCACAATGCAAGTGGTATGATGCTCACATTTGCTCCTAAATCACATAAAGCGTCATATGTGACATCTCCCACTCCTATGGGAATGCAAAATGACCCCGGATCCTTTAGCTTTGGGGGCATTTTCTCCTTCATGGTCTTGATGAGATCCGAAGAATCCAAACTCATCTTAACCTCACCGAAATCCTCAAGCTTCCTCTTGTTAGAGAGGATCTCCTTTAAGAACTTGCCATAAGCCGGCATACCTACGATAGCATCAATGAAAGGTATATTAATGTGCAGCTTACTCATGAGTTCTATGAACTTACCAAATTGTTTATCCAGGCGCGCACTCGCTCTAGATTGAGGGAATGGTAGGGGAGGTTTGTAAGCTGGAGGAGGAACGTAGACATCTTCCTTCTCCTTCCCCTTCTCTTTGTCTTTCTCTACTGGGACTTCAACAAACTTAGGCTGCGGATCGGTGGTAGTCACTCCGCTCCTAGTTGTGATTGCCATAACCCTTCCCTTAGGGTTGTCCTCCGTCTTTCCTGGAAGTTTCCCTTGATTCCTAGGAACTTCCTCCGCTTGGCTGAACATTTGGTTTTCTAATACCTTTTGGGCTTTATCAACCTTAGAAATTTGATCATCAACCTTAATGATGCGGTTCTCCAACCCTTGTAGCTTTCCCAAGATCGTTTCCAACATGGGATCGGGCTTCTCCTTCCCCGAAGTGTTTCCTCCATTGGATGATTGCCCCTGGCTTTTCAAGGGAGTAGAGGAAGAGGAAGGTGGAGTTAGTGAATTAGAATTGGAAGGATAAGAGTTACCGGAATTTTGTTGATTGGAGCGCCAATTGTTGTTGTTTGAACCCCTATTGTTGTTCCAATTGTTGTTCCGGTTGTTGTTGTTTCCGTTCCAATTGTTCCGGTTGTTGTTCCGGTTATTGTTGTTGTTGCGGTTGGTATTCTCTCCGCCATTGTTGTTGTTGGCCAAGTAGCCAACGTCCTTTCCTTGTTGCTTTGGAAAGTTAGTCTTGATAGCCTCCTTCAACTCTTTAATCTCATTGTTGAGAGAAAAGATTTGAGTTTGAGCTTCATGTGTGAGCTTTGCTCCTTGCTCTACACGATTTCCCTCCACTTTCCGGTGGGAATACTTCTCTATGACTCTTGCTTGCTTCTCAATGAAGTCCCAAGCGTCATCTTCCCTCATGTCCATGAATGTACCACATGAGAGGGATTGGAGCTTGAATTGTGTCTCCACATCCAGCCCCTTATAGTATATTTCCAGCAAGGCAAGTTTGGATATGCCATGATGAGGGCAATCCAAAAGGAAATCCTGAAACCCTTCCCAAGATTGAAACAAACTTTCGTTAGATCTCATGGAAAATGCATTGATCTTACCTCTAAGTTCCGCCGTTTTGGATGGCGGAAAGAATTTGGTGAGGAACTCCGCGGAAAGGTCTTCCCACGTGTCTAGTTTCCCACTAGGAAGAGCTTGGTACCAAGACAACGCTTTCCCCTTCAAGGAGAAGAAGAGAGGCTTGAGCTTATAGTTTTTGGTAGTAGCATTCTTCGGCCTCATTGTCTCCATCATACATTCAAAGTTTTGCAAGTGTTGGTGTGGAGATTCAACGCTTGTCCCGCCAAATTGGTTTTGGCGAACAAGAGTAATAACTTGAGGGTTGAAGCTAAACCCTTGTACATCTTCAGCATCAAAATTCACGCCCAAACGGCGTGGTTGTTGTGTTGGATCCATTCTTTGGCCAAGAGTTCTTGGCTCATCATCTACACGTTCGATCCTCGCATTCCTAGGTGGAATGCGGAGATTAGCAGCTCCCCGTGGATGGAAAGGATTCACATTGATCGTGGGATCAATTTCCTCTAGTGGTGGCATGGAAGAATCGCTATCATCAGCGGATGAATGACTTCTTCTTCTTGATCTTGATGCCCGTCTTGAGGATTTCTTGCTCCCCTGATTCTTAAGGTTGCTTAGCTCTATCCTCATCTGGAACATCATATCCTTTAGATCGTTAACTTGAGATTGATGACGATCCATTTCATCCCGACGAATATTCTCATTCCATTGGAGTTGAGCTTCTTTCTCCGCCAACTCCGCTTGAAGATCACGTTCGTGTTCTTCAGCCATCTTCCTTTCCTTGCGCTTTTGCCTTAGAGTCTTCTCAAGCTCTTGATCAAGAGGTAAGAGATCCTCGGTGTTCCTAGACTTGCGCATGCACTCAAGGAAATATCAAATAACGAGAACAAGCTCCCAAGCTTGACAACCGGCAACCGAATTCGGCCGAAACCAAATCCCCGGCAACGGCGCCAAAAACTTGTTCGCCACTTAGCGTGCGTGCAAATAAGCTTTAAATATAAAACTAGAAATCAAGCAAGCGAACCCGCAGTGTACGGATCGATATAGTTAAGCAAGAATTCCAGAGTATCGAACACAGGGATTTGGGTGGGAACAAATTCAATTGTAGATTATCAAGCGAGTAAGTGTAAGAAGCTTTGCAAGTATTGGGAAACAACAATCCTAAAGATCCAGGAATCCAGCTGTGGTAATCGATTCAAGATATACTAATGATATAAGGACAGAGTTAAGATATGCAAAGGTATGCTAATGTAAGGTAATCGTACGGTGAAGTTCCAAAAACCTTATATGACTCACCTACAAGGAATTCTCTATAAAGGTTGTTGAGGCTTCAATATAGAAAGATTCTAAAGGTAAGAATTAATGTCAAATACCCAAACTTGTAATTCAAGGATCAAGACTAACTAAACCGATTAAGGTTGTGACACTCACAATCGAGGTAGAGGTTGTTGAGGCTTCACTACCACCTAGAAAAGGCAAGCCAAGACTAAGTTAAAGCAAATCTTTAACTTTGGATTAAAGTAAAAGCAGGTTCTTAAACTTAAGGGAAATCACGGTTAGTTCTTGAGGTTCCACGGTCGTGGACTCAAGAACAGGCCGTAATTTAGGGTTCGTCGACGATTATTTCTAACTCTCAGGGTCCAATCTGTTTACGATCGATCTATCATCATCTAAGCCACAACTATCAACCCTTCACCTTAGAATTGTTAAGGGTTTTTAGCCAACAATGGTCATATTGATATCAAATTCAAAGATTAAAAGATTGAAAGATGAAAACTTCCGAAAACTTTCAATAAACTTCAAACCAATCTTAAAGTCACAATCAAGAACAAATATCGTCACTAGATTCGGAATAGAACAAACAAACACAATCTTAGATAAGAAGGAAGAACGGGATGTCAATTCGTCTTCTAAATCAAACCTAAACAAGAAGAGGAATCTTCTTGCAAACAATCTTCCGAATCTTCGATCTTCCATCAATCCGGAAATCTCAATCACAATCTCCACCAAAGTGCGAGATTAGGACAACTCCAAGGATGAGCGCAAAATATGTCTTTTGCAAGAATCGCAAAGATCTCTAAGTCGCGGCGTAGGCGAAAGTGCGTCTATGCGTAAGCGAAGGTCTAAGCAGAGGTGTAAGCAGAGGTGACGGAATCTCTCTTCGTACGTCCTTTTATAGGGCAAGATAAAATATCGGCCCGGCCCAATCTTCTAAAAGATCGTGGCTTAAAGTGTGGCGAAAAAGATCGCCAAGATCACGGTCGTGGAAGGGTTCCACGACCGTAATTTAGAGCGTGGAAATCAACACGGTTTGAACCAATGATTCCACGGCCGTAGAAGTTACTGGAATGAACCACGTTTCCTAACCATGGTTCCACGGCCGTGGACTTGAACGTGGAATGTGGTACGGCCGTATTTTAGAGCGTGGTTTAGGGCAAGAACGTGATTCTTCCCTAGCATCGTGCATTCCTCAAGTTGAACTCCTTTTTGCTCCTAAGAATGTCCTCAATTCATGGACATGCTCAATCATCTTCATCCTTCCTCAATTCCATTCGGAAATGGCTCTCAATCACCTATAATCAACATAAAGCTTGTGTAGACATCCATATCGACAATATAGGCAAACTAGCTCACAAATGCAACAATGCTCAATCAATGACTATCAATATGAATCAAATACACTTAGAAAAAAACGTGCCTAAAATATCACAATATTTCATGCTAACATTGTCTTAAGACATGGCAACAGTACTTGTGGCCAAAGGAGTTCGTGATTCATTCAGATCATGCGGCTCTTTCGTATCTCAAGAGTCAAACAAATCTAAGTCGGCACCATGCTAGTTGGGTAGAGTTGTTAGAGACCTTTTCTTATGTCATTAGGCATAAGAAAGGCAAGGAGACTGTGGTAGCCGATTCCCTTTCTCGCCGCTATATCCTCCTTGTGTATATGTACGCGAAGATACATGGCTTTGCTCTTATCAAAGAGTTATATGCCACGGATATTGACTTCAAGGACATATGGGCACAATGCCTTGACCTCCGAGAGCATGAGTCTTTCTTTATTAACGATGGATATCTTTTCCGAGCGGGAAAACTTTGCATTCCCATTCATCTATACGCCATTTGTTGGTCAAGGAAGCTCATGCGGGCCATGGTCACTTCGGTGCTACCAAGACCCTTTCCGCTCTCCAAGAGAATTTCTTTTGGCCCCAGACGCGTATGCATGTGACACGGTTTCGCAAGGGTTAAATCACATGTCATCATGCAAAGTCGCGCCAAGGTCCGGATGGAATGTATTCTCATTTGCCTATACCAATGGGACATTGAGAGGATCTATCCATGGACTTTGTGGTCGGGTTGCCTATGTCAAAATGAGGAAAAGACTCCATTTTCGTGGTAGTCAATCGCTTCTCCAAAACGGCTCATCTCATTGCATGTAAAAGCACTCAAAATGCTAGTGAAGTTGCCACCTTGTTCTTTGACAATGTGGTGCGTTTACATGGGATACCACGTTCCATTGTTAGTGATCGGGACGTGAAATTCGTAATACACTTTTGGAGAACGTTATGGGAAAAAACTTGGAACCAACTTGTTGTTTTCAAGTAGTTATCACCCCCAAACCAATGGTCAAACGGAGGTGACCAATCGGACTCTTGGTGCTCTACTTAGAGCCACCACTAGGACCAACCCATGTAGGTGGGAGGACTTACTTTCTGTTGTGCAGTTTTCGTATAACAGGTCTAGGCACACGGCAACTATTTTTGTCCCCATTTGAAGTTGTCTACAGCCTTAATCCACACACACCGTTGGACTTCACTCCCCGCCCGCTCAAGGACGGAGAACACATCTTCTCCGGGAACCGAGCCGCCCAAATCATTGAGCTTCATGAGCGGACTAGGACACAACTTGAACGTCGTGCCGCCCAACTTGCCGGACAACACAACAAGGGCTGCCACGACGTCTCTTTTGAGCCCGGTGATCTTGTTTGGCTCCACCTAAGGAAGGAGCGTTTTCCAACACGCCGCATGAGCAAGCTCTCGGACCGTGGTGATGGCCCATTCCACATCTTAGCCCATCATGGCTCGAATGCATACAAGTTAGAGCTTCCGGATTCCTACGGAGTACACCCGACGTTCAACGTCAAGGACCTTTCCCCTTATGTTGAGCCCCTATTTGACGATGGTGAAACAGTGACGTTTCACATCCAAGATGGGGGAACTGATGCGCCCTTGGATGTCCCTTTTACGTTGATCGTAGACGAGGAGGACGAGGCTCTAAGTGTCCGCTCAGATGGACCGCTCACCCGATCCCGAGCTAAGGCCATTGCCCGAGCCACTGGCTCCATCATCGCTCGCACCACTTCTTCACTTGGTTCCATTACCGGCATGCCTTGTCTCTACACCACCATGGCATAGGCTACCGGTTCCGTTAGCGGCATGTCTCGTCTTTCCGACTCCATGGCACGAAGCTAGCTTATTTTCGGACTATATTTTCATGTTTTCCTTTTTATGTAATAAAAGGGATATTACGCATAAGAATATTCCCTTTTGATCTTATCCTTTTAGATTTTGATCTTATCCTTTTAGGTTTTCCCCATTGGGCTTTTCTTCATGTATTTTTGGTTGGCCCGTTGGCCCATAGGTAGGCAAGACTCTCTATATAAGAGATATCTTGCCTCACTTATTTTTCATGTTCAATATTACTAAGTTTTGAGAAGATTTTCCTCTTACTTAGCTTGGGCATCAAAACCTCTCTTCTGTCTCTCAAATTTCTTCTTCGGATCACGTCTTTGATCCACGAAATCCATATTCGAGGATTCTTCTTAAGAATCAACCTTCGATCCACCCAAAAAGGCTTATTCGATCCCTCTAGATCAAATTAACCTTTGTTTCTTCATCGCTTCCGCCCCTTTGGATCTGAAACGATACAACGCTGCACAAAGAATCAAGGAGTAGTTGGAGTTTTTCTTGATCTAGATCCGGAGTTATCCTTGGTTACCTCCAAGGACGCATCAAAGAAGATGGAGAGCTCTCATCCAACTCCAAGAATTTGGCATTAAAATCAAGAAAGCATGAATTATCATCATATGAGGAAGATAGTGATGATGATGAAGAAAATGCAATTGCCATGATCTCTAAGGGTCTCGCAAGGATTCTCAAGTTAAAGAAACAATCTACTAACAATAGAGAATATCCACGAGTATCAAAACCCCGAGGTAAGTTTTCTAACTCTAACAAGAAAACTAGAGTACTGACTTGTTTTGAATGTGGTGAAACAGATCATCTTGTGAAGGATTGTCCATAAAAGAAGAGGACCAACTTCAAGAAAAATGATCGAAAGAAGAAAGCTATGGTAGCTTCATGGATTGATTCAGAATCATCAAATGAATCAGAAGACGAAAAAGAACAAGCAAACTTGTGTCTCATGGCAGATCATGAAGAAGATTCAAATCTCTATGTTGACAATGTGGTAAGTACAATTATGTCTGAACCTGAATCTGACATGAAACAATTCCTTAAGGATATTATCATATGTGATAAGGAACATAGAATAAGGATAAATTCTTTAAAAGAAAAGTAACTTGAAGAAGAAAACCAACTAAGTGAAATGTCTCTCGAAATTGAAAATCTTAACACAGAAAAAGTAGACCTTGATGACAATATCAAGGCCTTGGAATCAGAGAACATGATTCTCAAGGACAACCTCTCCTCTCTTCATCGAAACTATATCGATCTAGAGAAAGAGAAAGTTGATCTAACTTTAATGTGTCAAGACCATAAGACTGCACTTGTTAAGTTTACTCGTTCAAAAGCTAATCTTGAGAGAATAATGGGTGAACAGCAGTCCTCCCTAAACAAAAATGGTATAGGTTATCATAGGAGCTTTCCTAGAAAACCTACCACCACTTTTGTCAAAGCCAAAGGAAGTATTCATATGCCTACTTGCTTCTACTGTTGTAAAAAGGGTCATGTTAAATCTACATGACCTTATAGGAGATATGATCATTATATCATTAGAAACACCTATCATTTATGTTTGAGGAAACAGGTCAAACAAATCTAGATTCCTAAAGGTACTAGACCACCAAACATGATCGAACCTGAATATGGACCAAAATATGTCATTTGGTCGACCCGGAAAGGTTGATGTTTGTTGTTGTGTAGGATATCACCAAGGTAAAGGAGAACAAATCGATATTAGATAGTGGTTGCTCAAGACAAATGAGTGGAAAAAGCTCTTTATTCTCATATTTAAAGAAACAATTGTTAGCATGAAATATTGTGATATTTTAGGCACGTTTTCTAAGTGTATTTCATCCATATTGATGTTCATTGATAAAGCATTGAAGCAATTGTGAGTTAGTTTATCTATATTGTCGATATAGAGGTCTACAAAAGCTTTGTGTTGATTGTAGGCAAATAAGAGCTAAAACCGAACGGATTGAAGGAGAATGGAGATGAATTGAGCATGTCCAAGGATTGAGGACATCACAAAGGAGCTAAGGAAGATGCTAGGATGAAGAATGACACAAAACAAAGGAGAATTACGAGCTACCTACGTTCCACGCTCTAAAATACTGCCGTACCAAAGTCCACGCTATAAACCACGGCCGTGGAACTTTGGCAACACAAGCGTGGAGCATTCCAGTGACTTACACGGCCGTGGAAGATGTGAAGCACCGTGATGAAATTCCACGCTCTAAACCACGCTCTAAACCACGGGCGTGGAATCCCATGGGACCGTGATTTAGGCGATCTTTTAACGCAATAATTAAAGCCACGATCTTTTACACAATGGGCTGGACAAATATTTTATCTTGCCCTATAAAAGGACGGAAAGAGAGAGATTCCGTCACCTCTGCTTAGCTTAGCTTACGCTTCCGCTTAGATCACGCTTAGAGCATCATCGCTTGGAGATTTGCTTCTGCGTATTGAGGGTTTCATTGTTCGTGCGGAGATTACGCCTTTTGTCCTTAGGTTTGATTAGAAGACGGATTGACATCCCGTTCTTCGTTCTTATCAAGGATTGTGATTGTTTCTGTTATTCTGAATCTGCTATACATCATTACTCTTGTTTGTGGATTTGAGATTGATTTGAGATTTATTAAAGGTTTTCGAAGGTTTTCATCTTTCATTCTTTTAAATCTTGAATTTGATATCATAATGACTGTTGTTGGCTAAAACCCTTTAGAAATTCTAAGGTGAAGGGTTGAAAGTTGTGGCTTAGATGATGATAGATCGATCGTAAACAGATTGGATCTTGAGAGTTAGAGAGAATTGCCGACGAGCCAGAATCACGGTGTGTTCTTGAGTTCCACGGCCGTGGAATCTCAAGATCCACCCGTAATTTCCCTTAGTTTACGAACCTTGCTTTTACTTTAATCCAAAGTTAAAGATTTACTTTAACTTAGTCTTGGCTTGCCTTTTCTAGGTGGTAGTGAAGCCTCAACAACCTCTACCTCGATTTCGAGTGTCACAACCTTAATCGGTTTAGTTGGTCTTGATCCTTGGATTACAAGTTTGGGTATTTGATATTAATTCTTGTATTTAGATCCTTTCTATACTGAAGCCTCAATAACCTTTATAGAGAGTACCTTTAGATAAGTCATATAAAGCCTTGGAACTTCACCGTACATTGCTTTACATTCGTATACCTTTGCAAACCTCAACTTTGTCCTTATATCTTTAGTATATCTTGAATCGATTGCCACAGCTGGATTCCTGGATCTTTAGGGTTGTTGTTTTCCCAATATTTACAAAGCTCATACATTTACTTGCTTGACAATTCTATAATTGGATTTAACCCCCCAAATCCCTGTGTTCGATACTCTGGAATTCTTGCTTAACTATATCGATCCGTACACTGCGGGTTCGCTTGCTTGATTCTAGTTTTATAAATTTAAAGCTTATTTGCACGCACACTAAGTGGCGAACAAGTTTTTGGCGCCGTTGCCGGGGATTTGGTCTAGGCCGAATTCGGTTATCGGTTGTCAAGCTTGGGAGCTTCTCCCTTGTTATTTGATATCTTTTCGAGTGTATGCGCAGGTCTAGGAACAACGAAGACCTCTTACCTCTTGATCAAGAGCTTGAGAGGACTTTGAGGAGAAAGCTTAAGAAAAGAAAAATGGCTGAAGAAAGAGAACGTGATTACCAAACGGAGTTGGCGGAAAAAGAAGCTCAACTCCAATGGAGTGAGAAGACTCGCAGGGAAGAGATGGATCGTCATCAAACAAAGGTTGATGATCTATCGGACATGATGTTCCAAATGAGGTTGGAAATAAACAACCTCAAGGAGAAAAAGAGAAGAAGGAGACCGGGAAGATCAGTTAGAAACAACTCATCCAATGAGGATAGCGACTCCTCCATGCCACCACTAGAGGAAATTGATCCAACGATCAATGTGAACCCGTTCTTTCCACGGCCAGCTGCCAATCGCCATGTTCCAGCTAGAGGTGCGAGAGTCGAACGTGTGGATGAGAAGCCAAGAACTCTTGGCCAAAGGATGGATCCAACGCAGCAACCACGCCGTTTGGGTGTGAACTTTGATGCTGATGATGCACAAGGGTTTAGCTTCAACCCGCAAGTTATTACCATTGTCCACCAAAATCAATTTGGAGGGACAAGCGCTGAATCTCCACATCAACATCTACAAAATTTTGAGATCATGATGGAGACAATGAAGCCGAAGAATGCAACTACCAACAGCTATAAACTCAAACCTTTCTTTTTCTCCTTGAAGGGGAAAGCATTGTCTTGGTATCAAGCTCTTCCAAGTGGGAAACTTGAAACATGGGAGGATCTTTCTTCGGAATTCCTCACTAAGTTCTTTCCGCCATCCAAAACGGCGGAGTTGAGAGGTAAGATTAATGCATTTTCTATGAGATCTAACGAAAGGGTGTTTCAATCTTGGGAAAGATTTCAGGATTTGCTATTGGATTGCCCACATCATGGCATATCCAAATTGGCGCTATTGGAGATATACTATAAGGGGCTGGATGTGGAGACACAATTCAAGCTCCAATCCCTTTCATGTGGTACATTCATGGACATGAGGGAAGATGACGCTTGGGACTTCATTGAGAAGCAAGCGCGAGTCATTGAGAAGTATTCTCATCGGAAAGTGGAGGCAAATCATGTGGATCAAGGAGCAAAGCTATCACAAGCGGCTCAAACTCAAATCTTTTCTCTCAATACGGAGATTAAAGAGTTGAAGGAAGCCATCAAAACCAACTTTCCAAAGCAAAAGGAACAAGATGTGGGTTATTTAGGCAACAACAATAACCACAACGGGAATGAGAATACAAACCGCAACAACCGGAACAACAACCGGAACAATTGGAACAACAACAACAACAACAACCGGAACAACAATTGGAACAACAATAGGGGTTCAAACAACAACAATTGGCGTCCCAACCAACAAAATTCCGGTAATTCTTATTCTTCCAATTCAGGAAATTCACTAACTCCACCTTCCTCTTCTTCTACTCCTTTGAAAAGCCAGGGGCAAACATCTAATGGTGGAAGTACTTCGGGGAAAGAGAAGCCCGATCCCATGTTGGAAACAATCTTGGGCAAGCTTCAAGGATTGGAGACTCGCATCATCAAGGTTGATGATCATATAACTAAGGTTGATAAAGCCCAAAAGGTTTTAGAAAACCAAATGTTTAGCCATGCGGAGGAAGTTCCTAGGAATCAAGGGAAACTTCCAGGAAAGACGGAAGACAACCCAAAAGGAAGGGTGATGGAAATCACAACTAGGAGCGGAGTAACTACTACCGACCCGCAACCCAAGTTTGTAGAAGTCCCCGTTGAGAAAGAGAAAGAAAAGGGGAAAGAGAAGTAAGATGTCTACATTCCTCCTCCACCTTACAAACCTCCCCTACCATTCCCAAAATCTAGAGCGAGAGCGCGTCTAGACAAACAATTTGGTAAGTTTATTGAACTCATGAGCAAACTGCATATTAATATACCTTTCATTGATGCAATTGTAGGTATGACGGCTTATGGAAAGTTCCTAAAAGAGATCCTCTCTAACAAGAGAAAGCTAGAGGATTTTGGAGAGGTTAAGATGAGTTCGGATTCATCAGATCTCATCAAAACCATGAAAGAGAAGATGCCCCTAAAGCTAAAGGATCCGAGGTCATTTTGTATTCCCATAGGAGTGGGAGATGTCACATATGATGCATTATGTGATTTGGGAGCAAGCGTGAGCATCATTCCGCTTGCCTTATGCAGGAAGATCGGTTTAGGCGATCCTAAACCGGTAAAGATGACGTTGTACATGGCGGATCGATCCATAACTCGTCCCGTCGGAATTGTTGAAGACGTCCCGGTCAAGCTTGGTAAGTTCTATGTCCCTATAGATTTTGTTGTGCTTGACATTCCAGCAGATAGTCCGGTCCCGATCATTCTTGGAAGACAGTTTCTTGCAACATCCGGCTGCATAGTCGATTGCAAGAATGCTAGACTCGCCTTTGACATAGGAGAAGAAAAGGTAGAGTTCGTTCTTTCCACTTTGGTGAAGGAACCAGCCTTCGATGAGGATATTTTCAATATCCAAGACGAAGAGCTATCTAGAGAGGAGGTAAGTTCTATTCTCTTCAAAGATCCCTTGCAAAAAGTTCTTTCTATGAGCATAATGGATATAGGGGAAGAAGAGGAGTGCAATGAGGCAATTGAAGCCTTAGAGGCACAAAAAGAAGTGTGTGAAGAAGAGTTCGAGAAACTCCTCGATGAGGCAGAAAACGTACGGATCCACGGTCAGACGGCCTATTCCACTGCCGTGGAAAATCACCAACAAAAGCGTGGAGCACTCCAGAGACTTACACGGTCGTGGAGGAAACAGAGCCACCGTGTTTACTTTCCACGCCCAAAATTACGGCCGTGGAGAAGGCAGGGGTGCCGTAATTTTGGGTGAATCCGAGGGAAATTGTGTTTCCTCCACAACTTCTCTTGACTCTTCTCCAACACCTTCTACATCCTTAGACACTTCTAAGGAAGCATCGGATACTCCTCAAGAGCCACTGGAGACTCCGATAGTAATGGAATTGAAGCCACTCCCTACACATCTAAGGTACGCATTTCTTGGACCTAATTGTACCTATCCGGTAATTGTTAGTTCCGATTTAAGCATAGATGAACATAGTAAGCTTATGGTTGTCCTTAAGAAACATAGGAAAGCCTTAGGATATACTATAGAGGACTTAGTAGGAATCAAACCTTCCCTATGCATGCATAAGATCTTAATGGAAGAGGACTTTAGAACTTCACGACAACCTCAAAGGCGGTTGAATCCGACCATGAAGGAGGTTGTCAAGAAGGAAATTCTTAAGCTACTTGATGCAGGTATCATCTATCCTATCTCCGATAGCAAGTGGGTGTGTCCCGTACAAGTGGTTCCGAAGAAGGGAGGAATGACGGTCATCACCAACAAAAACAATGAACTCATTCCTACACGAACCGTAACAGGATGGCGGATGTGTATAGACTACCGCAAGCTAAACAACGCGACGAGGAAAGATCACTTCCCACTACCCTTCATCGATCAAATGCTTGAAAGGTTAGCACAACATTCACACTTTTGCTATCTTGACGGTTATAGTGGTTTCTTTCAGATTCCGATACACCCGGATGATCAAGAGAAGACCACATTCACGTGCCCGTGGGGTACGTTTGCCTATAGGAGGATGCCGTTCGGGCTTTGCAACGCCCCAACCACCTTTCAAAGGTGCATGATGGCCATCTTCTCGGAATATATAGAAGAAATCATGGAGGTTTTTATGGATGACTTCTCCGTTTATGGTTCCTCTTTTGACAATTGTCTTTCTAATCTTGCTCTTGTATTACAAAGGTGTGAAGACACTAACCTAGTTCTTAATTGGGAGAAGTGTCAATTCATGGTGAAAGAGGGCATTGTATTAGGACACTTAATCTCTAGTAGAGGGATTGAGGTAGATAAAGCTAAGATAGAGACAATAGAAAAGCTTCCTCCCCCAACTTCGGTGAAAGGGATAAGAAGTTTTCTAGGACATGCTGGATTTTATAGACGTTTCATAAAGGATTTCTCTAAGATATCAAAGCCGCTTACTAATCTATTGATGAAGGATGCAGTTTTTGATTTTTCACAGGAATGTTTAGATGCGTTCAATAAGATTCGGGAAACTCTAATCTCAGCCCCGATTATCCAACCTCCGGATTGGAATCTTCCCTTTGAGGTTATGTGTGACGCAAGTGACGTAGCTATAGGAGCTGTCCTTGGGCAAAGAAAGGAAGGGCGACCCATGCTATCTACTACGCTAGCAAGACGCTAGATGAAGCGCAGCTCAACTACGCCACTACCGAAAAAGAATTCTTAGCTATTGTATATGCAATTGACAAATTTCGCTCTTATCTTGTAGGTGCAAAGGTGATTTTATACACGGATCATGCTGCGATCCGGTATCTCCTTGCAAAGAAGGATGCGAAGCCAAGACTAATTAGATGGATTCTTCTCCTACAAGAATTCGATCTAGAGATCCACGACAAGAAGGGTTCGGAAAATTCTGTTGCGGATCATTTGAGTCGTCTAACACATCTAGAAGACGACCATCTACCTATAGATGACTCCTTTCCGGACGAGCATTTACATATCATAGAGGAGTGCATCGATGTGATCACCAAAGGTAAAGAACCATGGTTTGCTGATTTTGTTAACTATTTGGTTTGTCAGGAATTACCGCCCGGATTATCCTACGCACAAAGAAAGAAGTTCTTTAAGGATGTTCGGGAATACTTTTGGAATGAACCTCTCCTCTTTAAGAGTGGTCCGGATGGAATTATTCGGCGATGTGTGCAGGAAGATGAGATGGAAAGTGTCATCCGCCATTGTCATTCACTACCTTGTGGAGGACACGCTAGTTCGAACAAAACTAGCGCTAAGGTATTGCAATATGGATTCTTTTGGCCTACTCTATTTAAAGATGTGCAAACCTTTGTTTCCTGCTGCGATGCTTGTCAAAGAACAGGAAATATATCTAGGAGGAATGAGATGCCTCTCAACAACATCCAAGAGGTGGAGATCTTTGACGTTTGGGGAGTAGACTTCATGGGACCTTTCCCATCATCTTGTGGAAACCAATACATACTTTTAGCGGTGGATTATGTTTCAAGATGGGTTGAAGCAATTGCCTCTCCCACCAATGATGCCATGGTAGTGGTCAAGTTCTTTAACAAAACCATCTTCCCACGATTTGGGACACCACGGACTATCATTAGTGATGGAGGCTCTCACTTCATTTCCCGCCGTTTTGAAGCTCTTCTAGCTAAGTATGGGGTGACACACAAGATCGCCACCCCTTATCATCCACAAACTAGTGGACAAGTAGAGATCTCTAACCGGGAGATTAAGGGGATCTTAGAGAAGACGGTTTCAAGGACTAGGAAGGATTGGTCTTTGAAGCTAGATGACGCATTGTGGGCGTACCGGACTGCATATAAGACTCCCATCGGAACTACGCCATACAACCTTGTGTATGGGAAGTCTTGTCACTTACCGGTAGAGTTGGAGCACAAAGCGTATTGGGCAATAAAGTGGTTGAACTTCAGCATGAAGGAAGCGGGAGAGAAGCGTCTCTTGGACCTTAATGAGCTTGAAGAACTCAGCTTGAACGCCTACGAAAACCCCAAGATTTACAAAGAAAGAGCGAAGCGTTGGCATGATAAGCATATCATTCCAAAGGACCTCAAAGAAGGAGATCAAGTTCTCCTCTTCAATTCAAGGCTTCGTCTCTTTCTAGGTAAGCTTAAATCTCGTTGGACCGGACCTTTTCTAATCAAACGTGTTTTTCCCCGTGGTGCAGTTGAAGTATGGGGTGAAAAGGGCGGAAGCTTTAACGTGAACGGTCAACGACTCAAGAAGTATACACCGGAACTCCAAGCTGAAGAGTTCGCGCCCACCGCACTCGAATAAGTGCGAATATGGTCTAGCTATGGACCTTAAACAAAGCGCTTCTTGGGAGGCAACCCAAGGTATTGCTTTTACGTTTTTGTTTTTGATTCATAGTTTAGAATAGTATAGACGTTTTGCTTTGTTTTGCCTTCGATGCCTTTCGGTATGTTCGTGTTTTTGGATGTAGGAACAGTGGAAAAGAAAGGGGGAACGAAAAAGTTGAAGAAAATTGACGAAACTTGGACTTTGACACATTACAAAGAGTTCCACGGCCAAAACCACGGTCGTGACAGCTACAGTGACCGTAATTTTCAAAAGCCTGAGAAAAATCACCAAAACCACGGTTTCGTACATTTCCACTGCTGCGGAACCCCCCTATAGACCGTGATTTTCAAAAATTTTTACGGCCACTATATAAACCACGTTTCTTCACAAAACACATAACAAAAACCCAATTCCACACCCAAATCGCCGAATCCTTTCCCCGTCTCCCAATTCTTCGTTCGTTAATCGTTTTTGACGATTCTTTGGCCAAAACTGAAGCAAATCCAATCACCAACAAGATCCAAGCAACAATTCGAGCGGCAAATCACCGGAGAAGACGGAATTCGGATTCCAAAATCCGAAAACCTAGGTTTTTCGTTCTTTCCTTCTCTTTATCGATTCGGCTTCGTTTTTGCTAGAATTTTTAGGAGAACTGATTGGAATTGGACTGAAATTAGTCTAGGGTTGCTTGCTGCTGAGTTTGGTGTGATTTTGCTGAGTTTTGAGAATTTTCAAGACGAACCACGGTTTCTGGACTTTCCACGGCCGTGGAACCTGAAGAACAGGACGTGGTTTTCAACAGAAAATGGATTTTGTAAGGAGAGTGTCCAAAAGGAATAAGAATAAGAAGAGGAAAGGCATTGCTTCCTCTTCTAGAGCACCACCCGCTAAGCCTCCATCACCTCCATCATCACCATCACCACCTCCCCCTAGGATCCCTACTATCCATGAGGATCATCTAGATGCCTTAGAGAGGATCGAGGAAAGGACGGTCATAGGACCTAGATACTTACTGCTTGAGGAGCTAGAGCCCTTGCATGTGATAGGGGACCTCACTTGGCTTTTGGACCGAATGGTTTAGTCATCTTCTCCGCTATTCGGGAAGATTCTTAAGAGGAGATTACTAGGGAGTTTGTAGTCTCGTTCGAGCACAGTCATGTTGACAGGACAGTTTCTTTTCGGCTGATGGAAAGAAACTATGAGTTTTCGATTAGAGAGTTTGGAGCCTTCTTTGGGTTCCAGGAGACCTTTAATGGTCGATTCCCCAGTGGCATGTACGCCAAGGATTTCTGGGAGGAGATAGCGATGATTTACGCCAGCGAGGACCGCTGGCAGCCTGCTGATACCAAGGCTAGATTGATCTATCATCTAGCCTTTAAGATTGCTCATAGGGTGCTTTCTGAGTGTCTCTTCCCTAGGACGGAGACACCTCAGAAGATTAAGACATACGAGTTGTTTCTTCTCTATAGTATGTTGTATGGCAGTCCAGCTGATTGTGCCACCCTCTTAGCTGCTACCATGAGAAAGCTAAAGAATAAGAGGGCAGGCAACATTGGATACGGTGGGATGGTCACCCACCTTGCTAGACAGTTAGGGGTAGACTTCTCAGCTTACACCCGCATCGCAGCTAGACCCCTAGGACTTCAGGACCTCATGACTAGAGGCCTCATCTTCCCCACACATAGAGGTCCACCATATGCTCCTATGCCTTGGGAGAGTAGGACTGGGAGAGGCATTGAGTGGCTTCATGAGTATTCCATTATGGCTAGACGCCATAACTGGAAGGAGACGTTCGCTGCCATGCATACGAACAGATTAGTAGCCCCTCCCTATGTTCCACCACCACCAGTTGTAGAGGAGGAGATGAGAGGGGATGACGAGTTTGAGGGAGGAGGAGCTGATCATGACTTTGGTACATTCCTGGATCAGCCGGATGCAGTTCCTGACCTTCCTAGACACTCTCCCCGCCCTACTAGAGCTTCAGGTTCTTCCTCTCGCCGTGCTAGTGTGAGAGAGAGGCCTACATGGATGGCGGATCCTCCTACAAGGTATAGCACTCAGCCGGATTGGATGGGAGCTCCACCACCTTGGCATGCACAGCCACCACCTGCACCAGCACCTTCAGATGCACCGGCGTGGTACAGCCAGCCGCCTGGTTGGTATGAGCAGTTGCTAGAGTGGGCTACCGACCTTTCCAGCAGGGTCGGAGCTTTAGAGATCCGTGCAGATGCTTGGGATGCACGAGTCGACGATCATGACCGCATGATGAGAGATATATACCGCCAGCAGTTTGGGCGGAACTATGATTCAGGCTTCTTCCCGTTTCCACCACCTCCACCTCAGTGATGACATGGACGATCGACCGTTTTAGCCGCTCCACCACCATTTTGTGAGTTCTTTTTCTTTCTTTCTTTTCTTCTTTTTCTTTTTGAACATTAGGGACAATGTTTGTTCCAAGTATGGGGTGGGGTGTGACTAATCGTTTGTAATAACTCTTACTCACTTTGTATGCTTTTATCGAGACTACCTTGCATGTTCATTCTATTGTTACACGTTTCATTATTGCATTGCATGAAAAAGCTTTTGAAAAACCCATAAAAATTAATAAAATTTTGAAAATTTTGTGCTTCTAAGGATAGAGATGATTTCTATGATAATCACTACTTGTCAATTGAGTTTTGATGACAATCGCATGCTTAAACAAATAGTGAATTGAAAAGAAATTGAATGAGTTGATTATTCCTCTTTGCAAGTTTCATAATGTGATGAATGTTACTTAAATCATATTGAGAAATCAAGGTTGAAATCACATGATAAGTTCTTATACTTCTTTTTGAGATGATTAAGGCAATTCGATTTTCTTTCTTCTTTCTTTGATCATTTAGCCCCTCATTGAAATAATGGCCTCCTTTACCTATCCGGAAATTTGGAGGAGTTGATATTTTGCATTTTTGATGTGGGAGGGCCATGAAAGCAATATTTGCATTCAAAAGAATAGAAAGAAATTATAGGTTTGGGGAAGTCAATCATGACAATGAGTAACTCGGCACCATTCACATAGCCGGGTTTTGTGTCTTGCCAAAGTCGGATTGAGCGATATTCCTAGCGGATTATGGTATGTGCACCAAGGGTTTGAGGCATCTCGCAAAAATGAGAACCGCCAATCTCCTAGGCTTCGGTTTTTGTGCACCTTTGTCCATAACTCCAAAAGTAAAGTCGAAAAATGAACTGAAAAGGAGAGAGCGAAGCTCTAAGTTGAAAAGTGTTGTGGAAACCACAAGAGAAAAAGAAAAGAGTTAGTTATCCACTTTCCCGGATTCATGCACCACATTCCTTAAAGTTTTCCTTCCCTTTCCGCATTCTAGACCTTATTTGAAAGTCCTTAAGATCAAGAGAATGATATATGACTTGGTGATCTAAATTTAAGTTTCTTATGATTGATTTTGATAATGTTTGAAGGTTATGATGTTTACATGGAAGTTTGATCAATTCATGAGTTTTCTTTACTCTTTACTCTTTGATTATGTGTATGAAAGTCTTATAAACGAATGAAGCAAG
Source organism: Fagopyrum esculentum (assembly GCA_033239045.1). NCBI lineage: Eukaryota > Viridiplantae > Streptophyta > Magnoliopsida > Caryophyllales > Polygonaceae > Fagopyrum > Fagopyrum esculentum. The sequence continues at coordinate 43,923,420 of BSUD01000005.1, read as the reverse complement.
ATTTGAGAATGATCTATTGACTAGAAAGCACATTCATCTAAAAGGAGTTTTGTTTTTGAGAGTGTATCCATATTTCATCCTAACTTGAGTTTTAAAGCTTTTGAAAGACCTTGCTTGGGGACAAGCAAGTGGCAAGTATGGGGTTATTTGTTAGCATGAAATATTGTGATATTTTAAGCACGTTTTCTAAGTGTATTTCATCCATATTGATGTTCATTGATAAAGCATTGAAGCAATTGTGAGTTAGTTTATCTATATTGTCGATATAGAGGTCTACATAAGCTTTGTGTTGATTGTAGGCAAATAAGAGCTAAAACCGAACGGGTTGAAGAAGAATGGAGATGAATTGAGCATGTCCAAGGATTGAGGACACCACAAAGGAGCTAAGGAAGATGCTAGGATGAAGAATGACATAAAACAAAGGAGAATTACGAGCTACCTACGTTCCACGCTCTAAAATATGGCCGTACCAAAGTCCACGCTCTAAACCATGGCCGTGGAACTTTGGCAACACAAGCGTGGAACATTCCAGTGACTTACACGGCCGTGGAAGATGTGAAGCACCGTGATGAAATTCCACGCTCTAAACCACGCTCTAAAGCACGGGCGTGGAATCCCATGGAACCGTGATTTAGGCGATCTTTTAATGCAATAATTAAAGCCACGATCTTTTACACAATGGGCTGGACACATATTTTATCTTGCCCTATAAAAGGACGGAAAGAGAGAGTTTCCGTCACCTCTGCTTAGCTTCACTTACGCTTCCGCTTAGATCGCGCTTAGAGCATCATCATCGCTTGGAGATTTGCTTCCGCGCATTGAGGGTTTCATTGTTCGTGCGGAGATTACGCCTTTTGTCCTTAGGTTTGATTAGAAGACGGATTGACATCCCGTTCTTCGTTCTTATCAAGGATTGTGATTGTTTGTGTTATTCTGAATCTGCTATACATCATTACTCTTGTTTGTGGATTTGAGATTGATTTGAGATTTATTAAAGGTTTTCGAAGGTTTTCATCTTTCATTCTTTTAAATCTTGAATTTGATATCATAATGATTGTTGTTGGCTAAAACCCTTTAGCAATTCTAAGGTGAAGGGTTGATAGTTGTGGCTTAGATGATCATAGATCGATCGTAAACAGATTGGATCCTGAGAGTTAGAGAGAATCGCCGACGAGCCAGAATCACGGTGTGTTCTTGAGTTCCACGGCCGTGGAATCTCAAGATCCACCCGTAATTTCCCTTAGTTTACGAACCTTGCTTTTACTTTAATCCAAAGTTAAAGATTTACTTTAACTTAGTTTTAGCTTGCCTTTTCTAGGTGGTAGTGAAGCCTCAACAACCTCTACCTCCATTCCGAGTGTCACAACCTTAATCGGTTTAGTTGGTCTTGATCCTTGGATTACAAGCTTGGGTATTTGATATTAATTCTTGTCTTTAGATCCTTTCTATATTAAAGCCTCAACAACCTTTATAGAGAGTACCTTTAGATAAGTCATATAAAGCCTTGGAACTTCACCGTACATTGCTTTACATTCGTATACCTTTGCAAACCTCAACTCTGTCCTTATATCTTTAGTATATCTTGAATCGATTGCCACAGCTGGATTCCTGGATCTTTAGGGTTGTTGTTTTCCCAATATTTACAATGCTCATACATTTACTTGCTTGACAATTCTATAATTGGATTTAACCCCCCAAATCCCTGTGTTCGATACTCTGGATTCTTGCTTAACTATATTGATCCGTACACTGCGGGTTCGCTTGCTTGATTCTAGTTTTATAAATTTAAAGCTTATTTGCACGCACGCTAAGTGGCGAACAACAATCATCTGGAACCATTACTCTTGGTGATAAAGGAAAGTGTGACATTATTGGCATTGGTAAAATTTGTTATAATTCATCTAACTTTATTGATGATGTCTATTTGGTTGACGGTTTGAAGTATAATTTGCTTAGTATTTCTCAAATATGTGATAAAGGCAACAAAGTTTTATTTGATTTAGGAAAATGTGAGGTTCAAGACAAAAAGATTGGTGAAATTGTACTTACTGCTCCTAGATGTAACAATGTTTATTCTATGAGTACTAACCAAGTTTTAGGAACTAAGCTAAAATGTCTCAAGGCCTTGACTGATGATCAAAGGCTTTGGCATAGAAAACTAGGTCACGTAAGGATGCACACAATGCAGAAACTACTTACAAAGGATTTGGTACGTGGTTTGCCAAGCCTAAATTTCAAGGTAGATGAACTATGTAAGGCTTGTAAACAAGGTAAACAAACAAGAGATTCATTCAAACCTAAGAAAGTTGTAAGTTCTTCTCGACCCATTGAATTGTTGCATATGGATCTTTGTGGATCTATGCGTGTCAAATCTCCCAAAGGCAAGCATTACATCCTTGTTATTGTGGATGACTTTTCTCGTTTTACATGGATTTCATTTCTACGAGAAAAGTCTAAAGTATTATTTGAGTTTTCAAAATTATGTAAGGAGTTACTATCCTTGAAAAACCTACCAATTGTTTCTATAGGAAGTGATCATGGTAGAGAATTTGATCAACTAAAGTTTGATTTGTTTTGTGAAAAATATGGTATTTCACATAACTTTTAAGCTCCTAGAACTCCTCAACAAAATGGAGTTGTGAACGTAAGAATCGCACTCTTGCGGATGTGTCTATGCCAAAAAGTTTTTGGGCTGAAGCAGTGAACACTGCAAATTATATTTTGAATAGATATTTAATTCGCCCTATCCTGAAAAAGACTCCTTATGAACTCTTTAAAGGAAGGAAACCAAATATTTGATATTTCAAACCCTTTGGATGTAATTGTTTTGTTCATAACAATGGCAAAGATAATCTTGGGAAATTTGATGCACGTAGTGATGAAGCAATATTCATTGGATATGCTTTAAATAGCAAAGCTTATCGAGTCTAGAACAAACGTACCAAAATTGTTGAGGAAAGCATTCATATTCTATTTTAAGAAAGCAATGATGGTACTTTGAGTGACAGTTTTGCACATCTAAATCTGAATCAACGAGAAGATCATAATTCGGATGAAGAGGAAGATCCCGAAGATCAAGAAAAGAATATGCAGGAAAAGATTCAAGATACCGAAGAAAACCCTCAGGACCTTGAAACACATCTTCAAGACCTTGAAACAGAAAACTGTAATAACAGAACTCCGCTTAAAGCGCTTGAAACCCAACTTCAAGGCCTTGAGATTGGATCAACGGGTAATATATCAACGGTACCTAAATCTATTCAAACCTATGCGGCTCAACCTTCTGGATCTGTTCCGTCTGTCATGTTTTTAAACTAGACCTCTTTATGGTCTAGTTTAAAAACGTGACAGACGGAACAGTCGTCTGAGATAAAATATCATCGACGAAGATTTGTACTACTAGAATGTCGTTGCCTCTGGTTTTGAAAAATAATGTTTTATCAATCAAACCTCTTTGGAATTTGTTTTCAAGAAGATATTTAGACAATCTTTCATACCAAGCTCGAGGAGCTTGCTTAAGACCATAGGCAACAACATTCTAGTAGTACAAATCTATGTCGATGATATTTTATTCGGTGCTACTAATGATTCCCTTTACAAGGATGGCAAAAGTGTAGTACAAAAGGAGTATCGAGGTATGATAGGTTCATCATTGTATTTAACTACTAGTCGTCCTAACATTATGTTTATCGTGTGCATGTGTGCAAGATTTCAAGCTGATCCTAAAGAGTCATACTTGATAGCTGTGAAAAGAATTTTTCGGTATCTCAAAGGCACTTATGATCTAGGGTTATGGTACCCACGTCAAAGCTCATTTCATCTTGTTGGCTATTCAGATGCAGACTTTGCAGGTTATAAGGTCGATAGAAAAAGCACTTCTAGATGTTGCCAATTCTTACGGTCATCCCTAATTAGTTGCCACTCCAAGAAGAAAATTTTTATCGCCTTATCCACAGCCGAAGCTGAATATATCGTTGCGGGAGCCTGTTGTGCACAAATTCTATGGATAGCTCAACAACTTCGTGACCTTGACTTTGATTTAAAAGGTATCCCTATACAATGTGATAATACTAGTGCTATTTCAATCACTAAAAATCATGTGCAGCATTCAAGGACTAAGAATATTGATGTAAGGCATCACTTCATACGTGATCATGTTGAGAAAGGTGATGTTTCGATCTCTTTTATATCGACTAACTTGCAGCTTGCAGATATCTTTACCAAGCCTCTTCCTGAGGAACAATTTAATTTTATTAGATTGGAGCTTGGTATGTTGAACAAGGAAGCATTAACGTAGGGGGAGTAAACAAGTTTATTTGTTCCTACGCATGCAGCCCAATTAATGATTTCAAGTGCCTTGAAATGAAATTCAAGGGCCTTGAAACATGTTTCAAAGGGTATATTAACTTTACGGATCTTTTAATAATTAATATCTTTTAGATATTTTAATTCCTAAAATGTTTTTATGAAGTCTTTTGTTTGAAAATTTGAAAAAAGATTTGTTGTTTAAATTGGTCTTTTAAAAGCTTGATTTTCTCAAGATCTTGTTATATCACTGTTAAAAAGGACCTATTTTCCTATCTTTTTCATTCTTTCACAGAAACCCTATTCCAAAATCCCTTGATTTCTCTCTCAAAATTCCCTTATGGTACCAAGAAGCAAGAAATCCGCTCCTCAAGCTCCCAAAAAGAAAGGCGTCCAGAGCCCCTCAATTGCTAAAGAAGAAATACTTTCTGAGGATTTGGATTCATCTCAGACGACTGATCCTATCTCATCATGGTTCATAAATTTTCAAGCTTCAGGATCTTGGCTTGATGGTTTTCACAATCGACTGCTCTGTATGTGTGATCTGGTGGACACTGATTTTCTCAATACTCTTAAGATTCCTTGTATAGACAAGCTCAAGAGTTCGATTATCTGGAAGGTTCTAAACCTTGGAGATTTTGCTTTTCCATGACTCACGAGACTATTCTATGTTAATCTCATCACAAAAAGGGAAAAAGGATGTATCACTCTTGAATCTTCAGTTAAAGGTACTCCGATTTCACTCACTTCTTCTGTTTTAAGTGAGATATTTGAAATTCCTACCGATATTGTGTTCAATCACCCTTCAAGATCAAGGAGTGTTCGTATGGCTAAGGAGAAACTTCTGGTTCCGAATTCAACATCACGTCAACTTACTCATACCTCTCTAACCTTAGAGGCTAAAATAGTGTTTACTATACTGGTTCGATGTAATGTTCCTCGTGCAAACTCAAGAGAACTGTTGACTGATCAATCTCTATAACTAATGCATCTGATTATGTCTAGTCTAGACATAGATGTACCTAATTTGATTCTCAACCATATGATACATTCTATCAATTCTAAGCGACCCATTCCTCTTCCTTACGGAAACTTGTTGCCTAAGATCTTTGACTATTTTAAAATTGATACATCCTCTGAAGATCGACAGTCAATTTTTGGTAAAATTGATGAGAACTGCTTAGAACGATTGGGAATTGAGAAAACCCTTGCAGGCACATGGACTTTAAAAGGAAAAGGAACTACTCAAATTCCAACTGCAGAGGCTCAACCTTCTCCTACTCTAGAAATCAGGTTAGATGGTTGTGAAAAAGAAATAGTATGTCTGAATCGTGAATTATCTGATTTTCAGTTTGACACTAAGAGACGAATAGATGCAAATTTCGAGCTGCTATCTAACATAAATGCTAAAGTCAATGAAATGTATTTGATGAATGCTCTTACATTGACTACAATGGGAAGTATTTTGCTTGTGCCTGAAGATGTAGCTCAACATACTCAAGAGAAAGTTGAGAATGTGCTGATGAATTGCAAAAGGCGTGTACAGAATAAATCAATTATGTATCCAACTCATGTTGACCCAATGTTTTTGCCATCAGTTGAGTATGAAGTAGTTAAGCAGAGAAGAGCTGAAGAAAAGAAAAGACGTTCAGCAGCTTAAATAGATGATTGGCGCTATAAGAAGACTTCATCCAAAGGAAAAAGGAAGTTCTATAAGGAGAATTGAGCCTGTTGTTTGAAAAATTCTTTGTGTGGTTTTTGTGAAAATACTCTTGGGCCTGTAATCGTTTTTGTGAAAATTCTTTGTGTGGTTTTTGACCACGTGTGACAATCAATGAACTTGTCTTCTACATAACTCCAACTACTTTCTATATTGTGGAATTTTCATTTGAGATCTATTATATGCATGTTGTGATGATGTGGACTCTAGAATGCTTTATCCGACTTGATACATGTTGCTTGACTATTCTCTCCTCTAAACCTCTATTTGAAGGTTCCAACGATCCAAAATCTCTCCCTTCTTTCTATTCTAATTTATAAACAATTCTATGAAGTAGTCGGGATATTTCCCTAAGACAGGTCGGACGGCCTATCCTATCTCACCTAAGTCTAGGATTTTGCTCTGATTTTATATTCGGTTACCTCTTTGTTGTCCTATGGTGTTTTAACTACATTTTTCCTCAATCAACTTGACCAGGTCAAATGATCTAGGGCTATTGTCTTCGTTTACTTACTTCCTTCCGTGATCTTTACTATATGTACATATTTTGTTTACTATACCTCTTGATTTTGGTTTCTTAATTGATTAGTCAAAGTGAGACATCACCTTCCCTATGTTCGATCTTGACCCATGAACTCAAGCGAGTCTTGTAAGTATTTGCGAGACCTGAGGTTAAAACTTCAACCTCGTCAAAGTAACATTGGTTCTAAGTCAAGCTTTGAATCGCATTCGAAGAAACTGACGTCTTGCCTCAATATTGCTTGAAGGCATTCAACTCGCATTTGAGCAGCTTGTCTATCTACCGTTCTTGTCCAACAATATCCATATGGATGGAATTTTCATCGGAATGATCAAACACAAAACGCAATCAATGAAAGAAAATCAGGAACAAAATTTAACTACGATGATATTTTACCGAAGAACAAAGAATCCAAGCACCGGAAGCCACATAACACAAAAGTAAATCCCGAGTGATAGATTTTTTCTCGCAAGTTCACTCATGATTAAACAGACATGTTTAAGGCCAAAATGAACACAAACATATAACTTGGTTTATTGATAAGACATCATGGTCACCTCCTGGACGGGTAAATCCGATAACTACTCACTACGGGCAGTTCAAGGCGAAAAAATGCTACCTTCCCAAATGTAGTGGTTTTTCAACTGTGTTCTCAAACAAAAAAATTTTTCTCAAAAACATGTGTCCAAGATCATTTTTATTCATGTGGGGATTGTTGGAACCAATAATTAATAAGTAGTGTGTCGGGTTTTTCTGGGCGAATTTCCGGTGGGTCCCGGCCATCGTCAACACCGGAAAACAAATGCATTGGCTACGTCTACACGAGCACTGAATCGTGGTATACTTATTTGCTAAAATTAGATTCCAAGTGAATGAGATAATGATGCCCGAAGTTACGTGTACGAAACACAAAATTTTGGAAAAAAGGAACAAAAATGTGGCTATCTCACATCGATTAAAAGGAGTAGAATATTTATACTATATAAGGAGGAAAAACGCTTAAAGGCCGTAGCCTTTGGGTCACTACCTATTTCAATGGGAGTGGGTGTAGCTAACTGACCATGCGCACCTAGTCGAGTTGAGCCGAGGCTCAAGCTCAGGCTCAGGCTCGGCTACCTTAATGCACAAATCAAGAATTCAAATTCGAATTTAATTTGAAAGAAGTGGCATTTTCAAAGTACTTCGTTTGCATCTTTTATTTACATTTGAAAGAAGTGGTGTTCATAAATAAATTAGATAAAACTCTTACATAACACCCAACGAGGTTGCTTTATTCGATATATTGAAAAGAACTTGGCTTAAGGGATTGAATCCTACCTTTAACTTTGAGGATATCTAACTATCGTAGAAAGTTCCGGTTTTTGTGCCTTTTCTAACTCATACGCAAAAAGCGAGACTTTTCTCAGTCTTTTCTAATTTTTAAGTTCTTAACAGGTTTTCTTATATATACTTGACACAATTGTTGAAAGAGCACAATCAGGTTGGTTAGCACGGTCTTTGTTTGTCTTTGCAAAGGTTATATTTGATGGTTATCTACAATATTCATACATCATGTTCATGATATTCATATTAGTAGCTTATACTTTAAATAATTATAGTGGTAATTCTTATTTCCTTATATCGCCTCCGTCCATTATTTGTCAACAACAACCATTAATTTCCCTTATATTCCCTTTTATCATAATTTCCAAAAGACTTAGTTTTCATCTCCCTTTTTTCTTTTTCTCTCCCCTTTGCTTAGAATAATTACGAATTAGTATTTTTCAGCTAAAACGTAATACATATGAATTCGACACTTGATTTATAAGTAGAAGTGACCTCGCCATCCTTGCGGGTATGTTTTAGGACCTTCACTACCTAGCTACAAATGTATGACCTCTAGGAGCTGTGTTCCATGCAATCACTACAAACCATAAACTTAATAGAATAAAGTATTAGTTTGAAGCTATCTATGGTTTAGACTATAGTGTCATTACATGGGTATTTGACCAATTGACAAAAGGGTGAAGTAGAGAAATATTGGGTTCAGTAAGTCTTTTATGTAGATATTGTTGGAACTAATATGTTAAATAAGTAGTGCGCCGGGTTTTTTCGGGTAAATTTTCGGTGGTCTCCGGCCATCGTCAACACCGGAAAATGGAAGCATTGACTTCGTCTCCTCGAAGTTACGTGTACGAAATACAAAACGTGGAAATAGGAACAAAATTGTGGTTATCCCACATCGACTAAAAGGAGTATGTATAAGGAGGAAAATGCTTAAAGGTTGTGGCCTTTGGGTCACTACCCATTTTCAATAGGGAGCGGGCATAGCTAACCGACCATACACACACGTGTGCCGAGATGAGCCGAGCCGATCGACAGTCAAACCAAGCATCAACTACCTTAATGCAAAATCAAGAATTCAAATTCATATTTAGGTCAAAAAATATGATTTAATGGGATATCCGGAGTTACAAGTCTTGGATTAAACGCGTTGTTTAATACGCTGATCTCGTTTGTCTTTTGAGTTCGTCTATAAAAAAGGAGTCTCGTCATCTCACTCCAACACACAATAAAAACAAAAGACTAAACAACTTCTCCACCTTCATAAATGAAGCATGTAATACAAATTAAGAAATGATAAAATAGAAACGGTCATTGATTAAAAACCCTTTTTCAGCCAGGAGGACGCGCTCTTACGCTCCTCTCCCTCCTCCCACCCTGCCCTTACCTCACCCTCTCTTCCACCTCCTCCTAGCCATGGGAGGCCCCAAACACTTCCGAAAACTATCCGTCTAATTTTCCGAACTTACACAACCCTCTTCAACCACCACAAAAACCAAGTCATCTGCGTGTTCCTCTCCTCCCAGCCCCTTTGAAAAAACCCTGAGGAACTGATACGTTCAAACAACCTTCGTCTCTCTAAAACTCCCGTTGCTCTCCCCCTCCTATCATATCGGAGGAGCTCTTCCCCCCCCCCCCCCCCCCCCCCCCCCCC
>BSUD01000005.1:43745649-43910126 GCA_033239045.1 Fagopyrum esculentum | reverse complement strand
CCCCCCCCCCCCCCCTCTTTTCGTCATTGTCATTGAAGCCCTCTCCTCCATGATCAAAGAACCCACCATCAACCCCGACTTCAACCATCACCCCAGATGCCAAAACCCATCCCTTACCCACCTTTATTTTCCTGACGATTTGTTACTCTTTTGCAAGGCTAATATCACTTCCATCTCCATTCTGAAAAATACTCTGAATGCTTTTGGTTCTCTCTCCAGCTTTAAGATCAACTCCGACAAGTCCCTAATTTTCCTTGGTGGCATTTCTCAAGCTGATAAACTCCACATCATTACCAACATTGCTCTTCCTCTGGGATCATTCCCCTTCCTGTACCTCGGCGTTCCGATTGGAAGTAAACGGCTAAACGTTCACGACTACCAGCCTTTGATTCACAAGATCACATCTAAGATCAACTCATGGCACGCTAGGAACCTTTCCTATGTTGGCCGCAAATAAGTCATTACTTTCATCCTCTTTGATATGTATAACTATTGGTGCGCCATTGATAGCATGAATTACAATCTATATTTTGGGACCTGTTTAGACATTTTATCTTCAATAATCTGCATGTTTGAATGTATATTATGTGATTATATTGTCATTTCATCTACCTTTGCGGGAATCGAGGTCTACACCAAGTTTCGTTGTAATCGTAGGTAAAATGGCACATTTTGGACTAAAATGGAGCTAAGGAGCAAGATAGTCATTCGAGCTACATTCAGGAGCTTAAAAGAGGAGCTCAGGAAGCAAGGAATTCACAAAGAAGATTTGCTTTGGACCAGATTTAAGAGATTTCACCTTCAGCTGAGATTCACCTCGGTCAGCTACAATACCACCTCGACCGAGGTGATCTATAGGAGCGCCCAGCGAGGCGAATACTTTGACGCGGTGAGATATATTATATTTGGTTAAGATCTTATATTTTTGGGTTGGATTTCTGGAAGGAAGATAACATATTTAGGACATCTATTTTGGAGATAAGATATATTTTATTAGGAAATTATCTTTTAAGATATTTCCTATAAAATTATCTTTTTAAGATAATTTTATTTTAGGAGACATGGACATATTTTATAGAAATATCTTATAGCTGGAAGGGAGATATTTATTTTAGGAGATATGGATATATTTTATAGGAAATTATCTTTTTAAGATATTTTATCTTTGTAAGATAATTTTCCTATACAAAGGGTTGGATTTTCTACAATTCAACCATCTTCGGATCACCGCATGCTTAGAGGGCTGAGAGCATCCAGCAATTAAGGGATTTTTCCAGAGTTTTGAAGGAAGGAAGATTGAAGATCAATCTAGGAAGGATTGATAGCTTATTATAGCTTTTGTGAAGGGTTTTGTAAGACTTTCTTAGATTCCCTTCTTGTTGATTTGTCTTGTTGGATTTGTGATCCAAGGAACGCTTATTTGTTTGATATTTGATTCAGTTATTGAAGTCTTGTTCTTAAGGTTTTTGTGTTCAAATATTCATTCTCTTCCCATATATTTGATTATTGCTTTCATGATGATGAGTGGCTGATTTCTTTGTGCGATTCTAGGGTAATTGGCTGAAGGTTGTGGGAAAAACAATGATAGAATAATCTTAATCCCAGTAGGACCCTGAAAGCTCGAATCTTTATCCTTAACCTTAGAACATCTCGTTCAATCGATGAACATCTCGGCCGGGGTGGAACTTGACTGACCGAGGTGACCTTTCTGATTCGTAACTGAGAGTTAAGTGTTAGAGTTTGCCAAATCCTATTCTTATTACACCTTTCCTGGTTCAATGCAAGCCTAGGATGAGACTTACCCGGTAATTCCTTTGTTTGTTTACCCACGATCATAAGTGTAGGTAATAAAGGTTTATCCTTTATTGGGGTTTGAGTGTGCCTTCATCCCATCTTTGTGAGTTAGCCTAAGACTTACCCGGTAAAGGTTGATTCTATTCCCTTAGTTAGTGTGTTGGTTTGAGATTATAGTTCCTTTCCTTAGTACTTTGAGACTTACCCGGTGATAGGTTCTTTGGGTTGGGATTGTGAGTAGTGAGACGTACCCGGTGATCTATTCCAGTTTAGTAACACATTCCCTTTGCAAAACCTCAGCTTTGTCCGCTTATCTTGAGATCTTGAGTTGGAACCACAACTAGATGCTTTAATCCCTAGAATTTGCATATTCCCTTTAATTGACTATATTATCATCTTTGATTGCTTTAATTGCTTTTGTGGTTAGTTGTAATATTGACAACCTATACTTGCTTTGTTTCACCTAAGTCCCTGAGATCGACACCCCAGAATTCTTACTTTTACTACGATTGACCCGTACACTGCGGGTTCGCATCCTTGTTTTAAGCATACATCTTGGGTTATAAATTTAAAGCTTGCACACACCATTTGGAGCGAATTAGTTTTTGGCGCCGTTGCCGGGGACTTGGTCTAGACCAAGACGATTGCGGTTGTCTTTTGGGGCAATTTCCCTTGTTGCTATTAACCATTCTACTTGAGTGTTCTTGCAGATTTGTGTTCTAAGGTACATACGAAGTTCTCAACGGAACAGAGTTTCGCCAAAGAACAAGTTTTCCTATGAGTTTTGTAGTTTTCAGAATATTCGATGACTACATTTGATCCGGCTTGGATAGCAAGACAAAGTGCTAGGGTGGACCATTATGAATACTTGGAAGAAAAATATTCCTTCTATTGGTTTGACAATGAAAAGGAAAGAGAAGAGGCCATTAAGGAGGAGCTTGCGATATGGGATGAGCTAAATGTCCCTAGAAAGATTTACGAGCAACCTCTTGAAGATTCTCTTGAATCAAGATGGGAGAAGTTGATGAAGAGGGTGGAGGAGCTCCAGGAAAGCACCCTATCCTATGCTAAGCCGAAAGAGGTGCATAAGGAAGCGCTGCAAGTTTCAAGCATTCCTCCAATCGAACCAGAAGTTTCTCCTGAAGCTTTTGAGGAAGAGGAAGATGTGGAAGATCTCGATCCAACTGTTGAGACTTCGGCCGAGGTGAAAGAGAGATCGGCCGAGGTAGAAGAGAGATCGGCCAAGATGGAAGAAGAATTTGTAGAACTGGAAGTGGAAGATGCAGAGAACCTTGGCCAAATTACTGAGATTGTGGCCAAGGTGGAAGAAAGATCAGCTGAGTTGGGAGAGATTTCATGTGTGGATTATCAACCTAACATGAAACTTGTCCCAAGTTTTGGAGAACTTTATGAGGAGCCTTCTCTTACTCCCTTTGAAATTCATACTAAAGTTTTATATTTCTTGAGGGATGCACCGAAGAGTTGGAGGTCTCTTCCGAAAGAACCTCTGAAGATTAAGATGAAACCTCCCTTGAAATTGTTGGAAGAAGATGCTCCTTGGACTGAAAGGAGTGGAGCTAGCAAGCACTTCACCGTTAAGGCAATAAAGTGTTATTTGTTCAAGTATGGGGTCACTCACGTGACAAAGACCTTGTACTATCCCCAAGCTGAAGATGGGGAAGCTACTAGAATCCTCGAGAAGCTATTTTCTCGATCAAGGAAAGGATGGGACGAAAGACTAAGTTATGTCCCATGGAAAAAGAGGAAGACCGGTAGGAGTCCGGTGAGAACCAAACCGTACAAGCTTGTACGTAGGAGATCCTACCATTTTCCGGTGAAATTAGGAACCGGAACCTTTTTGGAAGAGTTTTATGATAAGCACTCCAAGGTGTTCGAGGTACATTGAGTAAATCCATGAGGAAAGGTCCAACTAGCGACCTTAAACCAAGCGCTTCTTGGAAGGCAACCCAAGGTATTGCTTTCTTTTCCCTTTTCTAGTCTAGCTTTAGATAGTTTTCTTTTGCTTTGCTTTGCTTTGTTTTTGGCGTCCTAGACAGAAAACAAGTAATATATAAGGAAGGAATGCAACCCAGGAGCAACACTGGAAGGACAGAAGTTCGAGAAACTGAGAAGACAGAGTTTGACTGAGACACATCTCGGTTGCTGTCATAGCACCTCGACCGAGATGATTCTTGAGCAACCGAGACGACTAGGGCTGACACATTCCACCTCGGTCTAGACACCTCGGTCCAGTCGGGACCACCTAGACCGAGGTGACAGCAGATTCAGTGAGGGTATAAAAAGGGGAACGGTTTCTCTCTCTTCCCTCCCTCACCTTCTCGACCACGACACTAATCTTACCTCGCTTCTTCGATTCTCACTCGTTTTCGACGATTTTTGCTTCGGTTCTGAGAGGAAAGGCTAGAGGAACGAAGTGCAAGCAAGAAACTGCAGCACAAACGCCTCAAATCGACCGAATCTGTGGTAACAAAATCGAAAACCCTAACTTCTCGTCTTTTATTGATTTTGGGAGAAATTGGCTTTGGTTGCCAATCATTCTTGTTGGAAAAGGCTTAAGTACCCCATAGGAACAATTGGTAGTGATATTGGGGGAAAATAACTGGAATTTTGAGAGTTGAAATCACCAAGCACCTTACCTCGGTCCAGTCGACCTGCGCCTCGACCGAGGTGATTCTTGAGCTCTGACAAGCAACCGATGTGCTCTGACAGAGAGAGAAAATGAGTTCTAGATCTGACAAACAGCTTGTCCTGAGAGATGGATCTTCCCCTTCTCCTTCTTCTTCTAGGCCTTCTGTACCGGTGATACATGAGCGTCACCCGGCCGACTACGACCGCATCTGTACGCGCCCTGTGGTTGCGCCGCGGTTTTTGGACATCTCCGCCTTTGATTGTTTACATGTTGCGGAGGATTTGAGATGGATGGTCTCGATGGTAGGGTTGGAGCAGTTTATGGAGATCAGAGCTCCGGCCTACCTCGAGCCCACACTAGAGTTTGTGAGCTCTGTGACTCACCTACCTGCAAAGCAGGCCATCAAGTACCGGTTGCTAAACCGGAATTATCTAGTACCGATGGACCAGTGGAGAGAGGTCTTCGGCTTCCCGACCCCGACAGTTACTGAATTCCCCTCTCGAGCTGTAGCTCGCCAGTTCTGGGGCAAATAGCTCACGTAGTTGAGCATGCTGATAGGTGGAGACTTGGAGACTCCAGGGAACGGATCATCTTCCACCTCGCTTTCAGACTCGCCCACAGGATATTCAGCGAGACACTTCTGGCGCGTATTGAGACGCCCCAGAAGGTTAGACAAGGGGAGCTTTTGAGTTTGTTTTGCATGGTGACTAGAGGTGTGCCTGATTTTGGTACCTTGCTAGTTGAGGATCTGCACCGGATCACGGCAAAGGGGAGAGGAGACATCTACTGTGGAGGTCTAGTGACCCATATAGCTACAGTGATGGGGTTGGATCTGAGTGCTTGTACACTAGTGGTGGCTACCAAGCCGCTAGGGCTGCAGGAGATGATCACCAGGAGGATTCTGGTTTCTCGTGGTCTTACTACGCCATACGTGGCGATGCCTTGGGAGCAGACTGCCCCTCAGGGTATTAGGTGGTCATGCCAGTTTTCAGTCTATGATCCTCAGTACTAGTCCACTGCATGGACTCCATACATTGAGGACGCCAGAGACACAGCAGCTCCGGTGCAGGAGGATGAGGATGAGGAGGACGATGGCGGTGCTATTATGGATACAGGGACAGACACAGCCGGTCCCAGCGTACCAGTCGTCGATCTGGACGACGAGGAGACAGAGGAGGAGGCAGCTGCACCACCATCACGTCCTGTCAGGCGCAGAGTCCGCAGACAGCGGGATCCCGTAGCTCACAGACGGATAGACAAGCTGACGAATGAGATAATCGAGTCTTACGCCGCTCTATCCTTAGATATGTTGGAGATGAGGGAGAGCCAGCACTACCAGCGCCGGATGTTGGAGATACAGTTCCAGCACACTATGGGTTACCCCTTTGATCCATCCCAGCACCCGTACGTGCCATATCCACCACCACCACCAGCAGATAAGGATTAGAGCTTGCAGGGATTTCTTTTTATTTATTTATTATGCAGCTCAGCTTATGTCCAGTGAGTATACTTCTTCTAGACTTATTTTGACCGATTGGGACAATGTGTCCCATGTATGGGGTATTTGGATGTATGATTTGACATTATGTGTTAGCTTGTATGACTCTATTTGGATATTATTGTTTTATCTTGCTCTATGTGTTTATTTGAGACTACATGCATGCATACAGGTTATTTGATTGAAAAAAAAGTCAAAAACTGGTTAAGAAAAAAAAAATTTATGACCTCGACCGAAGTGATTCTGACCAATCGAGGTGCAGTACCTCGGTTGACTTAGAACATCTCGACCGAGGTGGTTTAACTGAGACAGTTTTCGAAACGATTTTTGTTCTTCGTATCTAGATATGACCTCAGTGAAGATTTTGTTTGCAGATTGGTTTTAAAAACTTTATATGTTTGAAAGGTTTTATGATATGTTTAAGTTGCTAAATGCTTTGTTTGAAATTTGTGGCATGTTTAATACTTTGTTTTTATCAAAATTATGTTGAATTTGAAGGTTGACACCACATGATGAGTTCTCTCACTCTCTTTCTAGAAAGACCAAGGCAATTCATTCTATTCTCTTCTTCTTCTTGATCATGCTTAGCCCCTCATATACATATTTGTCTCCCTTTACCTATCCGGAAATTTGGAAGCAAGCAAGTGAAAAGCAAGTGAAAGAAAAGTTGAGATGCTGGCTGAAAGTTTAGAAAGAAACAAATAGGTTTGGGGAAGTCAATCATGATGATGAGTAACTCGGCACCATTCACATAGTCGGGTGTTTGTGTCTTGCCAAAGTCAGATTGAGCGATATTCCTAACGGGTTATGGTATGTGCATCAAGGGTTTGAGGCATCTCGAGAAATTGACGATTACTAATCTCCTAGGCTTCGGTTATTGTGCACCTCTGTCCATGCATCCCAAAAAGTAAAAAAAAAGTAAAAATAAGCAAGCTTATTGGTGGAAGATGTTGAAGTTCAAAAGGAAGTGAAGTAAAGATCCTTTTCCCGGATTCTAGCACCACATTCCCTATATACATCCCACCCTCACACGTTTCTTAGCCTTCTCTTGAAAAGTCCTTGAGACCTCGAGCTTGTTGATTGACTTGGTGGTTTAAACTGGATTATACATGATTAATTTCGATAATAATGATTTATTATGCATTCTATGATTTTATGCAAAGATGAACAACTTTCTCATATTTATAAAATGTTTTGATCATATTTTGATTTTAAACACCATGAAACATTCTCTTAGAGTGATCTATGAGCGGAGCACATCATTAAAATGTTTTGAAATACTTTTCATTGATCTTTATGACTTATAATCCATTCTATCTTGTATCTAAGATTTGGAACTTGCTTGGGGACAAGCAAGAGACAAGTATGGGGTATTTTGATAGCATGAATTATAGTCTATATTTTGGGACCTGTTCAGACGTTTTATCTTCAATAATCTGCATATTTGAATGTATATTATGTGATTATATTGTCATTTCATCTACCTTTGCGGGAATCGAGGTCTACACATGTTTCGTTGTAATCGTAGGTAAAATGGCACATTTTGGACTAAAATGGAGCTAAGGAGCAAGATAGTCATTGGAGCTACATTCAAGAGCTTAAAAGAGGAGCTCAGGAAGCAAGGAATTCACAAAGAAGATTTGCTTTGGACCAGATTTAAGAGATTTCACCTTCAGCTGAGATTCACCTCGGTCAGCTACAGTATCACCTCGACCGAGGTGATCTAGAGGAGCGCCCCGACCGAGGCCAATACTTTGACACGGCGAGATATATTATATTTGGCTGAGATCTTTTATTTTTGAAAGGAGAAATCTTATATTTTTGGGTTGGATTTCTGGAAGGAAGATAATATATTTTGGAGATAAGATATATTTTATTAGAAAATTATCTTTTAAGATATTTCCTATAAAATTATCTTTTTAAGATAATTTTATTTTAGAAGATATGGATATATTTTATAGAAATATCTTATAGCTGGAAGGGAGATATTTATTTTAGGAGATATGTATATACATTATAGAAAATTATCTTTTTAAGATATTTTATCTATGGAAGATAATTCTCCTATATAAAGGGTTGGATTTTCTACAATTCAACCATCTTCGGATCACCGCATGCTTAGAGGGCTGAGAGCATCCAGCAATTAAGGGATTTTTCCAGAGTTTTGAAGGAAGGAAGATTGAAGATCAATCTAGGAAGGATTGATAGCTTATTATAGCTTTTGGGAAGGGTTTTGTAAGACTTTCTTAGATTCCCTTCTTGTTGATTTGTCTTGTTGGATTTGTGATCCAAGGAACGCTTATTTGTTTGATATTTGATTCAATTATTGAAGCATTGTTCTTAAGGTTTTTGTGTTCAAATATTCATTCTCTTCCCATATATTTGATTATTGCTTTCATGATGATGAGTGGCAAATTTCTTTGTGTGATTCTAGGGTGATTGGCTGAAGGTTGTGGGAAAAACAATGATAGAATAATCTTAATCCCAGTAGGACCCTGAAAGCTCGAGTCTTTATCCTTAGCCTTAGAACATCTCGTTCAGTCGATGAACATCTCGGCCGGGGTGGAACTTGACTGACCGAGGTGACCTTTCTGATTCGTAACTGAGAGTTAAGTGTTAGAGTTTGCCAAATCTTATTCTTATTACACCTTTTGTGGTTCAATGCAAGCCTAGGATGAGACTTACCCGGTAATTCCTTTGTTTGTTTATCCACGATCATAAGTGTAGGTAATAAAGGTTTATTGTTTATTGGGGTTTGAGTGTGCCTTCATCCCATCTTTGTGAGTTAGCCTGAGACTTACCCGGTAAAGGTTGATTCTATTCCCTTAGTTGGTGTGTTGGTTTGAGATTATAGTTCCTTTCCTTAGTACCTTGAGACTTACCCGGTGATAGGTTCTTTGGGTTGGGATTGTGAGTAGTGAGACTTACCCGGTGATCTATTCCACTTTAGTAACACCTTCCCTTTGCAAAACCTCAGCTTTGTCCGCTTATCTTGAGATCTTGAGTTGGAACCACAACTAGATGCTTTAATCCCTAGAATTTGCATATTCCCTTTAATTGACTATATTATCATCTTTGATTGCTTTAATTGCTTTTGTGGTTAGTTGCAATATTGACAACCTATACTTGCTTTGTTTCACCTAAGTCCCTGAGATCGACACCCCGGAATTCTTGCTTTTACTACTATTGACCCGTACACTGCGGGTTCGCATCCTTGTTTTAAGCATACATCTTGGGTTATAAATTTAAATCTTGCACACACCATTTGGAGCGAACAGCCATTTACCTTATCCCTACAACTGTTCTGTGCACGATTGATGCACTTCTCAGATCCTTCTTATGGTCTGGAACCGACTGTAGCAACCGTGCCCTTATCGCTTGGAATACCGTCGGCACTCCTTTGGACTCTAGTGGACTTGGCTTCAAGGAGC
Organism: Fagopyrum esculentum; assembly: GCA_033239045.1. Taxonomy (NCBI): domain Eukaryota; kingdom Viridiplantae; phylum Streptophyta; class Magnoliopsida; order Caryophyllales; family Polygonaceae; genus Fagopyrum; species Fagopyrum esculentum. Next base: position 43,900,753 of record BSUD01000005.1, on the reverse strand, counting down.
TTTTATCCTGGAATAAAGCTTGCATCTCCAAACTTATTTTCAAGATTGCTCATGGTACCCCAAACATCTGGTGCTCTTGGATCCATGGTAATCCCCTCAAGCATCACACAATATGGAATGATGTTGATAATCGCTGCTTTAGCCATTCTTGGAGCATGATGCTTAAGGTCAGGGATGAGATCATGCTCTCTTCCCCGACTGGAAACCCTCCCTTCCTTCCCCTCAACCACAACGCCGCCTTCAAGACCACCCTAGCCTACAAATTCTTCAAACAACCTACCCTCCCCATTGGTACGGCTAACATTGCTCATCTTTGGTCTGGTCTTAACATTCTCAAATGTAGCTTTATATTGTGGATTGCCTTCCACCAAAAACTTCCTACCCTAACCAAACTCTTCAAATGAAACCTTGTCCTAAATGAGACATATCTTCTTTGTGGTCTTCACCCCGAAACTATTCCCCACCTTTGGAACTCTTGTAACTACTCCAATCTAGTTCTTGACATCATTTCTTGTTGGACTAGACTGCACCCTCCCTACCCCTACTCCGATGATATCTGGTCCTGGCTCTCGAATGCTAAGCCTCAGAAGAACGATCTACTCTCAAACATCCGTCTCGCTACTATCACTACCTACCTTTACTTCACCTAGAAAGCTCGTAACAACCTTGCCTTCAACAGAACATTCACACCCCCCATTGCTTGCGCCTGCAGTATCATTAATGCCGTGAAACTCCAAGCTACTCACCAATGGCGTAACCGCTCCTCTAGCTCGGTCATGAGGGCTCGGCTTCTAGGCATTCATCTCATCTAATCTCATCTAATTTTCTCTTTGTATCTCTTTGTTCCTTGATTGTGTCATCTCCATGACTCTCATTCTGTAACTCCTGCTTCTCTTTCTATATATATACTTAACCTTTCAAAAAAAAACTTCTCCGCTTCATTTCTTTTCAAAACTCAAGAATGCAACGCAAAAGCGGTTCGTTAGATTTTGAAAGCCATTACGGGGCTTGGATCTAGTGCAATTTTATCCAGGAATTCGGAACGCTATTCAAACCGTCGAAATCCAGGGAGTTTTTAGAATTGTGGGAAGAGATGCTCTATTTCGACTCTGCACATATTGACGGCATAATAATCCTGCGAGTTTTTCTTTATCTTTTGTGTTCTTACAATTTTTTGGAAGAATTCATCAAATCATTGCGCTTGTATGCATGTCCACACGGCTTGTGTGTGGAGCGTTTGTTAGCGCGACCCTCGTCCTACAACTTGTTCCATCCTAGTTTTCAAAACGACATTGTAGATTTGTCGGATGAATATGACATTGTGTGGGTCATCTGATTGTAATAACATTAAATTTCACATTTCATGACTCATGTAAAATTAAAAAAAAAAACAGATTTACAGAATATTTCATTCCAATGTCGTGTCAAACACCAATTATCAGAAATAACTCATTTTCGTCTTTATTTCATTTCGATTCATGATTTATATATACCTCATTCATAAAGAGCCCAAAATACTATTATAAAAATCTTGGTTTAATAATAGAAATAAATGAAATTAGAGTTGAATAAATAAATTTAGAATGCATGTTTGTCATAAACTAGGGTTTCTTGTATATCATTAATTAGGTATAGTTGTGTTTTACAAGTTTGTCCAGATCGATATTTTGAAAAGGAAGGGATCGAGCTGGACACAGATTGGATTGGGCTGGGTGAACCCGGCTCATTTTATGGACCGGTTTGGATGGATACAGGTGGATTAGGTCATCTGTTTTATCGCCTCCCTGCCTTGCTCTTACTATAAATAAATGAATGAGCATGTTGCTATTCTTAGCAGTATCCAAGTAGACAGCATTCCAAAATACAAGACAAATTTAAGATGTGGAAGCTTAAGGTGGCTGAAGGGGGGAGGCTGTTAACGACGGTGAGTAACTACGTGGGACGTCAGCACTGGGAGTTCGACCCCGATGCCGGAACCCCGGAGGAGAGGGCCGAGGTCGAGAGGCTCCGCCGAGAGTTCACGGCCAATCGCTTCCGCCAACAACAAAGCTCCGATGCCCTTATGCGTATGCAGGTAGAATATATATATATATATATATATATATATATATATATATATATATACCGGAATTTCAGAATAATAGTATAAATGATCGAATCGTGATTGCATATGCAGATGAGGAAGGAGAACGGGCCGAGGGAACCGATCCCAGCGGCGGTGAAGGTGGAAGGATTGGAAGAGGTGACGGAGGAAGCGGTGGAGACGACGATGAAAAGAGCGTTGGATTATCTGTGCAGTATCCAAGCTCACGACGGGCACTGGCCAGCTGAGAATGCTGGCCCTTTGTTTTTCATGCCACCTCTCGTCAGTTTTCTTTTATTTTTAAACCTTATCAATCACTTACGATATAATCTATATCTTGATTTGCAATTATTGTTATATAATAATAGCAATTATAACCTTATAACCTCCTCCAGTTTATGTGTTAGGTTTTGCACATAAATTATAACCGAGTAATCTTGTTCAATTTATGGGTTAGTTTTTTCTTATAATTTACAAAACCATTTAAAATTACTATAAAACAATATAACTAAAAACCAAATGCTAGTAAAATATATAAATTATTCAAAAAATCCTTTTTAGTATATAAGTTCGAAAAATACCTTTTCATTGACGAAATCTTATGGTACTCGTGTGGGCGGTTAAATTCGTCCTATTGGGATGGTATGATATGTGATATGTATGACATTTGGTGATTATAAGATGGCAAGTAGAGGTAGTCCCCCTTCTTTATCATAATATTGTCCAAGTGATGAGTTTTTTTGGACAGGTTATGGCGTTATACATTACTAAAAGGTTGAATACAATTCTCCCCTCTGAGCATCAAAAGGAGATCAAGCGTTACATCTATAATCATCAGGTTCCAATCTCTTAACTATATTTTTTGTTTTAAGGTTGTTAGAGACAATAAGTTTACATACATATATAAATATATATATATATATATAGCTCTTATCGTGTGAACGTGTAAACACCGAATATATGTGAGTATACCGCCGAATATATGTGACTATACCGCCGAATATATAGATTCAGGTCCGGCGAATCTTCTTCCATTAATAACATGGTTTTTTTATCCTTTAATATCGCCTAATCTCAGTTATCTATTTAACAATCTAACGGATACAATTTATATATATATATATATATATATATATATATATATATATATAGGGTCTAGTTCCGGTGAGGAGGACCCTTACAGATAGGAATGAGGAGACCCGGGGTGGTGACATGTGGCATGCCACATCACTGTTTTTTTTTTCAGATTTTCTTTTTGTAATTAAAAATTGGTGTTCATATTTTTATAAGTATGTGTTCATTTTTAAAAGAGTCATTGTTCATATTTTATCAATAAATGTTCATTTTTTCCCAACACTAACTATTCATTTTTTAACATTAATTGTTCATTTTTGTAATTTTTGAAATACATTTTTTTGGATTTTTTTTTTTTTGAAAATTATGCTGTTCTTTCAAATCGTGTTAATAAAATATGATGTTCATTTTTTTACAAGTATGTATTCATTTTTTTTTATAGTTATGGTGTTTACAATATGCTATTCATTTTTTTTTGAAAATTATACTTTTCTTAAAAATCGTGTTTATAATATTCAGAGATCAATTACATAAAAAATTGTGAAATCAAAGAGAATACAAGACGATACAGGTTTTGTTTCTTCAAATTTCTACTCTCACTGTTTAGATTTCCATTCTTAAGGTTTATATTTCATTATGATTGATGTTTGTGTTCGAAATCAAATTTGTTTGAATCATTTTGTGTTTGATAAGTTTGATTGAGAAAATACATGTATATACATATGTTGAGTTGGTCTAATAGCTCCAATTGAATTATCTATATGCTCATTTTAGTGTGCACGCAAACTGTTCGACAAAATGTCTTATAGAAAAATAGTTTATAATATTTACAGGAACAATGACATCAAAAGTATGAACACTGACGAATAAAACCATGAACAATGACGTATAAAAGTATGAACACTGATGACTTATCTATAACTTTGACACATACATAACATATTATGATCATCTTTTAACGTTTTGTGATGAGTTTTGTTTTGTGGTTATATACTGTAAATGAACATCTATGCATTATAAAATGAACACAAAAGAATAAATGGACATGAAACTTTGATGAATAAAAATACTATGAACACCAATGTATAAAAACATGAACAATGACATATAAAAGTATGAACACTGATGACTATTTTGAACGTAAGGGTATTTTTCCAAATTTTAAGTTAATTTACAAAAATGCCATTAATGATGAGCGTGTGAGAGCCCTTGATTTAAATTCATCCAATGGCTTACAGCTCTCCTAATTCCTATCTACAAGCTCTCTCCTCACTTGAACTAAAATATATATATATATATATATATATATATATATATATATATATATATATATATATATATATATATTATAATATAAAAAATTATACGCTTAACTTAATCTAAATATATTTTGGAGAAATTTGTTGATCAAGAAATAAATCAGGTCTTTTTTTGAATGTATTCTAATATTAAATTGGATTATAAATAAATTTTTATTAATTATTGATATGTTTCTCTTAAATATTTTTATATAAATATATACGATCAATTACTTTTATATTTTTTAAAATTTTACTTTATTGATTTAAATAAAAGTTCCATCAACCTCATATGTCATTTGTTTATACATCGGATAACGCATGTTAAATTGTTATTAATTATTGATATGCTTCTCTTAAATATTTGTTATTAATTATTGATTTGTCTCTCTTAAATATTTTTTATATAAAATAGTTATTCTTAGCATATAAGTCAAGAAGAAATAAAATACTTAATCTAAAAAGATAATATTTATCTAATTGATATTTTAAACTTTTAAATACATATTAAATTTGATAATAAAAAAAGGTAAATTTTCTTTCAAATTTAGTTTTTTAAATTACCGAAACGCACCCTCTATATATATATATATATATATATATATATATATATAGAGGGTGATAAGATCTTCAACTACACATATGAGGAGTGTAGCAATAGTTCCAAAAAAAATAAATATCAATTACGCATATGGGAACGTAGTAGTAGTAGTTTTCAAAAAAAAAAAATTAAATTTTTTTATTATTTTTTTATGTACTCCAACTACGCACTCATATGCCTAGTTGACCTCATAACTACGCACATAAAGTGCGTAATTTAAGTGATTATCATAGATTTTTGCCGCTACGTCGATCAACCCCGTATTTCGTATTTCGTAACTATGTTGTCCCACCATGCATTTGTCTTACCTATTTAGGTCAAACTTCTTCAAATAGAATTCGAAAATGTTGAGCTAAATGCCTTTTTAAAACCTGTTTTTAATTTAAACAAAGACTTAGAAAAGTTGAAGCGATACCTTCTCATAGGGTTGTCCTAAAATAATATATATATATATATATATATATATATATATATATATATATATATCACTTTAGATGGAATTCAGAAAATGTTGAGCTAAATGCCTTTTTAAAACCATTTTAATGTATTTTGATTTTAATTGAAAAAGGTAGCGGTTCATCCAACTCCCGATCTAGGAAATTAAAATACGATTGCCTACTATAAATAATCCATCACTAATACAAAAATATACTAGTGTATTACCCGTACGGGTGTTGTTTTTAATATTTATATTATATAATATATTATATTTAATTAATAATATAATAACTATATATATAATTTGTTTAATATCATAACAAAAGTTCAACGTTTATTATGTATTGTCTTGTAATATTAACAATTTAAATATTTTTAATTCATACGTAAATGGTATGATAATTTAATATATTTACTTTATATTAAATATAATATAAAATATTAAAATAAAAACAATGATTAACCAATTAATCAATTAAAGTTGAGTATTACCTAAAAGCATGTTCGCGGTAGTCGGTACTAATTAGTTTTAATAATTGTAATCTGAAAAAAGTCAAAACATAAAACAAAAAAAAAGGAAGAGTGGATAAGCCTTTAAAATCTTAATATTTTAAAATTAAACTTTAATTATAATATTCATTATTATTTATTATTAAATATAGATTTGGTTTTAATATTTTTAAAATAAAATTAGTAAGACTTAAAAGAAAATTAATAGTGATCTCAATGCTTATGATTTTTCATCATGTTAGTTGAGTAGATCCGTTTGATTTTATTTGTAATATCTTGAGAAAAAAATACTTAAAAGTTATAAAGTTGGAACAAAATTATTTAACTTGGTCAAAATTATGTGGGTGATAGTACATGCATTTTACTCATTCCAACAATAATTTATTTACATAAACATAGTTTTTATAATTTTTCAAATAATTGTAGACCTTGTTTATACCCTATTTTAATTTTCTTTTCTTTATCACCTCCTTGACACGCTCTAACCCATCTCTCTTGCTACTAAACTACACGGTAATATTTGTCACCGATCTGCCTTGACAATCTGGACGACCTTCCTTGGAATAGCTTGGACTGTTTCGACCACAAAACTAACAAATATTATTAGTATATATCCTAAACCATTTGGATGATTAAAAATAATAATAAAGCATATCCAAAGGTTCCCGTAATATGAGCGCATTTTGTGAATAATGAGACATGGGAGATTCATGGTGCAAATTTGAAATTCACAAGTTGAAGGTTCATAACTCGAGTCGAGCAAGAAGAACTTCCTCTTGACCTGCACGAGTAAAGTAATACATGGTTGTAGAGTATATAACAATTGTTCTCGAAATGAATTCATATAATATGCTTACATGACTCCAATATAAAGTCATGCAAAATGGTGCAATACGTAAGGAGATAAAGAGATCATTTTACTTACTCACTGAAGAATCCTCCGGCTATACTATTGACGTACTCTTGGCCTGCTACTCTTTTCCAATAAATACTAACCTAAATGATAGAAGTGGGTTTTGTAGTTGAATTCTTTAATCATATATATAGAACTATAGGAGTCAAATCCCTTGATTTTTGGAAGAATTGATCACGTAAGGGTTTCAAATTTTTCTTAAAATTTTCAGTTTAAAATATAGTAACGAATTGCTGAATAAAAGGAAGATATAAAGTTATAAACAAACATTAAAAAAGATTATTAATGCAAACTTATCTATATTTGATAAGTTATTAGTTTTCAAATTATTGGTAGATACGTGATCTGAGATGTTATTTACAAAAAAATTTAGATTAATTTTAACATTTAAAAATTAATTAATTAATTAATTAATTAATTAATTGCTTTTGATAACTGAATAATTTTCAAGTTATAGGTAGATAATCTGGGAGGGTGTTTACGGTAAAAGATTTGGATTAATTTTAACATTTAAAAAGTAATTAATTAATTGCTTTTGAAAAATAATTTGGGGCTTAAACAAATCCCCAAAGCTTCTTATATATATAAAGAATTGATCATTTAGTTTGTCTTAAATATTTAATAATTTGTAATTGATTATTAAAAACTTATTAATTTGTGTATATCCACCAATATGTGTGCTTAATTTTATATATATAAATTTCAAAATAAATATATTGTATTGTTAAGATACACATTTTTACATCACAACATATAATAAGTTTTCTCATTCTATAATTCATATAAACCAAACAGTATAGAAGAAACAGCCCCTTCTGCCTTATTTATAAATTTTACAAATCCCAAAATAACCAAATGGATACATTTGTAGAATGAAGATGGAGGTTGGGGACTTCACATAGAAGGAAACAGCTCCATGTTCTGTTCGGTTCTCAGCTACATTACATTGAGGCTATTGGGTGACGACACTGAAAACGACGCCGTGTCAAGAGGTCGAAAGTGGATCCTCGATCACGGCGGTGCAGTCGGCATCGTCTCTTGGGGAAAATTTTGGCTTGCGGTAAAATACTTAATTACCTCCCTTCAAAATTCATCTTATGTAGCTAATATGATTTGTTTATGAAGGTTCTTGGAGTTTACGAATGGGATGGTTGCAATCCGCTGCCACCGGAGTTATGGTTGTTACCGAAAATATCACCGATTCATCCTGGTAATATATATTTAGGTGGATAATTTCCATGAATAAAAATTTGATTGATTAAAGGTGAAGATCGAAGTTGATAAATAATTGAATATATGCAGAGAAAATGATGAGCTATTGCCGTTTGGTATACATGCCAATGTCATACCTATATGGGAAGAGATTTGTAGGAGAAATAAGTCCTCTAATTCAACAGCTTCGACAAGAGCTCTATCTACAACCTTATCATCGAATCAATTGGAACCTTGCCAGAAACACATTCGCTAAGGTATTAATAAAACATATATCCTCTGTATAATTAACTTTAGGGGAAAGCCCTAACCCTAATCTGCATCATTAAATTTGTTTTATTTATCTTAGGAGGATCTCTATTACCCACATCCATTAATCCAAGATATGGTTTGGGGATTTTTGCACCATGTTGGAGAGCCATTTCTTAAGGTTTGGCCCTTTACAAAACTAAGAGAGAAGGCATTGAAAGTAGCGATGGAGCACATCCACTATGAAGATATTAATAGTAGATATATTACTATTGGATGCGTTGAGAAGGTAACATTTCATATTTTATTATAGAATGTAAATCTCTTCTAATGTGTACATTTATATTGCAACTTGTTTGTCCGAGATAATAAGTTCTCACACCAAAAGTTCTGAACACTCCAAGCCTAATATAAAATTCGGTGTGATACTCCTACCATGGTAAATTTCTTTAGGATGAAACTTCATCGGGTTTATGTGTTGAGCTTGGGTCTATGCGCATGTGCGCTCGTATACACACAACCCCGCTCTACCGGTCCGTCTGTATCGGACTTTGGTGTTATTTGAAGGAGTTGTTTTGTCATACATCAAATGATATATTGCAACTTTTCATTTTTTATGCATTTTTTTATTTAACAAGAATGGTTGTAGGTGTTGTGCTTACTAGCATGTTGGGTTGAGGATCCAAATGGTGAGGCATACCAGCTTCATCTTGCAAGAGTCCCTGATTACTTTTGGATGGCAGAAGATGGAATGAAAATGGAGGTAAATCTTAAAGTTTATATTTACGTAAAAGATTAGAAAAAGAAAAATGTAATATATATTTAAGGAAAAATCGTGATGAATAAATGTAACAGAGTATCGGGAGTCAAACGTGGGACGCAGCTCTCTCTATCCAAGCAATAATGTCAACCCCATTCACCCAACAATATGGACAAACTCTTCGTAGAGCACATCATTTCATAAAAGCTTCACAGGTAGGCACTAATTCTTAAATTTCTAAGATATGACCTGAATTTTGTTTTTCTAAACAAATCGATTTCGATATAATTATAGATTAGAGAAAACACTTCTGGAAATTTTGAGAAAATGGATCGACATAGATGCAAAGGTGCATGGACCTTCTCTACACGTGACCATGGCTGGCAAGTAACAGACGTTACTTCAGAATCACTCAAGGTACTTATATATATATACTTTGTAATATTTCTAATTTATGTACCTAATTTTAACTTTCTTGCATAGGTTGTGCTTTCCTACTCGCAAATGCCTAAACAACTTGTTGGTGATCCATTGAATACTGAACAAATCTACGATGCTATCGATTTTCTTCTTACATATAAGGTGATTAGTTTTAGTATAATTTTAAAAAAATAAAAATGATTTTTTTTTCTAACATGTATCTCTTACAATAGTGTTTCATGTTTATTGTATAGACTGATAATGGTGGGTTCACAGCATGGGAACCTAGGAAGGCATTTCGTTGGGTTGAGGTAACTTTCTTTTTCTTAGTCAATTTCCATTTCATCATTTCATGTCGATTTTAATAATCTTGTTTATATTTTTTTTATTTCTAGAAATTCAACCCTACGGAATTCATGGACGATGTTTTGATTGAAAATGAGTAAGTTGCACTATCTTATTTCTACTGCAATTTTCTTCTTGATTAAAACTTGATCTTCAATCTTAATTTACGTAAATATAGGCATGTCGAGTGCACCTCGTCTGTTGTTCAGTGTCTTGCACAATTCAAAAAGTTACACCCGGGATATAGAACCAAAGAAATAGAGACTTGCATCAAAATGGCACTTAAGTTCATTCTCGATGACCAAAACTCAGATGGTTCATGGTAAGTTGTTGTTATGAAATATGTGATTATGACTCTTATTGTCACTTTGTTTCGAACGAAACCCCATAAACTCGAAAATATGACAGGACCGGAAATTGGTCCATATGTTATACATATGGAACATGGTTTGCGGTAGAAGCCTTGGTAGCATGCGACATGAACTATAACAACAGCGATGCGTTGCGTAAAGCTTGTAGGTTTTTGTTGTCGAAGCAATTGCCCGATGGAGGTTGGGGAGAGAGTCACTTATCGTGTTCAGACAAGGTATATTTTTGAATAATAAATACAAATTTGTAAATTTCTTAAAGTAAATGCATAGCTTATAATAATTTGCACGCATGTAAATAAATGGAACAGGTATATACAAATATAGAAGGAAATAGATCACATTTGGTTCAAACATCATGGGCTATATTAGCCCTCGTTAAAGCAGGACAGGTTTGTATTTCAACTCCTAAAATTATAATTAAATAATTAATGATAATTATTTGAACGTATTATATTGTTTGGTAGGCTGGAATTGATCCAACACCAATAAAGAAAGGTATCAAGTTATTGATTAATTCACAAATAGAAGAAGACGGAGATTTTCCACAACAGGTGAGCTTCCATTTTTTTCATACCATGCGCTTTGAAAAACGCGTGATTAATAGTCAGTCTAATTCATATTATTTGGTGATTGACAGGAAATGGTGGGAGTATTTTATAAGACTTGCGCTTTACATTACGCAGCGTATCAAAATATTTTTCCGTTATGGGCACTCGGAGAATATCGTAAATGTCTTCACTTTATTTGACATTGCATTCGTATCATATTACACTGAAATATTTGTGTACTTACATATATATGAATATTTTATAAATTGTGATGTATTTTGTAAATATTATAATTTCATAAACCTTGTATCTTTAATAATGTAAAGGGTTGTTTGGATGTCAACTAGTTTTTTTTTTTTTTTTTTTAAACGGAAAGCGGTTAGGATGAACTATCTTCTAGAGGTAGTCCATCCTAAAGCATCCTTGCGGATGAGAACACGAAATTCGATATCGTCAGAAAAGGGTGTGTTGGGGTTCGAAATTCCCAAATGGGTCAATCGGTCAGCAACACAGTTGATTTCTCTGAACACATGTCTGACCTGGACTTCCTCAAAGAAGCGAAGATCCAGTCTGGACTCGGATACGATCATATCGATCTCCTAGAGACAGCACCAAAGTCCTTGAAGTGCTTTGATAACACATAGATTATCACCCTCAATTTTGATCTTTTTGATATTAAGCCTTATTGCTTCCTTAAGACCAGCTTTTAGAGCAAAAGCTTCTACTTTGATTACCGAGTTAAAGTTATTTTTCTTAGCATCAAAACTAATAACTTTGCCGTTATGATTTAGAATAACATAATCAATAGACATTATGCCCGAATTGAGTTTTGAACCATCAAAATTAAGTTTATGAAATCCAGGTTTTGGTTTGTCCCATTTGATGTTATTTTTTTTCTTGTAGAGGATCTGTTGTTTTTTGGGATGTGTTTAAAGTCGTATTCGTCCTCATCCGTAAAACGAGTTTTCCGATTATGGAGTTGGTTTTTGGTGAAGTTTACGATATCATGGTCCGATCCAATAAAATCGTTATTAAAGATGGTTTTGTTCCTGAAGAACCAGATACTCCACCAAATAGTTGCAAGGCGAGTAAAGTTGTTAATACCGATCTTGTTTTTTTATCTCTTGTAATATTTCATGGACTTTTTTTGTTTTCTGTACTAATGGTATTTAGGTTGGTTAAGATGGAATTGTCAATTCTCACAATCACATTTTTACTGTAGGGGCAATCAATAAGAATGAGAAAAAGATCTTCAAGCTGGTGATTGCAGAATTAACATTTTTTGTAATTGCGATTCTTCTTTCGTTAAGTTTTGCTTTAGTAGGAAGACCGTCCCTTGAGATTTTCCATATGAAGTTTTTAATTTTTGGTTGGGTGTCTAATTTCCATCTCCATTTGCAAGAATAGTCAGGAAGCCTGCCAGATTCTTTCTCAATCATTTCTGAAGCTGATTTCCCGGAGAACCAACCTTCGAACTACTTCTCCAGTATAATCTGTCTTGTATTTCGTTTGTTGGGATGATTGTTTCCATAATTTTTTTCCTAATTGCTGGGCTGATGATATTTTGTAGTTCATTTTCAATTTTGATGGTATCCCATTCATTTGATTTAATGAAATGGCTGATTTTAATATGTGAATTGATTAGATTGGTGTTTTGTACCAACTTTATTAGAGGGGTCGTTGTGACCCAGTTATCTTGCCAAAAATTGATGGTTTTGTCATTGCCCACCTGCCAAATAATTCCGTTTTTAAACTCGGGTTTAAGTTTATTAGATTTTTCCATTGCCAAGATGTTGAGCCTTTTAGGTGATACTGTAGTGTATTAGTATTCCTCAGGTATATTTCATTTACAATTTTCACCCATATGTTTTCTGGTTCAGCATGAATTTTCAAAATTAGCTTCATTTGAAGAGCTTTATTAGTGGTAAGGGATTTTCTTAATCCGAGTCCGCCATTTCTTTTTGGTTTACAAATTGAATCCCTACTGATCAATGGTCTATAGTTATCGCCTTTGTTCCATAAGAAGTTTTTATATGTTTTATCGAGTTCATTCAAATTATGTGTTGGTAGCATAATGCCTTGCATCACAAATGATGGTTTGGTCGCTAAGTTATGCTTTATAAGTATGTTTTTGCCTTCTTGTGAAAGGGAACTTGCTTTCCATTTACGGAGTTGTTGCTTAGTTTTATTATTAATGTTGCTAAATGTCTCTTTATTGACTCTACCATTAACAATTGAGCAACCAAGGTAGTAATCAAGAGAGGTTGTGTGTTCCATATTAAGGATATTTTTTAGGTCAGTGATGCAACTCATGGTCGTATTTTTAGTAGTTTGGAATGCGGATTTGAGGTAGTTGGTTTTTTGTCCAGAGATGGAGCAATATGTTTCCAGGATTTCTTTCGTTCTAAGGCAGGATTTCGAGTTTGCTTTAGTAAAAATGATCATATCATCTGCAAAAGATAAAAATAAAGGGATTGGGGTTGCGTTTCTGCATACAGATAAACCAATATGGTTGTCGTAATTATTACAGTCATTTTGAATCATTTGAGTAAGGATTTCTTCTCCCAAAATAAAAAGGTAGGGGATAAGGGGTCTCCTTGTCTGAGTCCTTTTCCATGGAAGAATTGGTCAGTAGGTCCATTGTTAACCAGAACCGAGAAAGAAACAGTGGAGATACATTCCTCGATCCATCCCACAAATTTTGTATTGAATCCGAATTTTTGGAGAATGCGTATAATAAATTCCCAGCTGGCTTGGTCGTATGCCTTCTCCATATCATGTTTAATGGCGGCCCACCCTTCCTTGCCTTTCTTACTCCGAAAAGAGTGGAAGATTTCATGTGCAATGAGAATGTTATCATGTATTGACCTTTTGGTCACAAAAGCTCCTTGAAGAGGGTGGAACAGTTTTGGCATTATGGGTTCCATTCTATTCGTAATGATTTTTGCGATGATTTTGTATACTGTTGAGCAGAGGCTAATAGGTCTAAACTGATTAATATTCGTAGGGTTGTCTACTTTGGGGATTAATGTTATGAAAGTGTGATTTATTTGTTTGAGTAGTTTCCCACTTTTGAAGAAATTCTTAACTGCTTTTGAAACGTCATTTTCCACTATGTGCCAATATTTCTGGTAAAACCCGGCGGGCATACCGTCTGGTCCTGGGGATTTGTCACATCCGATGTCAAAGATAGCATTTAAAATTTCCTCATTTGTTGGTGGTTTAGTGAGTCTTTCATTGTCTTCGTTATTGACTTCGTTCTTGATGAGATGAAGTTTTTCTTCCAAGAGGTTTTTATTCAATGGGGAACTAGTGAATTTGGACACAAATTCTTTTCTAACTTCCATTCGGATTTCATTTTCAGATGAAATAATTGTCCCGTTTGTATCAATTAATTCCTTTATATGTTTCCTATTTCTTCTTCAAGTAGCAATCCGGTGAAAGTACTTTGAGTTTGTGTCAATATTTTTCAGATTTTTATTCTTTGTTCTTTGTCTCCAATACCGTTGGTGAAAATTAATGAGATGATTTTGTTTAATCAGAAGATTTCTTTAGAGAATTTCAATTCTTTGATTTGAGTTAGGCGGTGATAAGCCTTGAATATCCAGGAGTTGAGATTCAACTTCTTTAAGTTGTTTGAAGATATTTCCAAAGTTTATTTTACTCCATTCTTTGTCTTTAGTTTTTAGAAGTTGTGTTTCCTTATGAGATTGAGCATTTCGTTCCCCCTGAAGTTAGCTCTCCAAGTTTGTTTAACGATGTTTTCAAATGCTTTGCGTTTAGTCCACATCATTTCGAATTTAAATGGTTGTGGGGTGAACGGAATTGAATCTGCTAGTTCCAAAGAGATTTGGCAGTGGTCCGAGATTGTGAAAGCATGATTTTTTGTTTTTAGAAGAGGGTACCAATGAAAAATTTTGTTGTGAGCAAGAACACGGTCTAGTTTTTCAAGGATATTATTTGGCCCATCACGTTTTTTCCTTCAGGTAAATTAATTACCCGTTGTTTGGACGTCATCAAGTATACAAATATTTTTGAAGTTATTGAGTCTATTAAATCTGTTGGAATTTATTATGGCTCCTTCTTGTTTTTCCGAGTGATCTTGGATTTCATTCAGATCTCCCATGATAATGCATGGTGTAGGAGATGCTTTAATTAGGTTGGTCAATGAGTCCCAAAACATATTTTTTTTATCCTTCCTGGGGTGGAGCATAAGTAAAGATAATGTTCATTTTGCGGTTTTGGTTGTTGCACACCAACTCAATACAAATGAATCGGTCGCCTTTGGAAATCAGATTAATTGATTGGTTTTTCAGCTGATATGCTTTCCAAAGTAAACATAATCCTCCTGATTTCCCAATTGCAGGACAATAGATGATGTTATCAAATCCCGCCGATTTCCAAAGGCGCTCTTCCGGTGGTTTTTCAGATTTAGTCTCTGCTAGAGTCATAATGTTTATATTATGAATTTTACAAACAACTTCGAGGTTTGTACAGAGGTTGCTCCGGCCCATTCCTCTAATGTTCCAGAAACTTATTATCATAGAAATTTATTTGATTGTTATTTTCATACGGAGTGTTCCGTTGGTTTGTGATCCTATTTTCCATAGGGTTTTTAATGGGTTCATATCATGGTCATCGATTTTTAATTTCTTAGTAACATTTAATTTTGTTTTGCTTATTGTTGTTACTATTATAATTTTTGGATCATAAATCATGGGTAAGCTATAAATCATGGGTAAGATATTATTGTGATAATAGTCTTTTCTAGGCTTTGAGGCCTTCAGTAAACGCTTTTCAACAACATCAATTGAGAAATCAATTAATTTGATAATCCAGTCTTTGTGAGATATATAGCCAAACCAGCCATTCCGTCCATGAAAGACAAAACATGATGTTGTCAAAAATAAAAAAGCACGTACGCTATTAAGCCGTAAACAATCAGAGATGAAAGCTAGGTTATAACATATCCTCTCTTGAGTTCTTTTGATGCAAAGTAAAAATATCTCCCACTGCCGATCTTGATCAAGAACGAACTCGCAAATTGTAACCAGTAAAGGCAAGTAGCCATTGATAATCTTGGGTGGGGTAATTTTGATACTCAACAAGGAGAAGAAGGTGTATCTAATCCTTTTTCCAAATAATGTTTGTATACAAAAGAGCCTTGTATACTTTTTTGCCATAAAATGGTATACATTATCATGGGAGAGTATCGACTCAAATCGGATAAACACAGTGAATCTGTTTTAATCAAGAACATCCAAAGCACTTGAAAATGCATGATTGAGCGAATTTGACTGGGTTGTAGCCCAAGGTAAATGGGTGTAACCCAAGAAGATTGATAGTAGTATCGTAAATCACAATGTTATTGCAAGTGTTGCTATTCAAAAGCCAAGACATCAAGGACATAAAGACAAATTGGCAAAGTCGATTAAGAGCAATTCCAAAACAGAAGAGGTATAGATCATACATCCAAATGGGGTCACACTTTTTTTGTTCCATTTGCAAAGGATTTACAGAGGAAATCATCTTCATCTTCATCTTCATAAATGGTCTAGGACGTTAGAAGGCCAAAGGCAGGGAAAAAATAAATTTCCTCAGAGCACAAGTCTAACCCTTTATGGTCTTGTTCAAGAATTTGGTAGACAGAGTTGTACCCAGGAAAATCACGGTAACAAAATTTTTATGTGGTTAAATAATTCCTGCACAGAACATAGAAGCAATGACAGAAGCAAAGCAAGCCATATCCAAAGCCAGAATATAAAGCTCAAGAAATGATCAGATTTCACAAGGGTGTAAAAGGGGATATCACTGTTAAGAAACAAGCAGAGAAAAGTCCCATTTTGGTGATAAAATTTTAAACCAAAGAGAAAAAAGCCAAAACACATATCACACATGGGCTGACTACTGAGGTTACGGTCATCCAAATTTTTGATCAAGCTAGTAAAGACAAGCCATATTGTGGAATAATTGGTAATCATTTGGTGACAATTAGAAGTGGTATTTAAGCTTAAGCAAAAAGAGAAGGGTGGACACCTGGATAGAGGTACTGTAACATTGTTGTATAGGCCCTCACAAGAGTGAATAGGCTTCTGAAATGTGTGATTTGGCAAAGCAAATCCATCGAGCACCATCGATCCAAAACAAGAGCAAAAGCAACCTAAAGGGACTATTCCAAGAGGGTCAATCCAGGGTCGATAAGCTTGATGAGGGCCGCAGAAGATGCCATCAAAGGAGAGCGGGATCAGCAGACGGGTCTCTATTCTCAACCCCCATCTGAAGTCGAGCTCCAGATCGGTGGAATAAAGGAGCACTATACAGGAAGCTTTTTTCCTCACTTTTGTTGTAAAGAACTGGAAATCCGGCATTACCGGTCCACTGTCAAGGAGGGAACATAGACGACGAATGCAGGACCAAAGCCCCGTTTTGAAACCGAGTCGAAGCCCGTCAAAAGTTTGGGAACGAGCAATGAGGACGCTATACTCCTTGAGATTTGAGATTGTTGCGAAGAAAGGGCAACGCTTCGACAACGAGGGTTGCTTGATTTGAAAGAAGGGTTTCTTATTCGTGAGCACCAGACAGATAAGAGGCCGATTAGCGAGTCGAAGAGCCGAACTCCACAGCTTCCGGTAGGATTTGGGGCTGGCGGTGGCTGCCTTGGTGAAGGTGAGGTGTTAGGTTTAGGTTTTTGAGAGAGGAACGTCTCCTGCGCTTGTATAACGCGTTGTATTTTTAGAAAAGAGGGTTTTCGGTTGTCATTTTGTATTTGTTTGGATGTCAACTAATTGAATCTATAACAGTTATGCTTTGCCTTTTTTTTCTAAACAAAAAAAGAAAGGTTTTTTTTAGGTATTTGACATATCTAGTACGATGAGGGGACCCCTATCCCGCTAGACGGCAAATGAGTGAGTCGTCAAGATGTAGAAGTTCTTTGAACCAACCGATGAATAACAACATTACTAATGAGGTCTTCAACGCTAGAGAGATATCAACACGGATAACAAGAGATAACTAACCAAGGGTAGCCAGAGCATCGGTCACGGTTTAACTTCCCAAAAAACTTGTCAATATGAACTTCTTCAAACACCTACAAAAGGACCATAATGTCCCCAATCAAGATCTCTGCTTGTTAGGGGTTTTCAAATCCCTAAAATATTATTGATCACATTTAAATTCTCCTCTTCGATTTTAATTTTTTAGAAACCTAATTTTTGTAGTTCAATAAGCCCTTTCAAAAGGGAGATTAATATTGTTTCAAATATTGATATGTGCGGTATTCTTCCAAAGTCTTTGGTTATAACCCTGACCGTTACATCACAAATAATGTGTTCAAAAGCGTTATATAGGGAAAATGATTGTGGAAGTTTTACCAAAGTGCAACGATCTCCCCCACCAGTATTACGGGATCCCATGTAGTATAATCGGGTTATTGAATAATAGGGATTGTGTCTGAATTGGATAACGTTTATAGTTAATTGTTTTAAGCATAAAAGAAAGAAATAAACAAGAAATGATGAAAAGCAAAGCAGTGATGGATGTATATCAATGGGAGGAAAGTTAATCTACAAAAGAATTCTCACTATAATGATGGATATATATATTTCCAAACATTGAAAAATGAATAAAGTAGGTAACCATCTAAAACAGCCTTGGGCGTAGACAAACCAAGATCTTGCTTTTCAACTCAGTTAACATTCAGTTCAACGGTTCACAAACATTGAATAATGAATCTTTATATACTAATATTGAGAAATGTGAGTTTATCACTAATCAAGTTATTTTCCTTGGTTTGACAGTGAGTAACAGAGGTCTAGACGTGGATGAATAGAAAGTTAAATCCGTCCCAGAGTAGCCTACACCCACGACAATAAGGCATGTTCGAAGCTTCCACGGGTTAGCCACCTTCTATAGACGTTTTGTACGCGATTTTAGCACTTTCGGAATTCACTAAACAGTTCGAGGTCGAATGTGATGCATCGGGAATTGGCATTGGAGGAGTGCTCATGCAAGAAGGTAAGCCTCTTGAATGCTTTAGAGAGAAATTGAAAGGAGCATGCTTAAATTATTCGACCTATGATAAGAAATTATATGCTTTATTTCGAGTTTTCAAGACATGGCAACATTACCTTTGGCCTAATGAATTCATGCTTAGAACTGATCATGAATCCTTAAAGTATTTTATGAGTCAAGATAAGTTGGGTAGGGGGCATGGTAGATGGATAGAATTTATAGAAACTTTTCCATATATCATTAAGTATAAGAAGGGAAAGAATAATGTTGTCATTGTTGCCCTTTCTAGGAGACATTCTTTGATCACTTTTATAGATTTGAAGGTCTTAGGTTTCTATTACATTAAGGATTTATATGTAAATGATATTGATTTTGATGACATCTATAAGATATGCCTTACACGTAAATCCCATGATAAGTTCTATTTATTTGAAGGATTTTTGTTTCATATGGATAAAGTGTGCATTTCTAGACGTTCTCTTAGACTTTTACTTGTTGAGAAAGCTCATATGGGAGGTTTGATTGGACATTTTTGGAAGGGATAATACGTTTCACATGTTGCATTCATGCTTTTATTGGCCTCATATGCTTAAGGATGTAGAGAGCATGATTAAAAGATGTCTTGTGTGCAAGAAAGCTCATGCTAGATTAAAGCCTCATGGTTTGTATACCCCTCTTCATACACCTACCTCACCATGGCAGGATATTCGTATGAACTTTGTTGTAGGGTTACCTAGGACTAAGAAGGAGAGAGATTCGATATTTGTGGCTGTTGATCGATTCTCTAAAATGACCCATTTTATTGCTTGTCATAAGACCGATGATGCTTATAATGTTGCTAACTTGTTCATTAGGGAAGTTGTTAGATTACATGGAGTACCTAGGAATATTGTAAGTGATAGAGATGTAAAGTTCCTTAGTTTCTGTTATAAGACTCTTTGGGGAAAGCTAGGAACTAGGTTGTTATTTTCGACCTCTAGTCATCCCCAAACGGATGGTCAAACGGAGGTTACTAATAGGACCTCAACTACTATATTACGGGCTGTTTTCAAGGATAATTTGAATGTTTGAGAAGATGTCTTGCCTCATGTTTAATTTGCACATAACTGTACTATGCATTCGTCTACTAACCTAACGCCTTTTGAGTGTGTCTATTGGTTGAATCCTTTTACCCATTTTGATCTTATGCCACTGCCTATAGAGGAGAGAGTAGATTTTAATGCAGGAAAACAGGTGGAATTCATCAAGGAGATACATGAGAAGACATACATAAGGCAAGAGGAGAAAGGAAAGCAAGTTGCTGCCAAGGCTAATAAGAATCACAAGGAATTGATATTCAAGCCCGGAGATCTACTTTGGTTGCATCTAAGGAAGGAACGATTCCCGGATAAGAAATAGTCGAAGTTGTCTCCAAGAGGAAATGAACCATTTAAGGTGTTACGTAAGGTTGGCAACAACGCTTATGTATTGGAGCTTCCGGAGGATTATGGCGTGAGCCCTACCTTCAATGTAAGAGATTTGAGTCCTTATGGGACTAGTGATGATCATGGTGATGATTCGATGACGAATCCTTTTCAAGAAGGGGAGTATGATGAGGGACCATCCCTAACACCTCCTATACATGGACTAATCACTAGAGTTAGAGCAAGAGAATTGAAGGAGAAGGATCCTACATCATCTTCACATTCTATCATGGAAGGATCTATCACTAGATCAAGATTCATCCAAGAAGAGGTTGCTAGCTTATTGACATCATGTAAATCTAAGGAGACTCTACTTATGTCTAAGTTTTCTTTAGTTACATTGATATTTATTATGGAGGAGCCATACACGAGTGAAGATGGTGAACAAAGAAAGGGAGAGAAAATGAAGACATTGGCCCCACCTATATCCACCTAAGATATAAATATTTCTTGAGTCGAGATTAACATTAATCTTGTTTAAGATTTATATAAGATTATAGTTAGTTATTTTATACTTGTAAAGCTCTAAACATTCTAAAGGTTTTTGTTTTTATAAAAGTGCATAAAACCACCCTTAATGTTTTGTTGATTACAATGAACCACATATAATATATTTTTCTTGAAAACCACCCTTAATATCAGTTTGTTTGCATTAGACCAAACACCCCTTAAATATGTTAAATGCAACGGTTAGTCAAAAAAATAATTATCTCTCAATTAAATTAAAAGAAAACTTCCAACAAACATATTCTGCTAATAGAATATCTCTCCCCTCATAATCTACACACAAGTAGAACTCTAGGGCAAACACCCGGCGACACATCCACTGCAGACACCGAACGCCCATCCACGACGGAACCTGTCATCACTCGTATATTGGTGGTGAATGCCAAATAACAAAGTATTTGAAGAGAGGTAAACTGAATCTTATATCTCCTTCTAATATGTGATGAAAAAAGGTAACGAAAATTAGGATTTTTTGTGGTTTTAAACAAATTAGAGTTTTAGGTTAAAAACCAAACATTCAACCTATCTTTTATGATTGACACATAACAAAATACAATAAGGTTATACTTTGAATATGTAGTAAATAATTTAACAATCAACGGTTTATCTCATGTCGTCTGTCAAAATTCTCAATGTTAAAGTTTTGAATAAGGTGCATTATGTATTGCTTAAGAGATACTAGATACTACATATATAGGCATACATGAGATATTTCCTTATTTTCATATGTATAATTAATGTAATGAGAAGTAAAAGAAATTAGTTGAGCATAAAGTAGATTTCGTTTTATATATAACATTGTTTATGTATTTAGTTACAGAATTATGCATATGCAGGTATCAACATGAATATAACAGTTAGATTTTTGAATAGTAGTAAGTTTCAACTTACATCTATCTGAATGGTATATACAAAAGGACTAGTGCGTACAAAAAAGGATGTTAGATCCGATAGGCTTTCTACACTCGATTCAGAGGATTATATGAATAATGAAGTTTGCGTGACCAACATTAAAGAGTTTTGGTACCTTGAAGCAGGAAAACAAAATCAGCAATAGTTTGAAACAACTATTAGTTGATAATGACATAATGAACA
The DNA here is from genome assembly GCA_033239045.1 of Fagopyrum esculentum. Lineage (NCBI taxonomy): Eukaryota > Viridiplantae > Streptophyta > Magnoliopsida > Caryophyllales > Polygonaceae > Fagopyrum > Fagopyrum esculentum. Next base: position 43,878,856 of record BSUD01000005.1, on the reverse strand, counting down.
TGGTAAGATTGGTTGGAGGTGATAAAGTTGCACATGTATATGTTTTTAAAGACAACCAGCTTAGTCCATCAATTATAAGGAGGACGAAAAATATTTCGCAAGCCCATTTATCACAAGTCCAAGATTCTCACAACTAACCATGCCAAAATTTTGAGATGGATGGTACCACCTAGTTAAGACGGTTTAGTTGTGGGTTCAGATTCATCTTCTTCAGATAGTGATTTCAGCTTCATGGATAGTGAAGAAGAAGATGAGGATATATTTGCAAAGTTTGTGAATATCTATGCAGTTGATGAGTTCAACAAAATTGTTGTACACGGAGGGAAAAAGGATGTCATTGGTCTTGATGTGGTTCTTTCTGAGTGTGATATCGATTAATTAAGAAGCGGTAGTGACTCAGATGAAAGGAGAATACCAAGGTAATCTAAATTTTCCTAATGCATTACAAATGAAATAATAATTTGTTTTAATTTTTGAGTCTTGAATTTTGATAGGTACTCTGCGTTCAACCCACACGTGAACTTCAAGAAACCTATCTCATTTAAAGTTAGTATGGTGTATGGTTCAAATGATATTTTCAGAAGGGTTTGAGACAACTTTATGTTCTTTCAAGGCTTGTGCAAGAAGAATTGGGTAAGACGGTAGCTTTCTAATAAAAAGCTTTAACCTTGAGCATACATGTGGATAACACATGAAAATAGGAAAGTCACATTAGTTTGGTTGGTTGAGAAATATTTGGAGAATTATACAGATGATCCACAATAACATTTGAAAGCTTTTCAGAATAAAGTTGGAAGAGATTATGATGTAGAGATTACTCTTACTCAAGCATGTAGAGCTAGAATACGAGCGTATATTATATGTCAAGGTGATGCTAGTTCATATGAAAAGGTGTGGTATGTTGCAACCATCATATAATGGAACCTTGGTATATAGCTCAACATATGTGAAGATCAATTTGGATTATCTAAAGAGACCAATCTGCCAAAAATTATACATTTGTTTCGATGGATGTAAGAAAGGTTTCCAAGAGGGATGTAGGTCAATCCTTGGTCTAGAAGGATGCCATTTGAAAGAGGCATATACAAGACAAATTTTCATTGCGGTTGGAAAGGATGGAAATGATAATATATTTCACGTGGCATACACAATAGTTGAAGATAAGAGAAAGGAAGCTTGGATCTGGTTTCTGGAAAATTTAATGAGAGATTTAGGCTATGCAAACATCACTTTCATCTGAGATAGACAAAAGGTAACTTCTTTTATAATTGTTTTTAAATTGAAGTTAGTTTATGAAATATTTTTATTTAAATTAGATTATGTTTTATATCTTAATAAGGATTGCTCTAAGCATTACATTATGTAGTGCCTATGGCTGAGACAAGAGTTTGTGTGAGACATTTACATAACAATTTTAAAGTCAAGTGGGTTGGAAAAACATACAAGGATGCATTGTGGGCAGTAGCAAGGGCAACTACTAAGTATGATTTTGATGTTGCGATGAATTTTATCAAAAGCTTAGATGAAGGGGCATTTACCTATTTGATGAGAGCTGAACCAAGAACATGGTCCAACCATGCTTTTAAACACAATTGCAAGTCAAACATGTTATTGAACAATGTGTGCGAGAGCTTTAATAGTTACATACTAGAAGCTAGAGAGTTGTCGATATTAGCCATTTGTGAGTGGATTAGAAGAAAATTGATGAGATGGTTTGTATCAAAGAGAGAAGGTATGAAGGATGTTGAATCCTCTATAACTTCCAAAGCCTTAAAAAGGATAGAGTCTCTACAAAATGATGGTTTTAGAACGTGCAAAGTTGTGTGGGTAGGAGAACAAATGATGTGGGACCATCCTTGACATCTACGAATACGCTACATAGATCATTAATCAATCCAGAAGCGAGAGAAACTCAAGAAATGAGCGCTTACAAGTTGCAACCATGGGGTGAATCGATGGAATGGAAGATTGCATGGCATATGAAGAAATCGACCAATGCTCAGAAAAATCGACCTAATAAATCGGCCAATTTTTCTGTAGGAAAACTCGATCGATTTTTGTGTCCGATTTCCTTCACTGGAACAAGCTTTGTAAAAGAGCCGGCCATGATCTTCTATTTTTGCCAACTATCTTTTAATTTTATTTCCTTAAAGCTCTCAAACAATCTTAAGGAAAGTTGTTAGTTTTTTATCCTATTTTTGGGATTGTATTTTTTAAATATCTTTTAAAGATATCTTTCCTAAATTATCTTTATAGATATTATATTTTGTACAATATCTTTCGTAAATTATCTTCAAAGATATTATATTTTATCTTTTAAAAATATCTTTTCAAGATTATCTTTAAAGATATTATATTTTGTACAATATCTTTTAAAGATATATTTCATAGATTATCTTTAAAGATATATTTCCTAGTTTACATTGAAGATCTCCCTTATAAATAGACCTAGTGGGGGAGATTGTTAGATAGTTCAGATTTGATATATTTCCACATATTGTGAGACTTACAACTTCGCTTAGGAAGTTTGTATTTTTAACATTTTTATTCAATAAAAAGATAGTCTTTGATTGAATCGTTATGAAGTCCTTGCTAGATTGTACTTGTGTGTGTTAATCTTTTTAAAGGTTGGTGCAACTAGTCAATCCTAGTCCCTCCTTGTGCTTGTCTTACTTAGAAGGCTTGTGTAAGGATAAAGAAGTGCGGGTTAAGGTAAGCTCTTCGTTAAGGGGTTTTGTCACATAATTGGTCAAGGTTCTTTGCGGGAATATCTTGGTTCAATATCTTCCTATATCTATCATTTATCATTCCATATTCATCTTCTTATCTTTCCATATCATCCATAATTTCGCATTCTATTGTTGATTTGAGAATTTCATTCTAGATCGGGAAACTGCGGCTTTCACCCCGCATCAACAAAGATACGAGGTTGATCATCTAGATCGTAGGTATGTGGTTGACTTGAGCTTAAGGAGGTGTGGATGTGTCAAATAGAATTTAATTGTGATTCCATGTATTCATGCAATGGCTTGCATCTTGTTGAGAAGTTTTAGCACATGGAGGACCAAAATAGTATAGCATAATACTTTTTCAAACCTTTTTTATAATTTTTATTTGTCATTTGTAAAGTAGCTTGCATAGTGTTTGCATTTCTTGGTCTTCCTCCCATTGACAAATATTATAGCAATGGGATATGACCTAATAATAAAAAGTAGTTCCATAAGTCTGATTGATCGAGCCCGTTCCGATGAGATATTAAGCTTGGTTGGCCTTCAGTCTTTCTGGAGGTTGTTTTGAGAATGAAATGAATAAATAAATGATGCGAGGCATGGCTTGATTACCCTATGAGGCTAAGCATTTACATGCTTAGGTCGAAATCTAACACAATGAATAGACAGATTACTTAACCGAAGGAGAGAAAAATTCACTACTATGTTCCACCTGATCTACGACCGTGGCTTCGCTAACGCTCGCACTGAGATTCTCACACCGTACAATTTTAAGTAAAGAAAGCTAGTGGGGCAGGCTAAGATTCTATTCGAAGTTAAATGATTCAATCTTACGCCATCTTCAACTTTTATCGAGATCCGGAGTTTTTCAAGCAAAGGTCCCATAATGATTGGGTCAACCAGGCCAGATCATAAGTTGTTCAACCATTACCCGAAGAGATTGAATGGGAGAAAACTGACATGCCACCTTCGGCACCACCTCAGATTATCGTTCAGCCCGAAAGACCAAAAGTGCTACGAGACGACAACAAGGAGAAGTTGTGTCAAAAAAGAAACAACGATTTTGAGTCGGGAAGAATAAATGTTTCATTGCGGCAAAGAAGGACATACAGGGAGAAAGTTTGTTAACCCTCCCAATTCACTAGAATCACCTAAGACCAAAACAACGGGAGGGAGACTAAGAAATGCAAACACTATACAAGCTACTTTACACACGAAAAATAAAAAAATAAAAAGGTATGAAAAAATATTATGCTATATTGTTTTGGTCCTCCATGAACTTAAATAATATATTTTTTTTGCAGGTTCAAGGTTACATGTATGATTATACTACTAACAATTTACACAATGTACTTGATGATTCATATGTTCAAAGTAAGTTTCATCCTCGGCAGGTCAATATATTTATCTGTAACAATATGATATATCTATAGTTTAATAACTTCACGTAATACACAAGCCATTTTTCATATAATAGGTTGCTTTAAGCTCTCAACTCACTGGTGCTACAAGGATGTTTGATGATGCTCTATAACTACTGGACATTTAACTACTTAAGTAGTAAATAAGAAATTTTTATTGTTATCTTCAATTTTTGCAAAATTGTGTACTCGTATGATATTTGCAATGCTCGACTCATTATGTTTCTTTTGATGTAGTTTTTGATTTAGTTTGAGTATAATTCTAAATGCGATTTTTTTCTCGAGTTACTCAATAATTGAAATGGTGTTGGTGGTTTCAATGAGTATTAAAAGCACATCAACCTAAAACACAGGTCAAAACGAAAATTATGATCATGTCTCACCATTTTGACCAACTGAGCTCTAAAATTTTCTAATCCTTATTGTCTTTTGTTTGAGTTCTAATTGATCTATTGCGCACGCAACACCTAATAACTCACAAAAACTTTATATATTATCAATTCATTACTGAAATGATCAATTACTAAACTAGGTAGACCCCTCTGATATATTAATCAACACAAAAATGTTCACATCTAATTAAATGCTCAGCTAATAAGCAAGTAACAACATACCTTTCTTTCTGAATGATTAGTTGAATTGACATCCTTTCTCATATATTCGATCCATGTGAGCATGATCAAGATAGGTAAACTTTACACACCGTGTTACACAAATTTCATGTATATTATCACAAATAGTTATAGATATATCAATAAGAATTGATTACATTATAATCTTGTTATTAAAGGATAATGAATGATACAAGCATAACAACTAAAAAAAGTACTTACTTATATGACAGATAGTGACAAAGTATGTCCTTCAACAATTGTTTGCACTTGTAGACAGAATGTACTCAGTACACAAGTGGATTTTCAATAGTTGATCATGTATCCGTTCAACCATAAAGACAAAATGTACTCAATACACAATCTTTATATGATGTGAATCGAGATATATCACTCGATGCCCTTCCAAAGCTCAACCATGGAGGTTCTTGATCGCCCTAGATCAACCTTTCAACGAGTTGTGTTTTCAACGATTCACCTTGAAACCTATACTCCCTCTCATTTCAAAATTTATCTCAAATTACCAATCAACTCTACGCCAATGACTTATAACTATCAATTGAATGAAGAGTTTAACTTAAATATGGACAAACATCGATGTTTATGCTTTCAATCAAACTGCAACACCCCGAATCCGCGGGACTCAGAGTGCCACATTGGGCTAGGATCTCACAATGGATCCTGACCCTAGCTTGACAACAAGTTCACTAGACCTTACAACATGGCACTGACAAATATAAACAAATGCAAAAAGCTGTATAAAGTGTACGACCAAAAGATAAACAACATCATAGCCGAGTATAAAAACAATCATCCTCACACAGGAGGTAACAAAAGATCATCCTCACGCAGGAGGGAAACAGAACAACTCCAAAAGACCACAACTATCCTATGTACGAGAGGTCCTCGGCCTGCCATCCTGCCAGATCACTCAGTAGCACGCCTATCCTGTAGGGCATCTACAACATGGTATAACACCATTAGCTATCCATACATATATAAGGTAATGCATAAGCACAAGGACAATAATGAAAGATAAACACATCAGCATGCTATCACACATTTACCCATTTATCATCTTTATATAATAGTCATTCACTCAAACCGTGTATATATAGATAGATTAAAGTATGTGACATGAGGACCGATACATCCCCGCCTTTGGGCCTGCTAGCTAGCTGTACTAGTATCGGTCACATAATCCGTGTACCCTATGGGAGTGGATTGCGCACTTCCTGTAAAGTTAGTATGGCCTGACGTCAGAGAACCTCATGGACTCCACGACGGGATGAAAGGGAAAGGTTATCACAGCCACGCATACGAGGCAATCAATAAAACATAGGTCGGTAATAACGACATCTCATGCTATCACAACAAACATATAACGCACACACCACTCATGAAAACACCCAATATAAGGATAGTAGCTAAGTAAGTCCTATGGACTTACCTCAATCTCGTACGAAGCTCTACCACAATCAACCTCCACTCCTGAGAGGGACACTGCCTAATAACAAGGCATAGAGATATATCAATCTCCTATCAATCAAAGGGGTCACACCTAGACCTAAGGGATCCATAGGATCATCCTCAACCTAACCTCACAACCTAATAAACCTCAAAAGGCCATACATGACATATACCAATCATAACCTCATCAAAAAACCTCCTCACACATCTAGCATGAACCTATACACTCACACTAGGAAAGGTGGGAACAGAGGCAATCTAAAGCAAGCCTAGAAGCAACACACACCTACAACAAGACCAACACAAGGGCTGGACTGCTGGTGGCCGCAGGGGTGGTTCAAGGAGGCGCTGGGGCGGACCTTGGCCGGTGCAAGGGCGGCTGCAAGTGGCGCAAGGACGGCTGCAAGTGGCGCAGGGACGGCTGGACATCAGTGGACACCAAGTCAACCCCTTCTTCACTTCTTCTCTCGATGCTTCACACCTTCTTCACTCCACATCCATACATACATTAACATACATATATATACATCAACATATGCCAATCATGGCTGGAACAAGATCCAATCTAAGGGGATCTAAACTAGATTAAGAGAAGAGAAGAAAAGATGAAAGAATGAAGGAAGAAAGAGAAGAAGGCCATGAGAATCACCAGCTGAGCTCTTCAAGAGATCAAACACAACACCACAACAACCTCAATCTGGATCACAAGGCACAACAGCAACACACATCAACATCAACAAGCAAAGCCATCCACAACTCTCATAAACTCAACAAAACTTCAAAGAAGATCAAGAAGAGATCCAAAGAGAGAAGAGAGGAGAGGATAAACGTGAAAAGGAAGAAAGGAGCTGGAGAGATGAAGAAACCCTTCATCTGAAGCAATGGGAGGCTTATAAAGGAAGCCAGCCGCAAAGCACGAGTCAAGGTCAACGAAGACGGCTGCAAACACACAGAGCCGAGGGACGGACCCTGTGAGGCGCAGGTGCGGCCCAGGCAAACCACAGGGGCGGCTTGTGGGTCATGCAAGGGCGGTTTAGGTCAAATCTAGTTCCTCAGATTACACTCTCAGTAACTCTGCAACTAGGCTCTTACATCTCACCCCCGTAAAAACAAGTTTCTTACCGAAACTTGCAAAACCTCAAATCCTCTCGGACCCATAAGCCGAGGTATAACTCTCTCTCTCTCTATCGGAGGTATCACCTCTCCGTTCAAAAGATCATAACCTATAACAATCTATAACCTCAAACATGAACGTGAAGGAATCATCAACTCCAAAAAACAGGGCCATAACGCTACCCAAAGGCATAAAGGAATCACATATCTTGCCATACTCACGAACACAAGGCATACAGGAAGCACCTCTCTAGCCAAATCATACTCATATACAACGCATGGAGGAATAACATCTCCAATGAAACTATGTCCATCAAGGTAGCATGGAGGAAAGAACCATCTCCAGCTGAATCCTAATCACACTCAGATAGCATGGAGGAAAGAACCATCTCCAGCTACAATCATACATCATGCTAGCAGATCAAGATCTAAGAAGATCGTAAATCACATCATAACTAGCATGGAATAAACACATCAAGGCATGTAAGCACATATAAGCACATAATCACATACTCACCAAGATAGCACTAAGATTTACTCATCGACCCTAGGTGCCTCTATCTCAGCATAAAACTATAGATAGTTCCAATGGATACTATCCTCAGTCTCCCATGTAGCCTCCTCATGTCCTCGTCTAGACCACTATATTCTCAGCATAGGAATGTCCTTCGAACGCAGGCGTCTCACACCTCGCTCTAGGACTGCAATAGAATGCTCAACAAAGGTGTGGTCAGGCTCAACCACCAAATCATCATAACTCACAATGTGCCTCGGATCTGGTATGCACTCCTTCAGCTGAGACACATGGAACACAAGGTGAAAATCCTCTAATCTCGGAGGCAATGCTAATCTGTAGGCTGCCCTCCCAACTCTATCCAGTATCTCAAAAGGACCGACATATCGGGGACTCAACTTCCCCTATATGCCGAAGCGTTTGACGCCTCGCGTCGGAGATACTCTCAACCAGACATGAGCTCCCACTCTTAACTCTAGAGGTCGACGCCTCCTGTTTGCATATGAATTCTGGCGACTTTGTGCAACCAACATTCTCTCTCTGATCAGCGCTACTCGAGCCATATCATCCTGAATCTTCTCTGGCGCTATCCCACTAATACTGTGCCTCATAAGGAGCCATCCTAATAGATGCATGCCAACTATTGTTGTATGGGAACTCAACTAGTGGGAGGTAATCAGAACATCCCTGTCCCCAATCCAACACACAAGCTCGCAACATATCCTCTAGGGTCTGGATGGTGCTCTCTGACTGATCAACTGCTGGGGGTGAAACACAGTCGTGAAGTGTAGACTCGTCCCTAAAGCAGTCTGAATCTACTGCCAAAATCTTGAGGTAAAGTGTCCATCTCGATCAGAGACGATCGTCCTCGGTACACCATTGAGTCTCACTATCTGTCTAGTGTACTCCTCAACCAATCTGCTCACTAGCCACGTATCTCTGATAGGAATCAAATGTGCCGTCTTTGTTAGTTTGTCAACCACAACCTAGATAGCATCAAAACTCCTACTAGGTCTCAATCTAGTCACAAAGTCCATGGAAAAGTTATCCCACTTCCACTGAGGTAATAGCAGTGGATGGAGCTCACCTCCAGTCTACAATGCTCTATCTTGACCTGCTGACAAGTCGCACACTGTGCCACAAATCTGGCTACATCGGGCTTCAGTCCTCCCCACCAATATGAACGTCTCACATCATGGTACATCTTACTCGTACCTGGATGTACTGAGTAAGGTGTACAGTGAGCCTCCTGTAAGATCCTCTGTCTTAACTCATCATCAGCAGGTACACGTATGCGGTCATGGCGCCTCATCACTCCATCTACACCCAAGGAGAACTGTGGTGCCTCTCCACGAGACATCCTCTCTCTAATCCTCATCAAGGTCGGGCAGGGCCCCTGCTTCTGCTGGATCTCATCCAACAGACTAGGTAAAACCTCTAAAGCACATAACTGGGCATCCTCATAAGGAAACTAGATGTCCAGCTCTAGCCAAGCTAGATCTCGTTGAAGCTGAGGCTGAACTGTCAGTCTCGCAATCACCTTCTCTCGAGGCGTCTTCTTGCTCAAGGTGTCAACTACAAAATTTTCCTTCCCTGGATGATACAGAATCTCAAGGTCAAAGTCCTTGATCAACTCGAGCCATCGACGCTTGCGGTTATTCAACTCCCGCTGCGTAAAAATATACTTCAGACTCTTATGGTCTGTGAAGATCTGACATGTAGCACCATACAGGTAATGTCTCTAGATCTTCAAGGCATGAACTACCGCTGCCAACTCTAGTTCGTGAGTCGGGTAGTTCTCCTCATACGTCTTCAGATGTCTAGACGCATAAGCAATCACTCTGCCTCTCTGCATCAATACATATCCCAATCCTAGCTTGGATGCATCACTGTAGACCACAAAATCATCAGAACCCTCTAGCTGTGCCAAGACAGGAGCAGAAGTCAAACGCCTCTTCAACTCCTTAAAACTCTAGGCACATTGATCAGTCCACACAAATCTGGTAGTCTTCCTCTGAAGACTCGTCAGTGGATGGGCAATCACAGAAAATCCCTCCACAAAGCGTCAGTAATATCCGGCTAGGCCAAGAAAGCTACGCACTTCCTTAACGTTCGTCGGTGTCATCCATGCAGCAACAGACTAAATCTTCGCCGGATTAACCATAATCCTATCGGCGGAGACGATGTGTCCAAGAAAACCAACCTCAGACATCCAAAATTCACACTTAGAGAGCTTGGCATACAACTCTCTATCTCTCAAAATCTGCAAAACTGTCCTCAAATGACCGGCATGCTCCTCTCTGCTACGAGAGTATACCAGAATGTCATCAATGAAGACTTCCACAAACTGATCAAGGAAATCGATGAAGATACTATTCATAAACTCCATGAAGACTGTTGGGGCATTCGTCAGGCCAAATGGCATCACTACAAACTCGTAGTGTCCATAACGGGTACGAAATGCCATCTTGTTCACATCCTGCTCCCTCACCCTCAACTGGTGATATCTTGAGCGTAAATCAATCTGGGAGAATACCGTCGCTCCCTGAAGCTGATCAATTAGATTATCAATATGAGGCAGTGGATACTTGTTCTTGATGGTCACCTTGTTCAGCTCTCTGTAATCGATACACAGTCTCAACGATCCGTCTTTCTTCCGCACGAAGAGGATAGGTGCTCCCCAGGGGGATACGCTAGGGCGAATGAAGCCCTTCTCAGCCAACTCCTCGAGTTGCTTCTTTAGCTCCAATATCTCGACAAGCGCCATACGATATGGGGCCTTTGAGATGGGTCTCGTACCAGGCTCCAACTCGATACTAAAATCCACACTCATCCGAGGCGGCAAGCTCGACGGCTCAACAAACACGTCTGCAAACTCGCAGACCACTGGGATGTCCTCCAACGCTGGACTCTCTTCATCCTTCATGGCATAGCACCAGAAGGCATCACATCCCTGTGCTATCAACCTAGCTGTTTTTACGACACTGATGACAGAGCCCGTCTTCCCAAGGTCCCAACCTCTGAAGACCTCAATCTGACCAACCTCAATAGAGACTGTAATATTCCTCGTACCAACATCTAAAACCGCACGGTGTCTACACATCGAATCCGTACCTAATATGACTTCATGCATCAATGACATGATTAAGAAGTCAACAAGCAACACACGAGTCCCTAAACGAAGGGGACAACTACGTATCTCACGGGTACCTCTAACCCGGCTACCATCAGGTAACCCTATAGTAAAGGGTATGCCCTCTATAGTAACTAAATACAAATGCTCAACACATGTATCAGAAATAAAGGAATGCGTAGCACCCATATCAAATAAAACTCTAACATGTAAACCATGAAGAAGAATGGTACTTGTAGTAGCCGGTGCAGGCGGCTCCTTTACACTCCTCAGCTCAAAAGCTCTACCTTGAGCCCCTCTAGTGTCAGTGGTACTCCCACCATGACTTCTTCCTCTACTCGGCCAGGAACAGATCCCTGAGTAGAAGGACGATCTGGGACCCTCTGATTTCCTTGTGTCTGCTGCTGAGGTGTCCTCTGACCGCCTCTTGCTACACTGGCAAGGGAAGAACCCTGCTGAGATGCAACTCCACCCTGCCTACAAAAGGCAACTCGATGACTTGGTCTACCACAGGTAAAGCAAGTCACTGGTGGCCTCACACACTCCGGTCGTATGTGTCCCGGATCACCATAGTTGGAGCACTGTTGTCCCTTATTTGTAGTCTGTGTAGACGAGGGGTAACTCTGATGTCTCTGACTCTGCCCAGAGCCAGATGCTCCTCCAACTCCGCTGGTCTGCCCAGTGCGCTACCTCTTCTCAGACCGTCCCGTCTGAGAAACCCTCCTCTGACTGGCTCTCTCTCTCTCATAAGCAGAAGCTCGGTCATGATAATCAGCCAAGGACTCACATTTGACTCCCGCCATATATGAGCGTGTTCTCTCCCTTAGTCGACGGGAGAATAGGTACACATGCTGGTCCTCAGATGGTGCAGCTAGACCCAACAAAGCTAACTTTGTCTGGAAGCGGCCGATGGCGTCTACAATCGGCACATCCTCAAAGCGGGCCTCCACAAACTCCTGCAACTTCTTCCTCCTCAGTGAGGCACGGAAAAACTGCTCTCTGATCATACTCCTCATGCGATCATAGCTGGTGGCTCTGGCTCGTACAATCCTCTACCACTGATGCGCAAGGTAACGGAATAGAGACTGAACTAGCTCTATCCGTCTGTCCTCTGGACATCTGATAGATTCTAAAGCTGTGTCTACATGTCCTATCCAAATCTCGGTCTCTAGACCAACCTTCCTAGAGAAAGGTAGCACGCCCATCGGATGGAATGCCTTCAACCAGGTATCTTGTCGAGGCCCTCTAGTCTCCCATGGGACTAGAACAGTCTCAGCAACACGTTCCGGCATAGCTGGCACCTATGTAGCTCCCTAAGACATCTCAAAATATCCTTCATGCCCCGGTAGATCTGGGGCCCGTCTGCCAACTCTAACAACCTCCTCTACACGTCTGATGTACTCTCTAAACTTTGGGCCTCTCATGGAGACACGATCCGAGTCATCAGACTGGACTCGATGTGAATGTTGTCTCCTAGATCCACCACTCCTCGTCTTTGGGACAACACTCTCAACAATCTTGTCATGTACCTTCTCCACCACTGGTGGATCAACAGTGGGAACTGGTCCCTCTCCTATCACGCTCGGAGGAAGAGGTGGTCTACCTCTACCTCGGCCTACAATAGGAGTAGCTCTAGTCCGAGCCATCTGCGGGGTATGCACTCATAAATTATAAGGCTCTATATAGGTCATATGTATATATATATAACACATATACAAACATAATCCACAATACATATGTATATATCTATACTGCAGAGATCCATAGCAGAGGTGGCGACTTCTCGTACATTATATCCTAAAACCATACTTGAAAACCAAAAATCTTTTGAAAACGTCAGACCCCTTTTGGGTTCTGTTTGTTTTACCTATCAAACCTCATTGTACCTTACAACATGGCTCTGACAGATATAATACAAATGCATAAAGCTGTATAAACTGTACGACCAAAAGAAAAACAACATCATAGCCGAGTATAAACAACAACATCCTCACACAAGAGGTAACAAAAGATCATCCTCACGTAGGAGGGAAACAGAACAACCTCAAAAGACCACAACCATCCTATGTACGAGAGGTCCTCGCGGTCTGCCACCTTGCCAGATCACCCAGCAGCACGCCTATCATGTAGGGCATCTACAACATGATATAAGGCCATTAGCTATCCATACATATATAAGGTAATGCATAAGCACAAGCACAATCATGAAAGATAAACACATCAACATGCTATCAGAAATTTACCCATTTATTGTATAATAGTCATTCACTCAAATCGTGTATATATAGATAGATGAAAGTATGTGACACGAGGACAGATACATCCTTGCCTCTTGGCCTGCTAGCCAACTGTACTAGTATCGGTCACACAATCCGTGTACCCTATGGGAGTGGATTTCTCCCTTCCTATAAAGTCAGTTTGGCCTGACGTCAAAGAACACCCCAAACTCCACGGCGGGATGAAAGGGAAAGGTTTTCACAACCACGCATACGGGGCAACCAATAAAACATAGGTCGGTAATAACGACATCTCATGTTATCATAGCAAACATATAACGCACACACCACTCATGCAAACACCCAATATAAGGATGGTAGCTTAGTAAGTCCTACGGACTTACCTCAACCTCGTACAAAGCTCAACCACAATCAACCTCTGCTCTTGAGAGGGACATTGCCTAATAACAAGGCATAGAGATATATAAATCTCCTATCAATCAAAAGGGTCACACCTAGACCTAAGGGATCCATAGGATCATCCTCAACCTAACCTCACAACCTAATAAACCTCAAAAGGCCATACATGGCATATACCGATCATAACCTCATCAAAACACCTCCTCACACGTCTAGCATGAACCTATACACTCACACTAGGAAAGGAGGGAATAAAGGCATCCTAAAGCAAGCCTAGAAGCAACAAACACCAGCAACAAGACAAACACAAGGGCTGGACTACAGGTGGCCGCAGGGGCGGTTCCAGGAGGCGCTGAGGCGGACCTTGGTCGGCGCAGGTGTAACACCCCAAATTTTACAACTCATGGAGTTACTGGTTAGGACCGCACAGTGGGTCCCGACCTTAGTTTGACAACAACTTAACAAGATCTTACAACAAGGCACAGATAAGGAAAACCAGAAATCATAAAATAATTCTTAACAATGTATAAATGTGACCAGAACAACTAACAGCCGGAAAACGTAATATAACAAAGTACGGAAAGAACGAAAGGAAGCAAGGTCCAACTGAAAATCCCACAAATGAAGAAACTGCAAAACGTCCTAAAGTACGACACCCCGGCTGACCACTACCATCCGGATCACTCGGCATCTGCTCTAACCTGTGGTAAATCTACACAACATAACAACCGTTAGCTAACTATCCAAATATAAGTAGAATGACAACAACACAAACACAAGCAGAAACAAAAATTAAACAAACATCATGCTGGCACTCAACCGTTTATTATCTATTATTTAAGTGATTCATCTTATTCAATTTACAGAGTTGGCACGAGAGCTATTAACAGTTCTCGCCTCCATTCCTTATCCAACTGGGTGTAGGTCTAGCTGACCTCCGCCGGTAGCATCACTACAAACCGAGTATGGACTAGTCCCTAAAGAAACCCCCAGCGCTCGCAAGCTAACTGAGCAGAATGCCACCGCCCGTTACTCTTAGGCCAAGTATAGGTCGGTAAATATCTATCACAACCTATAACTCTAAACATCTCAATCACACACCACTATCATCATTCATGCTCATATTTAGAAATCAGCTAAGTAAGCCCAAAGGACTTACCTGGTATAAAGCTCGACTCTCTGTAAACCAAACTCGCTCTGTAAACTGTAGCAACTCAGTTGCCTGTCAAAGGAGATAAGTGCATTAGCACACTCCCACGTAGTTAGAAGTCTAAGACTTCTAAGATAGAAGAACGTAGTAAGACATAACTAGTTATAGTACTAATTTAGGGTAAAATGACCATTTTACCCTTGGTTCCGAAACTCCCAAAATTTCCAACATTCATGTCTAAACTCCTATTTGAGATTCTAAAAACATATTCTAACTCTTAAGGTTTAGTTTGGGTATAAATCGGCATCTTTCTTATTTTCCTATTTTTCGAAGGATCGTAAAGGTCTAACTTCGGGTTCAAATATAAAATTCGTAAAAGCTTATAAAAATTCCGAACTCATTCTCTAGATCATCTATGCTGTTCCGTCTACCCTTAGGAGCAAGAATTTCTCAAAACTGTTCATCCATTATTTTTATAAAAATTCTCAAAGTTGGCTACTCCATTCATAATTTCTATACTTAGCTAAAATTCTAAGGTTTACAAAAAAAAACTGTTTAACTACCCTACTTTGAAAGCTTATAACTTCTAATCCGACCGTTCATTTCTTCTCAAATTTTAATATACTAAACTACATATATCCCTCTATCATCTATCAAAATTTCAACGGTGGATCTTCATTCAAACTCTCAAACATCAGTCGACAAACTAGGCAGTTTCTACAAAAGAACGAGTAGGATAAAATTCTGGACATAGTGAGTTTAGGGGATCCTAGGTTCGATATACACTGTCCACTATTCTGCCTCATCACACCTACTCTCATCGCTTCTACGTTCCATCCATGGTGACACTCTTCAACCTATACATCTATCGATTAAAACTAAAATGCACATAGAATAAGTAGTAGAGGGTTCTTTATTTACCGGGCTGTAGTGGAGCAGAGAAAGGTCCTGCCACTGCTCGAGGCTGGTTTCACTGTAGGCTATGGGACGGCTCCTTAAGCCTTGTTGTGCACGCTGAAATGGGTACAATTAAGGGCTTGTACACTAAGACAGTAGGGAAAGGAGGAGGGACTCGTCGGCTGGCCTTACCCGCTGGATAGAGAGGTATGTTACAGCCAAAAGTGAGGAGAGTCTGCTGCTTATTAGGTCTGTAACAATAGATCCAAGCGGCCGTGTTAAACTCAGGTCTAGACGGATATTCAAGAAGATGCTCACCCGAGACAAAAATAAGGTAACAGAAGAAGACGTTACTCACCCGTACAGATTGGAGCTTGAGGTAAACGATTTCCAGAACTGAAAGATCGAAGTTCCTGTTGTCGCCTAGGCTGAGGGTCGAAAATAACAATTCTTCTGCAGGGCTGGAACTTGCAGTTTATCCGGATCTGGACAGACGAAGAGCGTGGGGAAGGACTCGATACAAATCTCAGAATGGCGTGAATCTGGACAGAATGAATGTGTGATTGTATGCTGAACAGAAGGTGATTTTTCTTCCTAAAATAGCGGTTGTTACGTGGGAGTTTAAGGGCAATTAATTGCTGCTGATCATCATCTTCCAGCTGGGCTTGAATTTTCGTTGGGCTGAAGAAGGCAAGGAGCCGCTCCTTCCTGGGATGGATCAGGCGCTGGAACATAGGTAGGCGACTGTTGGTTGAGCTTGGCGCTGGGCTTCCTGGCAAGCTGCTGCTGCTGGGCTGGGCTCTGGCTGAAGAATGTAAGGCAGAAACTGGGCTGTAGAAACTGGATCCGCTGGGGCTGAAGATGGGTAGAAGCTGAGCTGCAGATGGACTAGAATTGCTGAAGCTGGCGAGTTTCTGGGCTGGGCAGGCGCATGGAAACAACAGCCCATACTAGTCGCAGTCCGGAAACAAGATCCCGATACATGGATGTACGGAATAGACGGATACGGATTATGTTACAGTTTAGGATTGGCTATAAGAATCCTATTATTTTATGTAAAGATAAGCTATATAAAATGATAAACTTTTGAAAAGATTCTATCATTTTATGTGAAGAAAAGCTACATAAAATGATAAATTTTATAATAATTTGTCTACTAAGTAGATGGATATGGATCAACTGATCGAGACCGGGTTCGTTACAGAAATAAACGGAATAAAAATTCCGGATATTACAGTAGGGGCGGTTGCAAGTGGCGTAGAGGCGGCTGGACAGGAGTGGACACCAAGTCAACCCCTTCTTCACTTCTTCTCTCGATTCTTCACACCTTCTTCACTCGACATCAATACATACATAAACATACATATATATACATCAACATATGCCAATCATGGCTGGAACAAGATCCAATCTAAGGGGATCTAAACTAGACTAAGAGAAGAGAAGAAAAGATGAAATAATGAAGGAAGAAGGAGAAGAAGGCCATGAGACTCACCAGCTAAGCTCTCCTAGAGATCAAACACAACACCACAACAACCTCAAGCTGGCTCACAAGGCACAACAGCAACACACATCAACATCAACAAGCAAAGCCATCCACAACTCTCATAAACTCAACAAAACATCAAAGAAGATCAAGAAGAGATCCAAAGAGAGAAGAGATGAGAAGATGAACGTGAGAAGGAAGAAAGGAGCTGGAGAGATGAAGAAACCCTTCATCTAAAGCAATGGGATGCTTATAAAGGAAGCAAGCCGGAAAGCACGAGTAAAGGTCAACGAAGACGGCTGCAACCACACAGAGCCGCAGGGGCTGACCCAGTGAGATGAAGGTGCGGCCCAGGCAAACCGCAAAGGCGGCCTCTGGGTAACACAGGGGCGGTTTAGGCTAAATCTAGGTCCTCAGCATACACTCTCAACAACTCCGCAACTAGGCTCTTACACAAACAAGCATCAAACTGCTCACGTTGCCGGAGGTTGACCTTACAACAATTCAGTTCTCTTTCATCTCTTACATCTTCCATGGCTTCCGGACAAGAGAGCTTGTTTCAATTGTTTTCCATTTTTGTGAGGCATAAGCAAGTGAATGTTCTCACTTTACTCTTTCTTTTCTTTTCATTTTTATCTTCTTTTCCCTCACTTCCCGATGAATCTATGTACTGTTTCTTCTTTACCTTTTCTTAATTCTTGTTATTCACATTAAATGTTTTTCTTTTGTTACTTTTATGATTTTTAATGGACTAGTGTTACTTTTAATGGGATTTGAGCGAGTAAGTGGCATAAAGAAAACAGAATGATATTAATGTTGGATATTTAAGCTAAGTCTTCATTGTAACCGTTAAGCTTGTCTTGAGATAAGGTGCAATGAGTTGTTCACATGTGTCACTACGGGTTGGTTTTCGGGATTCAAGCCAAGTGATCGGCACTAAGAGAAACTAGTATTATAAGTGCATTCGAATCAAATAAAGGGTGATTCACGACAAAGTCAACTTGTGCCAGATTTTAGAAGGCCGGCATTTGAAGCTTTTTAGCCACATTTTCTCGGTACACCTTTGGCTCTTAGGCTTTTTATTGGTGATGACATGATTTATGACACTAGTTTAGACACTCTTTTAGATAGTTTTCCTTTCCATTCATGCATGTTTCTGCATTAGTTTGTGACGTTTACGCTCAATTCATCCATATTGTCGAAATAGACGTCTACACGAGCTCTTATCGTTTTTGTAGGTATTTTGGGGAGCTTTTGGAACATAATCAATATATTAGAGGATCATCCTTGTGGTGGCACACATCCGGACTCTTTAATGAGCAAGCTAGGAGCAAAGGAGAACACAAAAGACCTTATTGGTGCATGCCTTGCACCAATTCAAGACTTGGTGATCCAAGGAAGGCTTCTGGTGCAGAACCACGGCCCAGAGGGCATTTCCACGCCCGTAGTTTGGGTGTTTTGCCCGTGGTTTCTGTTTGGACAACTTTGACACTTCTCACACGATTTCTTTGTCCGACCCTTGCTTTTTGGTGGAGTACATAAGTGGTTTTGCAGGCTGTTTTTAGGGGATCTGCCAGACCTTTTTGACCTATCTTCTCCCCAAGAACTCGCTTCCATTGTAGCTTCTCTTCCAAGCACCCTTGGGGGTATTCTTGGGAGAGGTTAGTGATAGGTGATGGAATCACTATCATTTAGGGTAGTTTTTAGAGTCTTTTTATTGCATTAGTGTCGGTTTATGCTACTAACTCCTTGGTCCAGCAGAAGAAGATCAAAAGAAGCTAAGGAGTTATAAGCACTTAGGAGTAAAGATCGATCAAGATGCAAAGTTTCTGTTGCTCCATCGCCCCCGCGGGCCCTTGCAGCCGCCCCAGCGGGTGACACTTCCCACTGAAGAGCTCCCAACACCTTCATCAGCGCCGGCCAAGATGTAGATCACCGCCCCTGCGCCACCCATCGGCGCCCCTGCGGTGACTTGCCCGGACAAGACGAAGGACAGCTCCCTTGCGCCTCCCACTGCGCCCTGCCTGCGCCTCGCCTTGGGAGTTGGAAGGCGAAGAGTCTGTGTCACCGCCCCTGCGTTGGCCTTAAGGCGCCCCTGCGTTGGCCTTAAGGCGCCCCTGCGCCTTGACATCAGAAACGTCAGGAAGGTGAAAGGTCAGACGTTGAAGTGCATTAAAGATCCGCCCCAGCGGAGCTGTGTAGCCGCCCCAGCGGAGCTGTGTTGCCGCCCCAGCGGTTATGAAGAAGATCAACCGATTTTGCCTAAACCGCCCCTGCGGGTCCTGAAGGCCGCCCCTGCGGTTTAACGCCAGAAGCTTTGCTCCGGCTGTTTACACCACCTTTATGGCATTAAAGGTTGCTGTTTTAGGCCGGCTATTTACTACTAATTAAGTGTCTTTTGTAGTATAAATAGTCCATGGCTAATTGCTAGAATCATCCATGCTTTTCCCCACAAAATCCATTTTAGACTTGAGTTTTCCATTGTAATGAGTTGCTAACTCCCTTACTACATTGGGTTGGTTTGAAGCTGCTTTGTTGCTTTGGTTGTAAGTTCTTTTAATATAAGTTTTTATTCAGTAATGCTTTGTGTTTCCTTGATCTCCATTGATTAATTGCATGTTAACTATTACTTGAGATTGATCACCTTAGGTTCTAAAGTGCATGTAAACAACTAGGATTAATAGGTTCCGGGTTCGGGTCTTTAATCTAGTAGCAACTTTACGTAATAACGGGTTGTAATTACTTAAAGAAAAGGAACACAAATATAAAGATAAGTTTAACGGTTTTAATCTTCTTTTTATATCCCTTAGTCTTTGTTTGAATGCTAACTTAGTATTTATTCTTGTAGGTTTACGGAACTTTAATAGGTTAAGTTGTGTTGATGCCGGTTGGCTCAACACATATGTATGATCGAGACGGGAGATTACTTAAAAACTTGTAAAAGGTATACACCAAAGTAGCAATTGCATGCTTAGAATCAACCTAGTGTAGATTCACCCATTATTGTCTTATTTGTCGTATTAATCGTTTTCAAAAGTTTTTGTGAATCAATTCAACCAAAACTCCCCCTATGTGTCACTTGTCATTATAATCGATAACTGCATCTAAAACACCTCAACTCTCTTGAGTTCGACCCTTACTTAATCAGTATACTTGTTCTTAGTGCTAAGTCGGGATTTACTTTTGATTGGGTATAGACGACCATAGAAATACCCCCTGTCAATTTTTAGCGCTGTTGCCGGGGAGTTTTTGTGTTTTATTGTTATTATTGATTATTGGTTTGAACCATTTTATGGTTCAAACCCGTGCTACTAATTCCGGCCTTGCTTCTTTTGATCCAGAAATTGAGAGGACGCACATCCGGCAACAAAGACAACAACTACAACCAGAGATGGCTGACCGTACTCTTCGTCAACTTACGCAGCCCACTTTGGCTCAAAACCCTCTTGCGTTCGCTATACCGGCACTAGGGGAATGAGTCAACTTTGAGCTCAAACCGGGCCTTATTCACCTACTTCCATCCTTCCATGGGCTAAGTGGTGAAGACCCCATCAAGCACCTTGGGAAGTTCCACACCGTTTGTATGAGCATGAAGCCGGCCAACATTACCGAAGAACAAATCAAGATGAGGGCATTCGGCTTCACACTCAAGGATTCGGCAGATGATTGGTATTACCACCTTCCACCCGGGAGCATTGACACTTGGGAAAACCTTCACAAAGCGTTTTTGGAGAAATACTTTCCAGCTAAAAAGGCCAATAGCTTGAAGAAAGCTATAAGCAACATCGAGCAAGAGGCAACCGAAACTCTCTACGAGTACTTCAAAAGGTTTGCACGCCTCTGATCCAACTGTCCTTTCCATGGATATTCAACTCAAGATCTAGTCTTGTACTTGTACAACGGCTTGCTAGACAATGAAAGGAGGATCGTCGATGCGGCTTGCGGAGGTAATATTCTTAACTCTACTCCTGACCTTAGTTTGGAAAAGATACAGGAACTAGCGGAAGGGACTCGGAACTTTGGAAAGACCCCGGCTAAGAAAGGAGTTCATGCCGTGAGTTCCGGGAAGAACGAGATTTCCACCGAGCTAGCGGAACTGAAGGAAATAGTGAAGAGGCTAACACTTATGGGAACACCGCAACAGCTAAAAGCTTGTGGAGTTTGTGCTGACCCATATCATCCAACGGACATGTGCCCACAAGTTCAAGATGACGATGCTGAAGTAAACGCAATGGGTTATGGGCATCCACAGTAGCAAAGTCTTAGGAACGATCCCTATGCACAGAATTTCATGCCAAGTTGGCGTGACCAATAGAATTTTCGTTGGAGGGATCAACAAAACCAACAACAGCAGCCCCGCCAAGGTAAGTATCACTCAACTGAAGATATGCTACAGGTTTTGACTAAACACTTTGCTACTCATGTCCAAACAACTAAATCAAGCATCAAGAACCTTGAGAAACAGGTTGGTCAAATGGCGGAAGCCATTACAAGAATTGAAACTAGGGCCTCCGGAGGATTACCGTCGCAAATGGTCATAAACCCAAAAGGCAAGCAGGAAGAGATCCAAACATAGAGGAAGAGTCCTTACGTCGAGCCAACGACGTAAAACAAAGACGCTAATTCGGGAGGCAACCCGAAGGAATAAGAAGAGGAGCTTCTGTCAAGAAAACCGCCCCTGCGGCTCTAAGTCCCGCCCCTGCGGCGACACCCCTGGCAAGCGCCACCCCCAGCGTTGGGCCTGCGTCTGCTCACGTAGGTCACCGCCCCCGCGGTGCCAACCCTACGCCCCTGCGACGGCCACCCTTGACACGCACCCTCAGATCCGCCCCCGGCGTTGAGGCTGCGTACCCCCCTCTCTTGTCACCGCCCCCGCGGCGACACACACCGCCCCTGCGGTACAGTTAAGGAAAGAAAAAAATATACACTTCCCAAAAATAACCTACATCTACCACCTTCCCCACCCCCTCTCCATTCACTCTGCAAAACCTAACCGCTCACCCCCCTACGCCCTTGCGCCCTCCAGCACCTCATCACCACCACCTCGACGCGCCCCCTGCGCCACCTCCGGCAACCCAGCAGCGCCACCCCTTCCTGCAACCACAAATAATATCAACCACATACACTCACCCCTTCTCCCCACTCCCCTGTCCCACCTCCGGCAACGTCTGCGACAGCAAGGAAGACGTCGGAGAAGCACAATCGCCACCACCTTCGTCAAACAGCCAAAATCTCCCTTCTGCTCTTCGACCGCCCCAGCGCCTGCAAGCTCCCGGCCCTGCGCCTGTTGCAGCTGTCCCTGCGTAAATCACGACAGAAGGTTCGCCTCTTGATCAAATTGCTGAACTTTCTAACTTTTTACTTGATCAATTGCAAGAGATGGGACCACAAAGGAAATACAAGTTGATGGAAGGTGAGAAGGACCGGTACAGGATTGCTCAAAGCCGGGAGGTGCATGCAACCCGGTTCCTTGATGCTTCAACCTTGGAAAATATAGGGATGTTGGAAAGTATGCAGGAATTCCTTAACAATGCCGGCTTAGGTGATTTTCTGATAAAGAGCGCTCCAACACACCCCGACCTCACCAGACAGTTCATAGCAACATTCAAAATGGAGACGGAAGACCAACTGTGTATAGGTGTTTCATTCAAGTACAACAAGAGGAAGTACACGTTGGATTACACTAAAATACAAGAGGCATTGGGAGTGACATTGCAGCTTCCGATGACTGGATGGAACCCATTCCGACACCGGATCTGTTGGAGTTTTGGCAAGCCGCTACTAGGTCAGAGTTTCATACAGGGGGTGAATACTCCAACAAATTCACTCACACCTGTTTAAGGCTCATCTCTAAGGTCCTCATGAGTGTCTTTTGTGGACACAAGGAAGAGAATAAGGTCGCTTTTAAGGACCTTCCACTGCTATATGCTTGTCTCTCCAACGAATTTGTGCCGGATTGGGCACATCTCTTCTTCACCGCTCTAAAGCGGATTAGGAGGAATGAGCCTCGTGGCATAGTGGGAGGAGGTATCATTTCACTACTAGCTGCACGTGTGATGGATCTTCCTCCATTGGAAGAAGGTTTGGAGGCACCCTTATACAATGAGGGGTTATTGAGGAGGTGCAGGCTCCTCAAGATAGATGGGGGACATCGTTTCTGGATCTCCCTTGCAGATGGGAGTAATCTCACATATTTGCCCCGCCGACTCCCCTTGGGAGAAGAGCTCTCCAACCTATATGTACCGGCTGACCCTGTCCCTCCGAGACGACCTCACGTTGATATTGTTGGGAGGTACGCAACCGGCTCTATCAGGGCCCACCACACTGATGAGGAGATGCCGACGGCGGGACACGATAGTCAGACCATGGAGAGTGTGCAGGCTCAGATGGCTGCTTTGACTACACAACACCAGGCATAGCAGACAGAGTATCAGCGGTCCATGCTTGAGCAGCAGCAGGCGTGGCAGTCCAGCTTCGCCTCCTCCATGACCACCCACTTTGACCGCCGTCAGGATGCTTGGCAGGCGGCTCATCGGCAGCAGTTGGAGACTCAGCAGCTAGCTTGGCAGGCTAGCTATGAGACTTCATTTCGAGAAAGGATGGAGGCTCAAGAGGACCAGATTGACACCCTTCACCGCCGGCAGTAGCACTTCTTCCGCCATTTCCCGTACCCACCGGAGGAGGGTCCTGGTGGTCCATCCGGACCACCCCAGTGAGGGGTACATTTCTTTCCCTTCTCACATTTATCTTTGACTCATTTTCACTTTGAGGACAAAGTGCACTTCAAGTACGAGGGAGGGATATATATCATTGCTTGTACAGTTTGTTAGTTGTTTTTGACATTTTTGTTTTGCATTATTGAAATCAGTTTGAAAAAAAAGAGAAGAAAAGAAAAAAGCCAAAGAAATGAAAAAGGCATGAAAATCCTTGGATAAACCGAAAACCCGAAAGGGCGGTTTAGGTAAAAAGAAGGTAGTCCGACCAACCTTAGGTTGGTGCAAACATGGACTTGAGGGATGTGAGCTTAAGAAAGAAAAGAAGAAGAATGGCAAGGTGAAAACCCGAAAGAGCGCCTTGGCAAGATGAGCAACACCGAGTGTAGGTTTCCCTTCCGGCATTTTGGCGACATAAGAAGGGGAGTCATAAGGAGGTTGTCCGGGTAGGCCACTCTTGGAGCGATAAGGATGGTAGTATCTTCTTTTTCTCACATTTCCTCTCTTTTTCCTTCTTTCTTTCTTGGTTTTTTCTCTTGTTTTCCATTATTTCTCTTTCTTTCCCTTGCTTCCTGAGACCTTGAGTCTAATGGCTGTCATTTGTTTTACTCGGGACGAGTAAAAGGTCTAAGTATGGGGGAGTTTGATAGGTGATGAAATCACTATCATTTAGGGTAGTTTTTAGAGTCTTTTTATTGCATTAGTGTCGGTTTATGCTACTAACTCCTTGGTCCAGAAGAAGAAGATCAAAAGAAGTTAAGGAGTTATAAGTACTTAGGAGTAAAGATCGATCAAGAAGCAAAGTTTATGTTGCTCCACCGCCCCCGCTGGCCCTTGCAGCCGCCCCAACGGGTGACACTTCCGACTGAAGCGCTCCCAGCACCTTCATCAGCGCCGGCCAAGATGCAGATCACCGCCCCTGCGCCACCCATCGGCGCCCCTGCGGTGACTTGCCCAGACAAGACGAAGGCCAGCTCCCCTGCGCCTCCCACTGCGCCTTGCTTGCGCCTCGCCTTGGGAGCTGGAAGGCGAAGAGTTTGTGTCACCTCCCCTGCGTTAGCCTTAAGGCGCCCCTGCGCCTTGACATCAAAAATGTCAAGAAGGTGAAAGGTCAGACGTTGAAGTGCATTAAAGATCCGCCCCAGCGGAGCCGTGTAGCCGCCCCAACGGTTATGAAGATGGTCAACCGATTCTGCCTAAACCGCCCCTGCGGGTCTTGAAGGCCGCCCCTGCGGTTTAATGTCAGAAGCTTTACTCCGGCTGTTTACACCACCTTTATGGCATTAAAGGTGGCTGTTTTAGGCCGGCTATTTACTCATAATTAAGTGTCTTTTGTAGTGTAAATAGTTCATGGCTGATTGCTAGAATCATCCATGCTTTTCCCCACAAAATGCATTTTAGACTTGAGTTTTCCGTTGTAATGAGTTGCTAACTCCCTTGCTACATTGGGTTGGTTTGAAGCTGCTTTGTTGCTTTGGTTGTAAGTTCTTTTGATATAAGTTTTTATTCAGTAATGCTTTGTGTTTCCTTGATCTCCATTGTTTAATTGCATGTTAACTATTACTTGAGATTGATCACCTTAGGTTCTAAAGTGCATGTAAACAACTAGGATTAATAGGTTCCGGGTTCGGGTCTTTAATCTAGTAGCAACTTTAAGTAATAACGGGTTGTAATTACTTAAAGAAAAGGAACACAAATATAAAGATAAGTTTAACGGTTTTAATCTTCTCTTTATATCCCTTAGTCTTTGTTTGAATGCTAACTTATTATTTGTTCTTGTAGGTTTACGGAACTTTAATATGTTAAGTTGTGTTGATGCCGGTTGGCTACACATATGTATGATCGAGACGGGAGATTACTTAAAAACTTGTAAAAGGAATACACCAAAGTAGCAATTGCATGCTTAGAATCAACCTAGTGTAGATTCACCCATTATTGTCTTATTTGTCGTATTAATCGTTTTCATAAGTTTTTGTGAATCAATTCAACCAAAACCCCCCCTTTGTGTCACTTGTCATTATAATCGATAACTGCATCCAAAACACCTTAACTCTCTTGGGTTTGACCCTTACTTAATCACTATACTTGTTCTTAGTGCTAAGTCGGAATATTTCTTTTGATTGGGTATAGACGACCATAGAAATACCTCCAGTCAGTTAGTGTAGATTTTAGTTTTGTAGTGAGATTTGAGTGATTTTGAGTGAGGTTTCCATTGTTGACAACTTGGAGCTGCATCTTGGGCCCTTTGTAAGACTTGGTAACTTCTATTCTAGCTTTGTAATGTCTTTTCTTTGGTTCATTCTTCATTATCTAGCTATGACTTGCAAGCATGGTCTATTTATGAAGTTTGATCTAGATTTGTATGTTGTTGGCTGGATAGTTGTGATTCTAGGTTGAAGGAATGATGTTTATGCTTTGGACTATGATTGTATGGACTTGCATGTTAGCTTAGGATGGATTTGTGTTCGAAACACTAACTCAGTATAAATTCACGGCATGTTCTTCATGGTTCCACGGCCGTGATTTCCATGATCCACCCGTGGTTATGTTTTGTTGTACTTATATTGATGAATCTAGATGCTAGGATGTAAATGTGTTGAAATCCTAGTGTTTGTTGAGCCTAATCTAGCTTAGGGTGACCTAATGTTAGCAACCTTTTTGAAGAATGAGACTTACCCGGTAATTTCCTTTCTTAGATACATAAGATGATGAACTCTAGGTAGTAGTGAGCCAAAAAAGCCGCTATTGGATTGAGTGTGCTAGGATCGTTGCCTAAGACTTACCTTTTTCAAGACTTACCCGGTAAGGAGGGGTTTGACCCTTAGGTAGTGGCCGGTTTGTGTAGAATTCCCGTCCTTAGGTTCCATGAGACTTACCCGGTAATAGGACCTTAGGTTCGAGACTAGTGGAGCATGAGACTTACCCGGTAATTGCTCCCATTAGAGAAACACCCAACTCCGAACAACCGCAGCTTTCCTTTGATCTTTAGAAGCATGAGTCCATTGTCATAATCGGAATTCCGAATCTCTAGAATCCGCATTTCTTACCACTTATCACATATCTTGTGTTTGTGTGTTTGTTTGCTTGTTTGTGTTGCACATTTTGTGATCCTTGTTTGATCACCCAAAACCCAACAAAAAATATTGTGCTTTGCACTTTCTTTAGTCCTTATCTCATCTTAGTTTAGATTTGCAATATCTTTGATCATTGGATGATTTGATTTCACCTCAGTTCTTGTGTTCGACCTCGGAATACTTTTCTTCCTACAAAACGATCCGTACACTGCGGGTTTCACTAGGTAGTTTAGGATTTTAGATCAAGTTATAAATTTAAGACTTTGTTTGTGCATGTTTTGGCCGAACGAGTTCTTCGCACTCTTGTCTTGGATTTGTGTCGTACATTTCTAGCGTGACAATTGGCTAAAGAATATGTGGCTAAAAATTGGGAGCAATCCAAGCTCAAATGCTGAGTGAATGATAATGAAGCAGCTAGTGAGCTTCTTTAGGAGCTACACTATCTTGAACTAAGACAATGAGTATTTGTGATTCTTTGAGCTTACCCTAACTATATTAAAAGTGAATAAAGTTCATTGGAAGTGTTTGGACCAAGAAAAATAAGCTAGATCTAAGCTAGCTCCGGGGAGCGGTTTTGGGCTCCCTGTGTGTAGGGGTGTTCAAAAAAGATCCAATCCGCCAATAACCCGACGATCCGACTAGAGGATGTTCGACTTTTAAGCGATCCGACGGAAATCTATCCGTATCCGCTCTGATCCGGAAAAAAATTTCGGATATACGGATCGGATACGGATCGAGTTTTTTTCAACTCGTATATCCTTTGTACGAGAATATGAAAATTATTTATCAAGATATTATACAAAAGTTGCATTAGTTGAGTTTGTGGGAAGCATAACAACTATTTTTGTACCTTTCAATAGGACTCCAGTTCGAACCTCCAGTCCTCCCTTAACCAAAAAAATTTTGAATTTTTTTTAAGTAATAAAAAAAGAAACTCTAAATAAGGATACAAGATTATATCGTGTAATCCACCTTTACTTTTCAGTTTTCACCGCCTCTCTCTCTCGAAGACTTAAAAGCGACAATCACGCTTCCCTCATGCTTCTGAGCTTCTCTTATCGGCTCAGAGTCTCAACCACTCTTTTCTACTCAAAGAGTAAACCCTAGATCGTGGTTGCTTCTAGCCTTCCGATGCCGCTGCGCCGCTCTGATTCTGGGCTGCTTCTGCCTTCTTTTCCATCACGAGTGGATAGGATTGCTTCTAGCCCTTTGATGTCGTCGCCGCCGCTTTGATTTCGGGTTGCTTCTACCTTCTTCTCCATCATGCTCGGTGGGATTTCGGGGTTGCATTTTCTTGCCACATTCTCTCTTTTCTACTAAGACGAGTAAACCCTAGATCGGGGTTTCTTCTAGCCTTTTGGTGCCGCCGCCACCATTTTGGTGCTTCCGCCACTTTGAATTCTGGTTTTCTTGTGATTCTTCCACTCTCTCGAAACCCTAGATGACTTGGTCTATTTTGCCTCGTTCGCTTGGATGTCTACTTCACTCGCCAGTCGGATATGCTCTATTATCAAATGGATTTTGTTTTGCAATCAAATTTGGTGTATTTCACCTTGTTTTGATTCACTTGTATATGATTCGTAAGCTGGAATTGGATATTATGTATGTTGATTGTTATTGCAGTAGTTTTTACAGTTTGATGATTTGGTTCAACTTTTTATTTAGGATTTTTCCTCTTGGTGTCATCAATTTTTGGACTTTTCTCTTGCTATCCACTAAGTTTCAAAATTCCTTTTGGCGTCCTCAAGGTTTCATTTATTTCCTCTTTATACCCATTCTTAATATATTACATTAAAATTCATTAAAAAAATAATTAAAAAATTAGAAAAATAAATTTAAAATAGATTATCACCTCATTAAATTTAATTGATAAATTTACAACATAAATAGTTTATATATATTTTTTTTATTTTTGAAATAAATATATTTTTTATTTTTAAATTAAAATATTTTTTACTTTTGACTTTGGATTTAAAATATATATATATAATTAAATAAAAAACATTTTTTTGAAACTTATTTAAGAGTCTAAAGAATTAAAATATAATAAATTTTTTTTATTTTGAATTTAAATTTTATATAATTTATATTAATTCGAAAATTTTATTAAATTATGTTTTTATCAATTTTAAGATTATGGAAAAGTATATTATAAAAAATAAAAAAATTAACACATAAAAAATAATATTGTTATTTTCAAATTAAAATAAATTATAGAAATTTAACTTAAAAGAATACTATATGTTTAATTTTTTGGACTCTTAAAAAATTTTAAAAATTAATTTTAAATTTTTTAACTAAATATTATTAACGTAAATTATATATATATTTTTTAAATCGAAAGTAAAAATTTTAAAAAAAAATTAATTCAAAAATAAAGAATATATTTATTTCAAAAAATAAAAAAATATATATAAAAGTTATTTATAATAAATTTATAAATTAAGGTCATAATCTATTTTAAATTTATTTTTTTAATTTTTTAATATTTTTTAATGAATTTTAATGTAATATATTAAGAATGGGTATAAAGAGGAAACAAATGGAACCTTGAGGGTACCAAGAGGAATTTTGAAACTTAGTGGATATCAAGAGGAAAAGTCCAAACCTTGATGGTACCAAGAGGAAAAATCCTTTTATTTATTGTAATAAGTTCTTTTTTTAAAAAAAGCTAATGATGCCAAAATTTTTCGACCTCGGATCATCCTTATATCTAAGTCGGATATCCGTTCCATTTTATTCTCTCGGATTGGATATCCGTCAACTTTTGGATCAGATCCGGATTTCAACTTTTTCATAATTTTTTCCCGGATATTCGGGAATGAACAACTCTATCTGTGTGGGCCTCGGGCCTTACAACGGATTCAAGACCCATCTTCCAAGTAATTTCTCTGCAACTTCCATAAATGTTTTTTTGTGGTTATAACTTCCCAAACCCGTGTTTCCCTATGCTTATAAAAAGGATAGCCATTTGCACTTATTTCACATTCGTTTTTGCAACAATAAAGGTTTTAGTTCCATTGTTTGACATTGGATAAGCCTTATTATACCTTGTTTGCAAAACTCGAAAGTTTAGTATAGTTCCTTTGTATTGACAAAGGATAATATCCATCTTAGTTTTGTTTTGTATTCACGAAACCTAGGAATACCCTTTCTTACAAAGTAAGACAAGTAAGTCACTTACTTAGTCTTTTTGACGTGTAACGTTTTATCCCACTAAGGTATTTGTATATTCCCGGGGCAGGGGAGAATACACTTAGAAGGAAAATTTATTTATGAATATCTCATTACATAATCCAAGTCAATATTTTTAACTTACAACAATCTGTTTTCACAATTGAACTTAATTTCTATTAGAGTTTAGTCTACTCCTTTTCGGAGATTACAAACTCTTGGTTAGGTTTTGTCTATTCCTTTGTAGAGATTACAAACTCTTATTTAATTTATTTTCACTTCAAAAAAATTATATTAATTTGATTGGCAATTGGGATAGTGGTCTACTCACTTAAGTGAGACTATGACCCTTTGCTCTAAAACCGGATACCGATTTTCCAACAATCTTCTAAGTGTATATATTGTGTATTGTTTTGTAGAATTGTATTTGCCAATAATGAGTAAGACATTAATGAACGAAATGAATTCTTGTTTTGTAAAGTTGAATAAGTTTGAGGGTGTAGACTTTAGAAGGTGGCAAAAGAAAATGCACATCCTCTTGACTACACTAAAAGTTGCTTGTATACTCATTGCACCTACACCGGCCGAGCCGGTTGATGATATGGTGGAGGAGATATTGGTTGTCCGGAAATGAGCAAATGGGATAATGTTGACAACATATGTCGTGGTCATATTCTCAATCGAATGAGTGATGCATTGTTTGATGTCTACCAAAGTTTAGAGTCATCAACATCGATGTGGGTCAACTTGAGTCTAAGTATATGGCGGAGGATGCTTCATCTCGCAAGTTCTAAGTCTTGGCTTTTAACTCATATAAATAGGTGGACTCTATGCCAATAATGGAACAATAGAATGAATTGCTCCAGATTCTTGGGAGGTTCACTCAGCATGTTGTAACACCACAAATCCTCAAGACTCGGAATCCTACAGGCTAGGACCTCACATTGGGTCTTGACTTTAACACCCCGAGTTCTGGGAACTCGAAGCGTTAAGGATTAGGACATCACAATGGGTCCCGACCATCAGAGTAGCAATGATAACCTCATATCTTACAACAGGGCACAAATAAACGAATAACTAAACTGTTATAAAACCAAATGTGAAATAAAGGGAAGCGTCAAGGACTCGCAGCCGAGTTCAAAATTAAAGGGAAAGACAGCGACAGAAAAATAAAACCCGATTCCGTCCTATAATGTACGGGAACCCCGGCTGACCGAACCGTCCGGATCACTCAGCAACATCTCTAACCTGTAGGGCATCTACAACATCGGTATAAACCGTTAGCTAACAGTCTAGATATCAGAAAGACAATAAAGGCACAAACACACATAAGGTAATATAAACATATAACATGCTCGCATTCAACCGGTTATTATCTTTCATTAAGTTAATCCCATTTATAATTCAACTTATGTTCTCACATGAGAATCACTATGATCTCGCATCTGTCCCCTTTCACCAACAGGAATAGAGCAGATGCATCCCTCTGTCACCTGCTGGATTGGTCGCAAGAGCACCTCTCAATTTCCCCATGTTAAACTGGACAAGCAGTCACAGCCTATTTATAATACACTTGGACTAAATAAGGTATAAAAGGTCAATCCTATTCGGGTTATCCGTTATAACGGTAAATTACAACACAAGCAAGCCAATACAATCAAACCAATATACGGAACGCAACTAAGTAAGTGCAAGAGACTTACCTCACTCGAAGGTAAACTCAAAGGTTAACTAAAACTCAGTTTCCCTAAGGAAATGAAGGTATGCCTGCTCAAACAAGGCATAACGAATTAGGAACAAAACGATTGCTAAAAGTCTATAACTTCTAGTCTCCATGATTTCTAAGCGATCTCCACAAGGTATGGTCACCAACCCTAATCTTACAGATTCCCAAGAGTCAATAATATCAACAAAACATAGGGGAAGGAACCAAAAAACAAGGAAAGGAAGCAACTCACCAAAGACGGGAGCTATTGCAGACAAACTGCGGGGGAGGCCAGACAACACCGCAGGGCCGGCACTAGACAATACGGGGGCGGGAAGGTGTAGGCGCGGGGCGGTCGTTTGATAGAAGCGACTGTGGTAACTCTTTTGACAGCAAATACACAGCAAGGAATCCAAAGCTCGATTCTTCGATCCACACACGTCAAATCTCAACCAAGGGAGCCTGAGAACATCAACTTATCAACAGCAGAAAGGCCAGCAAGAATCAAGGCTCAAACTTGATTCTTGTGAAGAGGAAGAAGAAGAACGAAAAGAGAAACATAAACAAAAGGGAGAAACATGCAGCAGGCTCATGAACGCGTAGAAGAATCAAAGGGATGAAGACTTACACGTTCTACAGAAGATCACAAGGGAAAGGCTGCAGCTTTGCTCGAGGCTGAAGAAACATAAGCAAGAAACGGGAAAAGGAAGAGAAAGAGGAAATTTATAGGAAATAGTTGGAAAAGATAGAAGGAAAGACGTCTCTAGGGTTACAAGATAAATGGAAAGCCGCCCCATAAGATAAAAGATCGGATCTTCTATCTATTGAAAGAATAAAACGGAATAAAACTCAGATCGGGCGGGGAAGGTAAAAACCCTGCCGCGGGGGCAACCCCCTTCACCTCGGGGGCGGTGAAGGCAAAAACTAGGGCGTTATATCAGATCCCCCTAAAAATAAGTTTCGTCCCGAAAGTTGCAAAGAACCACAAGATCATACAACAACCAGGGTGAAGCTTAAACACTGAACTCAACTCATAATCCCTTGCGGGGCATATAATTAAAAACGTCACACAAGTGTAAACACAATTCAACAAGGGAAACTAAAACTCCGACATCTTCGCTATAGGTACATCCAACTCAGCATAAAACTCCGGATAGTTCCTTTGGATAATATCCTTTGTCTCCCAAGTCGCCTCATCAGCTCCTCGCATCAACCATTGAATCTTCATCATTGGTATGTCCTTCAATCGTAAGCGTCTCGTACTACGCTCTACGACATCTACCGTGTGCTCTACAAATGTATGGTTAGGCTCGACCACTAAATCCTCATGGCTGACGATGTGCCTCAGGTCTAGTATGTACTCCCGTAACTAAGACACATGGAAGACGGGGTGAACACCCTCTAGTCTCGGTGGTAATGCAAGTATGTATGATGCCTCTCCAACTCGCTCCAAAATCTCGAAAGGTCCGACATATCCGGCACTGAGCTTCGTCTTGACGCCGAAACTTCTAACACCTCGTGTTGGAGATACTCTCAGCCATACCTCAACTCCAACTCTGAACTCCAGAGGTTTGCGCCTCTTATCCGCATAAGACTTGTGGCAACTCTGTGGTGCTAACATCCGCTCTCGGATCAATGCTACTCTAGCCCTATCATCCTGTATCTGCCCAGGTGCTACTCCGCTAGCGCTACTCGGCTCGTCTCAACACAACGGAGTACGATATCTTTGTCCGTATAAAGCCTCGTAAGGAGTCATCCTTATCGAGGCGTGACAACTGTTGTTATATGAAAACTCCACTAAGGGAAGGTGATATGGCCAAACCTGACCATCGGTATGAGGATGATAAGCAGTCCTGAACTACAGACTCATACTAGGGCGGCATGCACTTGCTGCCAAAACCTCGAAGTGAATGGTCCGTCTCTATTCGAGACTATAGTCCTAGGTACTCCATCAAGTCTCACTATCTGTCTTGTGAACTCCTCTTCTAGTCGACTTACCGGCCACGTCTCCTTGATAGGAATGAAACGTGCGGTCTTTGTTAGTCGATCTACTATGACCCAGGTGGCATCAAAACCTGAACTCGGTCTCAAACCGGTTACGAAATCCATAGAGATGTCATCCCACTTCCACTTAGGAACGGGAACTGGGTGTAAGTCTCCTCCTGGTCGATGATGCTTGATCTTGACCTGCTTACAGGTCGCACACTAAGCTACATATCTCGTCACATCTGGCTTCAGACCTCCTAGCAGAAGGAGTGTATGATATCCAGATACATCTTACTCGCACCGGGATGCACTGAGTAAGGTGTAAAGTGATGCTCCTTTAAGATCCGTTGTCTCAGCTCTTGATCTGAGGGTACACATACGCGCTATTGGCATCTCAAAACTCCAACGGCACGACGGAAAACTGTGGTGACTCTCCTCGAGACATTCTGTCTCGGATCCGTGTCAAAGTTGGGAAACTCTCCTGCTTCTGTTAGATTTCCCCCAACAGTTCACGTAACATCTCCAAGGGGGGCAAATGGCTGTCGAGATCAGGAAAGTTGATATCTATCTCTATCCATGCCAAGTCTCGTTGTAACTGAGGCTTAGTTGTCAGCCGTGCGATCGCTATCTCCCAGGGGGTCTTCCTACTAAGGGCATCAGCTACCACATTCGCCTTCCCCGGGTGGTACAAGATCTCAAGATCAAAGTCCTTGATCAACTCTAAGCATATGCTCTGGCGGTTATTCAACTCCCATTGAGTAAATATGTACTTTAGACTCTTATAGTTTGTGAAAATCTGATACGTAGATCAGTACAAATAATGCCTCCAAATCTTTAAAGTGTGAACAACAACAGCTAACTCGAGATCGTGAGTAGGGTAATTCTCCTCATACGTCTTCAATTGTCTCGACGCGTATGCTATAACCTTACCCCTCTACATCAGAGCATATCCCAAGCCGAGATTGGATGTGCCGCTATAAACCACAAAGTCCTCAATGCCCTCTGGTTGAGCTAAGATGGGAGCAGATGTCAAGTTCCTCTCCAGCTCCTCAAAGCTCTGCAACCACGACCCGGACCACACGAATCTCGTAGACTTCCTCAACAAGGAAGTAACGGATCGGGCGATAAATGAAAAACCCTCCACAAAACGCCGCTAGTAGCTTGCCAATCGTAGAAAGCTTCGTACTTCCTTGACGTTCGTTGGAGGTGGCCAAGATGCTACAGACTCGATCTTCACCGGATCTACCTTGATCCCTTCGACAGAATCAATGTGACCAAGTAAGGCCACCTCAAACATCCAAAACTCGCATTTAGATAGTTTAGCGTAAATCTCTCTATCCTGCAACACTTTGAGGACGATCGTTAAATGTCCTGCATGCTCCTCTCTGCTACCAGAGTACACCAAAATATCATCGATAAAGACAACCACAAAATGGTCTAGAAAGTCGATGCAGATGTTTTTCATCAACTCCATGTACACGGCGGCACATTCGTGAGCCCAAATGGCATCACTACATACTTGTAGTGTCCATATCTGGTCCAAAATTCCGTCTTGGCTATGTCCTTCTCTCTCACACTCAGCTAGTGATATCCGGATCTCAGATCGATCCGTAAAAACACTAAAGCTTTGTGCAACTAGTCCAACTGATCGTCGATACGGGGAAATGGGTACTTATTCTTGATTGTCACCTTGTTAAGCTCTCGGTAGTCAATACATAACCTCATCGACCCGTCTTTCTTCCTGACGAAGATTATTGTTGCGCCCCAAGGAGATACACTAGGAAAGAGGAAACCCTTCTCTGCTAACTCCTCAAGCTGCTTCTTAAGATCAAGCATCTTGATAGGCACCATACGGTAAGGAGCTTTTGAGATCGATTTCGTCCCAGGCTCTAGATCAATGCCAAAGTCTACACTCCTCTGAGGAGGTAAACTTGATGGCTCTCCAAAAATTTCGGTAAACTCGCATGTTATCGGAATATCCTCCAACGCTGGACTTATATTATCCTTCATGGAATAGCATTAGAAAGCCTCGCAACCCTGACCGATAAGTGTCGTAGCTCAGACTGCATTGATGAATGTACCGGTTTTCCCGAGATCCCATCCTCGGAAAATCTCTACATGGCTTGATGCCACAATCACCGTCATTGTCCTCTTGCCGTTGTCGAGAACTGCCTGATGTCGATCCATCCAATTCATGCCGAGAATAACTTCTTCATGTACTAAGTACATGACGAAGAAGTCAGTTGGCCAATTGCGACCTCCCAATCTAATAGCAAAATCGTGAACCTCTCGTGTACATCTAATCTTACCCCCATCGGGTAATCCTATAAAGAAAGGTCTCCACTCTACAGTAACTAAGGCCATTCTATCTACACATGCATTAGATATAAAAGAATTGTGACAGGAAAACCATTAAAGTAAATGATACATGTAGTCGTTGGAGCCGCCGGCTCCACTACACTCCTTAACTCGTAAACTCTAGCTGATGCATCTCTGGTGTCTGACGTACCACCGACTCGTCCCCTACCTCTACCCTGTCCTTGAGCGGAACCTTGAGGAGCGGTAAAGCCAGGAACTATCAGTTGTCGCTGCTGTTGATACTGAGGTTCTGTCCACCTCTGGCGACTGTTGTAGGTGAAGATCCTTGATGTGATAGCGCCTTGCCCTAACAAAAATGTAGCTCTGTTTCCGGGCTTGCCATAAGAAAAGCAAGTCACTGCAGTCTTCTCACAATCAACTCTCATGTGTACGACACTTCCGTAGTTAAAGCAATACCGTCCCTTGTCGGAACTCTGCATAGACTGTTGGAAACCAGAACATCCCATCATCTGACTACGGACAAATCTTGCCACAAGAAAAGCAAGTCCTCTACCTCTTCTCAAGACCTCCTGCCTGAGAAGGTCTCTTTTGACCCGGTCGGTCTGTCTCATAGGCGGATGCTCTATCCTGATAGTACAACAAGGAGTCACAACGGAAACCAACAAGATAAGAGCGAGTCAACTCTCTCAACCTCTGAGAGAAAAGATAAACATGTTGATCCTCGGGTGGTGCAAATGGACCCAACAAAGATAGCTCCTCCTGAAACTTTATGACTGTCTCAGCAATAGGGATATCCTCGAATCCGGCCTCAAGGAAATCTTGTAGTCGATCTCTCCTCATAGCTGCAGGACAATAGCGATCTCTGATCACAATCTTCATCTAATCATAGCTATTGACCTTACTACGAATGGTCCTTCACTAATGATGAGCCTGCTCTTGTAGCGATGTCTATGCTATATCGACTCGACGACCTTTTGGGCAACGAATCGCCTCCATAGCAGAATCCAACTGGCCTAGCCAAAGCTCCATCTCCAATCCGGTCTTTCCTTTGAAAGAAGAAACTCTTAGCTGGTTGAAAGACTTCAGCCAACAGTCAGGTCTTGGCTCTCTTGCCTTATCTAGAGCTCTAGCAACCTCAACAACTCTAGCAGGTGCGGCAACAATCTGCGTCACTCTTTGCGAAACCCCAACTGATCTCGCGGGTACTGGCGGTGTTGGTGCAGATCCTCCAGTCCTGATAGCATCCTTGAATCTCTGAACATAGTCGCGATTAGCGGATGCTACGATAGATACTCGATTGGTCTCGGTCGACTACACTCTTTTTGCTCCGGAACTAGCGGCGGTCCCGTTCCCTGCCTCGGGAACAAAGCTCTCAGCAACCTCTTTGACGAACGCCTCAGCGATAGGCGGATCAGGAACTGGGGCTTGGCCTCAACCTCTAGCTAATGGACGTCTTCCTGCACGTCCTCGTCTCCGGATGGCAGGTCGAAGGGGTGGTCGACCCATTCCTTGCCCTACGGCTGATGTAGCTCTAGTACGCGTCATCTACGATAGGGATATATAGATATATAAGGCCACGCTATCAACTGTTGCAAAAATCCAGGAAAAGTACGTAAAGGCCAACATAAAATAAAACTAACTGCTGAGATCGGCGGAGGTAGTGGTGGTTGCCCGTACATCTATCCCAGACCGACAAGTTTAAAAAAACCCCCTTTTGAAAATATAGACCCCTTCCGGGTTCTATTTAGTTATCTATTTGACCTTTAGAAGATTACAAGTGCCATTGTTGCCAACCTAGAGCTCTGATACCATATTGTAACACCCAAGTTCTGGGATCTCGAAGCGTTACGGGCTAGGACCTCACAATGGTCCCCACCCTCACAGTAGCAACAATAACATCGGATCTTACAACAAGACACAAATAAATGAAAACCAAAACTGTTATAAAACCAAAGGTAAAACAAAGGGAAGCGTAAAGGACTTGCAACCGAGTTCAAAACAAAAAGAAAGACAACGACAAAAATATGAAACTCGATACCGTCCTATTATGCACGGGAACCCCGATTAACCACACCGTCCAGATCACTCAGCAGCATCCCTAACCTGTAGGGCATCTACAACATCGGTGTAAACCGTTAGCTAACATTTTAGATATCAGAAAGACAATAAATGCACAAACACACATAGGGTAATATAAACATATAGCATGCTCGCACTCAACCTGTTATTATCTTTCATTAAGTTAATCCCATTACTAACTCAACTTATATTGTCACACGGGAATCACTATAATCTCACCTTTGTCCTATTTCACCAACAGGAATAGAGCGGATGTAACACCCCGAATTCGCGGGACCCGGAGTGTCACATTGGGATAGGATCTCATAGTGGATCCTAACCCTAACCTGACAACAAGTTCACTAGACCTTACAACATGACACTGACAGATATAAAACAAATACTTAATCTTGTATAACTATACAACCAGAAGGTGAACAACATCATAGCCGAGTATAAAATAACATCCTCACATAGGACGTATACAAAAGATCATCCTCACGCAGTAAGGAAATATAAACAACCTCAAAAGCCACAACCATCCTATGTACGAGAGGTCCTCGGCCTACCACCTTGCTAGATCACTCAGCAGCACACCCATCGTGTAGGGCCTCTACAACATGGTATAAAACGATAAGCTATCCATACATATATAGGGTAATGCATAAGCACAAGTACAAGTCATGAAAGATAAACACATCAACATGCTATCACACATTTACCCATTTATCATCTTTATATAATAGCCATGCACTCAAATCGTGTATATATAGATAGATGAAACTATGTGACACGAGGACCGATACATCCTCGCCTCTAGGCCTACTAGACATCTGGAAGTAGTGTCGGTCACACAACCCGTGTAACTTATGGGAGTGGATTTGGCCCTTCCTGTATACCAGGTGGCCTGACGTCAGAGAACCTCACAGACTCCTCGGCGGGATGAAAGGGAAAGGTTATCACAACCACGCATATTGGGCAATCAATAAAAAGTAGGTCGGCATTAAACGACTTGTCATGCTATCATAGCAAACACATAACGCACACACCACTCATGCAAACACCCAATATAAGGATGGTAGTTTAGTAAGTCCTACGGACTTACCTCAACCTCATATAGCACTCAACCACAATCAACCTCCAATCCTGAGAGGTACACTGCCCAATAACAAGGCATAGAGATATGTAAATCTTCTATCAATCAAAAGGGTCACACCTAGACCCAAGGGATACATAGGATCATCCTCAACCTAACCTCAATACCTAACAATCCTCAAAGGCCTTACAAGGCATAACGTGATCATAATATCATCCAAACACTCTCATCTAACCCTAGCATGGTACTACATTCTCCTACTAGGAAACGAAGAGGCAATGCCAACCATAGACAAGCCTAGAAGCAAGACACCTACAAAAGCAAGAGCAAACTCAAGCTAATGCAGGTGGCCACAGGGGCGGCTAGGAGGTGGCGTAGGGGCGGCTCACAGCCGGCGTTAGGGCGGTCCAAAGGGGCGCAGGGGCGGCTGGTGTGCAGAAGGTGCACCTCCGGCTGTCATTTGCTTCTTTACTCGATCTTCTTCACTCCTTCTTCATCCAACAGTCATACACATACATATATACATCAATTGAAGCCAATCAAGGCTACCACAAGATCAAACTTGTGGAACCTAAGCTAGAATGGAAGGAAAGAAGAAATATAGGAAGAGATGGGCATAAACTCACCAAGATAAACCCAAACAAGAGCAGAACACCATCAACACGTAAAGGTTGGCTCAAACACAAGCACAACAGCAACAACCATCATCAATCAACAAAGCCAACCTCATAAGCTCTCAAACTCACACAAACTCAAACAAGGATCAAGAAGGGATCCAAGGGAGAAAGAAGGAGAAGATGAACGTGAGGAAGGGGATGGAGCTGCAAATGAAGAACCCTCATCACGAAGGAGAGAGAAGAAGCTTATAAAGGAAGGAAAAGGGTAAAGAACGGATCAAGAGTCAACAAAGACGGCTGCAACACACCCTAAATAGCAGGGGCGGCTCAGGGAGGCACAGGTGCGGCCTAGGCAAACCGCAAGGGCGGTGTAGGCACATTCTGTGCCCTCGGCACTCACTCTTAGCACCTCAACAAATAGGCTCTTACATCTCACCCCCCTAAAACAAATTTTGTTCCAAAACTTGCAAAATCCCAAATCCTCTCGAACCCATAACCCGAGGTATAACTCTATCTATCTCTATCACAGGTATCACATCTCCATTCAATAGGTCATAACCTATATCAATCTATAACCTCAAAACACCAACATGGAGGAATCATCAACTCCAAAAAGCTGGGCGATAACGCTACCCAAAGGCATATAGGAATCACATCTCTTGCCATACTCACATCACAATGCATAGAGGAAGCACATCTCTAGCAAAAACATAGTCATATACAACGCATGGAGGAATAACATCTCCAATGAAACTATGTCCATCAAGGTAGCATGGAGGAAAAAACCATCTCCAGCTGAATCCTACTCACACTCTTATAGCATGGAGGAAAGAACCATCTCTAGCTATAATGATATGTCAAGCTAGCATATAAAGATCTAATAAGATCATAAACCACATCATAGCTAGCATGGAATAAACATATCAAGGCATGTAAGCACATAAGCATATAATCACATACTCGCGAAGATAGCACTAAGATCTACTCATCGACCCTAGGTGCATCTATCTTAGCATAAAACTCTGGATAGTTCCTCTGGATACTATCCTCAGTCGCCCATGGAGCCTCCTCAGGTCCTCGTCTCGACCACTGTATCCTCAACATAAGAATGTCCTTCAAACGCAGGCGCCTCACACCTCGCTCTAGGATTGCATTAGGGTGCTTTACAAAAGTGTGGTCCGACTCAACCACCAAGTCATCATAACTCATAATGTGCCTTGGATCTGGTATATACTCCCTCAACTGAGACATATAGAACACATGGTGAACACCCTCTAACCTCAGAGGCAAAGCTAATCTATAGGCTGCCCTCCCAACTCTGTCCAGTATCTCGAATGGACCGACATATCGGGGACTCAACTTCCCCTTTATGCCAAAACGTCTGACGCCTCGCATTGGAGATACCCTCAACTAAACATGAGCTCCCACTCTGAACTCTAGTGGTCGACACCTCATGTCTGCATAAGACTTATGGCGACTCTGTGCAGCCAACATCCTCTCCCTAATTAGCGCTACTCGAGCCATATTTTCCTGAATCTACTCCGACGCTATGCCACTGATACTGCTAGGGTCATCCCAGCATAAAGGTGTACGACACCTACATCCGTATAGTACCTCATAATTAGCCATCCCAATAGATGCATGCTAGGTGTTGTTGTATGAGAACTCAACTAGTGAGAGGCAATCAGACCACCCCTCTCCCCAATCCAACACACAAGCTCGTAGCATATCTCCAAGGTCTGTATAGTCCTCTTGGACTGACCATTTGTCTGGGAGTGAAACGCAGTCGGAAAATATAGACTCGTCCCAAAAGTAGTCTAAATCTGCTGCCAAAACCTCGAGGTAAACTGTCCATCTCGATCAGAGACGATCGTCCTCGGTACACCATGGAGTCTCACTATCTGTCTAGTGTACTCCTCAGCCAATCTACTCACTACCACATCTCTCTAATAGGAATGAAACATGCCATCTTCGTCAATCTGTCAACAACAACCCATATAGCATCAAAACTCCCACTAGGTCTCAACTCTGCATCAGTAGGTACATATTGTGCCACAAATTTGGCTACATCGGGCTACATCGGGCTTCAACCCTCCCCACCAGCATGAGCGTCTCACATCATGGTACATCTTACTCGTACCTGGATGTATTGAGTAAGGTTTACAGTGATCCTCCTGTAAGATCCTCTGTCTCAACTCTGCATCATTAGGTACACAAACACGGTCATGGCGCCTCATCACTCCATCTGCTCCAATGGAGAACTGTGGTGCCTCTCCATGAGACATCCTCTCTCTGATCCTCCTCAAGGTCGGGTAGGTCCCTTGCTTCTGCTGGATCTCATCCAACAAACCAGGTAGAACCTCTAAAGCATACAACTGGGCATCCTCATCAGGAAACTAGATGTCTATCTCTAGCCAAGCTAGATCCCTCTAAAGCTGAGGTTGTACTGTCAATCTGGAAATCGCCTTCTCTCGAGGCGTCTTCCTACCTAGGACGTCAGCTACAACATTTGCCTTCCCTTGATGATACAGAATCTCAAGGTCAAAATCCTTGATCAACTCAAGCCATCGACGTTGGCGGTTATTCAACTCCCGCTGCGTAAAAATGTACTTCAGAGTCTAATGGTCTGTGAAGAGGTGTTCTTGGGATTTGACAAGCTGACCGAGGTTATCTGACAGAGAGAGAAAGATGAGTTCTAACAGACAGCTAGTTCTGAGAGATAGATCTTCTCCTTCTCCTTCCTCTTCTTCTTCTCGCCGCTCCATACCGGTGATCCATGAGCGTCACCGAGTAGGCTATGACCGTATAGCGGCACGTCTAGTGATTGCACTACGATTTCTAGATGTGGCTGCATTTGATTGCCTCCACGTAGATGATGATTTGAGGCGGATGATTGCTACGGTAGGGTTGGAGCAGTTCATGGAAATTAGAGCTCCAGCCTACCTCGAGCCAACTTTGGAGTTTGTTAGCTCCGTGACTTACTTGCCTACAAAGCGTGCCATCAAGTACCAGTTGCTGAACCGGAACTACTTGGTTCCGATGGACCATTGGAGGGATATCTTCAGCTTCCCGACCCCCACAGTTGCTGATTTTCCTTCTCGAGCCGTGGCTCGGGAGTTCTGGGGCCATATAGCTCACGTAGTTGAGCATGCTGATAAGTGGAGACTTGGAGACTCCAGAGAGCGTATTATCTTCCACCTGGCCTTCAGATTAGCCCACCGGATCTTTAGCGAGACACTTCTGACGCGTACTGAGACGCCTAGAAGATTAGACATGGGGAGCTGCTAAGCCTGTACTATATGGTGACCGGAGGAGTTCTGGACTTTGGAGTGATGTTGGCTGAGAATCTTCACAGGATCAAGGCAAAGACGAGATGAGATATCTGCTGCGGAGGTCTAGTGACTCACATCGCGAGTTACATGGACCTTGATTTGAGTGCTTGTACTATGGTGGCGGCTGCCAAGCCGTTGGGGATGCAGGAGATGATTACGAGGAGGATCTTGGTTCCTCGCGGAGTTACTACGCCGTATGTGGCGATGCCCTGGGAGCAGACTGCACCTCAGGGTATTAGATTGTCATCTCAGTTTTCCGTTTATGACCCGCAGTACTGGTACACAACAGATTCCTCTTATTGAGGACGCTAGGGACGCAGTAGCAACAACAGCAGCTCAGGGACAGGATGATGATGGCGGTGCTGCCATGGATACAGGGACCGATACAGCTGGGACCAGTATATCAATCGTCGATCTGGACGACGAGGAGACAGAGGACGAGCCAGCTGCAGCACCAGCACGACCTGCCAAACGTAGAGTTCGGAGGCAAAGGGATCCCTTAGCTCACCGCCGGATCGACGATCTGACAGAGCAGATGATTAACTCCTACGCAGCCATGACAGTCGATTTAGGAGGACGTTTGGATGGCCTTCACAGAGAGTTGGACAGCCGGACTCATTAGATACTGGAGAGCCAGCACTACCAGCGTAGGATGGTTGAGATTCAATTTCAGCAGGTCATGGGCTACCCGTTTGATCCGTCTCAGCATCCGTATATACCTTATCCTCTACCACCGTTGGCAGATCAAGATTAGAGCTTGCAGGATTTCTTTTCTTTATTTATTATGCAGCTCAGCTTTGTTCGGTGAGTATTCTGTTCTTAGACTTATTTGACCCATTGGGACAATGTGTCCCAAGTATGGGGTATGCGGATATGTATTATTTGACTTATGTGGATGATTGTATGACTCTTTATGACTTATTTATGATTTTATGATGCTCTATATGCTTATCGGAGATTACATGCATGCATACAGGTTATTTGATTGAGAAAAACGTCAAAAACTGCTTAAGATAAAAAATTTTATGACCTCGACCGAAGTGACTCGACCAATCGAGGTACAGTACCTCGGTTGACTTAGAACATCTCTACCGAGGTGGTTTAACTGAGACAGTTTTCTAAACGATTTTTTGTGCTTCTTATTTGGATATGACCTCAGTGAAGATTTTATTTGCAGATTAGTTTTGAAATCTTTATATGTTTGAAAGGTTCTATAATATGTTTAAGTTGCTAAA
Organism: Fagopyrum esculentum; assembly: GCA_033239045.1. NCBI lineage: Eukaryota > Viridiplantae > Streptophyta > Magnoliopsida > Caryophyllales > Polygonaceae > Fagopyrum > Fagopyrum esculentum. The sequence continues at coordinate 43,834,387 of BSUD01000005.1, read as the reverse complement.
TGTTTTGTTTGAAATTTGTGGCATGTTTAATACTTTGTTTTTTATCCAAATTATGTTGAATTTGAAGGTTGACACCACATGATAAGTTCTATCACTTTCTTCCTGGGATGATTAAGGCAATTCATTCTCTTCTCCTCTTCTTCTTGATCATGCTTAGCCCCTCATATACATATTTTCCTCCCTTTACCTATCCGGGAATTTGGAAGCAAGCAAAAGTGAAAAGCAAGTGAAAGAAAAGTTGAGATGTTGGCTGAAAGTTAGAAAGAAACAAATAGGTTTGGGGAAGTCAATCATGATGATGAGTAACTCGGCACCATTCACATAGCCGGGTGTTTGTGTCTTGCCAAAGTCGGAATGACCGATATTCCTAACGGGTCATGGTATGTGCATCAAGGGTTTGAGGCATCTCGAGAAATTGATGATTGCTAATCTCCTAGGCTTCGGTTATTGTGCACCTTTGTCCATGCATCCCAAAAAGTAAAATAAGCAAAGCTTATTGGTGGAAGATGTTGAAGTTCAAAAGGAAGTGAAGTAAAGATCCTTTTCCCGGATTCTAGCACCACATTCCCTATATACATCCAACCCTGACACGTTTCTTGACCTTCTCTTGAAAAGACCTTGAGACCCCGAGCTTGTTGATTGACTGGGTGGTTTAAACTGGATTATACATGATTAATTTCGATAATAACGATTTATTATGCATTCTATGATTTTATGCAAAGATGAACAACTTTCTTATATTTGTAAAATGTTTTGATCATATTTTGATTTTAAATTCCGTGAAGCATTCTCTTAGAGTGATCTATGAGTGGAGCACACCACCAAAAATGTTTTGAAATACTTTTCATTGATCTATATGACTTATAATCCATTCTATCTTGTACTTAAGATTTGGAACTTGCTTGGGGACAAGCAAGGGACAAGTATGAGTATTTTGATAGCATGAATTATAGTCTATATTTTAGGACTTGTTTAGACGTTTCATCTTCAATAATCTGCATGTTTGAATGTATATTATGTGATTATATTGTCGTTTCATCTACCTTTGCAGGAAACGAGTTCTACACCTAGTTTCGTTGTAATCGTAGGTAAAATGGCACGTTTTGGACCGAAATGGAGCTAAGAAGCAAAGGAGTCATGGGAGCTACATTCTGGAGCTTAAAAAGGAATTCAGGAAGCAATGAATTAATGAAGAAGATTTACTTTGGACCAGATTTAAGAGATTTCACTTTCAGCTGAGAGTCACCTCGGTCAGCTACAGTACCATCTCGACCGAGGTGATCTTGAGGAGCACCCAGACCGAGGCGAATACCCTGACGCGGCGAGATCATTTATTCTTGGCTGAGATCTTTTATTTTTGGAAGGAGAGATCTTATATTTTTGGGCTGGATTTCTGGAAGGAAGATTATATATTTTAGAGATCTATTTTAGAGATATGGATATATTTTTATTAGGATAATATCTTTTTAAGATATTTTATCTTTGGAAGATAGTTTTTCTATAAAAAGGGCTTGATTTTCCACAATTCAGCACACCCGCTACCATCGGCGCATCACCGAAAATTCCGCTATCATTATAGTGGTTGATGGAAGGAAGATTGAAGATCAATCTAGGAAGGATTGATAGCTTGTTATAGCTTTTTAAGGGGATTTGTAAGACTTTCTTAGATTCCCTTTTGTTTGATTGTCTTGTTGGATTTGTGATCCAAGGAACGCTTATTTGTTTGATATTTGATTCAGTTATTGAAGCCTTGTTCTTAAGGTTTTTGTGTTCAAATATTCACTTTCTTCCCATATATTTGATTATTGCTTCCATGATGATGAGTGGCTAATTTCTTTGTGTGATTCTAGGGTGATTGGCTGAAGGTTGTGGGAAAAACAATGATAGAATAATCTTAAATTCCAGTAGGACCCTGAAAGCTCGAGTCTTTATCCTTAACCTTAGAACACCTCGTTCAGTCGATGAACATCTCGGCCGGGGTGGAATTCGTCTGACCGAGGTGATCTTTCTGATCCGAAACTGAGAGTTAAGTGTTAGAGTTTGCCAAATCCTATTCTTATTACACCTTTCCTGGTTCAATGCAAGCCTAGGATGAGACTTACCCGGTAATTCCTTTGTTTGTTTACCCAAGATCATAAGTGTAGGTAATAAAGGCTTATCCTTTATTAGGGTTTGAGTGTGCCTTCATCCCATCTTTGTGAGTTAGCCTGAGACTTACCCGGTAAAGGTTGATTCTATTCTCTTAGTTGGTGTGTTGGTTTGAGATTATTGTTCCTTTCCTTAGTACCTTGAGACTTACCTGGTAATAGGAGCTTTTGGTTTGGGATTAGTGAGTAGTGAGACTTACCCGGTGATCTATTCCACTTTAGTAACACCTTTCCTTTGCAAAATCTCAGCTTTGTCCACTTTATCTTGAGATCTTGAGTTGGAACCACAACTAGATGCTTTAATCCCTAGAATTGCATATCTCCTTAATTGACTTTTTATCATCTTTGATTGCTTTAATTTCTTTTGTGGTTAGTTGCAATAGTGACTACATATATTGGTTTTGTTTCACCTAAGTCCCTGAGATCGACACCCCGGAATTCTTGCTTTTACTACGATTGACCCGTACACTGCGGGTTTGCATCCTTGTTTTAGGCATACATCTTGCGTTATAAATTTAAAGCTTGCACACACCATTTGGAGGGAACAGGTCTCGCGAAGATTTTTCAAATAAAGAAATTGTTTGCAAACAATAAAGAATATCCGCGAAAATCCAGACCTCAAGGTAAGTATTCTAACTCCAACAAGAAAACTAAAGTTCGGACTTGTTTTGAATGTGGTGAAACAAATCATCTCATGAAGGATTGTCCACAAAAAAAGAGGAACAACTTTAGGAAGAATGACCGAAACAAGAAAACTATGGTAGTTTCATGAAGTGATTCAAATTCCACAAATGAATCAAAGACGAAAAAGAACAAGCAAACCTTTGTCCTATGGCCGATAATGAAAAAGATCAAGATCACGACGTTGATAATGTGGTAAGTACCTTTATGTTCCAACGTCAATCTGATCTCATACAATTCCTTAAAGACAGAATCATATTTGATAAAGAACACAGGGCAAGGATAAGTTCCTTGACAAAAAAGCTTATCAAACAAGAGAAAAGATTATGTGATATATCTCTAGAGATTGAAAATCTTAACACTGAAACGATAGACCTTGATATCAATATCAAGTCCTTGGAATCACAAAAATGCGATTCTCAAGAGCATTCTCTATTCTCTCCATCGTGAATATATCGATCTAGAGAAAGAAAAGGTTGATCTAACTATGACGTGTCAAGACCAAAAGGCTTCACTTATTCAATTCACTCGTTCGAAAGTTAATCTCGAAAGGATGATGGGTGAGCAACAATCTTCCTTTAATAAAAATGGTATAGGTTATCATGTCAGTTCTCCTAGAAAAACAACTATCACTTTTGTCAAGGCTAAAGGAAGTATTCATATGCCCACATGTTTCTATTGTTGTAAAAAGGGTCATGTAAAATCAACTTGTCCATATAGAAGAAATGATCCTTACATCATTAGAAACACTTATCCTCTGTGTGTAAGGAAACAATTTAAGCAAATTTGGGTTCCTAATGATACTAGACCACCAAACATGATTGAGACTAAATATGGACCAAAATATTTCATTTGGTCGACCCGGAAAGGTTGATGTTTGTTGTTTTGCAGGATATCACCAAGTTAAAGGAGCATAAATGGATATTGGATAGTGGTTGCTCACGACATATGAGTGGAAAAATCTCACTGTTCTCGGATCTAAAGAATCAATAATTTAGAACCATTATGTTTGGTGATAAAGGAAAGTGTAACATTATTGGCATTGGTAAATTTAGTTATAATTCATTTAACTTCATTGATGATGTATATCTTGCTGACGGTTGGAAATATAACTTGCTTAGCATCTCTCAAATTTGTGATAAAGGCAACAAGGTAATTTTTTATTCAAAAAAATGTGAAGTTCAAGACAAGTTATCGGGTGATGTTGTGCTTACAACTCCTAGATGTAACAATGTTTATTCTATGAGTATTACCCAAGTTTCAAGAACTAAGCTAAAGTGTCTCAAGGCCTTGATTGACGATCCAAGACTTTGGCATAGAAGACTTGGTCATGTAAGCATGCATACCATGAAGACGTTACTTTCAAAGGATTTGGGGCGTGGCTTACCAAACCTAAACTTCAAGGTAGATGAAATATGTAAGGCTTGTGCACAAGGTAAACAAACAAGAGGTTCATTCAAACCAAAGAAGGTTGTATGTTCTTCTCGTCCCATTGAACTCTTACATATGGATCTTTGTGGTCCTATGCGTGTCAAATCTCCAAAGGGTAAACAATGCATCCTTGTCATTGTTGATGATTTTTCTTGTTTTACATGAATATCATTCTTACGGGAAAAAATCTGAAGCCTTGTTTGAGTTTTCAAAATTAAGTAAGGAGTTGCAAACTTTGAAAAGCCTACCTATTGTTTCGATAAGAAGCGATCATGGTGGAGAATTTGATCAACTAAAGTTTGATTTGTTTTATGCAAAATATGGTATTTCACACAACTTTTCAGCTCCTAGAACTCCTCAATAAAACGGGGTTGTGGAACGCAAGAACCGCACCCTAGAGAATATGTCTAGGACCTTGCTTTTAGAAAATAGTTTGCCAAAACATTTTTGGGCTGAAGCAGTTAATACTGCTAACTACATCTTGAATAGATGTTTAATTCGCCCTATTTAAAAAAGACTCGTTACGAACTCTTTATGGGAAGAAAACCTAATATTTCCTATTTTAAACCCTTTGGATGTACGTTCTTTTTCCATAACAATTGCAAAGACAATCTTGGTAAATTTCATGCATGTAGTGATGAAGCAATATCCATTGGATAAGCTTCAAATTGCAAAGCTTATCATGTTTATGATAAACGTACCAAAACCGTTGAGGAAAGTATTCATATTATTTGATGAAAGCAATGATGGTACTTTGAGTGAAAGTTTTGCAGATCTTAATCTGAATAACCATGAAGATCACAATTCTGATGGAGAAGAAGATCCTAAAGTTGAAGAAAAGAATATGCAAGAAAAGAATCAATATACCAGAGAACAATCTCAAAGCCATGAAACGCATCTTCAAGACCTTGAAACAAAAAACTGCGATCGTTTCAAGGCCTTAAAACTCAACTTCAAGGCCTTGATATAGGATCCAAGGGCAATATTTCAGCGATACCTAAATCTAGTCAATCAAACAAGCCCCAATCTTCAGGATCTTTTCCATCTTACAAAAGAAGGAAATTTCAATATTCCTGATACCATCCAACAAAGAATGTGATCTCAGATCCAAATGCAGGAGTTCAAAATCGATCTAGAGTTAACAACCAATGTGCATTCTCAACGTTCATGTCTCTTATTGAGCCCAAGAATTATGTTCAAGCTCTTCAAGAACCCGACTGGATCATCGCCATGCAAGATGAACTAAATGAGTTTGAGAGAAACAACGTTTGGACCCTCACGTCTAGACCGAAGCACCAATCCCTCGTCGGCACAAAACGGGTTTTTCGAAACAAGTTGGATGAAAGTGGTAAGGTCATTCGAAACAAAGCACGACTTGTATGTAATAGCTAGGATTTCAGAATTCTAATTAATGTTGATGAACTTAATCAGTGATAGTAATTGACATATAACTTGCGAAGATTGCGTAAGTGTTGAGTATAAGTCCCACCGTTATGTTCCGGGCGTAATTTTGGGCTTATGGTCAAATTTTCACTTTTTCCCCCGGGTAATTATTTTTACCCTACGGTATTATTTGGAGTATTTGGGAGCTCCAATTAATAAAAATGCAGTTGAGAGAAATGATCAGGACATCGGACATGTCCTAGATATGAAATAACATGGAAATGCAAAACAACCAAAAGAGTCGTTATTTCGCTTCTTAACGGCTAAGAAAGACGGCTTAGGAATACACGTTTTTCGGGGCAATTGTGGAATAATTATCCCCACAATATTCAAGATTTATTGTTACAATTTCGAGAAGTTTGGAGAAGGGGGTTCAACCCGCCATTGGATCGGTTAAAGGATAATTATCGACTTCACTAAAGGATAATTATCGACTTCACTATAAATAGCGGAAAATCGTTTATTAATTCATTTCCTTTCACGTTTCCTCGTAAAAGCTCTGATTTCTCTCAAACTTCAAACTCAGATCTACTCTTCGTTTCTAATCCGATTTCAATTCCGTTTGAGTTTCTGGATTCCTCTCTTCATTCTCTTCATATCGGTACCAAGTTTCTGCTGTTCCGAGCAGATGAAGATCTGGTCGAGAATATATGTCACCAGGACAGATCCGTCGCTCAAATTCCGGTGAATTTGATGTTGTACATGCGTAGCCTGCGTCGTTGTGATTCCGAATCTTCTTTCAGATCGTCAATCGGGTTAGTAACGAACAAGTTATGAATTTATTCGTTTTCCGTACTGCGATTTGGCCTAAATTGACCTTAGACTTTTCAAAATGGATAATTAGAAATTCTATTATGATCATTATATTATTCTGGTGTTTATGGGTTGTTTGTTTGATAAAATCTGATGACAGGAGAAATGGCCTGCAGGCAAAACGTTATTCTGGTGAAATTTAATTAATTAAATAAAGGTTAATTAATTAAATTAGGATTAAATTTGAGATTTAGGACTACTTATTAGATGCATGCTAGGTGTGAGAATGAGTTGAGGATCATGATGATGTTATGGATATCGGTTATAGCTTTAAGGTTTAGTATGTGTACGAGTATGATGAGATGCTATGTTGAGGATATGTCTTAGGCATTTATGAATGTGTTGAGGATATGAGGTTTAGATTTGAGATATAGGTTGGTTGTGGTTAGTGAGACGAGTCTCCTAACCTTTGCAGTATGTGATTGTGTGTGCCTTGCTATTGCAAGCGTTGATTACTTCCCCAAGGGGGAGCTGTGACGTGGTACAAGTTACGAGTACATCAGGTAAGTCCATAGGACTTACTTAGCGTGTTGTTGTGGATGGTATGATTGTGATGGTTGTTTGTGTTCATATGATTGTGCATTTATAACCTAAACCGGATTATGATGACCATTTGTTACATTTATTTGGCCCAAGTGTATTATAACGGGCGGTAACCACCGGTCTCCGCATGCTGGTTAAAAGGAGGTGCCTGGAAGCAGTAACACAGGGGGGGACGATTGACGATCACCCCCAATGCAAACCCCTGTGTTAACGGGGAAAGGGACGAGGTTCTTTAGGTTCCTCGTGTTACAAAAGAAGTTGAATTAGTAATGGAATAACATAATGAAAGATAATAAATGAATGTGTGTGGCATTGCATGTATGAGATGTTGATGTGTGGTTGTGCTATTACCTTCATGCTTTTCATTGATGTAGCTAACGGTTTCATACCGTGTTGTAGATGATTTGCAGGTTAGGAAGACTGTAGGGTGAGTGTTCGCTCCAAACGGTGTGTGCAAGCTTTAAATTTATAACCCTAGATGTAAGCTTAAAACAAGGATGCGAACCCGCAGTGTACGGGTCAATCGTAGTAAAAGAGCAAGGAATTCCAAGGGTCGATAACAGGAACTTAGTGAAACAAAGTCGGAATAGGTAAGCTTTGTAAATACTAACCACAAAAACAATTAAAACAATCAAAGATGATAAAAAGTCAATTAAGGAAATATGCAATTCTAGGGATTAAATCATCTAGTTGTGGTTCCAACTCAGTATCTAAAGATAAGCGGACAAAGCTGAGATTTTTGCATAGGGAAGGTGTTTCTAAAGTGGAATAGATCACCGGGTAAGTCTCACTAATCACTAATCCCAAATCATAACTCCTATTACCGGATAAGTCTCAAGGAATTAAGATAAAGAACTATAACCTCAAACTAACACACCACCTAAGGGAATAGAATCAACCTTTACTGGGTAAGTCTTAGGCTAACTCACAAAGATGGGATGAAAGCACACTCAAACCCCAATAAAGGATAAACCTTTATTACCTACACTTATGATCTTAGGTAAACAAACTAAGGAATTACCGGGTAAGTCTCATCCTAAGCTTGCATTGAACTAGGGAAGGTGTAATAAGAATAGGATTTGGCAAACTTTAACACTTAACTCTCAGTTTCGAATCAGATAAGTCACCTCGGTCAACCAAATTCCACCCCGGCCGAGATGTTCATCGACTGAGCGAGATGCTTAGGGTTAACGTAAAGACTCGAACTTTCAGGGTCCTACTGTGATTAAGATTATTCTATCATTGTTTTTCCCACAACTTTCAGCCAATCACCCTAGAATCACACAAAGAGATTAGCCACTCATCATCATGAAAGTATTATTCAAATATATGGGAAGAAAGAGAATAATTGAACAAGAAAACCTTAAGAGAAAACCTTCAATAACTGAATCAAATATAAAACCAACAAGCGTTCCTTGGATAGTAATCCAACAAGACAATCAACAAAGAAGGGAATCTAAGATGATCTTACAAAAACCCTTCAAAAAGCTATAAAAGCTATAGACTTTCTTCTTTCAACCTTCAAAAAGGTTCTTCAAACCTCCCAAATAGAGTATGGCTGCAGCGGATGTCTAAACACAATCGGTGGTATAGCATGATATGGATTTCTGGAAAATCCAACCCTTTTTATAGGAAAATTACTCTCCAAAGATAAGATATCTTAGAAAGATCTCTTCCCATAAAAATAGGTAAAATATATGGGTAAACTTATCTTCTTCCTTCCAGGAACCCAGCCCAAAAATATAAGATCCTCTTTCCAAAGATATAAGATCTCAGCCAAGAATAAAATATTCTCGCCGCGTCCTAGGTGTTCGCCTCGGTCGAGTCGGCTCCTCTGGATCACCTCGGTCGAGGTGACTCTGTAGTCAACCGAGGTGAATCACAATTGAATGTTAAATCTCTCAAATCTGGTCCAAAGTGAATCTCTAATCCATGGCCATGCTTCTTGGATGTTTCCTTAAGCTTCTGAATGTAGCTCCAATGACTCCTTAACTCCTTTTGCTCCTTTTTGATGCAAAACGTGCCATTTTACCTACGATTACAACAAAACTAGGTGTAGACCTCGATTCTTGCAAAGGTAGATAAAACAACAATATAATCACATAATATATATACAAACATGCAGATTATTGAAGATAAAACGTCTAAACAAACCCCAAAATATAGACAATAATTCATGCTATCAAAATACCCCATACTTAGCCCTTGCTTGTCCCCAAGCAAGTTCCACATATAAAATACAAGATAGAATGGATTATAAGTCGTAAAGATCAATGAAAAAGTCTTTCAAAAACATTTTAATGGTGTGCTACAATCATAGATCACTCTAAGAGAATACTTCATGGAATTTAAAATCAAAACATGTTCAAAACATTTTATAAATATAGGAAAGTTGTTCATCTTTGCATAAAATCATAGAATGCATAATAAATCATAATTATCGAAATTAATCATGTATAATCCAGTTTAGACCACTAAGTCAATCAACAAGCTCGAGGTCTCAAGGGCTTCCCAAAAGAAAGGTCAAGAAACGTGTAGGGTAGGGATGTATATAAGGTAATGTGGTGCTAGAATCCGGGAAAAGGATCTTTCTTCACTTTACTTGAACTTCAACATCTTCCACCAATAAGCTTTGCTTATTTCACACTTTTTTCTTTATTTACTTTACTTTTTGGGATGCATGGACAGAGGTGCACAATAATCGAAGCCTAGAAAATCAGCAATCATCAATTTCTTGAGATGCATCAAACCCTTGATGCACATACCATGACCCGTTAGGAATATCGCTCAATCCGACTTTGGCAAGACACAAACACCCGGCTATGTGAATGGTGCCGAGTTACTCATCATCATGATTGACTTCCCCAAACCTATTTATTGCTTTCTAACACTTTCACTTCCAGCCAACTTCTCAATTTTTACTTCACTTGCTTTCACCACTTTGCTTGCTTCCAAATTCCCGGATAGGTAAAGGGAGGCAAAAATGTATATGAGGGGTTAAGCATGATCAAGAAGAAGAAGAGAGAAGAATGAATTGCCTTGGTCTTTCCAGGAAGAAAGTGAGAGAACTCATAACGTGGTGTCAACCTTCAAATTCAACATAATTTGGATAAAAACAAAGTATTAAACAAGCCAAAAATTTCAAACAAAGCATTTAGCAACTTAAACATATCATAAAACCTTTCAAACATATAAAGATTTCAAAACCAGTCAGCAAACAAGATCTTCACTGAGATCATATCCAGATAAGAAGCACAAAACGTTTCGAAAACTCTCAGTTAAACCACCTCGCTCGAGGTGTTCTAAGTCAACCGAGGTGAAGTACCTCGTTTGGCCAGAACTGTCCCGGTCGAGGTCAAATTTTTTTTTTTCCTGTTAGTTTTTGACGTTTTTCTCAATCAAATAACCTGTATGCATGCATGTAATCTCAAATAAAACCATAGAAGTAAAATAAAGCATAAATATCCGATAAAGTCGAGTCATACATCACATAAGTCAAATAATACATAAACACCCCATACTTAGGACACACTGTCCCAGTGGGTCAAAATAAGTCTAAAGAAAATAAAGTACTCACCGGACAAAGCTGAGCTGCATAATAAATAAGAAAGAAAATCCTGCAAGCTCTCAATGGTCCCGATCCGGTGGTGGTGGTGGTGGCATGTACGGATACTGAGATGGATCAAATGGATAACCCGTAGTCTGCTGAAACTGGATCTCCATCATCCGACGCTGATAGTGCTGGCCCTCCAACATCTGATGAGTCCAGCGGTCGATCTCTCGGTGTTGGGCGTTAAACCTCTCCTGGATGTCTACAGTCAGGGCAGCATAGGAGTCTATCATCTAATTCGTCAGATCATCAATCCGACGGTGAGCGTCTGGATCTCTCTGTCGGCGTACCCTACGCCTAGCAGGTCGTAATGGTGATGCAACTGGCGCGGTCTCAGTCTCGTCATCGTCTAAGTCAATGACCGGCGCACTAGTCCCAGCAGTATCAGTCCCTGTATCCATAGGGACTCCACCATCCCTATCATCATCATCATCATCATCAGCAGCAGTCGCCTCCTCAACCTCATCCTCCTCAGCTAGTGTAGTTGCTGCCTCTCTCGCATCCTCCATCAGTAGGATCCAAGCAGTCTGCCAATAGTGTGGATCATACACTGAGAACTGGGGTGACCATATGATCCCCTATGGTGTAGTAGGCTCCCATGGCATAGCCACATACGGTGTAGTGAGTCCTCGGGGAACCAGTATCCTCCGAGTAATCATCTCCTGAAGTCCTAGCGGCTTGGCAGCCGCCACCATGGTACATACGCTGAGATCCATATCCTGTTAACTCGCTATGTGAGTCACAATGCCTCCGAAGTAGATATCACCCTTCGCCTTGGCCTTGATCTTATGCAGATCCTCTGCTAGCATCAAGCCAAAGTCTGGAATCCCTCCAGTTACCATGCAGTAAAGGCTGAACAGCTCCCCCTGTCTGACCTTTCTGGGGCGTCTCAGTACGCGCCAGAAGAGTCTCACTGAAAATCCTGTGAGCTAACCTAAAAGCTAGGTGAAATATAATACGCTCCCTGGAGTCTCCAGGGCGCCATCTATCTGTGTGCTCAACTACATGAGCAATCTGACCCCAGAACTCCCTAGCTACAGCTCGGGAGGGAAAATCAACTACAATCGGAGCCGGGAAACCAAAGATGTCTCTCCAGTACTCTAAAGGAACTAAGAAGTTCCGGTTCATCAATCGGGTCTTCACAGAATGCTCTGTGGGAAGGTAGGTGAAGGAGCTGACAAACTCCATAGTTGGCTCTAAGTAAGCGGGGGCGCGGATCTCAGTGAACTGATCTAGCCCCACCATAGAAATCACCCGTCTCAAATGTCCATCCACATGGAGACAATCAAATGCAGAAATGTCCAGGAAGCGCGGTGCAATCACTGGACGGGCCCCTATGCGGTCATAATCAACCTGGTGTCTCTCGTGGATCACCGGTCTAGTAGGTCTGGAAGAAGAAGAAGAAGGGGAAGGAGAGGATCTGTCCCTCAGGACCATCTGTCTATCTGAACTCATCTTTTCTGAAACTTGTCCGACCACCTCGGTCGGCCTGACAATTCTGTAGAACACCTCGGCCGAGGCACAGGCCGACTGGACCGAGGCGAATTACTGTGCGACTGATTTCCTCAAAAATCCAGTTCTTTTTTCCCAAAATCACTACAACTGGTTCCTATGGGGTACTTAATCTGTTTCTCAGCAAATGCAGGGGCAACCAAAGCCCAATTTGTAGGAAAACAGTGGAGAATGAGCAAGGTTAGGGTTTTTCTGATTTTACCTCTATTCGGTCGATTTGTTTCATTTTTCTTGCAGATTAGCACTTGCACTGTGATCCTCTATCCTTTCTTAGCGGTTTGGAAGCGAGAATCGTCAAAAACGAGCGAAGATTGGCGAAGCGAGGCGAAGGGTCTGCCGCGGTCGAGGAGAAGGTAAAGGAGGAAAGAGAATTTTCAGCCCCCTTTTATACCCTTTTCTGGAACTGCTGTCACCTCGGTCGAGGTGGTCTCGACTGGACCGAGGTGGTACAGACCGAGGTGGATCTTCAGAAACCCTAGTCGCCTCGGTTGCTAAAGAATCATCTCGGTCGAGGTGCTATGACATCAACCGAGATGTGCCTCAGTCAAACTCCATCTTCTCAAATTCTCGAACTTCTGTCCTTCCAGTTGCACTCCTGGTTTGTATTCCTTCCTTAGATGTCACCTGTTGTCTGTCTAGGACGCGAAAAACAAAACAAAGCAAAGCAAAAGCAAACTATCTAAGCTAGACTAGAAAAAGGAAAAAGAAAGCAATACCTTGAGTTGCCTCCCAAGAAGCGCTTGATTTAAGGTCGCTAGCTAGACCATACTGCGTCTCTCATACGAGGTATAGTTGTGCAACCTCCTCAACCGGAACTTCCGGTTTGTATTTCTTGAGTCAATGACCATTGACCTTGAAGCTTCCACTCGTTTCGCCCCATATCTCAACTGCACCATGAGGAAAAACATGTTTCACAACATAAGGTCCGGTCCATCTAGATTTCAACTTACCTGGAAAGAGGCGGAGGCGGGTGTTGAAGAGTAGAACTAAGTCTCCTTCTTTAAGCTCCTTAGGGATGATACGCTTGTCATGCCATCTCTTCGTCCTTTCCTTATAGATTTTGGCATTCTCATAAGCGTTCAAACGCAGCTCCTCCAGCTCATTGATATCCAATAGCCGCTTCTCGCCGGCTTCCTTAATGTCGAAGTTCAACCATTTGATCGCCCAATATGCCTTGTGTTCTAACTCAACGGGCAAATGACAAGACTTCCGATATACCAAATTATAAGGGGTGGTACCAATGGGAGTCTTAAATGCGGTCCTGTAGGCCCAAAGAGCGCCGTCCAATTTCATGGACCAATCCTTCCTCGTCCTAGAGACGGTCTTCTCCAAAATTGCTTTAATTTCTCTATTCGAGATCTCGACCTGTCCACTAGTTTGAGGGTGATAAGGGGTTGCTACCTTGTGGGTTACCCCGTACTTCGATAGAAGTTCCTTAAACTTCCGGTTGATGAAATGCGTCCCTCCATCGCTGATGATGATACGTGGAGTTCCAAAACGTGGAAAGATAGTCCTGTTAAGGAACTTCACAACCACCTTGGCGTCATTAGTGGGAGAATCAATGGCTTCAACCCATCTAGAGACGTAATCAACTGCTAGAAGAATATAGAGGTTTCCTCCGGAGGATGGGACAGGTCCCATGAAGTCTATCCCCCATACATCAAAGATTTCCACCTCTTGAATGTTATTAAGTGGCATTTCGTTCCTCCTAGATAAGTTCCCTGTTCTTTGGCATGCATCACAAGAGACAACAAACAATTGCACATCTTTAAATAATGTAGGCCAAAAGAAACCGGAACGTAATACCTTAGCGCATGTCTTGTTGGCGCTAGCATGTCCTCCTCAAGGAAGTGAATGACAATGCCGTATGACGCTATTAACTTCATCTTCCGGAATGCATCTTCGAAGCATCCCATCCGGCCCGCGCTTGAATAGCAGCGGTTCATCCCAGTAGTAATGGCGTACGTCCTTGAAGAATTTCTTCCTTTGAGCGTACGTCAATCCGGGTGGTATTTCCTGGCAAATAAGATAATTAACAATATCACCATACCAAGGTCCTTTATTATCAGAAAGTTGGTGGATAGAATGTTCCACCAACTGAGGATGAATGTCAGAGAAAGGAGTAAGAAGTTTGTTATTCTCAGTAATCTCAGTTGACTTCATCTCACCTTCGACCTCGGTCGAGGCGCAGAGGCGTTGACCGAGATGTTCTTCAGTCGCCTCGCTTGGTCCAGAAAGTGCCTCGGTCGAGGTACTGTAACTGAAACCGAAACTGGAGATCTTCGTCTCCTGGATTAGTTTCTCAGTTTTAGCTCCTGGATCTTCTTCCAGTGCCTTTAAGCTCTGTATATCTGCATCACAAGAGGCATCTATACCTTCCTCCGTTAACTAAAACTAATAACTCTCTCGAGTGGATCGTTAATAAGGATAGAGCTCACCAATTCTCTTGATTCTTCTTCATCATAGATATTGAAGATATCATCTCCTAGCTGCTCTCCCTTCATGGCCGCAAGTAATGCGAACTCCACTTCATCTCCGCCAATATTGAATTTCAACTTGGCGTTCTTACAATCCACATTGCAACCCAAAGTTGCTAGAAATGGCCTCCCGAGAATGATAGGAACAGGATAATCTGCGGGAATATCAAGTACAACAAAGTCTATAGGTAAATAGAAGTTACCTAACTTAACCGGAACGTCTTCCAAAATGCCCACGGGATGGGTAATGGAGCGATCCGCCATGTATAATCGAATCTTTACCGGCTTGGGCTCTCCAAGTCCGATCTTAAACACATAGCTCCAGCGGAATGATGCTCACGCTGGCTCCTAGATCACATAGGGCTTCACAAGTGACATCCCCAACTTGAATGGGAATGCAAAATGAGCCGGGATCTCTCAACTTAGGTGGCAGCTTCTCCTTCATGATTTGAATAAGCTCCGAGGATTTAGATGTCATCCTTACTTCACCAAAGTCCTCCAGTTTCCTCTTCCTTGATAGGATCTCTTTCAAGAACTTCCCATAGGCGGGCATCCCTAGAATAGCATCAAGGAAAGGAATGTTAATGTGTAGTTTATTCATCAAGTCAAGGAACTTACCAAAGTGCTTGTCTAGATGTGCTCTGGCCCTTGACTGGGGGAATGGAAGTGGTGGTTTATATGCAGGAGGTGGAACATAAACTTCAATTTTCCCCTCCGCTTTCTGTGGCTCCACCTCGGTTGGTATCTCGGCCGAAGTGTTCTTCGATTGTACCTGGATCGAGGTGGTCTTCGTCTGTATAGGCATCGACCGAGGCACTAGATCTGCAGTCTTCAATCCACTCCTTGTCGTTATTGCCATAATCTGTCCCTTGGGGTTGCTTTCCGTCCTTGCTGGAAGCTTCCCTGGATCTCTTGGCGCTGCATTCGCCTTGTTAAAGAATTGTTGTTCTAAGGCTTTTTGTGCCCTACTAGCAAGTTGTTGTTCAAAGGCCTTTTGGGCCTTTGAAAATGAAGTCATGGATGTCTCCATAGCACTAAGCTTGATCAAGATGGCCTCCAGCACCGCGTCTTTCTTTTCCGGCTGGGACGAACTTGATCCTTGCCCCTGGCTCTTTAATGGAGTAGAAGAAGAAGAAGAAGGGGAAGAGAGGAAAGGATTAGAGGAATCGTTAGAATTGGAGTTAGAATGATTGTTACACGAATTTTGGTTGTTCGCCCTCCAATTATTGCTATTGGATCCTCTATTGTTGTTGTAGTTGTTGTTCCGGGAACCGTTGTTGTTGTTAAGGTATCCGTTGTTGTTGTTCCTTGATCCTTGATCTTCCTTCTTGGTTTGAGCAACCAAGAGTTCCTTCAATTGCTTCACGTCATTCTTCAAAGACGTGAGTTGATTGTTGTTAGGCGGAGCATCTTGAAAGTTAACTCTTTTAACTCCACCTTCAGCTCCTTGGTGGGTATATTTCTCCATATGCAAAGCTTGCTTCTCTATAAAGTCCCAAGCTTCGTCAATCGCCATGTCCATAAATGTACCGGCGGATAGTAGTTGGAGGTTGAACTGGGTGCTTCCGTCCAGTCCCTTGAAGTATATCTCCAACAATTATATATGGAATCCCATGATGTGGGCAATCCAAAAGAATGTCTTTAAACCTCTCCCATGACTTGGACAAGCTCTCCTTGTCCTTCATAATGAATGCATTAATCTTCCCTCTCATTTCAGCGGTCTTAGAGGGGGGAAAGAATTTAGTCAAGAATTCCGTAGTCATCTCCTCCAAAGTACTGATTTTTCCTGGAGGAAGAGATTGATACCAAGTAAGAGCTCTATCTTTTAGAGAAAAGTAAAAAGGTCTTAGCTTGTAGTAGTTGTTTTCTATATTTGAGGGTCTCAAGGTCTACATCAAGATCTCGTAGTTTTGCAGATGTTGATGCGGAGATTCCTTCTCTAGCCCTCCAAACTGGCATTGGCGAATCATGCAAAGAACTTGCGGTCAAAGTTCGTAGTCACGGTCCGCCGGATCTCTTAGGTTAACTCCACGACGCCTCAGTTGTTGATTGGGGTCCATCCTTTTCCCTAGGGTTTGCGGGATTCCTGCAAAAAGAGCGCCTAGGACTGGTATCCGAGGTGGAAGTACCTCGGCCGGGGCATTAGGTACTGGGACCTGCCTCGGTCGAGGATCTGGAACTGGTACCCGCATCGGTCGGGATCGGGAACTAGGTCTTCCTTCGGTCGAAGTAGATACTGGTCTCGTAAGGCTGCCATATCTGCTTCGATCGCTTCAGTCCTGGTACGAGTTTCTTCTTTCTCCTGCCTCAATTCTTCCCTGCTGAGGTGTAGCTGTTCTAACGCCTCCTTCAATTCGGCCTCAAGATCGCGATCGTCTTGGTTGGCCATCTTCACTTCTCTCAAGCGTCGTTTATATGTCTTTTCTGGTTCGGGGTCGTAAGGAACAATTTCCTTCCCAGCGCGGGTTCTTCGCATAAACCTAAGAAAGAACCTTTGAAAGTCACTCAAGTAGAGTGGTTAGTAGACACGGGTGCAAGTGCCCCAAAAGCGTACCGCAACCGGCTCGGTCTAGACCAAGTCCCCGGCAACGGCGCCAAAAACTTGTTCGCTCCAAACGGTGTGTGAAAGCTTTAAATTTATAACCCTAGATGTAAGCTTAAAACAAGGATGCGAACCCGCAGTGTACGGGTCAATCGTAGTAAAAAAGCAAGGAATTCCAGGGGTCGATCACATGGACTTAGTGAAACAAAGTCGGAATAGGTAAGCTTTGTAAATACTAACCACAAAAACAATTAAAACAATCAAAGATGATAAAAAGTCAATTAAGGAAATATGCAATTCTAGGGATTAAAACATCTAGTTGTGGTTCCAACTCAAGATCTAAAGATAAGCGGACAAAGCTGAGATTTTTGCATAGGGAAGGTGTTTCTAAAGTGGAATAGATCACCGGGTAAGTCTCACTAATCAGTAATCCCAAATCGTAACTCCTATTACCGGGTAAGTCTCAAGGAATTAAGATAAAGAACTATAACCTCAAACTAACACACCACCTAAGGGAATAGAATCAACCTTTACCGGGTAAGTCTCAGGCTAACTCACAAAGATGGGATGAAAGCACACTCAAACCCCAATAAAGGATAAACCTTTATTACCTACACTTATGATCTTAGGTAAACAAACTAAGGAATTACCGGGTAAGTCTCATCCTAGGCTTGCATTGAACCAGGAAAGGTGTAATAAGAATAGGATTTGGCAAAGTCTAAAACTTAACTCTCAGTTTCGGATCAGATAAGTCACCTCGGTCAGAAGAACTCCACCCCGGCCGAGATGTTCATCGACTGAGCGAGATGCTTAAGGTTAAGGTTAAAGGCTCGAACTTTCAGGGTCCTACTGTGATTAAGATTATTCTATCATTGTTTTTCCCACAACTTTCAGCCAATCACCCTAGAATCACACAAAGAGATTAGCCACTCATCATCATGAAAGTATTAATCAAATATATGGGAAGAAAGAGAATAATTGAACAAGAAAACCTTAAGAGAAAGGCTTCAATAACTGAATCAATTATAAAACCAACAAGCGTTCCTTGGATAGTAATCCAACAAGACAATCAACAAAGAAGGGAATCTAAGATGATCTTACAAAAACCCTTCAAAAAGCTATAAAAGCTATAGACTTTCTTCTTTCAACCTTCAAAAAGGTTCTTCAAACCTCCCAACTAGAGTATGGCTGCAGCGGATGTCTAAACACAATCGGTGGTATAGCATGATATGGACTTGTGGAAAATCCAACCCTTTTTATAGGAAAATTACTCTCCAAAGATAAGATATCTTAGAAAGATCTCTTCCCATAAAAATAGGTAAAATATATGGGTAAACTTATCTTCTTCCTTCCGAGAACCCAGCCCAAAAATATAAGATCCTCTTTCCAAATATAAAAGATCTCAGCCAAGAATAAAATATTCTCGCTGCGTCCCAAGTGTTCGCCTCGGTCGAGTCGGCTCCTCTAGATCACCTCGGTCGAGGTGACTCTGTAGTCAACCGAGGTGAATCAAAACTGAATGTGAAATCTCTCAAATCTGGTCCAAAGTGAATCTCTAATCCATGACCATACTTCCTGGATGTTTCCTTAAGCTTCTGAATGTAGCTCCAATGATTCCATAGCTCCTTTTGCTCCTTTTTGATGCAAAACGTGCCATTTTACCTACGATTACAACAAAACTAGGTGTAGACCTCGAATCCCGCAAAGGTAGATGAAACGACAATATAATCACATAATATATATACAAACATGCAGATTATTGAAGATAAAACGTCTAAACAAATCCCAAAATATAGACAATAATTCATGCTATCAGTGAGACAGATGGTATGGCCAGCCGAGGACTTCTGTACATTAGGATGCGCGGGATATCGGATCTTTTGTATCAGATGTTGTGGTTTAATGTTTTCTACTCGGCCCTGAGTTTGTAAATGTTCGCTCCAAATGGTGTGTGCAAGCTTTAAATTTATAACCCAAGATGTATGCTAAAAACAAGGATCCGAACCCGCAGTGTACGGGTCAATCGTAGTAAAAAGCAAGAATTCCGGGTTGTCGATCTCAGATACTTAGGTGAAACAAAGCAAGTATAGGTTGTCTATGTAATTACTAACCACAAAAGCAATTAAAACAATCAAAGACGATAAAAAGTCAATTAAGAAAAATATGCAATTCTAGGGATTAAAGCATCTAGTTGTGGTTCCAACTTAAGATCTAAAGATAAAGCGGAGAAAGCTGAGATTTTTGCAAAGGGAAGGTGTTTCTAAAGTGGAATAGATCACCGGGTATGTCTCACTACTCACTAGTCCCAAACCGTAACTCCTATTACCAGGTAAGTCTCAAGGAATTAAGGAAAAGAACTATAACCTCAAACTAACACTCCAACTAAGGGAATAGAATCAACCTTTACCGGGTAAGTCTCAGGCTAACTCACAAAGATGGATTGAAAGCACACTCAAACCCCAATAAAGGATAAACCTTTATTACCTACACTTATGATCATGGGTAAACAAACAAAGGAATTACCGGGTAAGTCTCATCCTAGGCTTGCATTGAACCAGGAAAGGTATAATAAGAATAGGATTTGGCAAACTCTAACACTTAACTCTCAGTTTCGGATCAGAAAAGTCACCTCGGTCAGACGAATTCCACCCCGGCCGAGATGTTCATCGACTGAACGAGATACTCTAGGGTTAAGGATAAAGACTCGAGCTTTCAGGGTCCTACTGGAATTTAAGATTATTCTATCATTGTTTTTCCCACAACCTTCAGCCAATCACTCTAGAATCACACAAAGAAATTAGCCAATCATCATCATGAAAGCAATAATCAAATATAAGGGAAGAAGGTGAATAATTGAACACAAAAACCTTAAGAACAAGACTTCAATAACTGAATCAATTATCAAACAAACAAGCGTTCCTTGGATCACAATCCAATAAGACAATCAACAAGGAGGGAATCTAAGAGAATCTTACAAAATCCTTCACAAAAGCTATAAAAGCTATCAACTTCCTTCCTTCAACCTTCCAAAAATCCTTCCCAACTGCTGGATGCTCTAAGCATGTATAAGCATGGTTGAACTTGTGGGAAATCCAACCCTTTATATAGGAAAATTACCCTCCAAAGATAAAATATCTTGAAAAGATATTTTCCTAATAAAATATATCTATCTCTCATAAATAAATCCCCAAAATATATGATCTTCCTTCCAGAAATCCAGCCTAAAAATATAAAGACCCTCCCTCTAAAAATAAAAGATCTCAGCCAAGAATAAAATATATCTCGCCGCGTCCAAGGTGTTCGCCTCGGTCGGGACGCTGCTCTGGATCACCTCGGTCGAGGTGGTACTGTAGCTGACCGAGGTGGCTCTAAACTGAATGTGAAATCTCTCAAATCTGGCCCAAAGTAAATCTTTAATCCAATTCCATGCTTCCTGGATTCTTCCTTAAGCTCTTGAATGTAGCTCCAATGACTCCTTAGCTCCTTTAGCTCCATTTTGATGCAAAACGTGCCATTTTACCTACGATTACAACGAAACTAGGTGTAGACCTCGATTCCCGCAAAGATAGATGAAACAACGATATAATCACATAATATACATTCAAACATGCAGATTATTGAAGATAAAACGTCTAAACAGGTCCCAAAATATAGACTATAATTCATGCTATCAAAATACCCCATACTTAGCCCTTGCTTGTCCCCAAGCAAGTTCCAAATCTTAAGTACAAGATAGAATGGATTATAAGTCATAAAGATCAATGAAAAAGTCTTTCAAAACATTTTAGTGGTGTGCTCGAATCATAGATCACTCTAAGAGAATGCTTCATGGAATTTAAAATCAAAATATGATCAAAACATTTTATAAATATAAGAAAGTTGTTCATCTTTGCATAAAATCATAGAATGCATAATAAATCATAATCATCGAAATTAATCATGTATAATCCAGTTTAAACCACTAAGTCAATCAACAAGTTCGAGGTCTCAAGGGCTTTCAAAAGAGAAGTCAAGAAACGTGTGAGGGTGGGATGTATATAGGGAATGTGGTGCTAGAATCCGAGAAAAGGATCTTTACTTCACTTCCTTTGAACTTCAACATCTTCCACCAATAAGCTTTGCTTATTTAATTTTTACTTTACTTTTTGGGATGCATGGACAGAGGTGCACAATAACCGAAGCCTAGAAAATCAGCAATCATCAATTTCTCGAGATGCCTCAAACCCTTGATGCACATACCATGACCCGTTAGGAATATCGCTCAATCCGACTTTGGCAAGACACAAACACCCGGCTATTTGAATGGTGCCGAGTTACTCATCATCATGATTGACTTCCCCAAACCTATATGTTTCTTTCTAACACTTTCAGCCAACATCTCAAATTTTTCTTTCACTTGCTTTTCACTTGCTTGCTTCCAAATTCCCGGATAGGTAAAGGGAGGCAAATATGTATATGAGGGCTAAAGCATGATCAAGAAGAATAAGAGAAGAGAATGAATTGTCTTGGTCTTTCCAGGAAGAGAGTGATTTCAAAACCAGATAAGAAGCACAAAAATCATTTCGAAAACTGTTCCAGTTAAACCACCTCGGTCGAGATGTTCTAAGTCAACCGAGGTACTGTACCTCGATTGGTCAGAGTCACATTGGTCGAGGTCAATAAAATTTTTTTTCAAACCATTTTTGACGTTTTTCTCAATCAAATAACCTGTATGCATGCATGTAGTCTCAGATAAACACATAGAGCAAGATAAAACGATAAATATCCGAATCAAGAGTCATACAAGCGTACATATAAGGTCATATAACACATCCACATACCCCATACTTGGGACTCATTGTCCCAATGGGTCAAAATAAGTCTAAAGAAACATAGTACTCACCGGATAAAGTTGAGTTGCATAATAAATAAAGAAAAGAAATCCGCATGCTCTAATCCTCTAGGCCCGATCCGGTGGTGGTGGTGGCACGTACGGGTACTGAGTTGGGTCGAAAGGATAGCCCATGATATGCTGAAACTGAATCTCAGCCATCGTGTGCTGGTAGTGCAGTCTCTCCTGCATCTCTCTAATGTCCAGAGATAAGGCGGCGTAGGAATCTATCACCTGATCCGTTAGATCATCTATCCGGCGGTGAGCGACTGGATCCCTCTGTCTACATACCCTACGCCTGGCTGGACGTGCTGGTGCTGCAGCTGGCTCCTCCTCTGTCTCGTCCTCGTCCAGATAGACGACCGACACACTAGTCCCAGCTGTATCCGTACCTGTGTCGATGGCAGCACCACCATCCTCATCCTCATCCTGTCCTTGAGCTGCTGCATCTCTGGCATCCTCTATAAGCGGGATCCATGCGGTCTGCCAGTAGTGCGGGTCATAAACAAAGAACTGAGCTGAACACCTAATACCCTGAGGTGCAGTCTACTCCCAAGGCATCGCCACATACGGCGTAGTAAGTCTGCGAGGAACCAATATCCTCCTAGTGATCATCTCCTGCAGCCCGAGCGGCTTCATAGTACACGCACTCAGATCCATGTCCATGTAACTCGCAATGTGAGTCACTATCCCTCCGCAGTAGATATCCCCCTTCGCCTTCGCCTTTATCTTGTGTATATCCTCCGCTAGCATAACTCCAAAATCCGGAACTCCTCCGGTAACCATACAGTAAAGACTCAGCAGCTCACCCTGTCTAATCTTCTGGGGCGTCTCAGTACGCGCTAGAAGAGTCTCGCTAAAGATCCTGTGAGCAAGTCTAAAAGCTATGTGGAAGATAATCCGCTCCCTGAAGTCTCCAGGTCTCCACCTATCAGCGTGCTCAACTACGTGAGCTATCTGGCCCCAAAACTCTCGAGCTACGGCTCGAGAAGGAAAATCAGCAACTGTGGGGGCCGGGAAGCCAAAGATGTCCCTCCAGTGGTCCATAGGTACTAGATAGTTCCGGTTCATCAACCGGTACTTGATGGCGCGCTCAGTGGGCAAATAAGTGACGAAGCTAACAAACTCCAAGGTCGGTTGAAGATAGGCTGGAGCTCTAATCTCAGTAAACTGCTCTAGCCCCACCATAGATATCATCCGCCTCAGATCATCATCCACATGGAGGCAGTCAAATGCAGAAATGCCCAGAAACCGTGGTGCAACCACTGGACATGCCGCTATGCGGTTATAGTCTACCTGGTGACGCTCATGGATCACCGGTATAGAGCGGCGTGAAGAAGAAGAAGGGGAAGGAGAGGATCTATCTCTCAAAACCAATTGCCTATCAAAACTCATCTCTTTCTATCACTGTCAGACCACCTCGGTCACTTTGACAAATCTCAAGAACACCTCGGCCGAGGCACAGGCCGACTAGACCGAGGCGAAGTGTTGTGCGATCGTTTCTCTCAAAACTCCAGTTCTTTTCCCCAAATATCACTACCAATTGTTCCTATGGGGTACTTAATCCTTTTCCAGCACAATGCAGGGGCAACCAAAGCCCAAATCGAATGAAATCAGTGGAAGAAGAGGGAGTTAGGGTTTTTCCGAATTTACCCTAGATTTGGTCGATTCGGTGCGTTTTTACTACAAATTGTTGCTTGCAAATCGATCCTCTACCCTTTCTTTGCAGTTTGGAAGCGAAAATCGTCAAAAACGAGCAAAAATCGAAGAGCGAGGCGAATTGGGGGTTTCGGTCGAGAGGGAGATAGAGGGAAGAGAGAGAAATCAATCTTCCTTTTATACCCTTTTCTGGAACTACTGTCACCTCGGTTGAGATGGTCTCGACTGGACCGAGGTGGTATGGACCGCGGTGGATCTTCAGTAACCCTAGTCGCCTCGGTTGTTCAAGAAACATCTCGGTCGAGGTGCTATGACAGCAACCGAGATATGTCTCAGTCAATCTCTGTCTTCTCAAATTCTCGAACTTCTGTCCTTCCAGTGTTGCTCTTGGGTTGTATTCTTTCCTTAGATGTCACCCGTTGTCTGTCTAGGACGCCAAAAACAAAGCAAAGCAAAAGCAAACTATCTAAAGCTAGACTAGGAAAAAGGAAAAGAAAGCAATACCTTGGGTTGCCTCCCAAGCAGCGCTTGATTTAAGGTCGCTAGCTGGACCGTACGGTATCCCTAAACAAGGTAAAGAGGTGCAACCTCCTCAACCGGGACTTCCGGTTTGTATTTCTTAAGTCTATGACCATTGACCTTGAAGCTTCCACTTGTTTCTCCCCAAATCTCAACTGCACGATAAGGGTAAACATGTTTCACAACATAAGGTCCCGTCCATCTGGATTTCAACTTACTTGGAAAGAGGCGGAGGCGGGAGTTTAATAGTAGAACTAAGTCTCCTTCTTTGAGCTCCTTAGGAATGATACGCTTGTCATGTCATTTCTTCGTCCTTTCTTTATAGATCTTGGCAATCCTATAAGCGTTCAAACGCAGCTCGTCCAGCTTGTTGATATCCAATATCCGCTTCTCACCGGCTTCCTTGATGTCGAAGTTCAGCCATTTGATTGCCCAATATGCCTTATGTTCTAATTCAACGGGAAAATGACAAGACTTCCCATATACCAAAGTATAAGGGGTGGTACCAATGGGAGTCTTGAATGCGGTCCTGTAAGCCCAAAGAGCGTCGTCCAACTTCATGGCCCAATCCTTCCTTGTCCTAGAGACGGTCTTCTCCAAGATCACTTTAATTTCTCTATTTGAGATCTCGACTTGTCCACTAGTTTGAGGGTGATAAGGGGTTGCTACCTTGTGGGTTACCCCATACTTCGATAAAAGTGCTTTGAACTTCCGGTTAATGAAATGTGTCCCTCCATTACTGATGATGATGATGCGTGGAGTCCCAAAACGTGGAAAGATAGTCTTGTTAAAGAACTTCACAACCACCATGGCGTCGTTAGTGGGAGAGGCAATGGCTTCAACCCATCTAGAGACGTAGTCGAAAGCTAGGAGGATGTAGAGGTTCCCTCCGGATGACGGAAAAGGTCCCATGAAATCTACTCCTCATACATCAAAGATCTCAACCTATTGTATGTTATTGAGTGGCATCTCGTTTCTCCTAGATAAATTCCCTGTTCTTTAGCATGCATCACAAGAGATAACAAACGATTGCACATCCTTAAACAATGTAGGCCAAAAGAAACCGGAACGTAATACCTTAGCGCACGTCTAGTGAGCGCTAGCATGCCCTCCACAAGGAAGTGAGTGACAATGTCGTATGACACTAGTAACTTCATCTTCCGGAATGCATCTTCGAAGCATCCCATCCGGAACTCTCTTGAATAAGAGCGGTTCATCCTAGTAGTAATGACGTACATCCTTGAAGAATTTCTTCCTTTGAGCGTACGTCAATCCGGGTGGTATTTCCTGGCAAACAAGATAATTAACAATGTCAGCATACCACGGTCCTTTATTATCAGAAATTTGGTGGAGAGAGTGTTCCATCAACTTAGGATGAATGTCAAAAAAGGGAGTAAGAAGTTTGTTATTCTCAGTTGACATCATCTCGCTTTCGACCTCGGTCGAGGTCCAGAGAGGGTGACCGAGATGTTCTTCAGTCAAGAACACCTCGCTTGGTCCAGAAGGTGCCTCGGTCGAGGTACTGCAACTGGGACCGAAACTGGAGATCTTCTTCTCCTGGATTAATTTTTCAATTTTAGCTCCTGGATCTTCTTCTAGTGCCTTTAAGCTCCGTATATCTACATCACAAGAAGCATCTATACCTTCCTCCATTAAGCTAAAACTAATAACCTTTTCAAGTTGATCTTTAATAAGAATAGAGCTCACCAATTCTCTTGATTCTTCTTCATCATAGATGTTGAAGATATCATCTCTCAGCTGCTCTCCCTTCATTGCCGCAAGTAATGCAAACTCCACTTCATCTCCGCCAATGTTGAATTTTAACTTGGTGTTCTTACAATCCACATTGCAACCTGAAGTTGCTAGAAATGGTCTCCCGAGAAGGATAGGAACGGGATAATCTGCGGGAATGTCAAGTACAACAAAGTCTATAGGTAAATAGAAGTTACCTAACTTAACCGGAACGTCTTCCAAAATGCCCACGGGATGGGTAATGGAGCGGTCCGCCATGTATAACCGTATCTTCACCGGCTTGGGCTCTCCAAGTCCGATCTTCACACATAGCTCTAGCGGAATGATGCTCACGCTGGCTCCTAGATCACACAATGCTTCAGAAGTGACATCCCCAACTTGAATGGGAATGCAAAACGAGCCGGGATCTCTCAACTTGGGTGGCATCTTCTCCTTCATGATTTGAATGAGCTCCGAGGATTTAGATGTCATCCTTACTTCACCAAAGTCTTCCAACTTCCTCTTCCTTGATAGAATCTCTTTCAAGAACTTTCTATAGGCGGGCATCCCTAGAATAGAATCAAGGAAAGGGATATTAATGTGTAGTTTATTCATCAAGTCAAGGAACTTACCAAAATGCTTGTCTAGATGTGCTCTGGCCCATGACTGGGGGAATGGAAGTGGTGGTCTATATGCAGGAGGTGGAACATAAACTTCATATTTCTCCTCCGCTTTCTGTGGCTCCACCTCGGTTGGCACCTCGGCCGAAGTGTTCTTCGACTGTATCTGGACCGAGGTGGTCTTCGTTTATACTGGCATCGACCGAGGCGCTGGATCTGCAGTCTTCAGTCCACTTCTCGTCGTTATTGCCATGATCTGTCCTTTAGGGTTGCTTTCAGTCCTTGCTGGAAGCTTCCCTGGATCTCTTGGCGCTTCATTCGCCTTGTTAAAGAATTGTTGTTCTAAGGCTTTTTGTGCCTTCGAAAATGAAGTCATGGATGTCTCCATAGAATTAAGTTTGATCAAGATGGCCTCCAGCACCGCATCTTTCTTTTCCGGCTGGCAGAACTCGATCCTTGCTCGTGGCTCTTCAATGGAGTAGAAGAAGAAGAAGAAGAGAGGATAGGATTAGAGGAGTCATTCGAATTGGAGTTAGAGTAAGGGTTACCCGAATTTTGGTTGTTTGCCCTCCAATTATTGTTGTTGGATCCTCTATTGTTATTGTAGTTGTTATTCCGGGAACCGTTGTTGTTGTTCCGGTACCCATTGTTGTTCCTCGAACATTGATATCCTTCATCTTCTTTCTTGGTTTGAACAGCCAAAAGATCTTTCAATTGCTTCACATCATTCGTCAAAGAGGTGAGTTGATCATTGTTTGGTGGAGCTTCTTGAAAGTTGACTCTTTTAACTCCACCTTCAGCTCCTTGGTGGGAGTATTTCACCATGTGCAAAGCTTGCTTCTCTATGAACTCCCAAGCGTCGTCAATCGGCATGTCCATGAACGTGCCTGCGGATAGTAGTTGAAGGTTGAACTGGGTATTGCCGTCCAGTCCCTTGAAGTATATCTCCAACAACTCTATCTTTGGAATCCCATGATGTGGGCAATCCAAAAGAATGTCTTTAAATCTCTCCCATGACTTGGACAGGCTCTCCTTGTCCTTCATGATGAATGCATTAATCTTCCCTCTCATTTCAGCGGTTTTAGAGGGGGGAAAGAATTTAGTCAAGAACTCCGTAGTCATCTCCTCCCAAGTATTGATTTTCCCTGTAGGAAGAGATTGATACCAAGTAAGCGCTCTATCTTTCAAAGAGAAGTAGAAAGGCCTTAGCTTGTAATTGTTGTTTTCCAGCCTTGAAGGTCTCAAGGTCTCCATCAAGATCTCATAGTTTTGTAGATGTTGATGCGGAGATTCCCTCTCTAGCCCTCCAAACTGGCATTGGCGAATCATGGAAAGAACTTGCGGTCGAAGCTCATAATCATGGTCCGCTGGATCACCTAGGTTTACTCCTGGACGCCTCAGTTACTGATTGGGGACCATCCTTTGCCCTAGGGTCTGTGGAATATCTGCAAAAAGAGCATCTCGGACTGGCATACGAGGTGGAAGTATCTCGGCCGGGGCAGCAGGAGCTGGGTCCTGCCTCGGTCGAGGAACTGGAGCTGGTCGAGGTAGATATTGGTCCCGTAAAGTGGCCATATCTGCTTCGATCGCTTCCGTCCTTGCGCGAGTTTCTTCCTTTTCCAGTCGCAATTCTTCTTTGCTGAGGCGTAGTTGTTCCAATGCCTCCTTCAATTCCGCCTCAAGATCGCGATTCTCTTGATTGGCCATCTTCGCTTCTTTCAAGCGTCTTTTGTATGTCTTTTCTGGTTAGGGATCGTAAAGAACGATTTCCTTCCCAGTGCGGGTTCTTCGCATAAACCTAAGAAAAAGAACCTGCGAAAGTCACTCAAGTAGAGTGGTTAGTAGAAACAGGAGCAAGCGCCCCAAAAGCCAACCGCAACCGGCTCGGTCTAGACCAAGTCCCCGGCAACAGCGCCAAAAACTTGTTCGCTCCAAATGGTGTGTGCAAGCTTTAAATTTATAACCCAAGATGTATGCTAAAAACAAGGATGCGAACCCGCAGTGTACGGGTCAATCATAGTAAAAAACAAGAATTCCGGGGTGTCGATCTCAGGGACTTAGGTGAAATAAAGCAAGTATAGGTTGTCTATATAATTACTAACCACAAAAGCAATTAAAACAATCAAAGACGATAAAAAGTCAATTAAGGAAAATATGCAATTCTAGGGATTAAAGCATCTAGTTGTTGTTCCAACTCAAGATCTAAAGATAAAGCGGACAAAGCTGAGATTTTTGCAAAGGAAAGGTGTTTCTAAAGTGGAATAGATCACCGGGTAAGTCTCACTACTCACTAATCCCAAACCGTAACTCCTATTACCGGGTAAGTCTCAAGTAATTAAGGAAAAGAACTATAACCTCAAACTAAGACTCCAACTAAGGGAATAGAATCAACCTTTACCGGGTAAGTCTCAGGCTAACTCACAAAGATGGAATAAAAGCACACTCGAACCCCAATAAAGGATAAACCTTTATTACCTACACTTATGATCATGGGTAAACAAACAAAGGAATTACCGGGTAAGTCTCATCCTAGGCTTGTATTGAACCAGGAAAGGTATAATAAGAATAGGATTTGGCAAACTCTAACACTTAACTCTCAGTTTCGGATCAGAAAAGTCACCTCGGTCAGACAAATTCCACCCCGGCCGAGATGTTCATCGACTGAACGAGATACTCTAGGGTTAAGGATAAAGACTCGAGCTTTCAGGGTCCTACTGGAATTTAAGATTATTCTATCATTGTTTTTCCCACAACCTTCAACCAATCACCCTAGAATCACACAAAGAAATTAGCTAATTATCATCATGAAAGCAATAATCAAATATAAGGGAAGAAGGTGGATAATTGAACACAAAAACCTTAAGAACAAGGCTTCAATAACTAAATCAATTATCAAACAAACAAGCGTTCTGTGGATCACAATCCAATAAGACAATCAACAAGGAGGGAATCTAAGAGAATCTTACAAAACGCTTCACAAAAGCTATAAAAGCTATCAACTTCCTTCCTTCAACCTTCCAAAAATCCTTCCCAACTGTTGGATGCTCTAAGCATGTATAAGCATGGTTGAACTTGTGGGAAATCCAACCCTTTATATAGGAAAATTACCCTCCAAAGATAAAATATCTTGAAAAGATATTTTTCTAATAAAATATATCTATCTCTCAAAAATAAATTCCCAAAATATATGATCTTCCTTCCAGAAATCCAGCCTAAAAATATAAGATCCCTCCTTCCAAAAATAAAAGATCTCAGCCAAGAATAAAATATATCTCGCCGCGTCCAAGGTGTTCGCCTCGGTCGGGACGCTCCTATGGATCACCTCGGTCGAGGTGGTACTGTAGCTTACCGAGGTGGCTCTAAACTGAATGTGAAATCTCTCAAATCTTGTCCAAAGTAAATATTTAATCCAATTCCATGCTTCCTGGATTCTTCCTTAAGCTCCTGAATGTAGCTCCAATGACTCCTTAGCTACTTTAGCTCCATTTTTATGCAAAACGTGCCATTTTACCTACGGTTACAACGAAACTAGGTGTAGACCTCGATTCCCGCAAAGATAGATGAAATGACGATATAATCACATAATATACATTCAAACATGCAGATTATTGAAGATAAAACGTCTAAATAGGTCCCAAAATATAGACTATAATTCATGCTATCAGTAAACTCTTTTGATGTATTATATACACCTTTTATGTATTTGCTTTTAATCTACATGTGTCTTGTTGTAAGATCTAGTGAACTTGTTGTCACGCTAGGGTCAGGATCCATTGTGAGATCCTAGCCTAATGTGACACTCCAAGTCCCGTGGATTTGGGTTGTTACAGAGTTGGTATCAAAGCCTTAGGTTGACAACAATGACACTTGCTATCTGCAATAAAGGTAGAGTGGATAAATAAACAGAACCCACATGGGGTATGACTTTTTAAAGGATTATGGTTTTAAAGCGAGTACAAATGTTTTGGGATAGTATGTACAAAAGTCGTCACCCATCTGAGGATCTCGACAGTGTAGATATATATAGATATCTTTTATGTGCTGATGTGTATACATGTAATAATGAGTATTATATATATATATATATATATCGATACATATGGCATATATATATAGCCTTATAAGTTAGGAGCGTATATTCTACAGATGGCTCAGACTAGAGCAGTATCTATAGTGGGACGAGATAGGAGTACACCCCCTCTTCCTCTAGTAGCGTCAAGTCAGGGACCAGTATCCATTGTTGTGTTGCCTATGGCAGAGAACGAGTTTGAAGAGGCTGATCGTGTCTCCATGAGTAGATTCGAGTTTCAAGAGTATATGCAGCAAGTATATGAGGTGGTGATAGCGGGTAGATCTACACCGGATTTACCAACATCTGTGAGATCGACTAAAGCTTTTGGATTTGAGAAGAAACAACGAGTTAAATCAGTGAAAGATGAGGTTAGATATCCGGGTTGCAAACCGAGCCCGACTTGTGGACGTTTGAGTACTTATCGTTCACACAGACTTCTGGTGAAACGAGGACTTTTTACAGTTGTGGGAAGCCTGGACATGTACGACCACAATGTCCAAGATCGCCAGTGACTTGCTTTACCTGTGGTAGACAGGGTCATAGAGTTGTTTTTTGTAAGCAAACTAGAGTGGCATCACGACAGGATTTTATTTCTACTAGTGTGACGGGTGGTGGTTAGAAGACACCTCAGGAGTTGACGCGGGGGCAACAAAGAGTCCCAGATCATTCGCCTACTCAGGAATCCTTTCCCAGGCTTAGTAGAGGTAAAGGTCGTGGTAGGAGTACCACAGATACTAGAAGAGCTCAAGGTAGAGCCTTTTGAGCTGAGCAGTGTAGAGGAACCACCCGTACTAGTGGCAGGGATGAGACGTATATGTCTCAACTGTGGTTATCCAAATTGTGTGCGCTCTGAGAGCCCCATGGCACCGATAGCTTGCTTCACCTGTGGTGAACTAGGCCATCTGGCCCCTTTCTGTCAGCAAGGTAGTCTTTCTTCTCATCAAGACCTTCCTCTTTCCGATGCAGAAAGAGTGGAAGTGGAGGCTATCGCGATGACCTCAGGGATACCTGAGGAGCATAGGTTTGAGATTGAGTAATGATATGCAATAGAGCTTTGGGCGTTAGCTATTACAGGTACCATTCATGTTAATGGTTTACCTAGTGGAGTTTTTGTTGTTGTGAGTGCTATGCACCTCTTGTCTTTCGATGCATGTGTTAATAGTTAACTGTGGATACAGTAGAAGATAGATCTTCTTTTATAGGATTACGAGTTACGGGTCTTAGGTACCCGCGAGATATGTGGTTGTTCCCTTTGTTCAGGGACTTGTGTATGGCTTGAAGACTTCTTTGTCATGCCTTAGGTGCATGAGAAGGTCTTTATGTGTGTGGTGGACAAATAGATATCATGTTGGTTTAGATAGCAGTAGGAGGACTATTATAGTCTCTACTGAGATCGACTAGGTAGAGGTTTTTCAAGGTTGTGAACCTTGAAGAGGCAAGTTGCCGATAGTACCGTATTTGCAGCGAGGTTGATAACACTAGAGGGTGATGTTTTTTTTAATATTGTGCCATGAAGGAAAGAGATAGTTCCACGCTAAAGAGTATTCCAGTGGTATATGATCTTATAGACGTGTTACTGAACCATCTAATCTATCGCATCAGCGGAATGAGGACTTTGATATTGCGTTGAAGTATGGTACGAGACTGGTTTGGAGAAGGCCTATGAGGTATATAGCTTGTTGAGTTGTTAGAAATTGAAGAAGCAATTTGAAGAGTGGTTTGAGACGGGCTGCATTCGCCCTAACACGTTCATTGCTACGTATGGACGACTTGTTGGATCAACTAAGAGAAGCAATTGGGTTTTTAAGATTTCCGTATGCTTAGGATATCATCAGCTAAGGATGAGAGAGCAACGTGAGCATAGGACATCATTCCATACCCGTTATGGACACTACAAGTTGTAGTGTTATCATCTGAGTTGAGGAACGTCCTAATAGTCGTTATAGGAGTTGATTAACAGTGTCTTCATCTACTTCCTTGATCAGTTGGTGGTAGACCTTATTGATGACGTTTGGTGTACTCTCACAACGGAGAGGAACGTACCGGTTATTTGAGGACGGTTGTGCAAAATCCGAGGGATAGAAGCCAAGGTGCTATGCTCCCTAAATGTGAATTGAGATGCCAGAAGTAACCTTCAAGGTCATGTTGTTCTGCCAGTAGGATCATGATTGATGTGACGAGGAGTAAGTATGAAGTCTTATGGATGATACTGATGAACGTTAAGGGAATGCGTAGTTCTCGGCCCAACCGATTGCTTCCAACGCTTTGAGGAAGGATTCTATGTGATTGTGCATCCATTTACGAGTCTTTTGAGGAAGACCACCATAATTGTGTGGTTGAAGTAGTATGTTGAAGCTCTGAATAGTAGAGGAAGCATTTGACCTCTGCTTCTATTCGGTGATAATCAGAAGATTCTGGGAATCACGTGACTATGGTGCTGAGAACGTATGAGGAGAAATGCCCGACTCATGATTTCGAGTTAGTGGTGGTAGTTCAAGTTCCAAGATTTGAAGACAATACATGTGTGACATTTCGTGTTAGAGTTTCACAAATCATCGAAGGTTGAAGCATATTTTTATGCAATAAAGGTTGAATAACTGTCAGCGTCGATGGTTTGAGTTGATCAAGGACGCTGACCTTGAGATTTGTATCATTCTTGCAAGGAGAATATGGTCACTGATGCCTTGAATAAGAAGACGACTTGAGAGAAGGCGATTGTTGGAATTAATGTATAGTCTCGGTTTCAAATGATCTAGCTTGGTTAGAGTTGGACCTACAACTGCTGATAAGGACGTTAGTTTCATGTTTAGGGATTTTACCTGGTTTGTTGGATGAGGTCATCAAAAACAGGGGACTTGCCTGACCCTGAGGGAACTTGATGGAAGGATGCCTCATGGCGAGGCACCACAGTTCTTCAATGGAACAGAAGGAGTATGAGGCGCCGCAACTACGTCAGTATAACCGCTTATGCGGAGTCGAGTGGAGAAAATTACCTAACACTCATAATACACCTTCTTTAGTACATCCATGTACGAATAAGAGGTACCACGAAGTAGTAAATCAGGTTAACGTGTTACTGACCTGGAGATGAACTTATCCACTACCAATGTTGTAGTGGAAGTGAGAGGACTTTTTTATGGACTTGTGATGGGATTGAGACCCAGTAAGAGTTTTGGTGTTATCCAAATTATTAGTAACAGAGTTACGAAGTCGACACGTTCCATCTCTACAGAGAGACGTGGCCAGTGAATGAAGTAACAAAAGGAGTAAGCTAGACAGATGGTGGGACTCCATAAGTTTACCGAGGACGATCGACTATGATTGTAGTAGACAATTTACTTTGAGGTTTTGATAGCAGATTCAGACGGCTTGGGGAACGCGTCCACATATCATGATTGAGTTTTACCTCAGACAGATGGTCAGTCTGAGAGAACCCTCCAAACCGTAGAGGACATGTTGTGAGCTTGTGGGATGGATTGAGAACATGGACGATTTGTTTATCTCCCACTCGTTGAGTTCTTATACCACCACCGTTGGTATACATCAATAGGGATGACCCCTATGAGGCGTTGTGTAGACATAGGTGTCATACACCTTTATGCTGTGAGGAGCCTAGCAGTACCAGTGGGATAGCACCAGAACAGATTCAGGATGCTATGGCTCGAGTAACGCTGATTAGAGAGAGGATGTTGGCTGCACAGAGTCGCCAAAAGTTGTATGCAGATAGGAGGCGTCGACCTCTAGAGTTCAGGGTAGGAGCTCATGTCTGGTTGAGAGTAACCATGACGCGAGGCGTCAAACGTTATGGTATAAAGGGGAAGCTGAGTCTCCGATATGTCAGTCCTTTCGAGATATTGGATAGAGTTGGGAGAGCAGTGCAAAGATTGACTTTGCCACCAAAGTTAGAGGGTGTTCACCCTATGTTTCATGTGTCTCAGCTAAGGGAGTACATACCAGACCTGAGGCACATTGTGAGTTATGATGATCTAGTGGTTGAGCCGGACCACAGTTTTGCAGAACAACCTTTTGCGGTTCTAGAAAGAGAGGTGTGAGACGCCTGCATTCGAAGGATATTCCTATTATGAGGATACAATAGTCGAGACGAGGACCGGATGAGGCTACCTGGGAGACAGAGGATAGTATCCAGAGGAACTATCCAGAGTTCTATGCGGAGTTAGAGGTACCCGTAGGATCCACGACTAGATCTTAGTGCCTTTTTGGTGAGTGCTTATATGTTATGTGCTTATGTGATATGATGTGTTTTCGTGCTAGCTTTGATATGTGCATCTGATCTGTTATATCTTGTTTGCTAGCACGATATAGGTATAGCTAGAGATGGTTCTTTCCTCCATGCTATTGTAATATGTTTAGGATTAGCTGGAGATGGTTCTTTCCTCCATGCTATTATTGATGGACATAGTGTGGGTTTTCCTCCACATAGTTGTGTTACGAGTACGATTGGCTGGAGACGGCTTTCCTCCATGCCTTGTGACGTGGTTAGTAGTTGGCTAGAGATGATTTTTCCTCTATGCCTTTGGATAGCGTTATGATCTTGTTGCTGGAGTTGGTGATTCCTCCATGCTGTGTTTTTGAGTGTCTATACCTCGGCGTATGGGTCCGAGAGGATTTGGGAATTGTTCAAGTTTCGGGACGAAACTTTTTCTTAAGGAGTGTGTGATGTAATAGCTAGGATTTCCGAATTCTAATTAATGTTGATTAACTTAATCAGTGATAGTAATTGACATATAACTCACAAAGATTGCAAGTGTTGAGTATAAGTCCCACCGTTATGTTCCTGACGTAATTTTGGGCTTATGGTGAAATTTTCACTTTTTCCCCCGGGTAATTATTTTTACTCTCCAGTATTATTTGGAGCATTTGGGAGCTCCAATTAATAAAAATGCAGTTGAGAGAAATGATCAGGACATCGGACATGTCCTAGATATGAAATAACATGGAAAGGCAAAACGGCCAAAAGAGTTGCTATTTCGTTTCTTAGCGGCTAAGAAAGACAACTTAGGAATACACGTTTTTCGAGGCAATTGTGGATTAATTATCCCCACAATATTCAAAATTTATTTTTCCAATTTCGAGTAGTTTGGAGAAGGGGGTTCAACCCGCCATTGGATCGGTTAAAGAATAATTATCGACTTCGCTAAAGGATAATTATCGACTTCACTATAAATAGCGGAAAATCGTTTATTAATTCATTTCCTTTCACGTTTCCTCGTAAAAGCTCTAATTTCTCTCAAACTTCAAACTCAGATGCATGCTAGGTGTCAGAATGAGTTGAGGATCATGAGATGTTATGTTGAGGATATGCCTTAGGTATTTATGAATGTGTTGAGGATCTGAGGTTTAGATTTGAGATATAGGTTGGTTGTGGTTAGTGAGACGAGTCTCCTAACCTTTGTAGTATGTGATTGTGTGTGCCTTGCTATTGCAGGCATTGATTACTTCCCGAAGGGGAAGCTGTGACGTGGTACAGGTTACGAGTATATCAGGTAAGTCCATAGGACTTACTTAGCGTGCAGTTGTGGATGGTATGATTGTGATGGTTGTGTGTGTTCATATGATTGTGCATTTATAACCTAAACCGGACTAGGATGACCACTTATTACATTTATTTGACCCAAGTGTATTATAACGGGCTGTAACCACCGGTCTCCGCCTGCTGGTTAAGAGGAGGTGCTCGGAAGCGAGTAACACAGGGGGATGAGTGACGATCACCCCCAATGCAAACCCCTGTGTTAACGGGGAAAGGGACGAGGTTCTTTAGGTTCCTCGTGTTACAAAAGAAGTTGAATTAGTAATGGAATAACGTAATGAAAGATATAAATGAATGTGTGTGGCATTGCATGTATGAGATGTTGATGTGTTGTTGTGCTATTACCTTCATGCTTTTCATTGCTGTAGCTAACGGTTTCATACCGTGTTGTAGATGATCTGCAGGTTAGGAAGACTGCAGGGTGAGACAGATGGTGTGGCCAGCCGAGGACTTTTGTACATTAGGATGCGCGGGATATCGGATCTTTTGTATCAGATGTTGTGGTTTAATGTTTTGTACTCGGCTCTGAGTTTGTAAACTCTTTTGATGCATCATATACAACTTTTATGCATTTGGTTTTAATCTACCTATGCCTTGTTGTAACATCCAGTGAACTTGTTGTCAAGCTAGGGTCAGGATCCATTGTGAGATCCTAGCCCAATGTGACACTCCAAGTCCCGTGTATTTGGGGTGTTACATTGTAGTTCAAGGCTATAGCCAACAAGAAGATATTAATTATGAGGAGAAATTTGCTCTAGTTGCCACGTTAAAAACCTTACGTATACTACTTGCTTTTGCATCCTTCATGAGCATAAAGTTAGTTTAAATGGATGTGAAATGTGTTTTTCTAAATGGCTTCTTAGATAAAGTCTACGTTGCTCAACTACCTGGTTTTGAAAATAATGAATTTACGGATCTTGTTTTTAAATTGGACAAAGTTATTTATGGTCTTAAGCAAGCTCCTCGAGCTTCATATGAAAGATTGTCCAAGTATCTCCTTGAAACTAATTTCAAAAGAGGTTTGATTGATAAAAAATTATTTATCAAAACCAGAGGCAATGATAAATTGCTAGTACAAATATATGTTGATGATATATTATTTGATGCTAGTAACGATTTTCTATGCAATGAATTTTTAGATATTATGTGTAGGAAATTCGAAATGAGCTTAACGGGAGATTTAAATTTCTTTCTTGGACTTCAAGTTACACAAACAAAGAAAGGAATATTTCTCAATCAAAGAAATTATAGCAAGGACTTGCTTAAGAAGTATAAAATGGATCAATCCAAGGTCATAAAAGCTTCTATGAGTTCCACACTTTCACTGGACCATGACAAAGACGGTAAAAATGTTGTACAAAAGGAGTATCGAGGTATGATCGGTTCATTGTTATATCTAACCGTTAGTCGATCTGACATTATGTTTAGTGTGTGCATGTGTGCAAGATTTCAAGCTGATCCTAAAGAGTCACACTTGATAGCGGTGAAAAAGATATTTCGGTATCTCAATGGCACTAAGGATTTAGGGTTATGTTACCCACGTCAAAGTTCGTGTCACCTTGTTGGATATTCAGATGCTGAATTTGTACGTTATAAGGTCGATAGAAAGAGTACTTCTGGATGTTGCTAATTATTAGGGTCATCCCTAATCAGTTGGTAGTCCAAGAAGAAAAACTATGTCGCCCTATCCACAATTGAGGCAGAATACATAGCTGTGGGAGCCTGTTGTGCACAAATTCTATCGATAGGTCAACAACTTTGTGATCTCCCAATTAAATGTTACAATACTAGTGTTATTTCAATCACTAAAAATCTTGTGCAACATTCAAGAACAAAGCATATCGATGTAAGGCATCACATCATACGTGATCATGTTGAGAAAGGTGATGTTTTGATATCAACTAACTTGTAGCTTGAAGATATATTTACTAAGCCTCTACCTGAAGATCAATTCCTTTTTATTAGATTAGAGCTTGGTATGTTGAACAGGGAAGCATTAATCTAGGGTGAGTAAATCTTTTTATTTTCTCCTTCGAATGAAGCCCATTCTTCAATTTCAAGTGCCTTGAAATGCAATTCAAGGGCCTTGAAACGGAATTCAAGGGAAAAATTGAAAATCACGGATCTATTTAGGGATTAATTTCTTTTAAATATTTTGATCTCTAAATTATTGTAAACAAGGATAATTAAAATGATTTCAAAAGTCCTTATTTTCATATTTAAAGAATGTTTGTAAAGTGGTTACACAATTTCAAGTACCTCTCTCCCCTCTTTAACTTCTTCCGCTTCAACTCCCTTTCCAAACTCTCTACTATACTCTTTCTTTTTCCAAAAACTGTTTCAACTTCTCTCAAACATCCTCCATGGCTTCAAAGAGATCTTCCACAAATGAGGCGTCATCGTCTGCCCCCAAACGTCAAAGGGTTGTTCACCTTTCTTCTGATTCTTACTCTGACTCTTCATCTCCCATGGACGATGGTTATATGTGCCCAAGGACAGGCTTCCCATCACCCTGGTTCAATAGCCATACTGCCATTGGCAAATGGCTCGACGGATTCAAAGACAGGGAGCTTTGCATGTGTGAGATGCTGGACTCGGAACTCTTTTTGTTGCTCGGCCTTCCCTTCTTTACTATGCTTCGAGCGAGTTCCATTTGGAAGATCCTAAATCCGGGGGAAATAGCTTACCCGAGGTTGACAAGACTCTTCATCGTCAATCTTACCGCTCGAAGAGAAAGAGGCTGTAACGCCCCATTTATTGGGTTCGTTTTGAAAATTTTTTTTCTTTCTTTTATTGATATTTTATTAGCTCAAGTATTTTATGTAAAAGTATTTTAAGGCGTAAAATGTTTTCCCGGGTATAATTATATTTTTTTAGTAAATTTTTCGATAAAGAGTTGGGAAAGTTGTTTGATTCGGAAATCCCATTCGGAATGTGTTTGATCGAGTTTATTGATTCCCGATTTCCTATTTTAATGTTATTAATATTGTTTTTTTTCTTTCCTTCTCACCTTTTCATCATTTTTTTCCCCTCTTCCTCACGCCAATTCCTTGTCAAGCACCTTTTGTTCTAGCTTTTCCTGCTCAGACTTGCACCTATGGCAACGCTTCTGGGATGATAGTCCTGCACCTGACTCCTGGACTCCAGCACCAACCCTTCGAGTCTTGACACCTGTATTCCCACAACAAGACACCCTCATTCTCTCCTCTGTTTTCATCCAGTCCAAATCTTCTGCCCATATTTGTATCCCATTCCCTGTCCCTTGTATTCTAATGGGTCCACGTGGCAGGAATAATTTTTTTATAAAGCTGATGAATTATGGGTTCGGTTTAGAAGATTAAAAAATATTGATTTTGGTTCTTATTAAATAGAACACTAAACCGGTTCAGGGTTATAACAATCCCCACAACGAAGAACGTTGATTATAATTCTCCCGCTTCTGGTTCTCATCGTTGCGAA
The DNA here is from genome assembly GCA_033239045.1 of Fagopyrum esculentum. NCBI lineage: Eukaryota > Viridiplantae > Streptophyta > Magnoliopsida > Caryophyllales > Polygonaceae > Fagopyrum > Fagopyrum esculentum. The sequence continues at coordinate 43,794,710 of BSUD01000005.1, read as the reverse complement.
AGAGAAAGCCTCCTTATGCTTTTGGCATTCATCGTCGAGTAGATTTCTCCTGCTATAAGTCGACGAAAGGTAACCTCTTCAAGTCTGTAAGTACATATTCCCATTACTTCATTCTTCTCCTCTCTAAAAAAAGAACGTGCCTTGGCTATTTGAAAAATGAAAAGTCCCTTATGAATGTAGGAATCAATTCGATGAGTTGATACCATCATACCAGCAGAAACTTTTTAAATCATCTTGTGAGTGAATTTGATTGACTAAATTTTGATGTTAATTAGAATTAGAGAAACAAACAAAACCAATATGGATAGTTGATGAGTTGTTGAATATCTGATGTTGCTGAATTTTGCTAAATTTTGGTCATTTGTAATATGAAACTATTACAAAGTGAATTTTGCTGAATTTTGGTCATTTTTAATATTTGATGAGTTGCTGAATTTGATTGACTAAGTTTTGAACTTTTCAAAGTGAATCTCTGTTGTTGCTGAAATTTGGTCATTTGTAACATGAAACTATTACATATATTGTTTCTAGAGTAATCTTTGTAGTTGTTTGATATATTTTGTTAAGGTAATGGATGTTTCTATACAAGATGGACAAGCACGTAGACGTTTGGAGTTTGAGGAGGATAATGATGCTACAGATTTGTGCATAAATGATGAAAGTGAAAATTCATTACATGCCAAGATATCTAAAGAGATGGTACCAAGGATAGGAATGGAATTTTAAACTGAAGAGGCAACTTATCAGTTTTACAATGCATATGCAATGGAAGTTGGATTCTCGGTTCGAAGAAGCAAGTCACATAAGCTTAAGGGAATCTTGGTAGATAGGACATTTGTTTGCTCTTGTGAGGGTAAAAGAGGACGAGATAAACGAGATGATGCTTACAAATCTCATCGTCTGGAAACAAGGTTTGGATGTTTGGCTATGTTAAAGATTAATTGTCGTCATACCTTCAAGTTCACAGTTGAGAAATTTGTTGCTGAGCATAATCACTTATTGGCAAGTCCGAGTAAGGCTCATTTATTCAGATCACACCGAAAAGTCTCAATATCTCAAGCAATGGAAGTAGAAATGGCTGATGGATCAGGCATTGCACCCAGAAATGCATTTGAGCTCATGGCTAAGCAAGCAGGAGGTCGTGAAAGTCTTGGATTTGTTTGTATGGACTATAACAACCACTTACGAGGCAAACGTAATTTACAAGTAAGGCCAGGTGAAACGGGTGGGGTTCTTGAGTACTTGAAAATGATGCGATTGAAGGATCCTAACTTCTTTTATGCTATTCAAGTGGATGAAGATGATTTGATCACTAATATTTTTTGGGCTGATGGAAGAATGGTGTCTGACTATGATGATTTCGGCGATGTTGTGTGCTTTGATACTACGTATCGTAAACATAAGGATGGCCGACCAATTGCATTATTTGTTGGGGTTAATCATCATAAACAATCCATTATATTTGGTGTTGCCTTGTTGTATGATGAGACGTCGGACACATTTATGTGGTTGTTTGATACATTTGCAAAGGCTATGGGTGGAAAGCTACCTATGACGATACTCACCGATCAAGATGCTGCAATGTCTAAAGCAGTTTCTTGTCAATGGCCAAAGACTTACCATCGACTTTGCGTATGGCATATTTTCCAAAATGCGGCTACACATCTGAGTAGTGTTTTCAGGATCTATAAAGAAGTTACAACTGATTTCAGTAATTGTGTTTATGACCATGATTATGAGGAAGGTTTTTTAGATGCTTGGTATAAGATGTTGCAGAAGTATGGTTTGCAAAGCAATGACTGGTTAAAGAGGTTGTTCAATGTCAAAGAAAAATGGGCATTGGTCTATGGAAGGGATACATTCTGTGCAGACATGATCAGTACATAACGGAGTGAGAGCATGAATAAGGTCATCAAGCACTATGTAAGTTACAAACATGAATTGCGGCGCTTTTTCGAACACTTCCAACGATTACTTGATGATCACCGATATGATGAGATGGTAGCAGATTTCAAAACCAACCACAAAAAAGTTGCCTTAGTATTTGAAGTGGAAATATTAAAGCATGCTGCAAGTGTTTATACACCCGAGGTTTTTTCATTATTTCAAGCCGAGTTAGGTAGAGCTTATGATTGTCAGATTGAGATTTTGTCTTCTTCTGATGAGGTGGTAAATTCTGTCAGATTTAAGGTCAAGCCAGCCATGAAGAACTATAGTTATGTTGTCTCCTATAATTCTACAGAAGATATCATGTCTTGCAGTTGTAGAAAATTCGAGTTTGCTGGGATATTATGTTGCCACATATTAAAGATACTTTCTCTTAAAGGAATTTTGAAGGTTCCACAAAACTACATTTTAAAAAGATAGACGAAAGATGCAAAAAAAAGGAGTAGTGTGATTATCAATGAAAATTCAGTTGATGAAGACCCCAAAACATCAATGGGAAGGCGTTATAGTGAAGTGTGTCGCTATTTAACTCTTCTGGCAACAAGATATGGAGAGTCTGAAGAAGTTTACACCATTGTGAAAGATGTTTTGGTAAATTTACTAAAACAAGTTGATTTAAATGCTACAGGAAAATCAATGCAATCTACCCCTGGTAGTCATGTGCTAGGAAATGATCCTAATCCAAGTGAAGATGTGCCTATGTGTCAAAATGACAAGTTCAAGACAATATGAGGAATTAAGTTAAATCAAAATCTGGAAATCGATCAAATAAAAGGATTTTAGGTGCTCTTGAATAAGCAACACGAAGAAAAAGAGCGAAGAATAAGCAATTATCTATTGTCGGTGAGAAAAATGATCTAGATAATCATGTGGAACATGCTATGCATTATCTTCATCTTGGATGCCCTACACAGGTGAACGTCTCTCTTTATTGTCATATTTTATTATGTTTTTGTTCATTTTTTATTTTTATTCATTTTCAGTTTTTTTTTTCATGTAGAATTCCCCCACTGCACATGTATTGCAACATGAGGAGTCTCAATCTACTTGGCTAACAAGTGCAGAAAATAATCAACTTGGTTCAAACAATTTTACACAGGTAATATCACGTTTGGATTCTAGTTTTAAAATATGGATCATATTTGTGATATTCTCTTTCTTCTTGTAGGACCTCTCATTTGTGAATCTATTGGATGCTGTTCAGGAAAAGAATGCAGTAGAGCTTAATGATTTATGGGATTGAGATGGTTCTGATATGTTTTTACAGCGTCTTTGAGCATCATACTTTTGTAGTCTTAAAGCTTTATTTCGATACATTGATGCCTTTTTTTGAGCAGCGTACATGATTGACATTTGCTGAAAGGTTTATTTTGAAAGCTTTATTTTGATCTATTTGTTCAGCTGGCTGGAAGAATATTGTTTTTGTGACCATGATTTGAGCTTCTATAAAAGTGAAAAAAAGTTGTGGAAAAACAGCATGTTGTCATAATTTATAAATAGCAAGTTGTTTTGTTTGATAAATAGCTGCTGTCATAATTTGTAAATAACAAGCTATTGTCATATTTTTTCAAAAGTTGTTGTCATAATTTAGAAAAGGTCAGCCTACTGTCATAACAAATGCTTTTTACAACCTACTAATCACAAATGACAACTTGCTATTTAGAAAAATTCAGCTTACTGTCATAACAAATGCTAAGCAGTGCTGTCATAAATTTTATCAAAGAAAACAACTTGCTGTCATTTTTTCCCCCAAAGTAAACAGTTGCTATAAAAAAAACTTGCTTATTTATTATTGAATTGGTACAAGACGAGAGCAAAGAAACCAATGCTACAAATGTATTTACAACATTCAACAGTAAGAATATACACATAATTAATAAAACCAAAACAGTGGTTCTCGTGATATTGTTAATTGAATTACAACACGTCATCATAAACAATCCATCAACTTTTTCCAACTTGGTCAAAGGCGACTCTCTTAGTGAGAGCATCTTCATTTCTAGCTTCCACAAGCGCACGACACCAACACGGATTGGTTGTGAGCATCTTCATTTCTAGAAAGATTGAAAAGGTGATACTTTTTACTTCTCATAGCTTCAGAGAACTCTATAAGATGTTCATCTAGTCCTTGTACCGGATGTTGTAGAATTCTTACACAGCCTTCACTAAAGAGATCATATCCAACTCTGAATTCCCATTTTCAGTATGTGAAAAGGTAGCACTACCATTGCTCTGTAAACATGTCATCAACAACCTCAGTTTGTAAACAAAATAGATTACACATCAACAAGAAAAAAAATCAATAAGTTTACCTAACTTCAATGCATTTTTTTGTGTGGATGTGAGCTATTCCTTGGACTCCACCTATTGAGATTCTTAGTTTGGTGTCCAACTTCTAGAAATTCAGCAAGTTTACTAAAAATTAGCAAAATCACCAAGTTTACCTGGAAAAAAAATCAGCAAGTTTACCTAGAAAAAAATCAGCAAGTTCCAACTCAAGAAATTCAACAAGTTCACTAAAAATCAGCAAAATCAGCAAGTTTACCCAGAAAAAAAATCAGCAAGCTTACAAGATCATATTTGTATGTATAAGTTTACCCAAAAATTCAGCAAGTTTCTAAAAATCAGCAAAATCAGCAAGTTTACCTAGAAAAAAATCAGCAACTCAAGAAATTCAACAAGTTCACTAAAAATCAGCAAATCAGCAAGTTTATCCAGAAAAAAATCAGCAAAATTCAGCAAGTTTATGCTTGTGAAGAATATAACCAATACAACACTACCAATATCTTCATTCGTACTACGTAGGAATGACTTAAATGTTCACCACCTACAGTGGTACCATTCAACACCACAAGAATTAAATCAAACGATTGCCCAATTAAACGAAAACAAACTTGACACCAAACAAGTACAACAAATCAGTGATTACAAAACCTAAATTCGAAGGAAAAATAGAGATAGAGCGAGCAGACCACGACCAAGAGCAAGATTAACCTAAATTAGAAGGTATTTTGTGGATCTTTGTTTGCATTGTTTCGAATGAGAGGCTTAGAGGTTAGGATATCAGGATACGTGTAGGGTAGAGAGGACCACGGAGGAGCTTAGAAACGGCGCTAGTGTTGTGAGGGTTTGGTGGCGGAGGAAAATGGGGTTAAGGGTAATTGTAAGTGAGAAATCCAAGGTTAATTTGTCGTCGAGATCGACGATGAAAGTTACTGTGGATGGTGAGAGCAAATACCTTCGATTTTGCCGTGGACTTGTTTTGTTCATCGACTACTATAGGGGAGGTTTGGGGGCCTAGGGTGTTGAAGGGTTGGCCTTCTTGCTTCCACCAGGAATCTGCCATGGATCTTAAGTTGCCTTCTGCTGTTTCGACACCTTCTCGAATTCTTCCTCAAAAGAGTGAGTTCTCAGTTCTCTTATGTATTTAGCTCTGATCTTGGTTAATTGTAGAATTGTGTTCGTTGAGGGGATTGTTATAACCCTGAACCGATTTAGTTTTCTATTTAATAAGAACCAAACTCAATTTTTTTTAATCTTCTAAACCGAACCCATAATTCATCAGCTTTATAAAAAAAAATTCCTGCCACGTGGACAAATTAGAATGCAGGGACAGGGAATGGCATACAAATGCAGGGACAGGGAATGGCATAAAAAATTCCTGCCACGCAGCAGCCCAGCTCTATTCTTCCCTTCTTCAACTCGTCCTCACAAGGATCGATTTGTCCAAGCAACTGCAATAATCGATGGTCTCGAGTTAGGCTCTGTTTAGTTAAATGGTTGCGGTTTTTGGTGGTTGCGGTTGTGATTGCGGTTGTGGTTACGGTTGTGGTTATATACGAGTGTTTTCGAGATTTGTGGTTTATAGGAAAACTATTGAATACGTGTTTAGTTAAAATGTTTGAAACTAGTTTCGATTTGTGGTTTATAGATTAAAAGACCAAAATAGCCTTTCAAATCTGTAGTATCGGCAAAGCTACGCAGAATAGGACTGATTCGTTTTGCAGTATTGGCACTTGATGATCCAAAAGCTTCACTTGCAAATCTACGCAGAGTAGGACTGATTCGTTTTGCTCCCTGTTCGAATCAATTTTGCTCTCTGTTCTTCGATTCTCTTCTTCGTCAATTTTAGGGTTTGATTCTCTTCTTCGTCGATTTTAGGGTTCGATTATGTTCTTCGTTGATTTTAGGGTTCAGTTCTATTCTTCGTCGATTTTAGGGTCAGCGTTCCGGGAAGCTTCCGGCTAGCCAGAGGGTTACCTGGAGAGCCGACTCTGGATTCGAAGTGCCTGGTTCATCATTTTCGGGTTCATCTTCTCGTAGATTTGCTTCTCTTCCATTGCTTTTGTATTGTTTATTGAGAGAAGAATGAGAAGAGGAGAGGGCTGGAGGGGCATCCTTGGTATATTGATTTGAGAAACCATCTTCACTCTCCAAAAACCTTGAAAAACAAGGTTCTCAAAATCGTGGTTATGGAGCTCAAAAACCATCCCAGAAAAACTTGCAGAAAACCACAAACCTTATCTAAACACCACAAATTTCTAACCATTTATAACCCTAAACTAAAAAAAACCCACAAACCATTCAACTAAACACAGCCTTAGCCAAGGGAGATGGGCACTTTAGCCCTAGGTGACACATGGTAACCTTCTATATTCCCGATCTCTCAGCCTTCTCTGTACCACATTTCTTACCTTTCGATCCTATCATGGATGCAGTGAAGCAAGAACCCTTACCGGGGACCTGGATCCTTTCTGTCACTCCTTGTTGGCCCCGAAACCTCTGCCTCCACTGTCGCCAGAGAGGTCTACCGCCTTCCATCTCCATCCTCGCCGTCCTGCCTCATCCTCACTTCACTCACCTCTAGAATCGGACTAGAACACCACCACTGCTATCGACGGAGGAGCCCAGCTGTTGTGCTCTCGCTGCCTGCCGGAACACACCGAACCATCACCTCCTACCGCCTTCGTCGCCGGAGATCGGGACATGCTCCCCACCAACGCCTGGCCCTGTCGAAGTCCCGTCTTGCCGCCTCTCAGATCCCCTTTTCCGCTTGTTCCAAGGATGAAGAGAATCCTTAACCTATTTACAATGGCCCCCTTATATTTGGTGAAATTACGGTTTGTACCCTATATTTTATATTTGCGTTAAAAGCCCTAATTTCCAGAATTTTCAATTGTGACCTCTGCTGAATTAATTACAAAATCGACCCAAAATTTTAATTGTTGAAGATGACCCATACTTCTAAAATGGTATAATTTGCCCGGAAAATATGTTTACGGTTTTTAAACTTGAGTTTTACTTCGAGTTATATTCTTATATTTACATAAACTATATTTTATGCCCATGTCGGATTAACTTGGGTCTATGGCTCAAACTTGTAAATTTCGGGGTTTTGACCAAGTTGCTAGATTCCCATATTTTGCCCGGAAATATTATTACGGGTTTTAACGTTGGCTTTTGAAAACGAGTTTTACCTAAGGATTTTATATATATTATATATTACAATTAAATTTAGCGTATAAGCTAAATTTGTTTAGTTTTGATGTTAGGTTCGGAAGCGCCCCGATAAAGGCCTAACGAGTCCAAGTTCGACATCCGTCATTTGACGTCGTGTGAGTACCTTCTTCCTCGATCTAGTTATGTTTAGTAGTAAAATCATGCTAGGTTGGATCTATCATAACATAGAGTGAATACCAAGTTGTGGTTATGAACCTTAGGTGAGTATTTGACAATTGTGAAATGTTTTATGACTTGAGGTGTTGATGTTATCTTGTGAGGCTTCTGAGGTTTGAGAATTGGAGTATATGGTTGTTGAGTTTATGGGCTAGGATACGCGTATCCTAACATGGTGTTGTTACCGTTGAGTTTGTTTGGACTAGGCATGTTTATCCTAGTATGTGCTATGGATTATGATCCTACGAGATCATTGGGCCTAGAAGTCTAAGGACTTCTAGCTCGTGTTGAGTGTGATGTGAGCCTGAGAGGTTCTAGGATGTAGTCCTAGAATGAGAGTCAAATGATCTCGCGTAGATCATTTAAGTAGAAGTTTAAGACTTCTTAAGTTGAGCGAGTTGTTGATATAAATTTCTTGTTGTGAGGAGGTAGTATGCTTCTTCCCAAGGGAAGCGAGAACGTTTTTTGAGTTAGCGTTTGGGACGAGGTAAGTCTCTAGACTTACTTAGCTCATATTCCTTGTATTAGCATTGATGTGTGAATGGTGGTGTGTCATTATTCTTTCTTGTTATAACAACTAAACCGGAAATAGGATTACCGACCTTTATATATTATTTGGCCCAAGTGTATGATAACGGGCGGTGACAACTTGTCTAGCTCCCGGGAGAGCTTTGATGTTCTTGGCGACTAGCCTGTGCTGGCTAGACGGTCGGATTCATCCGTACCTTTACACACCGGTAAGTAGGGAACGAGGCGGGACCACGGTGGTCTCGTGTCACAAACCTAAGTTGAATTAGAGCGGGATACGACCTAATAATAACAAAGATAATAAATCGGATTGGTGTGCTTTATGTATGTTGTATGCTTGTGATGAGATTACTTGTGTATGTGCCTTTCCCATTGATTCTAATGTTTAGAATATGAGCTAACGATTTTATACCGATTGTTGTAGATTGCCTTGCAGGTTAGGAATGCGGCCGAGAGATCCGGAAGAGTGGGCAGGCGGGGTCCACACATTTTAGGAAGGGTTTTTGGATAGAGTTGAGTTGTGTTTTGTCCTTCGATAGTTGTGTTTTGTATGCCGTATATTTGGCGTTCGGGTTTTGTGTTGTATCTCGGCTGAAGTCTTTTGTTTGCAAAGTTTTAGGTTTCTTTGCATTGCACAAAAATGTATTTCATTTTGGCCTTTATTTGTGTCTTGCTGAAAGGTCCGGTGAAATTGTTGTTAGGCTAAGGGTCGGGACCCATTGTGAGGTCTTGCCCGTAGCCTCCCGATATCCCGCGGATTCGGGGTGTTATAGAGGCGAGCTCATACTTGGATCGGTTGTCAAAGGTAAGAAAATTGCCATTTCTTCTATGGTTATTGCTCAGATTCTAGGGCTTCCTACCTTCAACTCTTTCGACCATCCCCACCATGCCAGAATTGTTAACTTGGCCAAAGAACAATTTCTTCTGCCCAACTCTCCACCACAACCCACTTTGACTTGTCTGACTCTTGAGGCTAGAATAGTGTACGCTATTCTTGTGAGATGTGTTGTCCCTCGAATTAGAAATCGGGATGTGCTAACACACCAATTGTTTGCCTTTTTGTATCATGTGTTAAACGGGCTTGATGTTGTCCTCCTTGGAATTATTCTGAATCACATGCTTCACATAATAAACTCCCCTAACGATACCCCTCTTCCCTACGCTAACCTGCTTCTAAAATTATTTCGTTATTTCTCTGTTAACTTAGATGATGAGGAAAAATGCTATATTGGTGGAGAACTGGATGAATACTTCTTTGACAATATAGGCATTAAGAAACCACAGTCAGGTGAATAGATTCTGAAAGAACACCTAGCTTGAACATTTTCCACGGTACTGAGGCTTGAAGTAGTGGATTTTGGTCTGGATTCAATGAGATATGAGTTGTTGAAATTCAGATCCGAGATAATTGATAAATAAGATGAATCACAGGATCTACTAGGTATCCTGAACCAAAAGTGTAAGAGCCTAGTTGCTTAAGGCTGAGAGAGGGAGAAGAGGGGCCAGGTTTTTGCCTGAGCCGCCCCTGCGTGACCCAGGGGGCGCCCCTGCGCCTTACCTGGTCCGCCCCTGCGGCTCACAGAGCCCGCCCCTACGGCTCTGTGTGCTGCAGCCGCTTTCTTTGACTGCTTTAACTCGTGCTTTACCCTTTACCATCCTATTTATACTTCTTCTTCTCCTCTTTTATGAGGGTTTACTTTCAGATCTCTCTCTCTCCTTATGTACTTCTTCTCTCTTCTTCTTCTCCCTTGGATCCTTGGTTGATCTTCCTTGAACTTGTGTGAGTTTTGGAGAGCTTTTGCTTGGCTTTGATGATGATGATGGTTGGTGAGCTTTGTGAGGTAGCTTGGGACGTCCTGGTTAGTGGTAAGATTTTGGTTCTTCAGTTTGGTAAGCTTCCATAGCTTCCTTTCTCTTCTTCTTTTCATCTTTGGGTCCCTTTTTCCTCTTCTCCTTAGTCTAGCATGACTTCCCTTAGGTTTTGATCCTATTCCAGCCAAGTTTTGCTTGTGATGATGTATATATGTGTATGTTATGTTGTTATGTTGTTGTTGGAGTGAAGAGAAGTAAAGGAACGAGATTAGAAGTGAAGAAGGAGTTGAAGTGGTGTCCTCTGCACACCAGTCGCCCATGCGCCTGTCTTGTAGCCGCCCCTGCGCCGGCCTGTGCACCGCCCCTACACCACCAGAGTGCCGCCCCTGCGCCTGCCTGCACCAGCTTGGTGTTTCCTTTGGCTTTGCAGGTGTGTGTGACTTCTAGGTCTTCCTTAGGGTGCCTTTGTTCCCTCCTTTCCTAGTATGAGGGCTTAGGATCATGCTAGATATGTGAGGTTGAGTTTGATGATGTTTATGATCGGTTTATGCCTTGTATGGTTTTAGAGGTTTGTTAGGTTGTGAGTGAGGTTGAGGTTGTTCCTTTGGATCCCTTTGGGTCTAGGTGTGACCCTTATATGGTTAGGAGTCTGATATACCTCCTTATGCCTTGTTTATAGGTTGTGCTATCCCTCCAGTGTAGAGGTGATCTTGGTTGAGTTGTGATCGAGGTTGAGGTAAGTCCGTAGGACTTACTTATCTACCATCCTTATATTGGGTGTTAGCATGAGTGGTGTGTGTTTATATGTTTGCTATGATAGCATGTGATGTAGTATTTACCGACCTATGTTTTATTTATTGCCCCACTGCGTGGCTGTGATAACCTTTCCCTTTCATCCCGCCGTGGAGTCTAGGAGGTTCTCTGATGTCAGGCCAGACCGTTTACAGGAAGGGCGTAATCCACTCCCATAGGCTACACGGATTGTGTGACCGATACTAGTACGGCTGGCTAGCAGGCTCAAAGGTGAGGATGTATCGGTCCTCGTGTCACATAGTTTCATATATATTATATCTATACGATTTTGAGTGAATGACCACTATATTGAGATGAATAATTGGGTAAATGATTGAAAGCATGCTGATATGTTTATCTTTCCTTATGTGTGATTGTGCTTATGCATTACTATATATATGTGTATGGATAGCTAATGGTTTATTACCATGTTGCAGATGCCCTACATGATAGGCATGATGGTGGGTGATCTAGCAGGGTGGCAGGCCGAGGACGTCTTGTACATTAGGATGTGTGGGCTTTTGAGTCTGTTACCTTTCCCTCCTGCATGAGGATGGTCTTTTATTACCTCCTGTGTGAGGGTGTTATGTTTCTTACTCGGCTATGATGTCTTATCTTTTGGGTTGTACAGTTTTATACCGTTTTACGTATTTGTTTTCATATCTGTCAGTCCCATGTTGTAAGGTCCAGTGAACTTGTTGTCAGGCTAGGGTCAGGATCCATTGTGAGATCCTAACACAATGTGGCACTCCGAGTTCCGCGGATTCGGGGTGTTACAGAGTTGGTATCAGAGCCTTAGGTTGACAACAATGGCACTTGCTACCTGCAATGAGGTCTGATAGGTAAAAATAAACAGAACCCACACGGTATTTGACGTTTTAAAGGTTTTGGTTTTGAATGTGGTTTTGGGTTAGATGTACGAGAAGTCGCCACTCCTGCTATGGATCTCTGCAGTGTAGATATGATATGTATGTATGATGGTTTATGTATGTGCTTATGTTGAGTATATATATATATACCTATGGCCTATATAGAGCCTTATAAATTAGGTGTGCATACCCCGTAGATGGCTCAGACTAGAGCTATTGCCGCTGTAGGTAGAGGTAGAGGTAGACCACCCCGTCCTCTAGGTGTGGTAGGTGAGAGACCAGTTCCTGCTGCTGATCCACCAGTGGTGGAGGAGATACATGAGGAGGTTGTAGAGAGCGTCGTCCCAAAGACGAGGAGCAGTGTATCTGTGAGACATCATTCACATCGAGCTCAGTATGATGACGCTGGCCGTGTCTCCATGGGAGGACCGGAGTTTAGAGAGTACCTCCGATGTTTTGAGGAGGATATTAGGGTTGGCAAGCGAGCCCCAGATTTACCAGTACTTGAGGGATCTTTAGAGAGATCTCAGGGAGCGACTCCGGTGCCAACTGTACCTGCACGTGTTGTGGATCCAGTTCGAGTCCTAGTGGAGACTAGAGGGCCTCAACCAGATGCCTGGTTGAAGGCATTTGACCAGCAAGAAGTGCCACACTTCTCAGGAGAGATAGGGTTAGAGACTAAGGTGTGGATTGGGCATGTACACTCAGCCTTGGAGTCTATTAGATATCCTAAGGACAGACAAATAGAGCTAGTTCAGTCTCTATTCCGTGACCTCGCACACCAGTGGTGGAGGACTGTCTAGACCAGAGCTACTAGTTATGACAACATGAGACGCATGATTAGAGAGCAGTTCTGCCCTGCCTCATTGAGGAGGGAGAGGCTGTAGGATTTTGTGGAGGCTGGCTTTGAGGATGTGCCTATTACTGATGCCATCCGCCGTTTCCAGACCGAGTTGGCTTTGCTGGGTCCAGCTGCACCATCTGAGGACCAGCATGTGTATATGTTCTCTCTTCGTCTGAGATAGAGACCCCTTCATACATGGAGGGATTCCATTGTGAGTCCCTAGCTGATTACCAAGACCGGGCTTCTGATTTTGAGAGAGCGAGCTAATCAGAGGAGAGCTTCTCAGATGGGACGGTCTGAGAAGAGGCAGCGCACTGGGCAAACCAGTGGAGTTGGAGGATCATCTGGGTTTAGACGAGATCAGAGGCGTCAGAGTTACCCCTCATCTGCACCGGCTGTAGATAAGGGATGTCAATGTTACAACTGTGGGGACCCTGGCCATCTGAAGCCAGCTTGTCCCAAACCAGTTGTGACTTGTTTTACCTGTAGCCGATAGGGACATTGAGCTGCCTTTTGTAGGCAGGGAGGAGTAGCATCTCAACAGGGTTCTTCCCCTGCTAGTGTAGCAGGAGGTGGTCAGAGGACACCTCAGCAGCAGACACAGGGACAACAGTGGGTCCCAGAGCGTCCATCTACTCAGGGTTCTGCTCCAGGACCGAGTAGAGGTAGAGGTAAAGATGTTGGCACCAGTGATCCTAGAGGAGCCCGAAGGAGAGCTTTTGAGTTGACGAGTGCAGAGGATCCACCTGCACCAGCTGCTAAAGATACCATTCTACTTCATAGTTTACCTGTTAGAGTTTTATTTAATACTGGTGCTACGCATTCCTTTATTTCTGATACTTGTGTTGAGCGTCTGAGTTTAACTACCATAGAGGGGATACCCTTTAGTATAGGGTTACCTTATGGTAGTCGGGTCAAAGGTACCCGTGAGATACGTAGTTGTCCCCTTCGTTTAGGGACTCGTGTTTTACTTGTTGACTTCTTAGTCATGCCATTGATGCATGAAGAAGTCATATTAGGTATGGACTGGATGCGTAGACACCATGCAATTTTGGATGTTGGTAGATGGATTGTTACAGTCTCTACCGAGGTTGGTCAGATTGAGGTTTTCCGGGGTTGGGACCTTGGGAAGATAGGTTCGGTTATATTAGGTAGTGTCGTACGGGCATCTAGGTTGATTGCACAGGGATGCGATGCCTTTTGGTGCTACGCCATGAAGGATGGAGAGAGTCCAACTCTAGAGGATATCCCAGTAGTCTGCGAGTTTACAGATGTGTTTGCCGAGCCATCGAGTTTACCGCCTCAGCGGAGTGTGGACTTCAGCATAGAGTTAGAGCCTGGCACGCGACCCATCTCGAAGGCCCCATACCGTATGGCACCTGTCAAGATGTTGGAGCAGAAGAAGCAACTCGGGAGTTGGCTGAGAAGGGCTTCATACGCCCTAGTGTTTCACCATGGGGTGCACCTTTCCTCTTCATGCGGAAGAAGGACGGATCTTTGAGGTTATGCATAGATTACAGAGAGTTGAACAAGGTGACCGTCAAGAACAGGTATCCATTGCCTCGTATTGACGATCTACTTGATCAGCTTCAGGGAGCCATTGTTTTCTCCAGGATTGATTTGCGATCGAGATATCACCAGTTGAGGGTGAGAGAGCAGGACGTACACAGGACGACATTTCGTACCAGTTATGGACACTACGAGTTTATAGTGATGCCATTCGGGCTGACGAATGCCCCAACGGTCTTTATGGAGTTGATGAACAGCATATTCAACGACTTCCTTGATTAGTTTGTGGTAGTCTTTATTGATGATATTTTGGTGTACTCTCGTAATAGAGAGGAGCATGTCGGTCATCTGAGGACGGTTTTGCAGATTTTGAGGGACAGGGAGCTGTATGCTAAGTTCTCTAAGTGTGAATTCTGGATGTCTGAGGTTGCTTTCCTTGGGCACATCGTCTCCGCCGATGGGGTTATGGTTGACCCGGTGAAGATCGAACCTGTTGCTGCATGGACGATACCGACGAATGTCAAGGAAGTGCGTAGCTTTCTTGGCTTTGCCGGTTACTATAGACACTTTGTGAAGGGTTTTTCTATGATTGCCCGTCCACTGACGAGTCTTCTGAGGAAGACTACCCGGTTTGCGTGGACCGACCAGTGTGGTTAGAGCTTTGAGGAGTTAAAGAGGCGTTTGACGTCTGCTCCTGTCCTGGAACAGCCAGAGGGATCTAATGATTTTGTGGTCTACAGTGATGCATCCAAGCTAGGCTAGGGCTTCTTTGAAGATCTGGAGACATTACCTGTATGGTGCTACATGTCACATCTTCATAGACCATAAGAGAGTGAAGTATATTTTCACGCAGCGGGAGTTGAACCACCGCCAGCGTCGTTGGCTTGAGTTGATCAACGATATTGACCTTGAGATTTTGTATCACCCAGGAAAGGCGAACGTGTTGCTGACGCCTTGAGCAGGAAGACGCCTTGACAGAAGGCGATTGCGAGATTGACTGTACAGCATCAGCTTCAAAGGGATCTAGCTTGGCTAGAGATGGACATCCAGTTTCCTGATGAGAATGCCTAGGGGACCTGCCCGAGCTTGATAAGGATCAGAGAGAGAATGTCTCGTGGAGAGGCACCACAATTTTCTGTTGGAGCTGATGGAGTGATGAGGCGACATGATCGCATTTGTGTTCTTGCTGATGTAGAGTTGAGACAAAGGATCTTATAAGAGGCTCACTGTACACCTTACTTTGTACATCCGGGTACGAGTAAAATGTACCATGATGTGAGACGTTCATATTGGTGGGGAGGGCTGAAGCCCGATGTAGCCAGATTCGTGGCTCAGTGTGCGACCTGTCAGCAGGTCAAGATAGAGCATTGCAGACTTGGAGATGAGCTCCATCCACTGGCAATGCCGCAGTGGAAGTGGGAGGACGTCTCCATGGATTTCGTGACTGGTTTAAGACCCAATAGGAGTTTTGATGCCATTTGGGTTGTGGTTGATAGACTGACGAAGACGGCACGTTTCATCCCTATCAGAGAGACATGGCCACTGAGTAGATTGGATGAGGAGTATACTAGACAGATAGTGAGACTCCATGGTGTACCGAGGACGATCGATTCTGATCGAGATGGACGATTCACCTCCAGGTTTTGGCAGCAGATTCGGACTGATTTGGGGACAAGTCTACATTTTACGACTGCGTTTCACCCCCAAACTGATGGACAGTCAGAGAGGACCATTCAGACTTTGGAGGATATGCTGCGAGCTTGTGTGTTGGATTGGGGACAAGGATGGTCTGATTACATCCCACTTGTTGAGTTCTCATACAACAACAGTTGGCATGCATCTATTGGGATGGCTCCCTATGAGGCACTGTATGGACGTAGGTGTCGTACACCTTTATGTTGGGAAGAGCCTAGCAGTATCAATGGGATAGCGCCAGAGCAGATTCGTGATGATATGGCTCGAGTAGCGCTGATTAGAGAGAGGATGCTGGTTGCAGAGAGTCGCCAGAAGTCATATGCAGACAAGACGCGTCGGCCTCTAGAGTTCAGCGTAGGAGCTCATGTCTGGTTGAGAGTATCCCCGACGCGTGGGGTCAGACGTTTTGGCATAAAGGGGAAGTTGAGTCCCCGATATGTCAGTCCTTTTGAGATACTGGACAGAGTTGGGAGGGCAGCCTATAGATTAGCTTTGCCTTTGAGATTAGAGGGTGTTCACCCTGTGTTCCATGTGTGTCAGCTGAGAGAGTACATACCAGATCCGAGGCACATCGTGAGTTATGATGATTTGGTGATAGAGCCAGACCACACCTTTGCTGAGCATCCTATTGCAGTCCTAGAACGAGGTATGAGACGCCTGCATTCGGAGGACATACCCATGATGAAGATACAGTGGTCGAGACGTGGAGCTGAGGAGGCTACATGGGAGACTGAGGATAGTATCCAGAGGAACTATCTAGAGTTTTATGCCGAGATAGATGCACCTAGGGTCGATGAGTAGATCTTAGTGCTATCTTGGTGAGAATGCGATTATGTGCTTATGTGCTTTCATGCCTTGATGTGTTTATTCAATGCTAGTGTTGTTATGCCTTATGATCTTATTAGATCTTGCTACACTAGCGTGATGTATGTATAGCAGGAGATGATTAGGCCCTCCATGCTATTTGGGTATGACTTATGTTAATAGCTGGAGACGGTTCTTTCCTCCATGCTATCTGAGTGCATTAGGATTCAACTGGAGATGGTTCTTTCCTCCATGCTACTTTGATGGACATAGTTCAGTGGAGATTTGATTCCTCCGTACGATGTATATACTTATGGATCGGCTAGAGACGTATTTCCTCTATGCCTGTGTTATGTATGGCTAGAGATGTGCTTCCTCTATGCCCTGTGATGTGATATAGCGAGAGATGTGATTCCTCTCTGCCTTGGGTAGCGTTATGGCCCTGTTTTCTGGAGTGGATGATTCCTCCATGTTAATTTTTATGGTTATAGATCTGTTATAGGTTATGACATTCTGAGCGGAGATGTGATACCTCCGATAGAGAGAGTGAGTTATACCTCGGCTTATGGGACCGGGAGGACTTGGGATCTTGCAAGTTTCGGGACGAAACTTGTTTTTAGGGGGGTGAGATGTAAGAGCCTAGTTGCTGAAGGCTGAGAGAGGGAGCAGAGGGGCCAGATTTATGCCTGAGCCGCCCGGCGCCTTACCTGGTCCGCCCCTGCGGCTCTGTGTGCTGCAGCCGCTTTCTTTGACTGCTTTGACTCGTTCTTTACCCTTTTTCATCCTATTTATACTTCTTCTTCTCCTCTTTGATGAGGGTTAACTTTCAGATCTCTCTCTCCTTACGTACTTCTCCTCTCTTCTTCTTCTTCTCCCTTGGATCCTTGGTTGATCTTTCTTGAATTTGTGTTAGTTTTGGAGAGCTTTTGCTTGGCTTTGATGATGATGATGGTTGCTGAGCTTTGTCAGCCAGCTTGAGGACGTCCTGGTTAGTGGTGAGCTTCTAGTTCTTCAGTTTGTTAAGCTTCCATAGCTTCCTTTCTCTTCTTCTTCTTCTTCTTTTCATCTTTTGGTCCCTTTTTCCTCTTCTCCTTAGTCTAGCATGACTTTCCTTAGGTTTTGATCCTATTCCAGCCAAGTTTGGCTTGTGATGATATATATATGTGTATGTTATGTTGTTATGTTGCTGTTGGAGTGAAGAGAAGTAATGGAACGAGAGTAGAAGTGAAGAAGGAGCTGAAGTGGTGTCCTCTGCACACCAGCCGCCCCTGCACATGCCTTGTAGCCGCCCCTGCGCCGGCCTGTGCACCGCCCCTGCACCACCAGAGTGCCGCCCCTGCGCCTGCCTGCACCAGCTTGGTGTTCCTTTGGCTTTGCAGGTGTGTGTCGGTTCTAGGCCTTCCTTAGGGTGCCTTTGTTCCCTCCTTTCCTAGTAAGAGGGCTTAGGATCATGCTAGATGTGTGAGGTTGAGTTTGGTGATGTTTATGATCGGTTTATGCCTTGTATGGCTTTTGAGGTTTGTTAGGTTGTGAGTGAGGTTGAGGTTGATCCTTTGGATCCCTTTGGGTCTAGGTGTGACCCTTATATTGTTAGGAGTCTGATATATCTCCGTATGCCTTGTTTATAGGTTGTGCTATCCCTCCAGTGTAGAGGTGATCTTGGTTGAGTTGTGATCGAGGTTGAGGTAAGTCTGTAGGACTTATTTAGCTACCATCCTTATATTGGGTGTTTGCATGAGTGGTGTATGTTTGCTAAGGTTATCACTGCGTGGTTGTGATAACCTTTCTCTTTCATCCCGCCGTGGAGTCTGGGAGGTTCTCTGATGTCAGGCCAGACCAGTTTACAAGAAGGACGCAATCCACTCCCATAGGGTACACGGATTGTGTGACCGATACTAGTGCGGCTAGCTAGCAGGCTCAGAGGCGAGGATGTATCGGTCCTCGTGTCACATAGTTTCATATATATTATATCTATACGATTTTGAGTGAATGACCACTATATTGAGATGAATAAATGGGTAAATGATTGAATGCATGCTGATATGTTTATCTTTCCTTATGTGTGATTGTGCTTATGCATTACTCTATATATGTGTATGGATAGCTAATGGTTTGGTACCATGTTGTAGATGCCCTACAGGATAGGCATGCTGATGGGTGATCTAGCAGGGTGGCAGGCCGAGGACGTCTCGTACATTAGGATGTGTGAGCTTTTGAGTTTGTTACCTTTCCCTCCTGCGTGAGGATGGTCTTTTGTTACCTCTTGTGTGAGGGTGTTATGTTTCTTACTCGGCTATGATGTCTTATCTTTTGGGTTGTACAATTTTATACCGTTTTATGTATTTGTTTTCATATCTGTCAGTGCCATGTTGTAAGGTCCAGTGAACTTGTTGTCAGGTTAGGGTCAGGATCCATTGTGAGATTCTAACCCAATGTGGCACTCCGAGTTCCGCGGATTCAGGGTATTACAAGAAGATCAATCAAATGTTTCATGTGAACGCCCTCTCTTTGACATCAGCAAGAAGTATCAAGCCAATAACTAAGGATGATGCCAAAGCGACTACAAAGCAGGGTGAAGAGGATATGCACCAATGCTACAAGATTGTGAAAGAACGTCTAATTCGTCAACCAACTTCTGAGGATCGAGATATACTATAGATTGAGGAGTTTGGTATAGTAATGAAATGTAAGAACGCAAAGGATAAATGGGTTTTGGACGAGTCCTTGCGACACCTCGACTTGAAAAATGCTCAAGCTCGCTGGAGAAAGAAGTGCCTTGATGACATCCGTGCTAAAGGACAACTGAATTCCAGATGGTACAAGGAGTAGTGCATTTCAGCCTTGATATGGTTATCATGGCCTTGACATTGATTACAAAGCCCTTTGGTTTTGATCTCAAGGCCTTGACGCATGTTTGAGAGTCTACTGTTTTTAGTTTTGTGGTTTTTGGAAATACTCTTTTTTATGGGTTTTTAATTACTTTTAAACTCATGTGATTTAACTGTTTTTCTCCCTTGTTGGAAGACAAAGGGGGAGCAATTATGGTAATCCGAAAATTTGATATTTCAGCATTCAGTATTTTATGTTTTTGATATTATTACATATGTTTCACTAACCCTACAATGTAGGTACAATATTTGTGTCGTCTTCCGTCAAGGAGGAGATTGAAAACTCCACCACGATTAGATATTTGAATATGTGATAATGGAAGACTTAACACAAATGAGCGGTTTTTATACTAACAAATATCGATTTTATTTCTAGATTGCTTGGTTTGTTTTGGTGTTTGTCAAATGTATGCAGGCCTTGAAAAGCATTTCAAGGGATGAATTGATGCCTTGAAATCGGATACAAGGGATAAGCGCAGAGATTGAAAAGCATTTCAAAGGTTCAACACGGAGGCCTTGAAAACCAGTTCAAGGGATCAATCGAAACCTTGAAACAAGATTCAGAGGATATGACGGCTGGAAGGAATTCAAATCTAAAACAAACAAATCTTCCAAGAATCAAGAGAAGATCTTCCAAGTAGATTCGGCCAACTAGAAGATCTCGACCAAAAATATTTTCCCCAACAAAATGGAACTCGCAAAAGATTCTCAACTAGACACAACATTTCTTATCAACGGATCTTAAAAGATCTTGAAGATCTTAAGCAAAAGATTATCAACGAACCTTAAGATCTCGATGCTTGAACGACAAAAATCTTCAACAGCGTGTTTCAAGAGAAGATCACGGAGAAGAAGAATCAATGTGCGTTAAGAAGATGAAGAAGATAAGGAAAATCTGCAATGGTTATCTCATCTCAACAAAGAACAGTTTTCCATAGAGAAGAAGAAACATCCACAACGGTCATCTTCTCAACGGCTAGAAGACTTCTCCATCGAAGACTATAAATGAAGATGTCGATTGACAAAGAAGGTACATAAGCTTACACGGAAAAATCCAAAGTCTTCAAGCGATCCAAAGCATCTTCATTCGATACAAGAAGTTTTTCTTCCTCTTAGTTTACAAAAGCTTTATTCCTTAGAGAGAGAAAAACGCGAGAGCTTCATTGGTATATCTAAAGAGTGTTATACTAGAGTGTGTGTTACTCTGCGAAGTAACTAGGTTATTATAGCTAGGTTAAAAGTTGGAACTAGATCGTAGCATTGGCTACAATGAGAGAAGAAGGGGATTTCTTCTAGGTTGTATTTAGGACTCTTTGAAGCTGATAATAGATAGTTAGATCATACGGGTAAACCCTATGACAGAGGTAGGTTGTTAGAGTCGAACTTCATAAACATATCACCGTGTCGATCTGTTCTTTTCCGCACCATATCATGCTTTACTGTAACTAATGTTGGTTTGCAGGTTTACAAAGTCAAGGTCCTTGAAATCACTTTCAAAGCCTCTGAAAACAATTTGTGTCACAAAGAGCTAAAATCGAAGGCCTTTGAAATCAGTTTCAAAGGCTTGAGATAGGTTTTTGCGAAAAGTTCTCATACTCTATTCAACCCCCCTTCTAGAGTATTTATATCCTTTATATTTGCCTTACGGTTTTTCAATTGGTATCAGATCTAAACTCACGTATATTGATTTAACCATCAGTTAGACTAATTATGAACTCTGTAGGTGACGGAGGATTCACTCAAGGAAGATCCACATCTGGAACACCACTCTTCCGTGACAAAAACTTTGCCCATTGGAGACCACTAATGCAAAAAATTTTTATTGGTCAGGACATGGAACTATGGAGCATTATTCAAAATGGCCCTAAAATCTCAACCACCACGGTTGAAGGATTCCAAGTCTCAAAGAAGGAAGTTGGCTTCACACAAACCGACTTGGATAGTGTTTCAAAGAACTACAAGGTCATGAACTTGTTCTACTGTGGATGGGACGCAAATGAATTCAACCGTGTCTCATCTTGCAAGAGTGCTAAAGAAATGTGGGATAAGCGTGTTGTCATATACGAAGGGACAAGTGAAGTCAAGGAAACAAAGATCAACATCTTGCTCAAACAAGATGAGCTTTTCAAGATGAATTCAAATGAATCAGTCAAAGAAATGTTCACAAGATTCACCGAGATTGTGAACAACTTGGACTCACATGGAAAAGTCTTCACAAACGAGGAGAAAGTAAGGAAGATCTTAAAGAGCTTGAATAAAACGAAGTGGGGACCAAAGGTGACTGCAATTGAAGAAACTCAAAATCGCAAAACTCTTCCTCTTGACGACCTTGTTGGAAAACTCATCACTCATGAGATGGTTCTTGGTGAAGAAGATGGAGAGCTCCCATCTAACACAATGAACATGGCTCTAAGATCTAAGAAGGATGAGATACCATCAGAGGAGGAAGATAGCGATGATGAAGATGAGGAAGATCCGTTTGACTTGATCTCTAGGGGTCTTGCGAAGATTCATGAAATTAAGAAACAATTTGCAAACAATAAAGAATATCCACGAACATCAAGGCCTTGAGGTAAGTTTTCTAACCCTAACAAGAAAACTAATGTTCTGAATTGTATTGAATGTGGTGATACGGATCATCTCGTAAAGTAATGCCCACAAAAGAAGAGGAACAACTTTAGGATGAATGATTGAAAGACGAAAGTTATGGTAGCTTCGTGGAGTGATTCAGATTTCACAAATGAATCAGAAGACAAATAAGAACAAGCAAACCTTTGTCTTATGGATGATCATGAAGAAGATCCAGATCACTACATTGATAACGTGGTAAGTACAATTATGTCCCAACCTGAATCTGATCTCACACAATTCCTTAAATACATAATCATATTTGATAAAGAACATAGGGTAAGGATAAGTTCCTTGAGAGAAAAGCTTCTCAAACAATAGAAAAGATGAAGTGATATGTCTTTGGAGAATAAAAATCTTAACACTAAAGAGTTAAATCTTGATATCAATATCAAGGCCTTGGAATCAGAAAATGCGATTCTCAAGGGTAGTCTCTCTTCTCTCCATCGAGAATATATCTATTTAGAGAAAGAAAAGGTTGATATAACTGAGACGTGTCAAGACCAGAAGGCTGCACTTATTCATTTCACTCATTCGAAAGTTAACCTCGAAAGGATGATGGGTGAGTTTTAATCTTCCCTTAACAAAAATGGTATAGGTTATCATGCTTGTTTTCATAGAAAAACAACTACCACTTTTGTCAAGGCTAATGATAGCATGAATTATTGTCTATATTTTGGGGCCTGTTTAGACGTTTTATCTTCAATAATCTGCATGTTTGGATGCATATTGTGTGATTATATTGTCATTTCATCTACCTTTGTGGGAATCGAGGTCTACACCAAGTTTCGTTGTAATCGTAGGTAAAATGGCACGTTCTGCATCAAAATGGAGCTAAAGGAGCTAAGGAGTCATTGGAGCAACATTCAGGAGCTTAAGGAAGAATCCAGGAATCATGGAAATGGATTGAAGATTCACTTTGGACCAGATTTGATGAGATTTCACATTCAGTTGAGTCACCTCGGTCAGCTACAGTACCATCTCGACCGAGGTGATCCAGAGGAGCTGCTCGACCGAGGCGAACACCTTGGACGCGGCGAGAGATATTTTATTCATGGCTGAGATCTTTTATTTTTGGAAAGAGGATCTTATATTTTTAGGCTGGATTCCTGGAAGGAAGAAGATAATTCAGTAGATACATTTTACCTATTTTATGGAAAAATATCTTTCTAAGATCTTTTATCTTTGGGAGGGAATTTTCCTATAAAAAGGGTCGAATTTTCCACAAATCCGGCATCCACTAACGGCAAGATGCCGCATACAACAATTGAAGAACCTTTTTGAAGGTTGAAGGAAGATTGAAGGAAGGAAGTTGATAGCTTTTATAGCTTTTGTGAAAGGTTTTGTAAGATTCTCTTAGATTCCCTTCTTGTTGATTGTCTTGTTGGATTGTGATCCAAGGAACGCTTGTTTGTGATATTTGATTCAGTTATTGAAGCCTTTCTCTTAAGGTTTTTGTGTTCAATTATTCACTTTCTTCCCATATATTTGATTATTGTTTTCATGATGATGGGTGGCAAATTTCCTTATGTGATTCTAGGGTGATTGGCTGAAGGTTGTGGGAAAAACAATGATAGAATAATCTTAATCACAGTAGGACCCTGAAAGCTCGAGTCTTTATCCTTAACCCTAGAATATCTCGCTCAGTCGATGAACATCTCGGCCGGGGTGGAATTCGTCTGCCCGAGGTGACCTATCTGATCCGAAATTGAGAGTTAAGTGTTAGAGTTTGCCAAATCCTATTCTTATTATACCTTTCCTGGTTCAATGCAAGCCTAGGATGAGACTTACCCGGTAATTCCTTTGTTTGTTTACCCAAGATCATAAGTATATGTAATAAAGGTTTATCCTTTATTGGGGTTTGAGTGTGCTTTCATCCCATCTTTGTGAGTTAGCCTGAGACTTACCCGGTAAAGGTTGATTCTATTCCCTTAGTTGGAGTGTTAGTTTGAGGTTATAGTTCTTTTCCTTAATTCCTTGAGACTTACCTGGTAATAGGAGTTACGGTTTGGGATTAGTGAGTAGTGAGACTTACCCGGTGATCTACTCCACTTTAGTAACACCTTCCCTTTGAAAAAATCTCAGCTTTGTCCGCTTATCTTTAGATCTTGAGTTGGAACAACAACTAGATGCTTTAATCCCTAGAATTGCATATTTCCTTAATTGACTTTTTATCATCTTTGATTGTTTTAATCGCTTTTGTGGTTAGTTGCAATATTGACAACCTACAGCTGCTTTGTTTCACTAAGTCCCTGTGATCGACCCCTGGAATTTCTTGCTTTTTACTACGATTGACCCGTACACTGCGGGTTCGCATCCTTGTTTTAAGCTTACATCTAGGGTTATAAATTTAAAGCTTGCACACACCGTTTGGAGCGAACAAGTTTTTGGCGCCGTTGCCGGGGACTTGGTCTAGACCGAGCCGGTTGCGGTTGGCTTTCGGGGCGCTTGCCCCTGTTTCTACTAACCACTCTACTTGAGTGAATTTCGCAGGTTCTTTTTTAGGTTTATGCGAACAGCCCGCGCTAAGAAGGAAATCGTTCATTACGATCCCGAACCAGAAAAGACATACAAAAGACGCTTGAAAGAAGCGAAGATGGCCAACCAAGACAATCGCGATCTTGAGGCCGAATTGAAGGAGGCGTTAGAACAACTACGCCTCAGCTAGGAAGAACTGAGACGGGAAAGGGAAGAAACTCGCACAAGGACTGAGGCGATCGAAGCAGATATGGCAGCTTTACGAGACCAGTATCTACCTCGACCGAACCCAGATCCTCGACCGAGGCAAGACCCTGTTCCAGATTCTCGACCGAGGTAGATTCTAGTACCTGCTGCCCCGGCCGAGATACTTCCACCTCGGATGCCAGTCCGAGATGTTCTTTTTGCAGGTATTCCACAGACCTTAGGGCAAAGGATGGACCCTAATCAGCAACTGAGGCGTCCAGGAGTCAACCTAGGTGATCCAGCGGACCATGATTATGAGCTTCGACCGCAAGTTCTCTCCATGATTCGCCAATGCCAGTTTGGAGGGCTAGAGAGGGAATCTCCACATCAACATCTACAAAACTATGAGATCTTGATGGAGATCTTGAGACCTTCAAGAATAGAAAACAACAACTACAAGCTAAGGCATTTCTACTTCTCTTTGAAAGATAGAGCACTTACTTGGTATGAATCTCTTCCTCCAGGAAAAATCAATACTTGGGAGGAGATGACGACGGAGTTCTTAACTAAATTCTTTCCCCCCTCTAAAATTGCTGAAATGAGAGGGAAGATTAATGCATTCATCATGAAGGACAAGGAGAGCTTGTCCAAGTCATGGGAGAGATTTAAAGACATTCTTTTGGATTGCCCACATCATGGGATTCCAAAGATAGAGTTGTTGGAGATATACTTCAAGGGACTGGACGGAAACACCCCGTTCAACCTTCAACTACTATCCGCCGGCACGTTCATGGACATGCCGATTGACGAAGCTTGGGAGTTCATAGAGAAGCAAGCTTTGCACATAGAGAAATACTCCCACCAAGGAGCTGAAGGTGGAGTTAAAAGAGTCAACTTTCAAGATGCTCCACCTAACAATGATCAACTCACTTCTTTGAAGAATGATGTTAAACAATTGAAGGAACTCTTAGTTGCTCAAACCAAGAAGGAAGATCAAGGATCAACAATAGTTACCGGAACCACAACAACGGTTCCCGGAACAACAACTACAACAACAATAGAGGATCCAATAGCAATAATTGGAGGGCAAACAACCAAAATTCAGGTAACCCTTACTCTAACTCCAATTCGAATGACTCCTCTAATCCTTTCCTCTCTTCTTCTTCTTCTTCTACTCCATTGAAGAGCCAGGAGCAAGGATCGAGTTTGTCCCAGCCGGAAAAGAAAGATGCAGTGCTGGAGGCCATCTTGATCAAGCTCAACTCTATGGAGACGTCCATGACTTCATTTTCGAAGGCACAAAAAGCCTTAGAACAACAATTCTTTAACAAGGCGAATGCAGCGCCAAGAGATCCAGGGAAGCTTCCAGCAAGGACGGAAAGCAACCCCAAGGGACAGATTATGGCAATAACGACAAGGAGTGGATTGAAGACTGCAGATCTAGTGCCTCGGTCGATGCCAGTACAGACGAAGACCACCTCGATCCAGGTACAATCGAAGAACACTTCGGCCGAGATACCAACCGAGGTGGAGCCACAGAAAGCGGAGGAGAAAACTGAAGTTTATATTCCACCTCCTGCATATAAACCACCACTTCCATTCCCCCAGTCAAGGGCCAAAGCACATCTAGACAAGCATTTTGGTAAATTCCTTGACTTGATGAATAAACTACACATTAATATCCCTTTCCTTGATGCTATTCTAGGGATGCCCGCCTATGGGAAGTTTTTAAAAGAGATTCTATCAAGGAAGAGGAAGTTGGAAGACTTTGGTGAAGTAAGGATGACATCTAAATCCTCGGAGCTTATTCAAATCATGAAGGAGAAGATGCCACCCAAGTTGAGAGATCCCGGCTCATTTTGCATTCCCATTCAAGTTGGGGATGTCACTTGTGAAGCCTTATGTGATCTAGGAGCCAGCGTGAGCATCATCCCGCTGGAACTATGTGTTAAGATCGGACTTGGAGAGCCCAAGCCGGTGAAGATACGGTTATACATGGCGGACCGCTCCATTGCCCATCCCGTGGGCATTTTGGAAGACGTTCCGGTCAAGTTAGGTAACTTCTATTTAACTATAGACTTTGTTGTACTTGACATTCCCGCAGATTATCCCGTACCTATCATTCTCGGGAGACCATTTCTAGCAACTTCGGGTTGAAGTGTGGATTGTAAGAACGCCAAGTTAAAATTCAACATTGGCGGAGATGAAGTGGAGTTTGCGGTAATGAAGGGAGAGCAGCTAGGAGATGATATCTTCAACATCTATGATGAAGAAGAATCAAGAGCATTTGTGAGCTCTATCCTTATTAAAGATCCACTTGAAAAAGTGGTTAGTTTTAGCTTAATGGAGGAAGGTATAGATGCTTCTTATGATGCAGATATACGGAGTTTAAAGGCGCTGGAAGAAGATCCAGGAGCTAAAATTGAAAGACTAATCCAGGAGAAGAAGATCTCCAATTTCGGTTCTAGTTGCAGTACCTCGACCGAGGCACTTTCTGGACCAAGCGAGGTGACTGAAGAACATCTCGGTCAACCTCTCTGGACCTCGACCGAGGTCGAAAGCGAGATGATGTCAACTGAGACTACTCAAAATAACAAACTTCTTACTCCCTTTTCTGACATTCGTCCTCAGTCGGTGGAACATTCTCTCCACCAAATTTTTGATAATAAAGGACCTTGGTATGCTGATATTGTTAATTATCTTGTTTGCCAGGAAATACCACCAGAATTGACGTACGCTTAAAGGAAGAAATCCTTCAAGGATGTACGCCATTACTACTGGGATGAACCGCTGCTATTCAAGCGAGGGCCGGATGGGATGCTTCGAAGATGCATTCCGGAAGATGAAGTTAATAGCGTCATACGGCATTGTCACTCACTCCCTTGTGGAGGGCATGCTAGCGCCAACAAGACATGCGCTAAGGTATTACGATCCGGTTTCTTTTGGCCTACATTATTTAAGGATGTGCAAACGTTTGTTGTCTCTTGTGATGCATGCCAAACAACAGGGAACTTATCTAGAAGGAATGAGATGCCACTCAATAACATACAGGAGGTTGAGATCTTTGATGTATGGGGAGTAGATTTCATGGGATCTTTCCCATCATCCGGAGGAAACCTCTACATTCTCCTAGTTGTCGACTATGTCTCTAGATGGGTTGAAGCCATTGCCTCTCCCACTAATGACGCCACGGTGGTTGTGAAGTTCTTTAATAGGACTATCTTTCCACGTTTTGGGACTCCACGCATCATCATCAGCGATGGAGGGACGCATTTCATCAACCGGAAGTTTAAGGCACTTTTATCAAAGTATGGGGTAACCCACAAGGTAGCAACCCCTTATCACCCTCAAACTAGTGGACATATCGAGATCTCAAATAGAGAAATTAAAGCAATCTTGGAGAAGACCGTCTCTAGGACTAGGAAGGATTGGTCCATGAAGTTGGACGACGCTCTTTGGGCTTACAGGACCGCATTCAAGACTCCCATTGGTACCACCCCTTATATTTTGGTATATGGGAAGTCTTGTCATTTGCCTGTTAATTTAGAACACAAGACGTATTGGGCAATCAAATGGTTGAACTTCGACATCAAGGAAGCCGGTGAGAAGAGGCTATTGGATATCAATGAGCTGGAGGAGCTGCGTTTGAACGCTTATGAGAATGCCAAAATCTATAAAGAAAGGACGAAGAAATGGCATGACAAGCGTATCATTCCTAAGGAGCTTAAAGAAGGGGACTTAGTCCTACTCTTCAACTCCCGCCTCCGCCTCTTTCCAGGTAAGTTGAAATCTAGATGGACCGGACCTTATGTTGTGAAACATGTTTTCCCTTATGGTGCAGTTGAGATTTGGGGAGAAACGTGTGGAAGCTTAAAGGTCAATGGTCATAGACTTAAGAAATACAAACCGGAAGTTTCGGTTGAGGAGTTTGCACCGCTACACCTTGTTTGAGAGATGCCGTACGGTCCAGCTAGCGACCTTAAATCAAGCGCTTCTTGGGAGGCAACCCAAGGTATTGCTTTCTTTTCCCTTTTTCTAGTCTAGCTTTAGATAGTTTCTTTTTCTTTGCTTTGTTTTGTTTTTGGCGTCCTAGACAGACAACAGGTGACATCTAAGGAAGGAATACAACCCAGGAGCAAAAACTAGAAGGACAGAAGTTCGAGAATTTGAGAAGACGGAGTTTGACTGAGACACATCTCGGTTGCAGTCATAGCACCTCGACCGACATGATTCTTGAGCAACCGAGGCGACTAGGGTTACTGAAGATCCACCTCGGTCCGTAACACCTCGGTCCAATCGAGACCATCTCGACCGAGGTGACAGCAGTTCCAAAAAAGGGTTAAAAGGGGGCTGAGATTTCTCTCTCCTCCCTCTACCTTCTTCTCGACCGAAATGGCAGATTCACCTCGTTTCTTCGTTTCTCGCTCGTTTTCGACGATTCTCGCTTCCAAACTACAAGGAAAGGGTAGAGGATCGATTTGCAACCATCAATCTGCAGCAAAAACGAACCGAATCGGCCAAATCTGGGTAAAATTCGAGAAAACCCTAGCCTCCTCTTCTCCACTGATTTCTTTCGATTTGGGCTTTGGTTGTCCCTGCATTTTGCTGAAAAAGGATTAAGTACCCCATAGGAACCTCTGGTAGTGATATTGGGGGAAAAGAACTGGATTTTTGAGAGTTGCGATCGAACAGTTTTTTGCCTCGGTCCAGTCGGCCTGCGCCTCGGCCGAGGTGTTCTTGAGACTTGTCAGAGAGACCGAGGTGGTCTGACAGATTGCAGAAAATGAGTTCTGACAGGCAGCTTGTGCTGAGAGACAGATCTTCTCTTTCTCCTTCTTCTTTTTCACGCCGTTCTAGAACGGTGATCCATGAGCGCCACCAGGTCGACTATGACTGCATAGCGGCCCGTCCAGTGGTTGCACCACGCTTCTTGGACATATCTGCTTTCCACTGCCTCTATGTTGATGATGATCTGAGGCGGATGATTTCTATGGTAGGGCTGGATCAGTTCACTGAGATTAGAGCTCCGGGCTACCTTGAGCCGACCCTGGAGTTTGTCAGCTCCGTCACCTACTTGCCCACCGAGCGCGCCATCAAGTACCGGTTGATCAACCGGAACTATTTAGTTCCCTTGGACCACTGGCGGGATATCTTTGGCTTCCCGGCCCCTACTTTTGCGGACTTTCCCTCTCGAGTTGTAGCTCGAGAGTTCTGGGGAAAGATTGCTCATGTGGTTGAGCACGCTGACAGATGGAGACCTGGAGATTCCAGGGAGCGGATTATATTCCATCTGGATTTTAGACTTGCTCACAGAATCTTTAGCGAGACACTTCTGGCGTGTACTGAGACGCCCCAGAAGATCAGACAGGGTGAGCTTCTGAGACTGTACTGCATGGTGACCGGAGGAGTTCCGGACTTTGGGATGATGCTGGCGGAGGATCTGCACAAGATCAAGGCGAAGGCCAAGGGAGACATCTGCTGCGGAGGGATAGTGACTCATATAGCGAGTTACATGGATCTTGACTTGAGTGCATGCACTATGGTGGCGGCTGCCAAGCCGCTCGGGCTTCAGGAGATGATCACTCGGAGGACACTGGTTCCTCGCGGTCTTACTACGCCGTATGTGGCGATGCCCTGGGAGCAGACTGCACCCCAGGGTATTAGGTGGTCAGCTCAGTTCTCCGTGTATGATCCGCATTACTGGCAGACTGCATGGATCCCGCTGATGGAGGATGCTAGAGAGGCAGCAGCAGTAGCAGCTCAGGGGCCGGCTGAGGAGGATGAGGATGAGGACGATGATGATGAGGATGGCGGTGCTCCCATGGATACGGGCACAGATACAGCTGGGACTAATGCGCCGGTCATTGATCTGGATGACGACGAGACTGAGGAGGAGCCAGCTGCAGCACCAGCACGTCCCGCTAGGCGTAGGGTACGCAGGGAGAGGGATCCAGTTGCTCACCGTCGGATCGATGATCTGACGGATCAGATGATAGATTCCTACGCTGCCTTGTCCCTGGATATCAGAGAGATGCAGGAGAGACTACATTACCAGCACACGATGGCATAGATTCAGTTTCAGCATATCATGGGCTATCCTTTCGACCCATCTCAGCACCCGTACGTGCCACCACCACCACCACCGGATCGGGATTATTTAGAGCTTGTAGGATTTTCTTTATTTATTTATTATGCAGCTCAGCTTTATCCGGTGAGTACTTTGTTTCTTTAGACTTATTTTGACCCATTGGGACAATGTGTCTCAAGTATGGGGTATTTGGATGTATTATTTGACTTATGTGGATGTATGACTTGACTCGATGGATATTTATGTTTTATTTTGCTCTATATGCTTATTTGAGATTACATGCATGCATACAGGTTATTTGATTGAGAAAAACGTCAAAAACTGGTTTAAGAAAAAAAAATTTATGACCTCGACCGAAGTGATTCTGACCAATCGAGGTACTTCACCTCGATTGACTTGGAACATCTCGACCGAGGTGGTTTAACTGGAACAGTTTTCAAAACGATTTTTGTGCTTTTCATGTGGATATGACCTCAATGATGATATTGGATATCAATGAGCTGGAGGAGCTGCATTTGAACGATTTTTATATGTTTGAAAGATTTTTTGATATGTTTAAGTTGCTAAATGATTTGTTTGAAATTTTGGCATGTTTAATACTTTGTTTTTATCCAAATTATGTTGAATTTGAAGGTTGACACCACATGATGAGTTCTCTCACTTTCTTCCTGGAAAGATCAAGGCAATTCATTCTCTTCTCTTCTTCTTCTTGATCATGCTTAGCTCCTCATATATATATTTGCCTCCCTTTACCTACCCGGGAATTTGGAAGCAAGCAAAAGTGAAACGCAAGTGAAAGAAAAGTTGAGATGTTGGCTTAAAGTTAGAGAGAAACAAATAGGTTTGGGGAAGTCAATCATGATGATGAGTAACTCGGCACCATTCACATAGCCGGGTGTTTGTGTCTTGCCAAAGGCGGATTGAGCGATATTCCTAATGGGTCATGGTATGTGCATCAAGGGTTTGAGGCATCTCGAGAAATTGATGATCGCTGATTTCCTAGGCTTCGGTTATTGTGCACCTCTGTCCATGCATCCCAAAAAGTAAAGTAAAAAGTAAATAAGCAACGCTTATTGATGGAAGATGTTGAAATTCAAAGGAAGTGAAGTAAAGATCCTTTTCCCGGATTCTAGCACCACATTCCTTATATACATCCCACCCTCACACGTTTCTTGACCTTCTCTTGAAAAGTCCTTGAGACCTCGAGCTTGTTGACTGACTTAGTGGTTTAAACTGGATTATACATGATTAATTTCGATGATTATGATTTATTATGCATTCTATGATTATATGCAAAGATGAACAACTTTCTTATATTTATAAAATGTTTTGAGCATATTTTGATTTTAAATTCCATAAAGCATTCTCTTAGAGTGATCTATGATTGTAGCACACCATTAAAATCTTTTGAATGACTTTTTCATTGATCTTTATGACTTATAATCCATTCTATCTTGTATTTAAGATTTGGAACTTGTTTGCGGACAAGCAAGGGCTAAGTATGGGGTATTTTGATAGCATGAATTATTGTCTATATTTTGGGGCCTGTTTAGACGGTTTATCTTCAATAATCTGCATGTTTGGATGTATATTGTGTGATTATATTGTCGTTTCATCTACCTTTGCGGGAATCGAGGTCTACACTAAGTTTTGTTGTAATCGTAGGTAAAATGGCACGTTTTGCATCAAAATGGAGCTAAAGGAGCTAAGGAGTCATTGGAGCTACATTCAAGAGCTTAAGGAAGAATCCAAGAATCATGGAAATGGATTGAAGATTCACTTTGGACCAGATTTGATGAGATTTCACATTCAGTTGAGTCACCTCGGTCAGCTACAGTACCATCTCGACCGAGGTGATCCAGAGGAGTTGCTCGACCGAGGCGAACACCTTGGACGTGGCGAGAGATATTTTATTCTTGGCTGAGATCTTTTATTTTTGGAAAGAGGATCTTATATTTTTAGGCTGGATTCCTGGACGGAAGAAGATAATTCAGTTAATATATTTAACCTATTTTATGGGAAAATATCTTTCTAAGATCTTTTATCTTTGGTAGGGAATTTTCCTATAAAAAGGGTCGGATTTTCCACAAATCCGGCATCCGCTAACGGCAAGAGGCCGCATACAGCAATTGAAGAACCTTTTTGAAGGTTGAAGGAATATTGAAGGAAGGAAGTTGATAGCTTTTATAGCTTTTGTGAAGGGTTTTGTAAGATTCTCTTAGATTCCCTTCTTGTTGATTGTCTTGTTGGATTGTGATCCAAGGAACGCTTGTTTGTGATATTTGATTCAGTTATTGAAGCCTTTCTCTTAAGGTTTTTGTGTTCAATTATTCACTCTCTTCCCATATATTTGATTATTGCTTTCATGACGATGGGTGGCTAATTTCCTTGTGTGATTCTAGGGTGATTGGCTGAAGGTTGTGGGAAAAAAAATTATAGAATAATCTTAATCATAGTAGGACCGTGAAAGCTCGAGTCTTTATCCTTAACCATAGAATATCTCGCTCAGTCGATGAACATCTCGGCCGGGGTGGAATTCGTCTGACTGAGGTGACCTATCTGATCCGAAACTGAGAGTTAAGTGTTAAAGTTTGCCAAATCCTATTATTATTATACCTTTCCTGGTTCAAAACAAAGTTAGTCACATTAGCGAGATATAGTGCGGAATGTAAAAGATTGACACAAAGATATGTTTACGAAGTTCGGCTCTAAATAGCCTACTCTCCGTCCCATGGTATAGCATTAGGATCTAACTATCTATTATCAGCTTCAAAGATTCCTAGATACAAACTAGAAGAAATCCCCTTCTTCTCTCAATGTATCCAACGTTACAATCTAGCTCCAACTCTCAACCTAGCTATAATAGCCTATTTACTTCGTAGACTAACACACACTCTAGTATAACACTATTTATATCTTCCAATAGAGCTCTTGTGTTTTATCTCTCACTAAGGGGATAAAGCTTTTACGTAAATGAGAGAAAGAAAAACAACGAATCAAATGAAGATGTTTAGGTTGCTTGAAGACGTAAAGATGTTTCCGTATATGCTTGTGTATCTTCTCCTTCAATCATCATCTTCATTTATACTCTTCTATGGAGAGGTCTTCTATCCGTTGTAGAGATGACCGTTTGAAGATGAATCTTCTTCTCCATGAAGATTGCTTCTTGTTTTGAGATGAGGTCGACGTTATAGATATTCAACTCGTGAGAACACGTCGATTCCTCAGCTCCTTAATCTTCTCGTTTTCTGTTGAACCGAACGAGAAGAAATTTTGAAGCTTTTTAATTTTAGAAAATCTTCTGAAAAGATTCTCTAATCTTCGGTTGAAATCTTCAATTGAAAAAGATCTTCCCTGAAATCTTTCTGTTAAGCAAATCATTCCTGGAAAATCTTCTTTGTAATTTGAATCCTTTGTATCGTGCAACCATATTTCTTCAAGGCCTTTGAGATCGTCCCTTTGTATAACACTATCTTTCTTGCCCTTGAGAAATAGTTCAAGGCCCTTGAAGTCCATATTAAGGCCTTTGAAATCTTTGAAAATTCCTACACTGAATTCAAACCAACCAAGCATCTAGAGAATATAATCAATACATTATTAGTGTATCAAACTACTACATTTGTGTTAAATCTTCCATCATCAACACCTGTAAAACATTATAAACAAGGTGGAGTTTTCAACTTCCCCTTGATGGAAGACAACACAAATGTTTTATCGTACCTTCATTTGTTAATTTAGCAATGCATATGAAAATCAAAACTAAAATGCAGAATGCAGAGTATCGAATGTCGGATCATGCATTTTGGTATCAGAGCATATCAAGGCCCTTGAAGTCCATATCTAGGCCTTTGAAATCTTCGATAATTCTTGCACATAATTCAAACCAACCAAGCATTTAAAGAATATAATCAATACATTGTTAGTTTATCAAACTACTACATTTGTGTTAAATCTTTCATCATCAACACCTGTAAAACATTATAAACAAGGTAGAGTTTTCAATCTCCCCCTTGATGGAAGACAACACAAATGTTTTATCGTATTGTATTTGTTAGTTTAGCAATGCATATGAAAATCAAAACTAAAATAGAGAATGCAGAATATCGAATGTCGGATCATGCATTTTTCCCCCTTTGTCTTTCAACAAGGGAGGAAAACAGTCAAAGTAGGAGAGTTAAAAAGATTACAGACCCCCAAGAGTATTTTCAAAAACCACAAAAAGAATTTTCAAAGCCAGTCATGACAATCAGAGTACTTCAATTTTCCTTGTACCATCAGGAAGAACTTCCTTTCCCACAATGTTCCTTTAAACACATATCCCTCCATCGATCCTTAGCATCGGTAAGTTCACGTTCTTTGAGAGATAAATTTGTTCCGCTTTGTGCAGAATTTGTGTCATATTTCTTGACCACACCAAACTCTTCAATAGTCAGAATGTCTGGATCTTCTGACGAAGGTTGGCAAATGGGTTTATCTTTAATAATCTTATGACACTGAGTCATAACTTTTTCAGCATCTTTTGTGGTCGCTTGGCCATCATCTTTTGAGAGGGGCTTGATACTACTTGCAGCTGTAAGAGAAAGAGCATTAACATGAAACATCTTATTAATTTTCTGGTTAAGAATACCTAGTAAATCTTGTGTTTCATCCATCTTGTCGGTCACTGAAGCTCTGAAAAAGACAAGATCGGATCTTAGTGACTCCACTGCTCTCTCTACAACTTCCATACGTTGTTTTGTGGTGAAATTCCATTCTGGATGCTCCTTCAAAACCCATTTTGTACTGAAATCCACCTGAGTTTTCTGAATTCATATGGTCTCAAAGAAAGCTTCATCCAATCCTCCATTAACGATATGCAACTCCTCACCAGAATAATCAACAGAAAAATGCCTAAAGATTATGGGAAACAGATTCCCATATGGCAGGTGACTAGTGCTTGGAGAATTTATGACATTTACCATATGAGACAGGATAATTTCAGGCAGATTTACTTTCAACCCATTCACCACATGATAGACTAAAGCCAGTAAAGTGTTGGTTACCACATCCTTGTTAGCAAACCTTGGTACTACACATCTGTCTAAAATAGCATAAATAATTTGGGCATCAAGGGTTAAGCAAGTAATAGTGGGTTCTGGTAAAGCATTGGGAAGAAGAAACTGTTCTCCGACTAAACGGATTGTTCTAGCAGGGTTAGAATGATCCGATACATCATATCGAGGAAAACCAAAAATATCTGCAATAATCTCAGTGGGAATGGTGATTTTCTTACCTTTGATAACTGAGTCCAGAATCCATTCTCCTTTTTCTCTTCTTGCAGTTAAGTTTGTGTAGAACAACCTGGTCAATCTTGGGTAAGAAGCTTCACCTAGGTTGAGCATAATCTAGATAGAACTTGCCTGGAGCACTTCAAGCCTTGGTAAAGAGAAGCAGGTAAAAAGTTCACTGTTAACTAGCTCACACATGCATTTGTAGCGGTCGTCAAACTCTGTTACCATTTCTTGGCGGCCGTTGGACTTGCAAACCAACTTGACGGAAGCCCAGTCTTGGCAAAGATCTCTACGTCGCTTAGATAATCTGATGAACTCGAGCTTGAATCAGATCCTGAACTCGAATCTAGATTAGAGTCAGATGATATTTGAACTATTCTTTGTCTTTTGAGGACAGATGGTGTTGCTTCATTCATTGAAGGTCTCTTAGATGCCATGAGAAAATTTTGAGAAGAAGATGAAGAGGGGTTGTAAAATCGAAAGAGTAAAGCACTGTTCTTTCAAAGGGAAAAGGAAGCGGAAGAAATAAAGAGGGAAGAGAAGAGGTTTTTAAGGGAAGAAGTCATATCAACGTAAGATCAATAAGATATTTAAGATCTTGGGAAAATCATTGATGATAAAAATTATTTCCATAAATTTTGGTAACCACTTTTCAAAATCCTTGATAACAAAACATTTTGAAAACCCTTTTAAAGAATAAAAATTAAATAATTGCATATCTAAAGAGTATGAATTTCTAATTGATCCGTTTTATTAATTTACCCTTTGAAATGTGTTTCAAGGCCCTTGAATTTCATTTCAAGGCCCTTGAAAACATTAATTGGGCTGCATGTGTAGGAACAATTAAGCTAGTTTACTCCCCCTACGTTAATGCTTCCTTGTTCAACATACCAAGCTCCAATCTAATAAAATTAAATTGTTCCTCAGGAAGAGGCTTGGTAAATATATCTGCAAGCTACAAGTTAGTTGATATAAAAGAGATCAAAATATCACCTTTCTCAACATCATCACGTATGAAGTGAGGCCTTACATCAATATGGCTAGTCCTTGAATGCTGCATAGGATTTTTAGTTATCGAAATAGCACTAGTATTATCATATTTTATAGGAATACCTTTCAAGTAAAAGCCAAGGTCACGAAGTTATTGAGCAATCCAAAGAATTTGTGCACAATAGGCTCTTGTAGCTATATATTCAGCTTCAGCTGTGGATAGGGCAACATTGTTTTGCTTCTTGGAGTGCCAACTAATTAGGGATGACCCTAAGAATTGGCAACATCCAGAAGTACTTTTTTTGTCGACCTTATAACCTGCAAAGTCTGCATTTGAATAGCCAACAAGATGAAACGAGCTTTGACGTGGGTACCATAACCCTAGATCCTTAGTTCCATTGAGATACCGAAAAATTCTTTTCACAGCTATCAAGTGTGATTCTTTAGGATCAACTTGAAATCTTGCACACATGCACACGCTAAACATAATGTCAGGACGACTAGCTATTAGATACAACAATGAACCGATCATACCTCGATACTCCTTTTGTACTACACTTTTGCTATTCTTGTCATGATCTAGCGAAATTGTTGAACTCATAGGAGTCTTTGCAACCTTAGATTGATCCATTTTGTACTTCTTAAGCAAGTCTATAGTATACTTGCTTTGATTGAGAAAAATTCCTTTCTTTGCTTGTGTAACTTGAAGTCCAAGAAAGAAATTTAGCTCTCAAATTAAGCTCATTTCAAATTTCCTGCACATAATATCTGAAAATTCCTTGCAAAGTGAATCATTAGTAGTACCGAATAATATATCATTGTTCGCTCGAATGTGTGTGCGTCAAAGTCTTAAAATTTATATCTAAAACTCAAAACAAAGCGAACCCGCAGTGTACGGATTGGCTGTAGTAAGGTAAGAATTCCAGAGTCGAACTTAGGGATTTGGTGAGAATAAATTCGAATTCAATTATCTAGCGAAAATGCAAAAGCTTTTGTGACTAATAAAGGGGGAAATGATTCCAAGGATTCAAGTATCCGATTTCGGCTTTCGATTCAAGACACTTCTAATGGATATAAGAACAGAGTTTATATCGCCAAGATTATGTGTTCAAAGGTAGGTATCGTACGGCGAAGTTCCGAAACCTATTTATCTAGTCCAAAGGTTCTCTCTATAAGGGTTGTTGAGGTTGCACTATAGAAAGATCTAAAGACAAGAATTATGTTCAAAATAACTATCTAAAACCTCAGGATATGACTCTCCAAGATAAAGAATAGAAAGCACACTTAAAATCTTAATAAAGGATGTTGAGTCTCTCTATTACCCAAATCTTGTAATCTTAATCTATTAAATGTAGAATCAAGTTTGAAATCTCTTCATACACTCAAATAGAGGTTAAAAAGGTTAGACAAGGTTGGGATTTAGGCAAGGATTAATTTTAGTTATAGATTAATTCAATTACAGTTCTTCAGAAGAATAAATCGTGTTGTTCATCATTAAATCGGGCCGATTTCCTTCATGAACAGCCAAATTTTCATGTTGTCGCAAAACTAAAATCTAAACTCTCAAGGTCCAAATGTTTGAATGAGTTCAGTCTATCATCATCTAAGCCTTAATCATTAACTATTCTCCCTAGAATCACAATGGTTTTAGCCAACCATTTTCAAAATCGAATCAAATTAAAGATTGAGTGAAATAATTCAAATAAACCCGAATCTTGAATAAAAACTCAATAACCTTCAAATATGTAAACAAATCTCGAAACTAATCAATGTATCTCTCAATTTACTCAATATCGTGTTCAAAAACCACAAAGACTTCAATGAAACAAAGAAATCTCACAAATAGAATCAAGATTGACTTCCCGGCAAAAGTGCTTCAATCCTTCTCCAAGAATCTTCAATCTCTTCCTAACGTGTAAAGATTTCCTGCTGCGGCCTCCTCTATTTCGTTCCTAGGGTTCCAACCTATAGTTTCTTGCTAATGGGCCGTTTGGCAAAACCCTTCTCGAGCACAAAGTTGATGGGCTTTGTGTCGTCTTTACATTTGGCCGAAAAACAAAGAAAATCGGGCTGGCCGATTTATCCATAAAACCGTTCGATTTTTAATGATAAAAATCGTCCGATTTAAATAGTAAATGGCACGATTTTCTTCAACAGAAAGTGCTCGTCTTTTGGCTTGTTTTCTTCCTCTTCTTTGTGCTTCTTTTACGCAACTCCTTTGCTCTTTGTGACTCCTTTGAGGCTCCTTTAGCTTCCTTAATGACCTTAGATGCTCCTTGCTCCACTTTTGCTTTCAAATCCACTCCATTTACCTATAATTCAACCAAAACTCGTGTAGACCTCTATTTCTGAAATATTATTGAAAAAAACACAAAAGGTACACAAGTTCTCTTTAAATGCAAGGTAAATCCAGGTAAACCTCTACAATATGCATGATTATAATGGTATATATTTCATGTCATCAAAATACCCCATACTTGCCCCTTGCTTGTCCCTAAGCAAGACTCAAATTTAGAATACAAGATGTCATGGATTATATATGTATGAAAACTCAAAAAAATTTCTTTTGATAGTGCTTCTTCTTATTGGATCACCCTCAAAATGATGTTTCAAGGCATAGGAAGGCAAGTTATGTATCAATAATAACAATAACATGGACTAACTTTCTTTTCTTTCCCAAAAACACGAATAAAGGACATGATAAAGATATAGAGGTAATTAAAATCAAACAAGTCTAAGCTATGAAGTCTTAAATACATGCATAAAAGTCTCAAGGTCTTGTAATCAAAGATAAGGTCTAAGAAACGTGTTAAGGAAGGGAATTCTTTCAGGCAATTGTGGTGCTAATCCGGGAAAGAGAAACAACATAATACCTTCAAGAACTTTACTTCACCGCACATGCTTTGCATGTAAAAGCTTTGCTTTCTTTATACTTTACTTTTTGAGAGTATGGATAGAGGTGCACAATAACCGAAGCCTAGGAGATCGGCGTTTCTCAATTTCGAGATGCCTCAAACCCTTGATGCACATACCATATCCCGTTAGGACTTGTCGTTCAATCGGACTTTGGCGAGACACAAACACCCAGCTATGTGAATGGTGCCGAGTTACTCATCCTCATGTTCAACGTCCCCAAACTTATGAATTGCTACACTTTCACTTAACAGATTTTCATTGGCCCTCCCACATCAAACATGCCTTTTTTCAATCACTTATCCTAATTGCCGGATGGTAAAAGGAGGGTCACATATTTCATTGAGGAGCTAGCATGAGCAAGATATAAAAAGAGAAAAGAAGTGAATTGCGTTGGTCATTCTTCTACGATGCAAAAGAACTTGCAATATAGCTTCGACTATTATCTCATTCTCTTATCAAAACATCTAAATCATATAACTTATTCATGTGTTCAAGTAAAAAAAGTAAGCTCATTCATGCTATGATTAAAATCTCAACATAACCAAGTCATCTTTTTGCCTATCCACATCACAATTCTCATCATAGAGGTCATTTCCATCATAAGAAGCACAAAATTTTTTTGAAAACTGATAGTAATTGAAAAAGAGCATGCAAATGTGAATGTCATAGTGGAAAGCAAATAGTGCAAGAGTTATTACAAGCCAAATCATCAAAAGTAGTACAAAGTGCATAGAGTGCTAAGATGAAGTAAAAGATATTGTAAGTACCCCCACCCCATACTTAACATCCACATTGTCCCCAATGTGAAAATCAAGCATAAGATGGAGAAAAATACTTACAATGTAAAAGAAGTGGAAGCTCAATCCTCGGTCGGTGGTGGTGGAGGTGGAGGATACGGATACATCGGTGCACTAGGATCATAGAAGTGGCCGAACTGATGGTAGTATAAGTCTCTAATCTGGCCATCATAGGAGGAGTGCCTAGCGTCCGTCTCCAGCCGGTATTCCTTGAACTGAGTGTTCAAGGTGTCATAGTCGGTGTGGAGAGCGTGATAGTCAGTGCGGAGGCTCTGGAAGCTAGAGACTAAGTTTCTAAAGTGGCGGGGAAGTCAACGTCCTCGTCCATGGCCTGGGGCATGTGCAAAAGAGTGGCGAGGTGGCTGCATGTCATCCTCTATCTCCTCGGTACCTCTACTAGTCCTGCTAGGTCCTGCACCATGAGTGTCGGTTTCCATGGCATCCGTGGCATGACCACTACGAGTGTCACTCTCGAACTCGAGCATGTTCCCCTGGTGTGCTCCATCCTCATCATCCTCCTCATCCTCAGTGTCACCTGTATCATTATCATAATACAAAGGAGGAGATATCTCCTCAAGCATCAATTCAAATGTCTCCTTCCAATTCCTCTTGTTCCGAATAGTGTATTCGGACTTCCAAATAATCTCGGATGGCTTCTTCTTTGGATCATTTGCCCATGGCATGGGCACATGAAGGGTTCCTCTCCCTCGAGGAATCAAAACCTGTCGAGCAACTAATCTCTGTGAACCTAAAGGCTGGGCACTCTCAGCTAGAGTGCAACCCGAGAAGTCTAACCCCAATGCCTTAACCACATGAGTGACAAGGCCTCCAGCACAAATGTCACCCTTAGCCTTGTTGGCTATCTTTCCTAGATAGTCAGCAAGCATGGAGGTGATGTCAGGGACGGTGTAAAACCCCAAATTCTGAGAACTCGGGGAGCTACTGGTTAGGACCTCACAATGGGTCCCGACCTTAGTTTGACAACAATTTTACTTGGATCTTACAACAAGGCACAAAAGTATTTAAAACATTTGAAAATTTTAAACAATATATACATGGAGAATATGTATCAGCCTTACAAGAAAAGATACTAAAACGATGCATATGAAGAACATAAGACATTCCCGTCCCCAACTAAATGAGTAAGTGGACCTGGCTGACCATTTTCCCCGGATCTCTCTACAAATGTCTTAACCTGGAAGGCATCTACAAGCGGTATAAAACCGTTAGCTAACATTCTATGCATAAGGATAAAGGTAAAAGCACAAACACACAACATACACAATCAACATGCAACATTCAATCCTTTTATTATCTTTAATTAGGTGATAGGTTATTACTAATGATACTTATTTTATGACACGAGGTATTCCCAAAACCTCGCCCCTGTCCCCGTTTACCAACACGGAATGGTACTAATGCATCTGACCGTCTACCGGACTGGGCTAGTCGCAGGGAACCTCCTAGACTCTCCCAAGAGCTAGGCAGATGATGTCACGACCCGTTATCATACACTTGGGTCAATTACGTAAATAATAAAGTCGGCCTAATCCGGTTTCGTTGTTTATCATAACTAACAAACACCACTCATACACATTACACTCATACAAGAAGCCAGCTAAGTAAGTCCGTGGACTTACCTGAATCAGATCTCGACTTTCTAATTCGCAAATCGATATGTACAGTTGGAATTCAGTGACCTGTCAAAGGAGGCAAGTGTGTCAGCACACTTTCTAGGTGATTAGAAGTCTAAGACTTCTAAGATAGTCGGTCTTAATAGAACGGAATTGATTACAATATGAATTTATGGTAAAATGACTATTTTACCCTTGGTCCCGAAACTTATAAAAATTTCATAATTTATGTTTAAACTCTTATTTGAGACTAACTAATCATATTCTACTCCTTAGGATGATTTTAGGTAACTACTAGAAAAACCACCCATTTTCTATTTCCCGGAAAGTCACTAAAGTCCAACTACAGCTTCAAATATAAAATTCGAATAATCTTATAAAAATTCCGAAATAATGCCCTAGATCATCTATGATATCCCATCTACTCATAGGAGAAAGAATTTCTTAAAACTGTTAAAGCATCGCTTCTACAAAAATTTCTAAAGTTGGTCACAACACTTAACAAGCAGCACACTATCTTAACTTCGAAAAATCATAACTCCTAAACTACTCGCTGGATTTATCCCAAATTTTGATATGTTCTACTATAAAATCTTATCACTTATATATCCAAAATTCAGCCGCAAAGGAGATCAAAATCCTATTTAAAACTATGTCACAAAACCGAATTTCAGCACAACTGAAAAACTGTTTACGACTCAATATTTGAAAAATCATAAATCCCAAACCACTCGCTGGATTCCTCCCAAATTTTAATATGTTCTACTATAAAACCTTATTTATAAGATACCAAAATTCAGCCACAAAGGATAAGTATTTCATTCTTAAATCTGGTCACAAAGTTTGCTGCTCGCCCATATAGGAAACTGAGAAACTGCAACAACTCAACTACTCTACTTTGGGACCTTATAACTTCTAATCCGACCGTTCATTTATTCTCAAATTTTAACACAGTAACCTACATATATCCATCTATGACCTATCAAAATTTCAACGGTGGATCTTCAATCTAACTCCTTCACATTGATCTACAAGATTGACAGTTTCCCACTTCCAAACTCAAGAAAACTAAAATTATTTACAGCAGTCCTTGTTTCTACTTAGAGATCTTTAGTGCAGAAACAGCCTATTCTATGTTTAGCCTAACCTCACATCTACCTTACTCAGCCATCTACTGCATACACACTATACATCACCAAGGTATTATGATTGAAGGTTGTGTCAACTCACTGCAACAATGAAGGCACATCAGCGGTTGATCCACGAGCAAACCCGGCGCTGAACTCGGTTAGATGTAGGCTGCAACAGATGGCTGCATTAGATCAAAGGGGGGTGGTTACGGTTCTATTCATGAGGAGGGAAGAGTGGACATTAGGAGTAGCTGCTTACCCGACCCTCTTCTGCAGCAGGCTGGGCGAAACGAACGACTCCTGTCTTGTTCTCGAAGGAAACGTGCAGCGGCTTGGAGTCCACACGACAGTGCTGTCGAGTGCCTGGCGATGGTTCAGCTGTGCATTAGCAAGGTCATCACAACAGTAATCGTCCAAGAGGGAAGGGGAGAGGCGGTACTCACCTAGCCGAGGCGGACCAAGCAGATCCCGACACCGATGAAGTCCGTCTGGTTGCAGTC
This sequence comes from Fagopyrum esculentum, assembly GCA_033239045.1. Lineage (NCBI taxonomy): Eukaryota > Viridiplantae > Streptophyta > Magnoliopsida > Caryophyllales > Polygonaceae > Fagopyrum > Fagopyrum esculentum. Next base: position 43,750,729 of record BSUD01000005.1, on the reverse strand, counting down.
GCTTGGAACGCCGGCGGTTGTTGTTGATGTTGTGTGTTGTGCAGAAAGAGAGGAAGGAGAAGGTACGGCTGAAGGTTGTGGCTGCTAATTAGGTTAGGATTTAATTAGGTTAGGTTAAAAGTAATTAAAGAGAGGGTTAGCTAAAGATAGGTGCTTGGGCCGGCAATTAATTATAATGGGCCCAATCCGATGGGCCTGCTCATCCCGTTAGATGATGAGGTGATAAGTTAGTCGTTACTCGCACGTAACCGCTCTTCGGTTTTAAATTGTACGAAATTACTATTCGGGTTACATATTTATCATTTTATGTGCATTAAGGTCACATAAAATGATAGAATTTAAATTTGTAAAATATTATCTAAAATGAAGAAAGGTTAGCGGATCGGAATCCGGCTTAACCCGGTATTATGCGGAATAAAATTTTCCGGATATTACATCAGTGCCCCCTTAAAATAAGTTTCGTCCCGAAACTTAAAAGAAGGCAACATAAAGACGAAGTCTATGCAAAAGAAATAAAGCGTCGGAACAAGTCATAATCACTCAAGTTCTGATTTGTTTCGAAAATAATCGGAAGAAAATTTTCGGGTATTACATCAATCCCCCCTTAACAATAAGTTTCGTCCCGAAACTTAGGGTAAGACAATCCTGATCAACCTTTAAGGCACTAAACGGGTGTATCTGATCACTGCACAAAAGTCTCATCGTTTCCACATCTAAGTATCACGCACATCAAGGTTATCAAAAGCACGCATCACTGACTAAGCACTAAATCATGAAATAAACAAGTAGTCAAACAATATCACACATACAAAGTCAAGCCCTAACTCGTCACTCCTGAGGTTACAACTATCACTACATAGGTCTTTGAAAGGTTACGTCCTTTACTATCCCCGATATCCTAGATATCCTTATCGGCTTTTCATAAAACCACTGAATCTTAACTCTTTTCAGGTACTTAAATCACAAGCGCCTGCTTCCACGTTCTAGAGTGGTTACCGGCTATCTCACCGGTATCATCCGGCTCAACTGTTTGATCCTCTAATCTGATAACCTAACTCGTGTCTGGTAGGTATCCCTCCTACTGAAATTCTCAAACTCAGTTCCCAAACTTAATCTCCGTGAAAAACTGAAACTACACCCTCCCATAGGGTGAGGAATACTAGTCCATCAGTCACTGCTAAACCGCTTTAAAATTTCAAATGGTTACCTTACACAACTGACTTCCAGATCCTTTGATGACCTTACGGAAAATAATCTATTCAACTTTCTTCCCTTCGTTATGACCGCTTGCTTCCAGTCTTCTGAAAAGGTTCTGACTACACACTCAAGCCAAAGGTCTTGGACATCCACCAACACTTACCAAGTACCCAATGCTCTTCGCATCACGACCCACTTGGTCTTGTCTTTTAATATTACTCAGTCATCTTATTCCTCCGGTAAGGAATCGTCGCCTTTACCCTTTTCTGGTCTACACTCGGGGCAAATAAGAATCAAATCTAGTGGCCATCCTCTTTGTTCACTTGGCATTAATATATTATTTATAGATCTCTAATATATTGTTAGCTCAAATTTAGGGTTCTCACGCATTTTCCAAGATCCTAAGTAAAATATAATATGTCCGAAATGACGGCCTTAGACACAAAGTGATCTCATATCACCGTTATTTGATAATAACTACTCAATAAATGTTAACATACCATCAGCAGTGCACTCTTTTTTCCACCGTTGTTACTAGCCCGATAGTATCCCTCTAACTCAAAACGCAACTCGGGTATATTCCGATATAACATTAAACATAAAATCTACTCCGAGATTATGCTTTCTTTAAGCACGGTTACTAGGTTGTAAGTATACTCATGTCGCTTCTCTTTCTTATGTATCTTGGACTCAGAATGGTAGTTACTCACTTTGAGCTTTCTAGTGTAGACCATGCACAATACTTTTTTTACATCGTAAATTCTTTCCTAATCCATCCCGAAAACTCACTCTAGAGTATTCCATTAGTATGAAATTCCAAAACTACTTGTCTGGCCACATGTAGCAAAGTCGTCACTCTTCACTCGGATCCATAATAGGGTACCAGTCTCCTTCTATTACCTCTACATGCACATAAGTTTTCGTACAACATTTTTAGTAACTCCACATAGCCTATCTCACGTTCCTTCCAACTAGAATGCATTTCACAAATTATCACCATCTTAAACTCGACACGACATCCCTCAACACCCTTGAGCTTCTTGCTCTGTGGGTTAGGACCCACCACGCTTCTGCTGCGCTACTTTGATTATTTTGTTGTTCCCCGTAATCATAAGGGCGTGTATTGTCAGTCCAAAATGATTAACCGGATGAAGTACAAAGTACTTTCCTTACTTTGTCTTCTTGAAATAAAATCATGATTGGAAAACAACCATATTCCATTTACTTCCTTACTTCTTTTAACACGGATCCAAACTACTAGACTCGACCGGAGTTTGATCTTAACCAGCCAAGAAGGAACCTCTAACACGATTCTCTATACCCTTAGTTGTCTAAGAAGATTGTTGTTGCATACTTGAGGAAATCATTCAAGGCGTCGGTAAAACTACCCCATAACTCCACAATCGCAATTATCTTTTCTTAACGATATATAACTCGTCAATACCAAACAACACTTTCCTCAGCTAACATCGGTCAGTCTATAGTTGGCTCATCTCAGTATCCCGAACTTACTCTTCTCATACCCCGTCTGGTATTAAAATTCTTTGGTACGCATCACCTACTTAATTAATCCTTTTATACTTCTTTAGTTCGTCTTATCTTTCACTCTTTTGCTTCCTTTGGGACAACTCTCTTTCTCAAGTCTCACTGTGCCATTCGCCTAACGTTAAAAGTCGTTCTTAACACTCCACGATAGATGGTAAGCATCTTGTAGTTCCAATGACTTTTAATTACCTCCCAATTGTAGTCCTTTTACAGGGACTGTTTGTGTTGATGACCTATTCTGTGTTATAAATGGGGGTTACCCTGGACTCTTGAGTCCACCACAGGATTCTCACAACCACAGGTTCCTTAATCGGCGTTGTTTGTAATATTTCCTTCCAAATCTCTATTGACTATGTTACGGGTTTCGATCCTTTCGATATTGGCGTTGTTATTCCTCTTAGAATTCTTATCTTTAAAGAAGACAAAAATGTCTCCAGGCTTGTGAAGTCTACCCTTCGCTCTTACATTAAGTTGTAAGTCTCCCTTCCGTGTAAATTGTGATCTGTCAAAATTTCCTTAGCTAGTAGGTAAACAGTCGCTCACCACAATCCTTTTATACTTCTTCAGTTCATTCTATCTTCCATTCTTCCTCTTCCTTTGGGCTAGCTTCGCTTCTCTAGTCCACCAAGGTCGTTCTTACGTACCCATTTCTTCACTGGTACTGGTAGTAATACCGCCTTCATGAAACTCCGTTGACCCTGCTACAACCTCCATTCTTTGGATATTGGTGTCGCGACTTCTTTCAACTTCATATATCTTCGAGGAGGTCAAAACCTCCCCACGTTTGTGGGGTCTGCCTTTTCGCTTTTACACTCTATTGTAGGTCTTCATTCTGTACACCTTAGATTCTCAACCCCGGATTGACACTTTGTCTCTTTTGGTTTCTCATGCCCCTAATGGTCTATGGGGCATCCGCCTCGATTATAATGTCCTTGATTCCGTAATCTTGGTTGTACTCAATTCTACTTGTCTCGTTCCAATATTGTTATCCCTACTCCGCACTCTTGTAGTCTCTTGCATATGAAGAACATAAGACATTCCCGTCCCCAACTAAATGAGTACGTGGACCCAGCTGACCATTTTTTCCGGATCTCTCTACAACTATCTTAACCTGCAAGGCATCTACAAGCGGTATAAAACCGTTAGCTAACATTCTATGCATAAGGATAAAGGTAAAAACACAAACACACAACATACACAATCAACATGCAACATTCAATCCTTTTATTATCTTAAATTAGGTGATAGGTTATTCCTAATGATACTTATTTTGTGACACGAGGGATTCCCAAACCTCGCCCCTGTCCCCGTTTACCAACACGGAATGCTACTAATGCATCTGACCGTCTACCGGACTGGGCTAGTCGCAGGGAACCTCCTAGACTCTCCCAAGAGCTAGGCAGATGATGCCACGACCCGTTATCATACACTTGGGTCAATTACGTAAATAATAAAGTCGGCCTAATCCGGTTTCGTTGTTTATCATAACTAACAAACACCACTCATACACATTACACTCATACAAGAAGCCAGCTAAGTAAGTCTGTGGACTTACCTGAATCAGATCTCGACTTTCTAATTCGCAAATCGATATGTACAGTTGGAATTCAGTGACCTGTCAAAGGAGGCAAGTGTGTCAGCACACTTTCTAGGTGATTAGAAGTCTAAGACTTCTAAGATAGTCGGTCTTAATAGAACGGAATTGATTACAATATGAATTTATGGTAAAATGACTATTTTACCCTTGGTCCCGAAACTTCTACAAATTTCATAATTTATGTTTAAACTCTTATTTGAGACTAACTAATCATATTCTACTCCTTAGGATGATTTTAGGTAACTACTAGAAAAACCACCCATTTTCTATTTCCCGGAAAGTCACTAAAGTCCAACTACAGCTTCAAATATAAAATTCGAATAATCTTATAAAAATTCCGAAATAATGCCCTAGATCATCTATGATATCCCATCTACTCATAGGAGAAAGAATTTCTTAAAACTGTTAAAGCATCGCTTCTACAAAAATTTCTAAAGTTGGTCACAACACTTAACAAGCAGCACACTATCTTAACTTCGAAAAATCATAACTCCTAAACTACTCGCTGGATTTATCCCAAATTTTGATATGTTCTACTATAAAATCTTATCACTTATATATCCAAAATTCAGCCGCAAAGGAGATCAAAATCCTATTTAAAACTATGTCACAAAACCGAATTTCAGCACAACTGAAAAACTGTTTACGACTCAATATTTGAAAAATCATAAATCCCAAACCACTCGCTGGATTCCTCCCAAATTTTAATATGTTCTACTATAAAACCTTATTTATAAGATA
>BSUD01000005.1:43644427-43741805 GCA_033239045.1 Fagopyrum esculentum | reverse complement strand
ATCTATGACCTATCAAAATTTCAACGGTGGATCTTCAATCTAACTCCTTCACATTGATCTACAAGATTGACAGTTTCCCACTTCCAAACTCAAGAAAACTAAAATTATTTACAGCAGTCCTTGTTTCTACTTAGAGATCTTTAGTGCAGAAACAGCCTATTCTATGTTTAGCCTAACCTCACATCTACCTTACTCAGCCATCTACTGCATACACACTATACATCACCAAGGTATTATGATTGAAGGTTGTTTCAACTCACTGCAACAATGAAGGCACATCAGCGGTTGATCCACGAGCAAACCCGGCGCTAAACTCGGTTAGATGTAGGCTGCAACAGATGGCTGCATTAGATCAAAGGGGGGTGGTTACGGTTCTATTCATGAGGAGGGAAGAGTGGACATTAGGAGTAGCTGCTTACCCGACCCTCTTCTGCAGCAAGCTGGGCGAAACGAACGGCTCCTGTCTTGTTCTCGAAGGAAACGTGCAGCGGCTTGGAGTCCACACGACAGTGCTGTCGAGTGCCTGGCGATGGTTCAGCTGTGCATTAGCAAGGTCATCACAACAGTAATCGTCCAAGAGGGAAGGGGAGAGGCGGTACTCACCTGGCCGAGGCGGACCAAGCAGATCCCGACACCGATGAAGACTGTCCGTCTGGTTGCAGTCGCTTGGAACGCCGGCGGTTGTTATTGATGTTGTGTGTTGTGCAGAAAGAGAGGAAGGAGAAGGTACGGCTGAAGGTTGTGGCTGCTAATTAGGTTAGGATTTAATTAGGTTAGGTTAAAAGTAATTAAAGAGAGGGTTAGCTAAAGATAGGTGCTTGGCCCGGCAATTAATTATAATGGGCCCAATCCGATGGGCCTGCTCATCCCGTTAGATGATGAGGTGATAAGTTAGTCGTTACTCGCACGTAACCGCTCTTCGGTTTTAAATTGTACGAAATTACTATTCGGGTTACATATTTATCATTTTATGTGAATAAAGGTCACATAAAATGATAGAATTTAAATTTGTATAATATTATCTAAAATGAAGAAAGGTTAGCGGATCGGAATCCGGCTTAACCCGGTATTATGCGGAATAAAATTTTCCGGATATTACATCAGTGCCCCCTTAAAATAAGTTTCGTCCCGAAACATAAAAGAAGGCAACATAAAGACGAAGTCTATGCAAAAGAAATAAAGCGTCGGAACAAGTCATAATCACTCAAGTTCTGATTTGTTTCGGAAATAATCGGAAGAAAATTTTCGGGTATTACAGACGGTGGTGCATGTCATACAGTACAAGATGAAAAGCTCGTCAGCCTTGAGCTTCTGTGGGGTCTCCGTCCGTGCAAATAAGCACTCACTAAGGATCCTATGTACTACCTTAAAGGAGAGGTTGTACATACTAGTCTCCTTCGAATTCCCGGGTCTCCACTTATCCCCACCATAGCATGATTTTGGTTCATGCTATGGTGGGGATAAGTGCCTGCATCAGAGTAGGAAAAACCAAACAAATCTCCAAAGGTATCAATAGACATAGCATGATTTTGGTTCATGAGGCGGAAGGTAACCATCCTCTCTCTAGGGTCATGCTCAAATGTGCTAAGGAACTCTAGGGTGATCTCGGTGTATGCATCTTCCCTAATCAAAGCAAACTGTCTCAACCCAACTCTATCGAGCATCATGTCCACATCCTCTCGAACAAACAAGGAGTCTAAGTCGTCTAGCATGATGTATCGAGGAGGGGTGAATGAGCGATCTAAGATACGTTCATATCTTTTCTTGTGTTTGGATAGGGGAGCTGGAAGCTTTGGAATGGTTTGAGAGGGTGGTGGAGGTGGGGGAGGGGCTTTGGAAGAAGATCCCTTCTTCTTCCCCGCATTTCTAGTTATTCTCTTCAAGACATCCATTTCAGTAACTAAAAATCGACCTGTTCTTGGGAAAAATCGTCCGATTTTTCTGGGTTGAGTCGATTTTTCTGTCGATTTCAATGGTTCTCACAATTCTGCAAAGTTCTGACTAAACTATCACCACACACAGTCTCCTATAGTAATTCCTAAGCAAACCCTTCAATCAATCGCAGCAAACAAACAACTTCTAGGCAAGAATCAAATTCGAATGAGAAACTTAGGTTTCGGAATGAAAAACCTCAATTCCGGATGGATGAGTCGATTTCCGAGCTTGTTGTTGCTAAATCCTTGTTCCTTGTCGAAAATGCTTTAGTTTGACTCAAGAATCGTTCAAAACAATTAAGGAATGAGGAATTTAGAGGGTGGGCGATTTTCGGATCTTTTTAGAGAAGGAAATCGGGAATGGAGGTTGTGTAAAATGAGGGAATCGAGTGTTTAAGTCTTTATATAGGCTTGAGATTTAACGAAGAAAATCGGACGATTTATCGGGGCGATTTTTTCGTCGGGACGATTTCCTTTCATTTTCTCAGAACACAAAGAAAAATCGGACGATTTATGTAGAGGGGGTCGATTTTGTGGGTCAATTTTTCTTCCTGTTGTCAAAAATCGACTTGCTTTGTTCCTGAATCGAACGATTTGCTTTGTGTAACTCGATTTCCTTCCTTGTTCTACTTGAAAATTGAGAATTGAACTAATTTAATCTCCCCTACTTCATTGATCTCTCAAATTGGACCTAATTTCCTGTAATCATTGACACAACAAACCAAGAGTGCATCGAGGAACAAATAAAAGCGAAAATAAAAGAAACAAAGCAACTAATCTAAGCTAACTAAGTGATGAAAGAAGGGAAAAGTTATACTATCATGGGTTGCCTCCCAAGAAGCGCTTGATTTATCGTCTTTAGTTGGACGGTGTATGGTTTTATGTTCAATGGAGGAGGATAGGAGCTATCTCCTCAACCGGAGCTTCCGGTGTGTATTTCTTCAACCGTTGGCCATTAACATTGAAATTTCCGCTTTGTTCACCCCATACTTCAACTGCACCATGAGGGAAAATTCGTTTAATTACATAAGGTCCTGTCCAACGGGATTTAAGCTTACTTGGGAATAGTCGAAGCCTCGAGTTAAATAGAAGGACTTGATCTCCTTCTTTCAGATCCTTTGGAATGATATGCGTATCATGCCAACGCTTCATCCTTTCCTTGTAGATCTTTGCGTTTTCATACGCATTTATCCGGATCTCATCTAGCTCGTTGATATCTAAAAGCCGCTTATCTCCGGCTTCTTTCATGTCAAAGTTGAGCCACTTGATGGCCCAATATGCTTTATTCTCTAGCTCTACAGGAAGATGACAAGATTTACCATAAACGAGATTATATGGAGTCGTACCTATCGGTGTCTTAAAGGCAATTATGTACGCCCATAGTGCATCATCAAGCTTCATTGACCAATCCTTCCTTGTTTTAGAGAGAGTTTTCTCTAAAATTCCCTTGATCTCTCTATTGGATATCTCAACTTGTCCGCTAGTTTGCGGATGATATGGTGTAGCTATCTTATGGGTCACCCCATACTTAGCCAATAGAGTCTCAAATCGACGGGCTGTGAAATGCATTCCTCCGTCACTAATGATGGTTCGGGGAGTTCCGAACCTTGGGAAGATCGTTCTATTGAAGAACTTCACCACTATCATTGCATCATTAGTAGGAGAAGCGATTGCCTCAACCCATCTCGAGACATAGTTGTAATATCCAGAAATTTTTTTTCTTTTCTTTGAATCAATTCCGAGTCAAAACGGATTTTGATCCGTTGTTTTTTTTCATTTCACCTAACTTCCGGTTCGATCACAAATTCTATCATTTTATGTGAGACCTTTTCTCACATAAAATGATAGAAAAATAACACTAAACCCTAACTTGCAACCATGAGTTCATATCCTAGACGAGATCATGACGAGGCCATGACGAGACCATGACAATGTCACCGACAAGCTTAGGACAAGCCTTGACAAGGCCTTACATTCCAACCCATTTTTACCTTGCACCTTGATCTTCTCCAGCCCATTTATATTATGGCAGTCGGGCCTTGCTTCAGCCCATGCCACACACCACACTCCTCACCTTTTTGGGCCCGTCTGGCTTGCTTCCCTCATTGATGTCGCCTTCTACACGAGCCCAGCAAGGAGATGTGCACCAGCCCAGTGGAGACGCCAGCCGTGCTTCTCCCTTCGTACGTGAGGCGTCCCTCATCTCCCGTAAACCCTAGCCCGCCCCTTGGTAACCTCCTACTGTACCTACCTCGCACGCAACAACCACTAAGGCGTCGGCGAAGCCTCTCCCTGCGCCCACAATGAAGAAAGGCCATAGAGGCGCTGGCAAAACCCCTCCTTACGCCAGAAGTGAAGCCTCGTTTATGCCGGCTGAAGACAGTGACTCTAATTGGCAGGCGGGCTCGACCACTGCTCGAGGTCTCGTCAAACCAACAGCCGGGGTCTACACTCGTGTTCCTTCACCCTTCATGTCATGGAGTCCATCAACCGGCAACCCACAGATCGATCTTTCTCCCTTTGTCCACGCCAGCACACAACAACGAGTGTAGCAGTCCGCGATCTCGCCGTCTTGCCCTAGCCGTGGTTGCGCCTTTACCTACCACTGGTGTGCCTTCTGGGGAGACCTGGGCACATGGCTCTCCTTTTCCAAGCGACAACAGGCTCGAGTAACTCTCTCCTCCCTCCTTGTCGAGATTCGTTGTGAGTATGACATGCTCTTCCTTGCCCCATTTATTTATATGCTTAGTTGCTGCTAAATCATCCTAGAACCCATACATTGCAGCCAAAGGAACAATTACAAGGATCTGTTACATCTTTTCCAGCTTTCCAACATTGACGAGCAGTCAACTTCGGGTCAAATTCTAAGTGAGTTAGACTCTTCCTTTTTGGCTAGAATTCGGATATGTCTTAGACGGTATTGCATAGTAAAACATACTAAAAATTTAGAGAAATCCATGTTACAGTTTGAGAGTTATGGTTTTTCAAAGTTGACTCTCCATACAGTTTTTATAAGTGTGCTGAGTGTTGAGAAAAAAACATGTGATGTTGTTTTGTGAGATAGTTTTGAATAGGCTTTTGATCTTGGTTGGACTTGAATTTTGGATATGATATAGTTGACATAGTGTTGTAGAACATATTACAATTTGGGAGGAATCCAGCAAGTGGTTTAGGAGTTATGATTTTTCGAAGTTGGGACATTAAACAATTTTCTAGATGTTGCTGAAATTCTCCAAGTGCTGGAAGCATTTTGTGTTGTGTAGTCATGTTTGAACTTACATTTAGATACCTTAAAAATACAATCCACCGTTAAATTTTTAGTATGTTATAGAGTGTCATGCATAGTGTAATGTATCAAAAGTTGGGGTTGATCCAACGGTTGGATTTAGATCTACGAAGGTCCAAACTGGACTTGTTGAGCAGTTTATAAACACTCAATTTTGGCTAAGTCTGAATTTTCTTGTTGTGGAAACGACTTTGGGAATTTGTGTAGAATTGATTTTTTAGGTATTTTTGGGAAGTTCTTGCTTCTATGAATAGAGTGCATAACATGGAAGATTCAGATATTTTAGTTAGAATTTTTATATTTTTATTCGGGACTCGTATCATATGCTAAAGTTGGACTTTAGTGACCTTGTAAAAAGTTAAGAAAAATGTGTAATCTATAAGTTCTTCCTAAACTAACTCTCAAGAGTTAGATTACGAAACTAAGACCTAAAGAAAGGTTTGGGCATATATTATAGGATCTTTGAGAGTTTTTGGGACCAGCGGTAAAATGGTCATTTACCCGTATAAGGGTATTTTGGTAATTTATCTGATGATAGAGTTAAATATCATAGAAGTCAGAGACTTCTAATTAAGTGGGATACATTATTGATCCACTTACCTTTTATAACAGGCGGTTGAGTTCCTGCGGTTACAGATCGAGTCGATATAACGGGATTATGTTTGGATTCAGGTATGTCCTTTGGGCTTACTTAACTGACTTCTGGATATGAGTATGAATAATGATAGTGGTGTGTGATTGAGTTGTTTAGAATCATATTTTAGTAATAATTATCTATCGACCTATACTTTGGCCTAAGAGTAACGGGCGGTGGCATTCTGCTCAGTTAGCCTGAGGGCGTTGAGGGTTTCTTTAGGGACTAGTCCACACTCGGTTTGTAGTGATGCTACCGGCGGAGGTAATCTAGACCTACACCCAGTTGGATAAGGAACGGAGGCGTGAACTCTTAAGATTCTCGTGCCACAACTATAAAATGGAATAAGTTGAATCACTTAATTACAAGATAATAACATGTTTACGTGCCAGCATGTTGATTGTTTTATGTTATCTTGGTTGTGTTTGTGCTATCTTTATTCTTCTTATATTTAGATTGTTAGCTAACGGTGTATCCGTGTTGTATACTTTGTAGAGATAAACAGTTGCAGAGAGATTCGGGACGGATGGTCAGCCGGGTCCACGTACTCATTAGATGGGGACGGGGGGTCTTCCATACGGCATGCATGTTATGTATTTGTGTATGTGTTTGTAAGGCTGTTACATGTGTACATTCATACCATAAAAATATTATGTTTTGAATTGTTTTAAATACATTTGTGCCTTGTTGTAAGATCCGAGTAAAGTTGTTGTTAAACCAAGGTCGGGACCCATTGTGAGGTCCTAATCAGTAGCTCCCCGAGTTCCGAGAACTTGGGGTGTTACAACATGGTATCAGAGCTCTGGGTTGGCAACAATGGCACTTGAAATCTTCTAAAAGACTGAATGTATAAAATAACTAGAACCTGAAAGGGGTCTAAGATTTTCAAAACGGTTTTGTGTTTATACACACGTGCATAGTCGGGTTATTGGGTTAGTAGTACGTCGGACCACCATCGTTCTCCGTGGATCTCTGCAACTTGGAATGATAGGTGAGTTAGTTTATAGATGTATATTGATATGTTTTAAGGTATGATTATATATATACGTGTATGTGTAGCATGTTAGTATCCTAAAGGATATCTTATATCCTTTAGTTGTGATATCATGAAATGATTATCGACTCAAGATAAGTCGGTAGCGGACTTAAAGAGTTTTAAACACGAGACAATGGATGCAGACCTTGGACTGAGTATTATACTCTGGTGGGCGTCCTGGTGACCCTATAAATCACCCGAAGAACGGGTGGACAAAGAAGTAAGGGTGTTGAGATAATTTTCACCATAAGTACAACGTGATGAGAAGGAAATTCCCGAGTCGATCAGCTCAGGTGGAAGGAATAGGAAGTCATGCAAGAGACTTAGTCATATGAAGCTGAGAGATGAATTAGAAGAATTACACAAGAGACGACAAGAGATCAGATCAGAGATAACAATGAGGGAACAAGAATCATATAGAATGGAGTACAACCAAGATTTGCGGAGTAAAGGACGTTAAAATCGAGGCGGACGTCGCCATCTGCAAGCATGGGCATGAGAGTACAAAGAAGATAGGGTGTAACCATGGAATCATGTGGAGTCCTTCAAGGATACGAGAATTTGAAAGAAACTTAGACATCAGTATCAAAGAAACTAGAAGTCTAAAACTGAGACAATGAATTCCCATAAAGATTTAAGTTACCAATATTAACGGTCATATCAGGGAACCGCAAACAGACGATGAAAAAGGTAAGAAGAATCGTGAAGGCACGCTTAAAGGTTATTGTAGAAGACTTGATAAACTCATTGATGACAGATGAAGGCTAGGTTTAGACTCAAAAGAGTATAGTGATCTCATAAGAGAACAAGAGAAGTACAGACATTGGAAGGAACTAAAGGGGTATTAACAGAGAAACATGAGGAGATAGATGTGCACAAAGTGTATCAAACTTCCGAAGGAAATAGAAGAAAAGTAAGTCTATAAGCTTGTAGAAAATCAATTACTGACTAACTAGTAACAACTGAAAGCTTACACGTGTGGTGACTGTGGATGACTGGTCGGTAGATAATTACAGAGGATTTATAAAAGTGTTTGATTAAGATATGGAGGATCTCTACAAGAGATCGACGATGACAATGGTGAAGTTGAATTGATACAAGTACTAATACCCTTAATAGTAACATAGAACGAGTTCAAGTTAGTAACTCTAAGTAAAGTTAAGAAGAAGATTTTGGCGGTCAGATTTGACTCCTTAATCATTAAAGGTAAAGAGAATTGTTGGGAGCAACCGTCTACCTACTAGCTAAGAAAAATTTGACAGATCAACATTAACACGGAATGGAGACTTATAATTTAGTAAAAGAGCGAAAGGTATACTTCACAAGCATGGAAACGTTTTATCTTCTTAGAAGATATAATAATTCTGAAAGAAATCACAACGCCAGTATCAAAAGGATAGAAGCTTGTAGCATAGTCAATAGAGTTTCGTTGAAGGAGGTATTACAAACAACGCCGATTAAGGAACATGTGTATATGAGAATAGTGTGGTGTAATCAAGAGTCCAGGGTAACCTCTCAATTATAACAATTCTTAAGTCATAAACAACCGCGGTCCATACAAGAAAATCGGTAAATGGAGGATAATTAAGGTCATAGGAACCGGAAGGACGTGGTTAAGAGCAATCAGGGAATACTTGCAGGAACTATTTACGCTAGATGAGTGACACAGTTGGACTCGAGCTAAAGAGGTGTAAAAATAGTAAATGAGTAAGTCGCGCTCACAAGGAAATTCCATGCCGATAGAGATATGAGAAGAGTAAGTCAAGGAGGTTGGGGTAAGTCAACTATAGACTGACAGACAACATTTGAGAACCTGCAAGTGTGGAGTATTGACAATTTATGTACAGATAGGAAGAGATATCTGTGAGTGAGGATTTACGAAGGAACTTTAACGAAGCTTGGGTAGTTTCCTCGCGTAGTAACAGTTGAGTAAGAGAGTAGGGATTTGTGTTAGAAGAACTAAAAAAAAAAAGAACGGGGGAGGTGTCTTCTTACCGTTATCTTTATTCTTTAAGGCAAGTAAGGAAGGTTCTTGATACTTCATCCAGATAGGACTTATGGTGTAAACGGGAAAAGAGTTTTGAGGGACCATCACTTTGGACTCACAGAAAATATCCTTACAATTGATGGATGACACAAAACTATCAGAGTAGCGTAGCGGAAGCGAGGTGGGTCCTAACCCATAGAGCAGGAAGTTCAATGGTACAAAAAAAAAAAAAGAATGTCTAGTTTAAAATGATGATGGTTGGTGACATGCATTTAGTTTGAAAAGAACGTATGATAGGCTACGCAGAGTGATTGGAAATATTGTATGAGAATATAGAGGTTATAGAAAAAGAGTGTTACCCTATAATAGATCCGAGTGAAGAATGACGGCTTCGTTACATGTTGGTAGACAAGTGGCTTTGAATTTCATACTAACGGAGTACTATGGAGTGAGTTTCCTGAATGAGTTAAGAGAAGAATTAACGACGTAATAAAGTATTGTGCAGGGTTTACTCTAGGAAGCTCAAAGCGAGTAACTACCCTACCAAGTTGGAAGACATATAAGGAAAGAAGCGGCAGGAGTATATGTGCAACTTAGTAATCACGCAAAGAGAAAGCATAATCTCGGGCAAAGTTTACGTGTAATGTTATATCGGAACGGATCCGAGTTGCATTTTGAGTGTGAAAGATATTATCTGCCTGATAAATAAAAGAGTGCAGTGTTGATGGTGTGTTCACATTTATTGAGTGGATATGATCAAACGATAGTGATGTGAGATCATCTAGTGTCTAGTATCATCATTCTGGACCCATCTTATGCCACTTAAGATCTTAGAGACTGTGTAAGAAGCTTGAGCTGAGTCAGTAATATATTAAAGGTCTATAAAGTAGATGACGTCAAGGAGACGTAGAGAAGGACTACCAGATTTTTAATTGTTGAGTTATATCAAATTTAGGACCCAAAAAGAAGTAGGAGATAAATAATTAACGGAATAAAGATCTGACTGAGTCATATTATGGGGACAAAATCAAGTGAGTGGCCTTACAAAGGGCATTAGTCACTTAGTAAATTGACGGATATGTCTAAATCATTGTTTTACAGTTGATAGTCGGGATCTTCCGAAAGATAGAAGTACGTGGACCAGCGGAAGGAATAATGTTTTGTAGTTACCTTATAGTAGAGTCATCAACAGAGATGGAAATGGGTTTAGAATAGAAAACCGTTGGAATCTTAAGGAGGATTGGGAAGTTATTTAACGACTATCACTCATACCCATATTAGAAGGGTACACATAGTGTTCATGAGTAACAATTAAGGGAATACATACTGGATCCCGGACATGTCATCAGCTATGAAAAGTTGATAAATGGGCTAGCTTATAAGTTCATCGCGGAGGTAGTTGCTACTTCCGTATCGACGAGTTAGTACTCGGATGTTGTTTTGTGTGACCTACATGATTATGTTTTGAGTTTGTGTGTTTTCATGTGCTATTTGACGATGATATTTGAGTAGTTCTTACATGTTGTTAAAAAATAAAATAAAAAAATAAAAAAATAAAAAAATCCGAGTTAGATACTCCTATGGGGGGAAGTCATTTGATTAGATAGATGCCTTATTCTAAGTTTCGGGACGAAACTGTCCCGAAACTTATTGTAAGGGGGTACTGATGTAATATCCGGAAAAAAAAATTTTCTTTTCTTTGAACAATTCCGAGTCAAACCGGATTTCGATCCGTTGTTTTTTTTCATTTCACCTAACTTCCGGTTCGATCACAAATTCTATCATTTTATGTGACACATTTTCTCACATAAAATGATAGAAAAATAACACTAAACCCTAACTTGCAACAATGAGTTCATATCCTAGACGAGATCATGACGAGGCCATGACGACACCACCAACGAGTTTTGACAAGACCATGACAACGTCACCGACGTCACCGACAAGCTTAGGACAAGCCTTGACAAGGCCTTACATTCCAGCCCATTTTTACCTTGCACCTTGATCTTATCCAGCCCATTTATATTATGGCAGTCGGACCTTGCTTCAGCCCATGCCACACACCACACTCCTCACCTTTTTGGGCCCGTCTGGCTTGCTTCCCTCATTGATGTCGCCTTCTACACGAGCCCAGCAAGGAGATGTGCACCAACCCAGGGGAGACGCCAGCCGTGCTTCTCCCTTCGTACGTGAGGCGTGCCTCATCTCCCGTAAACCCTAGCCCGCTCCTTGGTAACCTCCTATTGTACCTACCTCGCATGCAACAACCACTAAGGGCGTCGGCGAAGCCTCTCCCTGCGCCAGCAATGAAGAAAGGCCATAGAGGCGCTGGAAAAACCCCTCCTTACGCCAGAAGTGAAGCCTCGTATGTGCCGGCCGAAGACAATGACTCTAATTGGCAGGCAGGCTCGACCACTGCTCGAGGCCTCGTCAAGCCAACAGCCGGGGTCTACACTCGTGTTCCTTCACCCTTCATGTCATGGAGTCCATCAAGCGGCAACCCACAGATTGATCTTTCTCCCTTTGTCCACGCCAGCACGCAGCAACGAGTGTAGTAGTCCGCGATCTCGCCGTCTTTCACTGGCCGTGGTTGCGCCTTTACCTACCACTGGTGTGCCTTCTGGGGAGACCTGGGCACATGGCTCTCCTCTTCCAAGCGACAACAGGCTCGAGTAACTCTCTCCTCCCTCCTTGTCGAGATTCGTAGTGAGTATGACATGCTCTTCCTTGCCCCATTTATTTATATGCTTAGTTGCTGCTAAGTCATCCTAGAACCCATACATTGCAGCCAAAGGAACAACTACAAGGAGCTGTTACATCTTTTCCAGCTTTCCAACATTGACGAGCAGTCAACTCCGGTTCCAATTTTGGGTGAGTTAGACTCTTCATTTTTGGCTAGAATTCGGATATGTCTTAGACGGTATTGCATAGTAAAACATACTAAAAATTTAGAGAAATCCATGTTACAGTTTGAGAGTTATGGTGTTTCAAAGTTGACTCTTCATACAGTTTTTATAAGTGTGCTGAGTGTTGAGAAAAAAACATGTGATGCTGTTTTGTGAGATAGTTTTGAATAGGTTTTTGATCTCGGTTGGACTTGAATTTTGGATATGATATAGTTGACATATTGTTGTAGAACATTTTAAAATTTGGGAGGAATCCAACAAGTGGTTTAGGAGTTATGATTTTTCGAAGTTGGGACATTAAACAAATTTCTAGATGTTGCTGAAATTCTCCAAGTGCTGGAAGCAACTTGTGCTGTGTAGTCATGTTTGAACTTACATTTGATACCTTAAAAATACAATCCACCGTTCAATTTTTAGTATGTTATAGAGTGTCATGCATAGTGTGATTTATCCAAAGTTGGGGTTGATCCAACGGTTTGATTTAGATCTACGAAGGTCCAAAGTGGACTTGTTGAGCAGTTTATAAACACTCAATTTTGGCTAAGTCTGAATTTTCTAGTTGTGGAACCGACTTTGGGAATTTGTGTAGAATTGATTTTTAGGTATTTTTGGGATGTTCTTGCTTCTATGAATAGAGTGCATAACATGGAAGACTCAGAGATTTTTGTTAGAATTTTTATATTTTTATTCGGGACTCGTATCATATGCTAAAGTTGGACTTTAGTGACCTTGTAAAAAGTTAAGAAAAATGTGTAATCTATAAGTTCTACCTAAACTAACTCTCAAGAGTTAGATTACGAAACTAAGACCTAAAGAAAGGTTTGGGCATATATTATAGGATCTTTGAGAGTTTTTGGGACCAGCGGTAAAATGGTTATTTACCCGTATAAGGGTATTTTGGTAATTTATCTAATGATAGAGTTAAATATCTTAGAAGTCAGAGACTTCTAATTAAGTGGGATACATTATTGATCCACTTACCTTTTATAACAGGCGGTTGAGTTCCTGCGGTTACAGATCGAGTCGATAGAACGGGATTATGTTTGGATTCAGGTAAGTCCTTTGGGCTTACTTAGCTGACTTCTGCATATGAGTATGAATAATGATAGTGGTTTGTGATTGAGATGTTTAGAATCATATTTTAGTAATAATTATCTACCGAACTATACTTTGGCCTAAGAGTAACGGGCGGTGGCATTCTGCTCAGTTAGCCTGAGGGCGCTGAGGGTTTCTTTAGGGACTAGTCCACACTCGGTTTGTAGTGATGCTACCGGCGGAGGTAAGCTAGACCTACACCCAGTTGGATAAGGAACGGAGGCGAGAACTCTTAATATTCTTGTGCCACAACTATAAAATGGAATAAGGTGAATCACTTAATTACTAGATAATAACCGGTTTGTGTGCCAGCATGTTGATTGTTTTATGTTATCTTGGTTGTGTTTGTGCTATCTTTATTCTTCTTATATTTAGAATGTTAGCTAACGGTTTATCCGTGTTGTATACTTTGTAGAGATAAACAGTTGCAGAGAGATTCGGGACGGATGGTCAGCCGGGTCCACGTACTCATTAGATGGGGACGGGGGGGTCTTCCATACGGCATGCATGTTATGTATTTATATATGTGTTTGTAAGGCTGTCACATGTGTACATTCATACCATAAAAATATTATGTTTTTAATTGTTTTAAATACATTTGTGCCTTGTTGTAAGATCCGAGTAAAGTTGTTGTTAAACCAAGGTCGGGACCCATTGTGAGGTCCTAATCAGTAGCTCCCCGAGTTCCGAGAACTTGGGGTGTTACAATAGTCTACGGCAAGAAGTATATATTGGTTTCCGCAAGAAGATGGGAAAGGTCTCATAAAGTCTACTCCCCACACATCGAAGATCTCTACTTCTTGTATGTTGTTGAGAGGCATCTCGTTCCTTCTAGATATATTACCTATCCTTTGACAAGCATCACAAGCAACAACATATTTTTGCACATCTTTCAATAGTGTAGGTCAAAAGAAGCCGGAACGAAGTACCTTAGCACAAGTCTTGTGGGAACTAGCATGTCCAGCACATGGAAGAGAATGGCAATGGCGGATGACGCTTTCCACCTCATCTTCTGGGATACATCTCCTGTATATGCCATCGGGACCTTTTTTGAATAGAAGAGGTTCGTTCCAATAGAAGTGCCGGACGTCCTTAAAGAACTTCTTTCTTTGAATATATGAAAGTCCGGGGGGGATCTCCTGACAAACAAGTTAATTCACAATGTCAGTAAACCATGGATCATTACCTTTTGAGATGTGTTGAAGACACTCTTCAATCTCATGTAGTTGCTCGTCAGGGAATGAGTCGTCTATAGGAAGTTCATCCGTCTCGTCGGTGAGGTGTGGAAGACGACTAAGATGGTCAGCAACGGAGTTTTCCGACCCCTTCTTATCACGAATTTCCAAATCAAACTCTTGTAAGAGTAAGATCCATCTTAGAAGACTTGGCTTCGCATCCTTCTTCGTGAATAAGTAGCGAATTGATGAATAGTCTGTACAGACAATCACCTTTGCACCTACAAGATAGGAACGAAATTTTTCAAAAGCGTAAACTACAGCTAAGAGTTCCTTTTCCGTGGTGGCATAGTTGGATTGAGCCTCGTCTTGGGTCTTGCTAGCATAGTAGATGGCATGAGTGCGACCATCTTTCTTCTGTCCAAGTACGGCTCCTATAGCAAAGTCGCTTGCATCGCACATGACCTCGAAAGGAAGAGTCCAGTCGGGTGGTTGGATGATTGGTGCTGAAATCAAAGCTTCTTTGATCCTGCAAAAAGCATCTAAACAATCTTTCGAGAATTCGAAAGTTGCGTCTTTCATTAAAAGATTAGTTAAGGGTTTTGAAATCTTAGAAAAATCCTTTATGAATCTCCTATAGAAGCCTGCATGTCCTAGGAAGCTTCTTATTCCTTTTACAGAAGAGGGAGGAGGTAGCTTCTCAATAGTTTCTATCTTAGCTCTATCAACCTCTATTCCTCTTTGTGATACTAGATAACATAACACAATCCCTTCAGTGACCATGAAGTGACACTTTTCCCAGTTTAAAACTAAGTTAGTATCCTCACATCTCTTAAGAACTAATGAAAGGTTAGAGATGCAGTTATCAAAGGAAGAACCGTATACCGAAAAGTCGTCCATGAAGACTTCCATGATATTCTCTACGTATTCGGAGAAGATTGCCATCATACACCTTTGAAAGGTTGCTGGAGCGTTGCATAGACCGAACGGCATTCTTCTATAGGCGAACGTACCCCAAGGGCATGTGAAAGTCGTCTTCTCTTGATCATCCGGGTGAATGGGAATCTGAAAGAAACCGTTATATCCATCTAGATAACAAAAGTAAGAGTGTTGGGCTAACGTTTCCAACATTTGATCAATAAAAGGAAGGCGAAAGTGGTCCTTCCTAGTAGCTACGTTCAGCTTACGGTAGTCGATGCACATTCGCCACCCCGTAACTGTCCTTGTGGGAATAAGTTCGTTGTTTTTGTTGGCAACAATGGTAACGCCTCCCTTCTTTGGTACTACCTATACTGGACTCACCCACTTGCTATCGGAAATAGAGAAGATGATAACTGCATCAAGTAGCTTAAGGATTTCTTTCTTCACGACCTCTTTCATGACCGGATTTAACCGTCTTTGAGGTTGACGTGAAGGCTTGTAATCCTCTTCCATTAAAATTTTATGCATACATAGGGAAGGTTTTATGCCTACCAAATCATCAATAGTATAGCCTAATGCTCTCCTGTGTCGCCTTAGAACATTCATGAGCTTCTCTAGTTCAACATCATCCAATTTCGCATTAACTATAACCGGACATGTAGAATTAATGCCAAGAAATGCGTACCTTAAGTGTGTAGGGAGGGGCTTCAATTTCAATGAGGGAGGTGCTTTGACCGATGATTCATGGCCTTCTAATGTCATGAGAGAAGCCTTTGAAGGTGGGGAAGGTGTATCACCAGAGTTGAGAACAGCTGCAGTCAAGTTTGTAGGATCCGGAGAATTCTTCGATAAATCGACCTCCCCTGAAGAAAATCGGACGATTTGTGGGTCGATTTTTCTTCCTGTTGTCAAAAATCGACTTACCTTTTCAGAAATCGAATGATTTATTTCGTGTAGGTCGATTTTTTTCATAGTTTCCGGGGTTGATTCTAGCTTTTCAATCCCTATTCCTGATTCTTCCTCCACATCTTCTAATGCTTTCACATCATCGTCAGAATCATGCTCTACTCCTTCCTCCATGATGCTCATACTAAGAACCTTTTGAAGAGGTTCTGTCAATAAGATTGAACTTACTACCTCTCTAGATTCTTCTTCATCAAATATGTCAAAGACATCTTCTCTCAAGGCTGGCTCCTTGATTAAAGAGGAGAGTACGAACTCCACTTTCTCTTCACCTATATTGAAGGATAGCTGGCCATTCTTGCAATCTACCATGCATCCGGATGTTGCAAGGAATGGTCTCCCAAGAATGATGGGAACTGGATAATCTGCAGGGATGTCAAGAACGACAAAATTTATAGGAATGTAAAACTTACCGAGTTTTACAGGAATGTCTTCTAATATCCCAACTGGCTTAGTTGTGGAACGATCAGCCATGTAGAGTGTTATCTTCACCGGTCTAGGCTCTCCTAGACCAACTGCCTTGCATAAAGCAAGTGGTATGATGCTCACACTTGCTCCAAGGTTGCAAAGTGCATCATAAGTAGCCTCTCCCAAAGTAATGGGTATTAGGTGGCATATTCTTTGTCATAGTCTTGATGAGTTCGGATGACTCCATACTCATCTTGACTTCTCCAGTTTCTTCTAATTTCCTCTTGTTAGAGAGGATCTCCTTGAGAAATTTCCCATAAGCTGGCATACCTAAAATTGCATCCATAAAAGGTATATTAATATGGAGCTTACTCATAAGTTCAATAAACTTACCGAAATGTTTATCTAAGCGTGCTCGCGCTCTAGATTGAGGAAATGGTAGAGGCGGTTTGTAGGCGGGAGGAGGAACATAGACATCTTCCTTCTCTTTTCCCTCTCCTTCTTTCGTGGTGGTTTCAACTACTTTAGGTTGAGGATCGGTAGTAGTTACATCACTCCTAGTAGTGATTTCCATAACCCTTCCCTTTGGGTTATCTTCCGTCTTCCCGGGAAGTTTTCCTTGATCTCTTGGAACTTCTCCGGCTTTGCTAAATACTTGGCTTTCCAAAGCTTTGTGAGCTTTATCAACTGAAGTTATATAGCTCTACAATCCTTGCAGTTTCCCTAGGATCGTTGTTCACGCTCAGGATGTGTGCACAATAAGTCTTAAATTTATACTCGTTATATTTATCCTAACTCCTAGCGAACCCGCAGTGTACGGGTCGTTTTATAGTAGGGATAGTATTCCGAGGTCGAACACAAAGACTAAGGTGAGATTGATTCGGTTTATGATTGAGTTTAGTGAAGATCTAGGTTAAGAAAAGAAAGAAATAAAGAAATGAAAATCTCAATTGTTTTTGGTTGGTTTTTAGGTGATCAATCAAGGATCACAATTCATGCAAAAGTAAGCAATCAACTAAGCTCACGAATCAACACAAGGAAACAAGCTAAACACGAGATATAAATCAAAAGAGAGAAACGGATTCTAGGGGTTGGAAATTCCGATTATGGCATAGGATTCAAGCTATCTAATCATTCCTTGGATGATCTATGATATGTCCGGAGTAAGTGTTTCTAGAGTGGGATCAATCACCGGGTAAGTCTCATGGTCCACTAATCCATTCCTAAGATCTCATTACCGGGTAAGTCTCTAAGCACCTAAGGATTGGAATTCTACACAAACCGGATTATTGCCTAGAGGTCTAACCTATCCTTACCGGGTAAGTCTCGGAAAGGGAAGTTCTAAGCAACTATCCTAGCACACTTAGTCCAATGGCGGCTTGTGAGGCTCACCACTACCTAGGGTTTGTAATCTTCGAATTCTAAGGGTAAGAATTACCGGGTAGGTCGCTTCTAATACTTAGTAGCTAACACTAGGTCACCCTAGGCTAGATTAACTCAACAAACACCTAGGATTTCAACATTCTAACAATCTAAGGCCAGATCCATCGAACCAGGTAAGATCACGGTTTGTTCTACCTTTCCACGGCCGTGGTTTGGTAAGAACTGGCCGTGATTCCTAACAGAAACTACGTTCATGCATACAAGTCATCCGAAGGTAAATCTAAGTCCATCCTATCATAGCCCTAGCCATAACCATCCTTTCCTTACCCTAGAACCACATCTATTTAGCCTAAAACATTCATAATAGAAATCGAAACAATCAAACATGAAATCATGGAATCCATTTGCAAGACAATGAAGAGAAAGAGATGAACAAGTGAACTAAAATGAAACCAAGCTGAAAATCGAATTTAGAATAACTCACATTCCTTCTTAAAGAAGGTTCAAATGGTTCATACAACTCTAGAAATTGAATCCGAAATTCTTCACTACAAAAGCTATCAAAGTGTGGCAATGGTGTGTTCTTCTTCTTCCCCAACAAGCTCTCTCCAATGGTGGCTTCCTTCTACTTCCTTCTACAAGAATCTTCTTCTTGAGAGAGTATTTTTGATTGGATGATGGTGGATAATGGAGAGCTGCTCCAAGATGATTCTCTCGGCCAATAAAGGACCACTTTTATAACAAATTTCGCATGAGCTGGCCATGAGAGTCGTGGCACAGCTGTCACAAGAATCTGGCAAAATCCACGGGCTAAAATCACGGCCGTGGAATGTGCCAGTTAACCGTGATTTGCTCCAGAAACTTCGCCTTGGATCATTAAGCTGTGATTTGGTGCATGGCTTGTGTTGGCAAGGCTCCATGAGTCTTCCTTAGCCTCTAGTTTGCATCTTAATGAGCCCGGAGGTGTGTCATCTCGAGGATTGATTCTCGAATGCATCAATTTGTCTCCTAAATCTCCCAAAATACCTATAAAACACGCACAAGTCCGTGTAGACGTCTATCTCGACAAAATACATGAATTGAGTGCAAAACGTCGTGAACTAATGCTAAACCATGCATGAATGAGTTAGAAATCTATCTAAATGACTACTTAAACTTAGCTCATAAATCGTGTTATCAAAATACCCCATACTTAAGGTTTGCTCGTCCCCGAGCAAATTCCCAACTATAGACTAAGAGATAACATGATATATGTATGCAGAAAAATGGCAAAATCTTTTTGGGTTTGTGCTTCTACTATTGGATCACCTTCATAGTCATGCTTCATGGTAATGGATAATCAATCATGCATCAAACAAGTGAAAGCATGGAAAGACAATTGCACTTAACTTGAAAGTATGCATGAAATGTAAAGATGAAGAAGTCAAGAAGATCAAGAGCATATCCAATCTAAACTACTAAGTCTTACAAACATGCAAGTAGGTCATAAGGTCTTATGAACTCAAAGGCCAAAAAACGTTGTGACTAGGTGGGGGTTTTTCTAGGATATGTGATGCTAATCCGGGAATTGAAACTAACTCCGCTTCCTTGTCCTCGATCAACTTCCCTCAAGTGTATATTTTTCTCTATCTTTTCTTTCTTTCCTTTTTCTTATTTTTGAGACAATGGCATTGGTGTACAAAAGCCGAAACCTTGGTGATTGGCCATCCTCGGGCTTTTTCTATTTTTCGAGGTGCATCCACACCGGGCACACATACCAAAGCTCGTTAGGACTATCGGTTTATTTGAATTTGGCAAGGCACCAACACCCGATTATGTGAAGTGTACCGAGTTACTTGTCATCTAAACCAACGTCCCCAAACCTATGTTTTTGGCTACACTCCCACAACAAATTCAGCATTTATTTTGTTCCATTCTTTCATCAACATCTTCACCCCACACTTGCTTTTTACACACATCAACACACTAACATGCTCCTATTCCCGGATGGGTCAAAAGAGGTCAAATTTATCTCAATTGAGGTGCTCAAACAATCATGATTAAGATGAGAAGTAGAGAAAGATGAATTGCCTCATTCATTCCTAGATGGTATGCAAGAACTATCATGTAATTTCGACCTTCAATACTCAATCCATTCTAGGCAAACATCATGATCACAAATCATTCATGGTTTCAAAAGAAGTACTTCAAGTCCACATATGCTATCATCAATTTAACACATAAGGCCATCCATAGCCAATCCACAAGACAAGATTCATCATTAGGGTCATATTCAAGCCTAGAAAGCACAAAATTTTTTAAATTTTCTGAATTTTTATGGGTTTTTCGAAATGAATATATATACAATGCAAGACATGTGAAGATTTTAAACTATCCTAGATGCTCATCATGCAAAGGATTATGCAAACCCCACCCCATACTTAGAAACACATTGTCCCTAATGTGTAATTGAAGTAAAGAGGAGTGAAAGAAGGTTCTCACAATGTAAAAAAAATGGCTTGCTATGGTATTTGGGATGACTAAAATGGATTGATGGCGGATGATCCTATCAAGAATGGTAGAGAGCTCTAAGTGTTCATCAAAACGTTGGGACCCGCGCTAGGCACCGCTAGCCGTCCAAGTTCCGCATCCGCTCCACCCATCGTTGATGAGGGGTTCATCATCATCATTCACATGCCAAACAAGGCTTCCCATGCTACTAAGGTTCTAGCACACATAAAACACACCAAACGCAAAAGCACACAAAAATAGAAAAATCTAAGCAAGAACGAAAAATGAAAAGGGAAAAATGTTACCAATGGGTTGCCTCCCATTAAGCGCTTCTTTAAGGTCATTAGCTTGACCAAACTCGGGGGCATCTACTCAAGGTGAAGTGGGGCGATTATGTCCACCGGAGCTCCCGGGATATACTTCTTCAACCGGTGCCCATTCACCTTAAAGTTCCCACAATGTTCCCCTCCTATCTCAATAGCTCCATGGGGAAAGATCTTCTTCACCACATATGGCCCGGTCCATCTTGATTTGAGCTTTCCGGGAAAGAGCCTTAGCCTTGAGTTGAAGAGAAGGACAAGATCTCCTTCACTCAAATCCTTGGGGATGATCCTCTTGTCATGCCATCTTTTGGTTCTCTCCTTGTAGATCCGGGCATTCTCATAAGCATCCAACCGGATCTCCTCGAGGGCATTCAATTCAAGCAATCTCTTTTCTCCCGCTTCTTTGAGATCAAAGTTTAGCCACTTAATGGCCCAATAAGCTCTATGCTCCATCTCTACCGGAAGGTGGCAAGACTTGCCATAGACCAACTTGTAAGGAGTGGTGCCAATCGGTGTCTTGAATGCGGTTCTATATGCCCATAAAGCATCATTAAGCCTCATAGCCCAATCTTTTCTCGTCCTAGAGACCGTCTTCTCAAGAATGGCCTTGATCTCCCGGTTGGAGATCTCCACTTGGCCACTAGTTTGGGGATGGTAGGGTATTGCCACCTTATGAGTCACCCCATACTTGGCCAAAAGCGCTCCAAAGTTCCTATTTGTGAAGTGCTTCCCTCCATCACTAATGATCACCCTTGGTGTACCAAACCTAGGGAAGATCACTCGGTTGAAGAACCGCACCACCACCTTGGCATCATTTGTAGGAGAGGCGATTGCCTCCACCCATCTTGACACATAGTCCACCGCCAATAGGATGTAGAGATTTCCACATGAAGAAGGGAATGGTCCCATGAAGTCCACACCCCACACATCAAATATTTCCACTTCTTGGATGTTGTTCAAGGGCATCTCATTCCTTCTTGAGATGTTGTCCGTTCTTTGGCAAGCATCACATGCCGCTACAAAACCTTGCACATCTTTAAACAAGTTAGGCCAATAAAAACCGGATTGCAATACCTTTGCACACGTCTTGTGTGAGCTAGCATGGCCTCCACATGGTAAGGAGTGACAATGCCGGATCACACTCTCCACTTCATCTTCCGGTATGCATCTTCTAAACATTCCATCCGGGCCTCTTTTGAATAGAAGTGGTTCACTCCAATAGTAGTGCCTCACATCGTTGAAGAACTTCTTTCTTTGTGCATATGTCAAACCGGGAGGCACTTCCTCACATACTAAGTAGTTCACAATGTCGGTAAACCATGGCTCACTTCCTCTAGACACTTGGAACAAGCATTCCTCCACCATTTGCAATTGCTCATCCCGGAATGAATCATCAATAGGTATGTCATCTCTTTCAAGCTCCAATGGTGGGAGTCTACTAAGGTGATCCGCCACGGAGTTCTCGGATCCCTTCTTGTCTCGTATTTCCAAATCAAACTCTTGTAGAAGAAGGATCCACCGAATCAACCTAGGCTTGGCATCCTTCTTGGTAAGGAGATAACGGATCGCAACATGATCCGTATAGACTATGACCTTCGCTCCAACAAGATACGAGCGGAACTTCTCAAAAGCGTACACCACCGCTAGCAACTCCTTCTCGGTTGTAGCATAATTGAGTTGGGCATCATCTAGCGTCTTGCTAGCATAATAAATGGCATGAGTGCGCCCATCTTTCCTTCGCCCCAAAACAGCCCCAACGGCTACATCGCTTGCATCACACATGATCTCAAATGGTAGACTCCAATCCGGAGGTTGCATGATAGGTGCGGAGATCAAGGCATTCTTTAACCTACAAAAAGCCTCAAGACAATCTTTGGAAAAGACAAAATCAACATCCTTCATTAGTAGGTTAGTGAGAGGCTTAGAAATTTTAGAGAAGTCTTGAATAAACCTCCGGTAAAAACCGGCATGCCCTAAGAAACTCCTTACCCCTTTCACCGAGGTAGGTGGCGGCAACTTCTCTATAGTTTCAATCTTGGCCCTATCAACCTCAATGCCACGGTTAGACACCAAGTGTCCTAACACAATACCCTCACTTACCATGAAGTGGCATTTTTCCCAATTTAAGACAAGATTTGTCTCCTCACATCTTTGCAATACTAATGACAAGTTAGCCAAGCAATTATCAAAGGAAGAACCATAAACAGAGAAATCATCCATAAATACTTCCATGATATTTTCAATGTATTCCGAAAAGATGGCCATCATACACCTTTGGAAGGTGGCGGGTGCATTACACAACCCAAATGGCATCCTCCTATATGCAAAAGTACCCCATGGACATGTAAAGGTTGTTTTCTCTTGGTCATCGGGGTGGATAGGGATTTGGAAGAATCCACTATAGCCATCTAGGTAGCAAAAATGGGAATGTTGAGCTAACCTCTCTAGCATTTGGTCAATAAAAGGGAGAGGGAAGTGATCTTTCCTAGAGGCCATGTTCAACTTCCTATAATCAATGCACATCCTCCACCCCGTAACCGTCCAAGTTGGGATTAGTTCATTGTTCTCATTAGTCACTACGGTCATCCCACCCTTCTTAGGAACTACATGAACGGGACTAACCCACTTACTATCCGAGATAGGGTAGATAATTTCCGCATCTAGCAACTTAATGATTTCCTTTTTGACTACCTCTTTCATTATAGGATTCAATCTCCTTTGATGTTCAATAGAGGGTTTATGATTATCTTCCATCATTATCTTATGCATGCACAAAGAAGGCTTAATGCCAACCAAATCATCAATAGTATAGCCAATGGCTTTCCTATGCAATCTTAGTTCATGAAACAACTTATCAAGTTCATCATCACTCAAGCATGCATTCACAATCACCGGATATGTAGAATTATCACCAAGGAAAGCATACTTTAAATGAGAGGGGAGGGGTTTGAGTTCAAGTTTAGGAGGACCTTTATCGAGCGGAGACGATCCAAACTAGGTTGGATGAGATGAATCCAAAGCAAACGAAGGCTCTCCATGGCTCCTAGAAGCTTGATCATCATTAAAGGCTGATCCAGGGGAAACCACGGCCAGAACCACGGTTTGCTCCAAGTCCACGGCCGTGGAAGTTGCCTGGCTCATTTTCTGTGGCTTTACAGAGAGTTTGACGGCCGTGGAACACAAATCTCGACCGTGGAACCTACAACTGTTTACCACCTCTTCGTGTCTCTCAAATCCAACTCTTGTCTCCTTTTCTAATGCTTCTAAGGCTTTGATCTCTTCGTTGCAAGCCTCCTCATCACCTTCCTCCATCATACTTAAGGTAAGAACCTTCTCTAAGGGATCCTTGATCAAGATCGAGCTCACAACTTCTCTAGATTCTTCTTGCTCGACTATGTTGAAGACATCCTCATCAAGGGTTGGCCCTTTCATCATTGTGGACAATTTGAACTTGATGTTCTCTTCTCCAATGTTGAAGGAGAGATTCCCATTCTTGCAATCCACAAGGCACCCCGAAGTGGCTAGGAAAGGTCTTCCTAAGATGATGGGAACCGGATAGTCCGCCGGAATGTCCAGGACTACAAAATCAATTGGCACATAGAATCCTCCTAGTTGCACCGGGATGTCTTCTAGGATCCCAACCAGATGAGTGATGGAACGGTCCGCCATGTAGAGGGTCATCTTGACCGGTTTTGGCTCTCCTAGCCCTACCTTGTTGCAAAGTGCAAGCGGTATGATGCTTACACTCGCTCCAAGATCACAAAGCGCTTCATACTTCACATCTCCCACTCCAATTGGGATACAAAAGGAACCCGAATCTCTTAGCTTGGGAGGCATCTCCTCCTTCATTGTTTGGATCAATTCCGAGGATCTCTTGGTCATTCTTATCTCCCCATACTCCTCCAACTTCCTCTTGTTGGAGAGTATCTCTTTTAAGAACTTGCCATATGCCGGCATTCCAAAGATGGCATCCATGAACGGAATGTTAATATGCAATTTAGACATTAGTTCAAGGAACTTACCAAAGTGATTGTCCAAGTGAGCTCTTGCTCGTGATTGAGGGAACGGTAGTGGTGGCTTGTATGGAGGCGGTGCCACATAGGTTGGCTCTACATCCTTGCTCTTGCCTCCATCTCCTTGTAAAGCCTCTTCCTCTATCACCACTTATTTCCCCTTAGCATTGTCCTTAGGCAAAGGATCTTTCATGCTCAACCCACTCCTTGTTGTAATGGCCAACACTTGGCCTCTTGGGTTGTCTTCGGTTCTTCCGGGAAGCTTTCCCGGATCTCTATGGGCTTCACCCGCCTTTTGGAACACTTGTGCTTCCAACACCTTTTGAGCTTTGGAAATAGAAGTCACGGTGCTCTCAAGACCACTCAACCTTCCAAGCAATTGCTCAAACATCATCTCGGTTCTATCTTTTGGAGGTTGAGTGAATCTGGGTGGAGGTTCTTGTGAAGCTTTTGGTGGTGGAGTTGTGCTTGAGGAAGGGGGAGGGTTCAAAGCTCCATCCGGGTTAGAGTAGGAGAATCCGGGATGGTTGTGGTTGGGCCGGTAATTGTTGAATTGCCGGTTGTTGTTGAAGTTCCTTGGGCCTTGATAATTGTTGTAGTTGCCCCTTCCCATGTAATTGACATCTTCCTCCTTAGAAGATAAGTTAGCTTGTGGAAGCGCTTGAGGAGTTGCTTGGTTCTTCAAAGTTGTAGCACACAACTCCCTCAAGGACTTCAATTCATTGTTGATGGCGTCAAGCTTGAAATTGCTCATAGTGACTTCACTCACCTCATATGCTCCCGCCTTTCTGCCTTCACTCTTCCTATGGGAGTATTTCTCAATCACTAGAGTTTTCTTCTCCACAAACTCCCAAGCTTCATCTACATGCTTCTCCATAAATGTCCCACCGGAAAGAGATTGGAGCTTGAATTAGCTATCTTCATCAAGTCCTTTGAAGTAGATCTCCAATAGCTCAATTTTCGGTATGCCATGGTGTGGACAATCTAGGAGAAGATCTTTGAACCTCTCCCAAGACTTGAACAAACTCTCTCTATCCTTCATCACAAAGGCATTGATCTTCCCTCTTAACTCGGTAGTCTTGGAAGGTGGGAAGAACTTAGTCAAAAACTCGGTTGTCATCTCCTCCCAAGTACCAACTCGCCCTTGTGGAATAGATTGATACCAAGCCAAGGCTTTATCCTTAAGAGAGAAGGAAAAAGCCCTAAGCTTATGGTTGTTGCTCTCCAATCTTGGCGGTCTAAGAGTCTCCATCAAGATCTCATAGTTCATCAAGTGTTGGTGAGGAGACTCTCCTTCCATCCCTCCAAATTGATTGTGCCGGATCATTTGTAGAACTTGAGGGCGGAGCTCATAGTTGTGGGTAGCGGGATCTCCTAATTTCACACCCGGACGGTGTGCTCTTTGTGCCGGATCCATACGTCTCCCTAGGGTTTGTGGCTCTTCAATAGCAATGGGGACAACCCTAACATTAGCCACCGCGGTTGTGGTGGAGGAGGTGGAGGTTGTTGACGATTAAGCTCCCCTTGTACAAGGTCTTTCCTAATCTCATCAATCTCCCTCCTAGTTGCCTCTTGCCTCTCATTGGCAAGTCTCCTTTCTTCCTCCAAGAGCTCATCTCTTAGCCTTATTTGCTCTAAGGCTTCATCCAATTCAGCTTGGAGATCTCTTCCGGCCATCTCTTTCCCCTTTTTGATGCTCTTGGATCTAGATCTAAGGGTTTTCTCCGGTTCGGGATCGAATGGAGCTAAATCGTTGCCACGAGATCTTCGCATACACCTAAAGAGTAAGAGATATCCTGAAAAGCAAAGACACACACCAAAGAGAGATCAAAAGCAACAAGAAAGATCTACACTATAAACAATCACAAAAAATGACTCAATCTAGACCTAGTCCCCGACAACGGCGCCAAAAACTTGTTCACGCTCAGGATGTATGCACAATAAGTCTTAAATTTATACTCGTTATATTTATCCTAACTCCTAGCGAACCCGCAGTGTACGGGTCGTTTTGTAGTAGGGATAGTATTCCGAGGTCGAACACAAAGACTAAGGTGAGATTGATTCGGTTTATGATTGAGTTTAGTGAAGATCTAGGTTAAGAAAAGAAAGAAATAAAGAAATGAAAATCTCAATTGTTTTTGGTTGGTTTTTAGGTGATCAATCAAGGATCACAATTCATGCAAAAGTAAGCAATCAACTAAGCTAACGAATCAACACAAGGAAACAAGCTAAACACGAGATATAAATCAAAAGAGAGAAACAGATTCTAGGGGTTGGAAATTCCGATTATGGCATAGGACTCAAGCTATCTAATCATTCCTTGGATGATCTATGATATGTCGGGAGTAAGTGTTTCTAGAGTGGGATCAATCACCGGGTAAGTCTCATGGTCCACTAATCCATTCCTAAGATCTCATTACCGGGTAAGTCTCTAAGCACCTAAGGATTGGAATTCTACACAAACCGGATTATTGCCTAGAGGTCTAACCTATCCTTACCGGGTAAGTCTCGGAAAGGGAAGTTCTAAGCAACTATCCTATCACACATAGTCCAATGGCGGCTTGTGAGGCTCAGCACTACCTAGGGTTTGTAATCTTCGAATTCTAAGGGTAAGAATTACCGGGTAGGTCTCTTCAAATACTTAGTAGCTAACACTAGGTCACCCTAGGCTAGATTAACTCAACAAACACCTAGGATTTCAACATTCTAACAATCTAAGGCCAGATCCATCGAACCAGGTAAGATCACGGTTTGTTCTACCTTTCCACGGCCGTGGTTTGGTAAGAACTGGCCGTGATTCCTAACAGAAACTACGTTCATGCATACAAGTCATCCGAAGGTAAATCTAAGTCCATCCTATCATAGCCCTAGCCATAACCATCCTTTCCTTACCCTAGAACCACATCTATTTAGCCTAAAACATTCATAATAGAAATCGAAACAATCAAACATGAAATCATGGCATCCATTTGCAAGACAATGAAGAGAAAGAGATGAACAAGTGAACTAAAATGAAACCAAGCTGAAAATCGAATTTAGAATAACTCACAATCCTTCTTAAAGAAGGTTCAAATGGTTCATACAACTCTAGAAATTGAATCTGAAATTCTTCACTACAAAAGCTATCAAAGTGTGGCAATGGTGTGTTCTTCTTCTTCCCCAACAAGCTCTCTCCAATGGTGGCTTCCTTCTACTTCCTTCTACAAGAATCTTCTTCTTGAGAGAGTATTTTTGATTGGATGATGGTGGATAATGGAGAGCTGCTCCAAGATGATTCTCTCAGCCAATAAAGGACCACTTTTATAACAAATTTTGCATGAGCTGGCCATGAGAGTCGTGGCACAGCTGTCACAAGAATCTGGCAAAATCCACGGGCTAAAATCACGTCCGTGGAATGTGCCAGTGAACCGTGATTTGCTCCAGAAACTTCGCCTTGGATCATTAAGCTGTGATTTGGTGCATGGCTTGTGTTGGCAAGGCTCCATGAGTCTTCCTTAGCCTCTAGTTTGCATCTTAATGAGCCCGGAGGTGTGTCATCTCGAGGATTGATTCTCGAATGCATCAATTAGTCTCCTAAATCTCCCAAAATACCTATAAAACACGCACAAGTCCGTGTAGACGTCTATCTCGACAAAATACATGAATTGAGTGCAAAACGTCGTGAACTAATGCTAAACCATGCATGAATGAGTGAGAAATCTATCTAAATGACTACTTAAAATTAGCTCATAAATCGTGTTATCAATCGTCTCCAACATGGGATCGGGTTTGTTCGATCCATTTGATGATTGTTCCTGGCTTTTCAAAGGAGTAGAAGAAGATGGAGATGTTAGAGCTTTTTCAGCATGAGAATAAGAATTACCTGGATTTTGTTGACTTGACCTCCAATTGTTGCTATTGGAGTTCCTATCCAGTTAGAGTTCCGGTTGTTGTTCCGGTAGTCATTCCTTTGATTGTTATCCCTTCCCATATAGTTGGCTTCCTGCTCCTTAGTCTTTTGAAGTCTCGTTTTGATTACTTCCTTCAACTCTTTGATATCATTGTTGAGGGAAAATATTTGTGTTTGAGAAGCATGGCTCAACTTAGCTCCCGGATCACCTTGATTCCGGCTATTTGGTTCCACCTTCCGGTGGGAATACTTCTCAATCACTTGGGCTTGCTTCTCAATGAAGTCCCAAGCGTCATCCTCTCTCATGTCCATGAATGTGCCACAAGAGAGAGATTGGAGGTTGAATTGTGTTTCCACATCCAATCCTTTATAGTATATCTCCAATATTTTTGAAAGATGGACAGAGGTGCACAAAAACCGTAGCCTAGGAGATTGGCGTTTCTCAATTTCGAGATGCCTCAAACCCTTGATGCACATACCAAAATTCGTTAGGAATATCGCTCAATCTGACTTTGGCAAGACACAAACACCCGGCTATGTGAATGGTGCCGAGTTACTCATCGTCATGATTGACTTCCCCAAACCTATTAATTCTATTCTTTGAATGCAAAAACTTGCTTTCATGGCCCTCCCACATCAAACATGCCAAATATCAACTCCTCCAAATTCCCGGATAGGTAAGGGAGGCAATTGCTTTCATTGTGGGGCTAAGTGATCAAAGAAAGAAGAAAGAAAATCGAATTGCCTTAATCATTTCATACAGAAGTATAAGAACTCATCATGTGATTTCTACTTCAAAAATGAAACATACATTGTCCTCAATGTTCTTTGAAACGTGTGACTATGAAAATGAAACGTGTGACTATGAAACATACATTGTCTTCAAAAATGCAAAAACCTATTAATTCTATTCTTTGAAACGTGTGACTATGAAAATGAAACATGCAAGTATTATGGATTAGAAGCAAGCAAAAAATGTAGTAGAGTTATTACAACACATAGTCACACCCCACCCCATACTTAGAACATACATTGTCCTCAATGTTCGAAAAAGAAATAAAGAAAAGAAGAAAAGAAAAATGAACTCACTAAAGATGGTGGAGGGGCGGCTGAACTGTCAATCCTCTAAGCTCGTCACTATGGTGGTGGGAATGGTGGGAATGGATGGAACTCGGGGCTGAAATGCTGCCCAAACTGCTGGCGGTAGATGTCTCTCATCATCCGGTCATGCTCATCATCCCGTACATCTCGAGTGTCCTGGCGGATCTCCTAGTCGCCGACTCTCCTGGAATGGTCGGTAGCCCACTCCGGTAGCTGCTTATACCAGGCCGGTGACTGGCCGTACCATGTTGGTGCGTCCTGTGGTGCCGGTGCTGCTGGAGCTTCTGGTGCCTGATTGTACCATGGTGGTGGAGCTCTCATCCACTCCGGTTGTGCTCTGTACCAAGTGGGCGGAGTGTCAATCCATGTCGGCCTCTCACTCACGCTAGCACGGCGAGAGGAAGAGGCTCCTGAAGGTCCAGCTAGTCGTGGTGAACGCCTGGGAGGGTCAGGGAAGTGTGCCGGCTGATCCGGGAAAGTGCCAATATCATGCTCCTCACCTCCTCCCTCAAAACCATCACCTCCTCCTATCTCCTCCTCAACATCTGCAGCCGGTACCTCATCGGGGACGTAGGGAGGTGCTACTAACCTATTCGCATGCATAGCAGCGAATGTTTGCTTCCAATTATGGCGTCCAGCCATAATGGAATACTCAGGAAGCCATGGAATACCTCTACCTCCTCTCTCCTCCCATGGCATACCGGCGGTAGGTGGACCGCGGTGCCTAGGGAAGATGATCCCCTAGTCATCAAACTGTTGAGACCCAAAGGTATCGCTGCAATCCTAGTGCAAGCAGAAAAATCTATCCCCAACTGCCTAGCGATATGGGTGACCATACCACCATATCCAATGTTCCCGGCTCTCTTATTCTTGAGCTTACTCATGGTGGAGGCTAAGAGGGTAGCACAGTCAGCAGGTCTACCGCGCAGCATAGAATAGAGAAGGAACAACTCATCTCTCTTAATCTTCTAAGGGGTCTCGGTCCTAGGGAAAAGACACTCAAAAAGGACTCTATGGGCTATCTTCAAGGCTAAGTGATAGATGAGCTTAGCCTTGGTATCA
Source organism: Fagopyrum esculentum (assembly GCA_033239045.1). Lineage (NCBI taxonomy): Eukaryota > Viridiplantae > Streptophyta > Magnoliopsida > Caryophyllales > Polygonaceae > Fagopyrum > Fagopyrum esculentum. The sequence goes on along the minus strand of BSUD01000005.1, from coordinate 43,711,199 downwards.
GCTGGCTGCCAGCGGTCCTCGCTGGCATAGATCATGGCAATGTCCTCCCAGAAATCCTTAGCGTATACACCGCTAGGAAAACGACCATTGAAGGTGTCTTGGAACCCAAAGAAGGTTCCAAACTCCAAGATTGAGAACTCATAGTTCTCCTCCATCAGCCTACAGGAAACAGTCCTATCCATAGCACTATGCTCAAAAGAAATCACAAACTCCCTATTGATCTCCTCATATGCGTCTTCCCTAATGGAGGAGAAGACGATCAACCCGGCTCTATCTAGAAGCCATGTAAGGTCATTCACCACATTCAACGGCTCTAAATCCTCAAGAACTAAGTTGCACGGTCCTATGACTGCCCTCTTCTCGATCCTTTCTAAGGCATCGAGGTAATCCTCATGGATTTTTGGGATTCTAGGAGGTGGGGGTGATGGTGGTTCACTAGGGTGTACTTGGGAGGAGGAGGAAGCATCACCTTTCCTCAAATCTCAACAAATCAATCACCAAACTCAACAAAGCTTGTCCTAGACTAATTTAAATCTCAATCCTATGCAATGTGCCTAAGTTCTTGCGAGAAATAGACCAGAATTGACAAAGTAGAGAAGTAGAAGAAAAACCTAGGTTTTTGGATCTTTGAATCCAAATTCCGTCTTTTGCAGGGATTGTCCACTTGATTTGTTGATTGGATCTTGTAGATGATCGGAAATGCTTCACTTTAGCGCCAAGAATCGCTCGAAACAGTTTCTGAACAAAGAATTGCAAGATGGGGAGGTTTTTCGGGTTTTAGGGTGTGGACGAGGGGCATGGATTTGGGAATGGGGGTGTTTTTGTGAAGGAAAGTGGTTTATATAGTGGCCATAAAATTTTTGGAAAATCACGGTCACTCGGGGGTTTCCACGGCCGTGGTTTTGTACGGAACTGTGGTTTTGGTGATTTTTCTCAGACTTTTGAATATTACGGTCACTGTAGCTTCAACGACCGTGGTTTAGGGCGTGGAACTCTCTGTAATGTGCCAAAATCCAAATTTCGTCAATTCCTTCTAACTTTTTCCTCCCCATTGCCTATTCCATTGTTCCTACATCTAAAATCACGACATACCGGGAGGTATCGAGGGCAAAAACAAAGCAAAAACGACTAAACTAATCTAATCTATTGAATGATAAACAAAAGCATAAGTGCAATACCTTGGATTGCCTCCTAAGATGCGCTTGAGTGCGGTAGGCGCGAACTCCTCAGCTTGGAGTTCCGGTGAATACTTCTTGAGTCGTTGACCGTTCACCTTAAAGCTTCCGCCCTTTTCACCCCATACAGAATTTTCCGAACCCTTCTTGTCACGGATCTCTAGATCGAGTTCTTGTAGGAGAAGAATCCATCTAATCAACCTTGGTTTCGCATCCTTCTTTACGAGTAGATACCGGATCGCAGCATGATCCGTGTATACAATCACTTTTGCAACTACAAGATAAGAACGAAACTTTTCAAATGCATAAACAATAGCTAGGAATTCCTTTTCAGTAGTTGCATAGTTAAGTTGCGCTTTATCTAGTGTCTTGCTAGTGTAGTAGATAGCATGGGTTCGTCCTTCCTTCTTTTGCCCAAGCACAGCGCCTATAGCTACGTCACTTGCATCACACATGACCTCGAATGGAAAATTCCAATCCGGAGGTTGAATGATCGGGGCTGAGATTAGAGCTTCCCGAATCTTACGAAACTCATCTATGCACTCCTGCGAGAAAATCAAAAACTGCATCCTTCATCAATAGATTAGTAAGCGGTTTTGATATCTTAGAGAAATCCTTTATAAAACGTCTATAAAATCCAGCATGTCCTAGAAAGCTTCTTATCCCCTTCACCGAAGATGGAGGAGGGAGCTTTCCTATGGTTTCTATCTTAGCCTTATCTACCTCAATCCCTCTACTAGAGATCAAGTGTCCGAGTATAATGCCTTCCTTCACCATAAATTGACACTTCTCCCAATTAAGAACTAGGTTAGTGTCTTCACACCTTTGTAGCCCAAGAGAAAGGTTAGAAAGACAATTATCGAAAGAGGAACCATAAACAGAAAAGTCATCCATGAAAACCTCCATGATCTCCTCTATGTACTCCGAGAAGATAGCCATCGTACACCTTTGGAAGGTGGCTGGGGCGTTGCAAAGCCCGAACGGCATTCTCCTATAAGCGAACGTACCCCACGGGCACGTGAATGTGGTCTTCTCTTGATCTTCAGGATGAATCGGGATCTGAAAGAAGCCACTATAACCGTCAAGATAGAAAAAATGAGAATGTTGTGCTAACCTTTCAAGCATTTGGTCAATGAAGGGTAATGGGAAGTGATCCTTTCTAGTTGCATTGTTTAGCTTCCTGTAATCAATGCACATCCTACATCCAGTTACTGTCCCTTTTAGGAATGAGCTCATTGTTCTTATTGGTGATGATCGTCATTCTTCCCTTCTTTGGAACAACCTGTACGGGACTCACCCACTTGCTATCGGAGATAGAGTAGATGATACCTGCATCAAGTAGTTTAAGAATTTCCTTCTTGACAACCTCTTTCATGGTCGGATTTAACCGCCTTTGAGGTTGTCGTGAAGTTCTAAAGTCTTCTTCCATTAGGATCTTATGCTAGCATAATGAAGGCTTAATTCCTACTAGATCCTCTATAGTGTAAACTAAGGCTTTCCTATGTTTTGTTAGAACAACCATAAGCTGACTATGTTCATCTTCACTTAGATCGGAACTAACAATTAACGGAAAGGTAGAATTAGATCCTAGAAATGCGTACCTTAGATGTGTGGGAAGTGGCTTCAATTCCATCACTATCGTAGTCTCTAGTGGCTCTTGAGGATTGTCCAATGCTTCCTTGGAAGTCTCTAAGGGTATAGAAGTTATTGAAGTACAATCAAGAGAAGTGGTAGAAAGAACGTAATTGTCCTCAGATTTTCCCAAAATTACGGCATCTATGTTTCCTCCACGGCCGTGGTTTTGGGCGTGGAAGTCAATTACGGTACCTCTGATAGTTCCATGGCCGTGGTTTTGGTCGTGTAACTTACTGGAGTCCTCTGAATAGCTAATTACGGTCATGTTGGTGGGAACCACGGCCATGGAATAGCACGACTAGTCGTGATTCCTCACGTCTTCTGATCCATGGTAGAGTTTTTCAAACTCTTCTTCATGTACTTCCTTTAGCTCCTCCAAAGCTTCAATTTCCTCATTGCATTCCTCTTCCTCTCCTTTCTCCGTAATGCTCATAGTGATCACCTTTTGCAAAGGATCCTTGAATAGAATTGAGCTTACCTCCTCTCTAGATGCCTCTTCGTCATGGATGTTAAACATATCCTCTTCAAGAGCTGGCTCTTTCATCAAAGTGGAAAGAACAAACTCTACCTTTTCCTCTCTTATGTCGAAGGCGAGTCTAGCATTTTTGCAATCCATCATACAACCGGATGTTGCAAGAAACGGTCTTCCGAGTATGATCGGGACCGGACTATCTGCACGAATGTCAAGCACAACAAAATCTATAGGAACATAGAACTTACCAAGCTTGACCGGGACGTCTTCAACTATGCCGACGGGACGAGTTATGGATCGATCCGCCATGTATAACGTCATCTTCACCGGTTTAGGTTCGCCTAAACCGATCTTCCTGCATAAGGCAAGCTGAATGATGCTCACGCTTGCTCCTAAATCACATAATGCATCATATATGACATCTCCCACTCCTATAGGAATACAAAACGACCCCGGATCCTTCATCTTTGGGGGCATCTTTTCATTCATTGTCTTAATTAGATCCGACGAATCTAAACACATCTTGACCTCTCCAAAATCCTTTAATTTCCTCTTGTTAGAGAGGATCTCTTTTAAGAACTTCCCATAAGCTGGCATACCTACAATTGCATCAATGAAAGGTATATTAATATCCAGTTTGCTCATGAAATCAATAAACTTACCGAATTGTTTGTCTAGACGCGCTCTTGCTCTAGTTTGCGGAAATGGTAGGGGAGGTTTGTAAGCTGGAGGAGGAATGTAGATGTCTTCCTTCTCCTTCCCCTACTCTTTCTCTTTCTCGACGGGAACTTCCACAAACTTAGGCTGCGGGTTGGTGGTTGTTGCTCCGCTCCTAGTTGTGATAGCCATCACCCTTCCTTTCGGGTTATCCTACGTCTTTCCTGAAAGTTTTCCTTGATTTCTAGGAACTTCCTCAACATTGCTGAACATTTGGTTTTCTAAAACCTTTTGAGATTTATCAACCTTAGTGATGTGACTCTCCAACCCTTGAAGCTTTCCCAAGATCGTTTCCAGCATGGGATCGGGCTTCTCATTCCCCGAAGTGCTTCCACTATTAGATGTTTGCCCCTGGCTTTTCAAAGGAATGGAAGAAGAAGATGGTAGAGTTAGTGAATTTCCTGAATTGGGATAAGAATTACCGGAGTTTTGTTGTTGGTTGGAACGTCAATTGTTGTTGTTTGAACTCCTATTGTTGTTTCAATTTTTATTCCTGTTGTTGTTGTTCCAATTGTTCCGGTTGTTGTTCCGGTTGTTGTGATTGGTGTTCTTATTCCCATTGTGGTTATTGTTGTTTGCTAAATAACCAACATCTTGCTACTTAGGCTTTTGAAAGCTAGCTTTGATGACTTCCTTCAATTCTTTAATCTCGGTGTTGAGAGAAAAGATTTGAGTTTGAGCAGCTTGTGTTAGCTTTGCTCCTTGCTCCACTCGATTAGTGTTCGCCACTTAGCGTGCGTGCAAATAAGTCTTAAATTTATAAAACTAAAATCAAGCAAGCGAACCCGCACTGTACGGATTGACGTAGTTAAGCAAGAATTCCAGAGTATCGAACACAGGATTTTGGGGGGAACAAATTCAATTATAAAGTTGTCAAGCAAGTAAAAGGGTAAAGCTTTGCAAATATATTGGGAAAATAGCAACCCTAAAGATCTAGGTGTCTAATTGTGGCAATCGATTCAAGATATACTAAAGCACTAAGGATAGAGTTAAGAGTTGCAAAGGTATACCAAGGTAAAGCAATGTACGGTGAAGTTCCAAGGCTTTATATGACTTATCTAAAGATGCTCTCTATAAAGGTTGTTGAGGCTTCAGTATAGAAAGGATCTAAAGGTAAGAATTGATCTCAAATACCTAAACTTGTAATCCAAGGATCAAGACTAACTAAACCGATTTAGGTTGTGACACTCGAAATCGAAGTAGAGGTTGTTGAGGCTTCACTACTACCTAGAAAAGGATAAAGCAAGACTAGATTAAAGCTAATCTTTAACCTTGGATCAAAGTAAAAGCAAAGTTTGTAAACTGGTATAAATTACGGGCAGATCTTGAGTTCCACGGCCGTGGAACCTCAAGAACAGACCGTGATTTTGGTTCGTCGGCGAAATCTCTCTAACTCTCAGGGTCCAATCTGTTTACGATCGATCTATCATCATCTAAGCCACAATTATTAACCCTTCACCTTAGAATTGCTAAAGTGTTTTAGCCAATAACTGTCATTATAATATCAAAATCAAGATTAAGAAGAATGAAAGATGAAAACCTTCGAAAACCTTCAATAAACTCAAATCAATCTTAGATCCACACAAAACGATGATAATGTATATCAGATTTAGAACAAACAAACACAAATCAATAACGATCCTAGATAAGAACGAAGAACGGGATGTCAATCCGTCTTCTAATCAAACCTAAGGACAAAAGGCGTAACTTCCGCCACAAGCCACTTCCAATTCTTCAAACCCTCGTCAATCTCCGTTTGCAAGTGCAAAATCTCCGGACGTCCAATGCAACCCTAAGCACGTGTAAGCCCCCGTTCCGAAATCTCTCTCCTCCACCCCTTTTATAAGGAAGGGTAAAATAACCTTCCGGGCCATATACGTAAATGATGTGTCAATATTTTATTCGTCAAAAGATCGCCTAAATCACGGTCTCCTGGAGTTCCACGGCTGTGGTTTAGAGCGTGGAAATGGATTACGGTTCCATATGATTTCCACGACCGTACTTTATACCGTGTAACTCTCTGGAATACTCCACGTTCATGTTGCCAAGATCCACGGCTGTGGTTTTGGGCGTGGACTTCTCTACGACCGTATTTTAGAGCGTGGAAGTGTAAATCGCTTGTGGTTTCCTTTGTGTCGTGCCATTCCTCATCCTAGCATCTCCCTTGGCTTCTTTGATGTGTCTTTAATCCTTGGATGTGCTCAAATCTTCTCCTATCTCTCTCAATTGGTTCGGTTTTAGCTCTTATTCACCTATAATCAACACAAAGCTTATGTAGACCTCTATATCGACAATATAGACAAACTAGCTAACAATTGCTTCAATGCCTTATCAATGAACACTATAATGGATGAAAAACAACTAGAAAAAGTGCCCAGAATATCGCAATATTTCATGCTAACAAAATACCCCATACTTGCCACTTGCTTGTCCCCAAGCAAGGTCTTTCAAAAGCCTTAGAACTTAAGTTAGGATGAAATGTGCATGCAATCTCAAAAACAAAACATCATTTAGGTAAATGTGCTTCTAGTCAATAGATCATTCTCAAACCTTGCTTCATTCATTCATGAGACGCTCATATACATAAACCAAAGAATAAAGAGGAAAGAAACATCATGAATTGATCAAACTTCAATGTAAGCATCATAACCTTCAAACATTATCAAAATCAATCATATGAAACTTCAATTTAGATCACCAAGCCAAATAACACTCTTTTGATCTTAAGGACTTCCAAATAAGGTCTAGAATGTGGAAGGGAGGGAAAACTTATAAAGGATGTGGTGTATGAATACGGGAAAGTGGACACTAACTCTTTTCTTTTTCTTTAGATTTTTGCAACACCATCCACTTAGAGCTTTGCTCTCTTCTTTTCACATCATTTTTCGACTTTACTTTTGGAGTTATGGATAGAGGTGCATGAAAACCGAAGCCTAGGAGATTGGCGTTTCTCAATTTTTGCGAGATGCCTCAAACCCTTGATGCACATACCATAATCCGTTAGGAATATCGCTCAATCCGACTTTGGCAAGACACAAACACCCGGCTATGTGAATGGTGCCGAGTTACTCATCGTCATGATTGACTTCCCCAAACCTACAACTTTTTTCTATTCTTTGAATGCAAAATTTTGCTTTCATGGCCCTCCCACATCAAACATGCCAAAATTCAACTCCTCCAAATTCCCGGATAGGTAAGGGAGGCAATTATTTCATTGAGGGGCTAAATGATCAAAGAAAGAAGAAAGAAAATCGAATTGCCTTAATCATTTCAAAAAGAAGTATAAGAACTTATCATGTGATTTCAACCTTGATTTCTCAATATGATTTAGATAAAACTCTTCACATTATGAAACTTGCAAGAAAGGAATAATCAACACATTCAATTTCTTTTCAATTCATTATTCGTTTAGGCATACAATTGTCATCAAAAACTGAATTCACAAGTAGTGATTATCATAGAAATCATCTCAATTCTTAGAAGCGCAAAATTTTCAAAATTTTTCAATTTTTATGAGTTTTTCAAAAGCTTTTTCATGCAATGCGATAATGAAACATGCGACAATGGAATAAAACATGCAAAGTGTTCTCAATCAAAGCAAGCAAAGTGAGTAGAGTTATTACAAACGATAGTCACACCCCACCCCATACTTAAGATAAACATTGTCCCTAATGTTCAAAAAGAAATAAAGAAAAGAAAGAAAGAAAATGAACTCACAAAACGGCGGTGGAGCGGCTAATGTTGTCAATCATCCATGGTCATCACTGAGGAGTTGGTGGTGGTGGAAACGGGAAGAAGCTGGAGTCGAAGTTCCGCCCAAACTGCTGGCGGTAGATGTCCCTCATCATCCTATCGTGCTCGTCGGCTCGGACATCTCTAGCATCCTGGCGGACCTCCAAAGCTCCTACTCTCCTGGAAAGATTGGTAGCCCAATCTGGAAGCTGCTCGTACCATCCCGGCGCCTGGCTGTACCAATCTAGAGCATCCGATAGTGCTGGTGCAAACGGTGGTTGTGCATACCAAGTCGGTGGAGCTCCCATCCACTCCAGTTGTGTCCTATACCAATCAGGAGGGGTCGCCATCCATGTCGGCCTCTCACTCACGCTGGCACGGCGAGAGGAACAACCGGAAGGTCTAGCAGGGCGAGGAGAGCGTCTAGGGAGGTCGGGAAATGTGTCCGGCTGATCCGGAAAAGTACCAAAGTCGTGCTCCTCACCTCCTCCCTCAAAACCGTCATCTCCTCTCATCTCCTCCTCATCTGCAGCTGGCATCTCAAGGGGAACGTAAGGAGGGGCTACTAATTTGTTCGCATGCATAGCTGTGAATGTCTGCTTCCAATTATGGCGTCCAGCCATAATGGAATACTCAGGGAGCCATGCCACACCTCTACCTCCTCTATCCTCTCAAGGCATGGCAACGGTAGGTGGACCTCTATGCCTAGGAAAGATCATACATCTAGTCATGAGGCTCTGAAGTCCTAATGGTCTAGCTGCTATCCTAGTACATGCAGAAAAATCAATCCCCAACTGTCTAGCAATGTGGGTGACCATCCCACCATATTCGATATTGCCAGCCCTCTTGTTCTTTAGCTTACTCATGGTAGAAAAATCAATCCCCAACTGTCTACTGTGCAGCATGTAATACAACAAGAACAACTCATCAGTCTTGATCTTCTGAGGAGTCTCAGTCCTAGGGAAGAGACACTCAGAAAGTACTCGGTGGGCTATCTTCAAGGCTAAGTGATAGATAAGCTTAGCCTTGGTATCAGCATGTTGCCAGCGGTCCTCGCTAGCATATATCACAGCAATGTCCTCCCAGAAATCCTTAGCATATACAACACTAGGGAAACGACCATTGAAGGTCTCATGGAACCCAAAGAAGGCTCCGAACTCTAATATCGAGAACTCATAGTTCCTCTCCATCAGCCGAAAAGAAATTGTCCTATCCACGTGACTGTGCTCAAAAGAGATCACAAACTCTCTAGTGATCTCCTCATATGCATCTTCCCGAATGGCAGAGAAGATGATCAAAACAGCTCTATCTGGCAACCAAGTAAGGTCACCTATCACATTCAGTGGCTCTAAATCCTCAAGAAACAAATAACGTGGTCCTATGACCGCTCTCTTCGCGATCCTTTCTAAGGTATCGAGGTAATCATCATGGATCTTTGGAATTCTAGGGGGTGGGGATGATGGTGGCTCACTAGGGGGTGCCTGGGAGGAGGAGGAAGCATCACCTTTCCTTTTCTTATTCCTATTAGAGATTTTCCTGACAAAGTCCATTTTTTGTCCAAAATTACGGCCTGTTCTTGGTTTCCACGGCCGTGGAATGCCTAGTGACCGTGGTTCGGCTCTGAATTTCTCAAAATTCACTCAATCAACACCAAAATCAACAGACAGCAACCCTAGACTAATTTCAATCCAGTTCCAATCAGTTCTCCTAAAAATTCTTGCGAAATTGACACAAATCGACAAAGTAAAGAAAGAGAAGAAAACCTAAGTTTTTGGATTTTAAAATCCAAATTCCGTCTTCTCTAGTGATTGTCCACTCGATTTGTTGCTTGGATCTTGTAGATGGTTGAATTTGCTTCGCTTTGGGTTAAAGAGTCGTTCGAAACGATTAACGAACGAAGATTTGAGAGAGGGGGTCGTTTTCGGATTTTGGGGCGTGGAATTGGGTATTGTGGTGTTCTATGTGAAGGAACGTGGTTTATATAGTAACCGTAAAATTTTTGGAAAATTACGGTCACTCGAGGGTTTCCACGGCCGTGGAAATGTACGGAACCATGGTTTTGGTGATTTTTCTCAGGCTTTTGCAACTTACGGTCACTGTAGCTGCCACAACCGTAATTTTGGCCGTGGAACTCTCTGTAATGTGCCGAAGTCCAAGTTTCGTCAATTTCTTCTAACTTTTCCTCCTCCCTTGCCTCTTTCATTGATCCTACATCCAATAACACGAACATACCGGAAGGTATCAAAGGCAAAACAAAACAAAAACGTCTAAACTACTCTAATCTACGAATTAAAAACAAAAATATAAGTGCAATACCTTGGGTTGCCTCCCAAGAAGCGCTTGTTTAAGGTCCGTAGCTAGACCGTACTTGCACCTATTCAAGTGCGGTAGGTGCGAACTCCTCATCTTGGAGTTCCGGTGAGTACTTCTTGAGTCGTTGACCGTTCACCTTAAAGCTTCCGCCCTTTTCACCCCATACTTAACTGCACCATGGGGGAAAACATGTTTGATTAGATAAGGTCCAGTCCAACGAGATTTACGCTTATCTGGAAAGAGACGAAGTCTTGAATTGAAGAGGAGAATTTGATCTCCTTCATTGAGGTCTTTTGGAATGATATGCTTATCATGCCAATGCTCGCTCTTTCTTTATAGATCTTGGCGTTTTCGTAGGCGTTCAAGCGAAGTTCTTCAAGCTCGTTAAGGTCCAAAAGACGCTTCTCTCCCGCCTCCTTCATGCCGAAGTTCAACCACTTTGTTGCCCAATACGCCTTATGTTCCAGCTCTACCGGCAAGTGATAAGACTTCCCATACACAACGTTGTATGGCGTCGTACCTATGGGAGTCTTATATGCAGTCCAGTATGCCCATAATGCATCATCTAGCTTCAAAGACCAATACTTCCTTGTCCTTGAAACCGTCTTCTCTAGGATTCCTTTAATCTCCCGGTTTGAAATCTCAACTTGTCCACTTTTTTGTGGATGGTAAGGGGTGGCGATCTTGTGAGTCACCCCATACTTAGCTAATAGAGCTTCGAATCGTCGGGCAATGAAGTGAGAGCCTCCATCACTAATGATGGTCCGTGGTGTCCCAAATTGATAGCATGAATTATAGTCTATATTTTGGGATTTGTTTGGACGTTTTATCTTCAATAATCTGCACGTTTGTATGTATTATATGTGATTATATTACCATTTCATCTACCTTTGCGAGAATCGAGGTCTACATCTAGTTTTGCTGTAATTGTAGGTAAAATGGCACGTTTTGCATCAAAAAGGAGCAAAAGGAGTCATGAGTCATTTGGAGCTACATCCAGGGAGCATAGCCATGGATTAAAGATTCACTTTGGACCAGTTTTGAGAGATTTCACATTCAGTTGTGACTCACCTCGGTTGACCAGAGATTCATCTCGACCGAGGTGATCCAGAGACGCCGACTCGACCGAAGCGAACACCTAGGACGCGGCGAGAATATTTTATTCTTGGCTGAGATCTTTTATCTTTGGAAAGTGATCTTATATTTTTTGGGCTTGGCTCCTAGAAGGAAGAAGATATGCAGAATCATATATTTTACCTATTTTTACGGGAAAAGATCTTTCTAAGATATCTTATCTTTGGAGGGTTATTTTCCTATAAAAAGGGTTGGATTTCCATAAATCCAGCATCATGCTATACCGTCAATTAGGGTTTATAGCACGCAGCAGCAGCAGCAGCAGCAGCAGCATACTCCAATTGGGGAGATTCGAAGAACCTTTTTGAAGGTTGAAGGAAGATTGAAGTCTATAGCTTTTATAGCTTTTTGGAGGGTTTTGTAAGATTGTCTTTAATTCCCTCACTTGTTGTCTTGTCTTGTTGGATTGCTATCCAAGGAACGCTTTGTTGTGATATTTGATTCAGTTATTGAAGTCTTTTCCATTAAATTCTTCTTGTTCAAATATTCACCTTCTTCCCATATATTTAATACTTTCATAATGATGATGAGTGGCTAATTTCCTTGTGTGATTCTAGGGTGATTGGCTGAAGGTTGTGGGAAAAACAATGATAGAATAATCTTAGATTCCAGTAGGATCCTGAAAGTTCGAGCCTTTAACCTTAACCCTAAGCATCTCGTTCAGTCGATGAACATCTCGGCCGGGGTGGAATTCTTTTGACCGAGGTGACTTATCTGATCCTAAACTGAGAGTTAAGTGTTAGAGTTTGCCCAATCCTATTCTTATTACACCTTTCCTGGTTCAAAGCAAGCTTAGGATGAGACTTACCCGGTAATTCCTTAGTTTGTGTACCAACGATCATAAGTGTAGGTAATAAAGGGTTATCCTTTATTGGGGTTTGAGTGTGCTTCCATCCCATCTTTGTGAGTTAGCCTGAGACTTACCCGGTAAAGGTTGATTCTATTCCCTTAGATGGTGTGTTAGTTTGAGGTTATAGTTCTTTATCTTAATTCCTTGAGACTTACCCGGTAATAGGAGTTACGGTTTAGGATTAGTGTGTAGTGAGACTTACCCGGTGATCTACTCCACTTTAGTAACACCTTCCCCATGCAAAAATCTCAGCTTTGTCCGCTTATCTTTATATCTTGAGTTGGAACCACAACTAGAAGCTTTAATCCCTAGAATTGCATGTTTGCTTTATTGACTTCTTATTCATCTTTGATTGTGTTAATTGCTCTTGTGGTTAGTATTCACGAAGCTTACCGTTATTGACTTTGTTTCACCGAGTCCCTGTGATCGACCCCTGGAATTCCTTGCTTTTACTACGATTGACCCGTACACTGCGGGTTCGCATCCTTGTTTTAAGCTTAAGTCTAGGGTTATAAATTTAAAGCTTGCACACACCGTTTGGAGCGAACAAGTTTTTGGCGCCGTTGCCGGGGACTTGGTCTAGACCGAGCCGGTACGGTTTGCTCTTGGGGCGCTTGCCCCCGTGTCATCTAACCACTCTACTTGAGTGACTTTTGCAGGTTCTTTCTTAGGTATATGCGAAGAACCCGCACTGGGAAGGAAATCGTTCCTTACGATCCCGAACCAGAAAAGACATACAAGCGACGCTTAAGAGAAGCGAAGATGGCCCAACAAGACGACCGCGATCTTGCGGCCGAATTGAAAGAGGCGCTAGAGCTGCTACGCCTCAGCAAGGAAGAACTAAGGCAAGAGAAAGAAGAGAATCGCACCAAGACTGCAGCAATCGAAGCGGAGATAGCAGTCATACGAAACCAGATTCTACAACGACCGAGGGAAGATCCTCCTGTTGATCCTCGACCGATGCAGGATCCAGTAGTTGACCCTCGACCGAGGCAGGTTCCAGTACCTGACGCCCCGGCCGAAATACTTCCACCTCGGAGGCCAGTCCGAGATGTTCTTCTTGCAGGAATCCCACAAACCCTAGGTCAAAGGATGGACCCTAATCAACAACTGAGGCGTCCAGGAGTGAACCTAGTAGATCCAGCGGATCATGACTATGAACTTCGACCGCAAGTTCTATCCATGATTCGCCAATGCCAATTCGGAGGGCTAGAGAAGGAGTCGCCGCATCAACATCTTCAAAACTACGAGATCTTGATGGAAACCTTGCGACCTTCCAGAATTGAAAATAACAATTACAAGCTAAGACCTTTTTACTTTTCTTTAAAAGATAGAGCTCTTACTTGGTATCAATCTCTTCCTCCAGGAAAAATTAGCACATGGGAGGAGATGACTACGGAATTCTTGACCAAATTCTTTCCCCCTCAAAGACCGCTGAAATGAGAGGGAAGATCAATGCTTTCATTATGAAGGACAAGGAGAGCTTGTCCAAATCTTGGGAGCGGTTCAAGGATATCCTTTTGGATTGCCCACATCATGGGATTCCAAAGATCGAGTTGTTAGAGATCTACTTCAAAGGACTAGACGGAAGCACCCAGTTCAATCTCCAACTACTCTCTGCCGGTACCTTCATGGACATGGCGATTGATGAGGCTTGGGACTTCATTGAGAAGCAAGCCTTGAACATGGAGAAATATACCCACCAAGGAGCTGAAGGTGGAGTTAAAAGAGTCAACTTTCAAGAGACTCAATCCAACAACAATCAACTCACGTCTTTGAAGAATGACGTGAAGCAATTGAAGGAACTCTTGGTTGCACAAACCAAGAAGGAAGAGCAAGGGCAAAGGAACAACAACAACAACGGGTACCGTAACAACAACAACGGTTCCCGGAACAACAACTACAACAACAACAACAATAGAGGGTCCAATAGCAACAATTGGAGGACGAACAATCAAAGCAACCAGAATCCTGGTAACAATTATTCTAACTCCAACTCTAATAATTCCTCTAACCCTTTCCTCTCTTCCCCTTCTTCTTCTTCTACTCCATTAAAAAGCCAAGGGCAAGGATCAAGTTCGTCTCAACCGGAAAAGAAAGACGCAGTTCTGGAGGCTATCTTGATCAAGCTTAGTGCTATGGAGACTTCTATGACTTCATTTTCGAGGGCCCAAAAGTCCTTCGAACAACAACTTGCAAGTAGGGCGAATGAAGCGCCAAGAGATCCAGGGAAGCTTCCAGCAAAGACGGAAAGCAACCCTAAAGGCCAGTGTATGGCCATAACGACGAGGAGTGGACTCAAAACTGCAGATCTAGTACCTCGTTCGACGCAGACCACCTCGGTCCAGATCCAGTCGAAGAACACCTCGACCGAGATGCCAACCGAGGCGGAGCAACAGAAAGCAGGAGGGACAACTGAAACTTATATTCCACCTCCTGCATACAAACCACCACTTCCATTCCCTCAGTCCAGAGCCAGAGCACATCTAGACAAGCACTTTGGTAAGTTCCTTGACTTGATGAATAAGCTACATATTGATATTCCTTTCCTTGATGCTATTTTAGGTATGCCCGCCTATGGGAAGTTCTTAAAAGAAATATTATCAAGGAAGAGGAAGCTGGAGGATGTTGGTGAAGTTAGGATGACGTCTAAATCTTCGGAGCTCATACAAATCATGAAGGAGAAGATGCCACCTAAATTGAGAGATCCCGGCTCATTTTGCATCCCCATTCAAGTTGGGGATGTCACTTGTGAAGCCCTTTGTGATCTAGGAGCCAGCGTGAGCATCATCCCGCTGGAGCTATGCGTAAAGATCGGTCTTGGAGAGCCCAAGCCGGTCAAGATTCGACTTTATATGGCGGATCGCTCCATCACCCATCCCGTGGGCATCTTGGAGGACGTTCCTGTCAAGTTAGGTAACTTCTATCTACCTATAGATTTTGTTGTACTTGACATTCCCGCAGATTATCCTGTTCCTATTATTCTCGGGAGACCATTTCTAGCAACTTCGGGTTGCAACGTGGATTGCAAGAACGCCAAGTTGAAATTCAACGTTGGTGGCGATGAGGTGGAGTTCGCACTACTTGCAGCCATGAAAGGGGAGCAGCTAACTGATGATATCTTCAACATCTACGATGAAGAAGAATCAAGAGAATTGGTGAGCTCTATCCTTATTAACGATCCACTCGAAAGAGTTATTAGCTTCAGTTTAATGGAGGAAGGTATAGATGCTTCTTGTGATGCAGATATACAGAGCTTGAAGGCACTAGAAGAGGATCCAGGAGCTAAAACTGAGAAGCTAATCCAGGAGACGAAGATCTCCAGTTTCGGTTCCAGTAGCAGTACCTCGACCGAGGCACTTTCTGGACTGAGCGAGGCGACTGAAGAACATCTCGGTCAACGCCTCTGCGCCTCGACCGAGGTCGATTGCGAGACGATTCCAACTGAGACTTCCGAAAGTCCAGTTTCTGACACCACTCTACTGGAAGGAGGAAGCAAGGATCCCTCTCAGAAAGCACCCCTAGTTGTGGAGCTTAAACAACTCCCTAGTCACTTGAGGTATATCTTTCTTGGACCAGATTCTACTTATCCCGTTATTGTTAGTGCTTCCCTTACCGAATCTGAATTGTCTAAATTAATGCATGTCCTGAGAAAGCATCGAAAGGCTATAGGTTATACCACAGATGATCTTATTGGCATTAAACCTTCTTTCTGCATGCATAGAATTCTAATGGAGGATAATCATAAGACTTCACGGGAACCTCAAAGACGGTTAAATCCGATCATGAAAGAGGTTGTGAAGAAAGAAATTCTTAAGTTGTTGGATGCAGGTATTATATATCCTATCTCGGACAGCAAGTGGGTTAGCCCGGTGCATGTCGTTCCGAAGAAAGGAGGGATGACCGTTGTGACGAATAAGAACAACGAGTTGATCCCAACGAGGACCGTTACGGGCTGGAGGGTTTGCATTGATTATAGGAAGCTGAACACGGCGACTCGGAAGGATCATTTTCCGCTTCCCTTCATCGATCAAATGCTTGAACGGTTGGCCCAGCATTCACACTTTTGCTACTTGGACGGCTATAGTGGATTCTTCCAGATTCCTATCCATCCGGATGATTAGGAGAACACCACTTTTACTTGTCCTTGGGGGACGTTTGCCTATCGGAGGATGCCATTTGGATTGTGCAATGCACCCGCTACCTTCCAGCGATGCATGATGGCTATCTTTTCCGAGTACATAGAGGAGATCATGGAGGTATTCATGGATGATTTTTCTGTATATGGTTCCTCTTTTGATGATTGCATATCTAACCTTTCTCTAGTGCTTAAAAGATGTGAAGACACTAACCTTGTTCTGAATTGGGAGAAGTGTCATTTTATGGTTAATGAAGGCATTGTACTAGGACACCTCGTTTCTAATCGAGGTATTGAGGTCGATCGAGCTAAGATTGAGACTATTGAGAAACTCCCTCCTCCTTGTTTAGTTAAGGGTGTGAGCAGTTTCCTCGGGCATGCAGGTTTCTACAGGAGATTCATCAAGGACTTCTCTAAGATTTCTAAACCTCTAACTAACCTCTTGAATAAAGATGTTATTTTTGAGTTTTCGCAGGAGTGTCTTGATGCTTTTTATAGGATTAAGGAAGCGTTGATCTCCGCTCCCATTATCCAACCTCCTGATTGGACCTTGCCCTTTGAGATCATGTGTGACGCTAGTGATGTAGCCGTAGGAGCGGTGCTTGGACAGAAGAAGGATGGCCGGACCACCGCCATTTACTATGCTAGCAAGACGCTAGATGAAGCACAACGCAACTACGCTACCACCGAGAAGGAGTTATTGGCGGTTGTATATGCTTTCGAGAAGTTTCGTTCCTATCTAGTGGGGGCGAAAGTCATTGTCTACACCGACCATGCAGCCATTCGTTACTTGTTGGCTAAGAAAGATGCCAAGCCGCGCCTTATTCGATGGATTCTCTTGCTTCAAGAGTTTGACCTAGAGATCCGCGATAAGAAGGGATCCGAGAACTCCGTTGCGGATCACCTCAGCCGGCTACCGGAATCTTCCCGCGAGACGGATGACCCACCCATAGACGATTCATTCCCCGATGAGCACTTACACTTGTTGGAGCGTTTGATGGATTTACTTACTTCACCCCACGATGGAGGTGAAGTATGGGGTGAGGGCACCTCCCATCACATTTGAGACGCATCATGGTCCAGCTAGCGACCTTAAATCAAGCGCTTCTTGGGAGGCAACCCAAGGTATTGCTTTCTTTTCCCGTTTTCTAGTCTAGTTTAGATAGTTTTTGTTTTTGCTTTGCTTTGCTTTGTTTTTGGCGTTCTGGACAGACAACAGGAAACATCTAAGGAAGGAGCATAACTGGAAGGACAGAAGTTTGAGATTTTTAGAAGACAGAAGCATCTCGGTTACCGTCAGAGTACCACGACCGAGACGATTCTTGAGCAACCAAGGCGACTAGGGTTTTCTGCAGAGCCACCTCGGTCCGTACCACCTCGGTCCAGTCGAGACCATCTCGACCGAGGTGACAGCAGATCCAGGAACAGTATAAAAGGGGGAAAATTTTATTTTTTTTACCTTTTTACTCTCTTCGACTCGACCGCGGCGCTTCTCACCTCGCTTCCTCAGTTCTTGCTCGTTTTCGAAGATTTCCGCTTCCAAACTGCGATTGAAGGGTAGAGGATCCCATTGCAACTACAGATCTGCGAAGAAATCGAACGAATCGACCGAAACGAGGTAAAAACAGTCGAAACCCTAACTCGTTCATTCGCTTCGATTTGGGCTTTGGTTGCCCCTGAATCTGCTGAGAAAAGGCTTAAGTACCCCATAGAAAACAATTGTAGTGATTTTTGGGGGAAAAGAACTGGATTTCTGATATTGGAATCGCAAACTGTTACGCCTCGGTCTAGTCGAACTGCATCTCGACCGAGGTGATTCTTGAGGATTGTCAGCGACCGAGGTGATCTGACAGTAGTTGAGAGAAAATGAGTTCCGATCGTCGCCTTGCCCTCAGAGATAGATCCTCACCTTCCCCTCCTTCTTCTTCTTCCCGACCTTACCGCCCGGTGATCCACGAGAGATGTCGGGTAGATTATGAGCGCATAGCTAGCCGTCCAGTGGTTGCACCACGTTTCCTGGACGTGTCAGCTTTCGATTGCCTAGGGTTAGATGGAGACCTTAGGAGGATGATTACCACAGTTGGGCTGGATCAGTTTACTGAGATCCGAGCCCCAGCCTACTTGGAGCTGACCTTAGAGTTCGTTAGCTCCTTTTCCTACCTTCCCACAGAGCAGTCTGTGAAGTACCGGTTGATGAGCCGGAACTTCATAGTTCCCTTAGTGGTTTGGAGAGAGATTTTCGGCTTTTCTGAGCCCACCGCCACTGACTTCCCTTCCCGATCTGTAGCTAGGGAGTTCTGGGGGCAGATTGCCCATATTACTGAGCATGCAGATAGATGGCGCCCTGGAGATTCCAGGGAGAAGGTCATCTTCCACCCAGCCTTCAGATTAGCCCATAGGATATTCAGCGAACACTTCTGGCGTGTACTAAGACGCCCCAGAAGATCCGACAGGGCGAGCTCTTCAGTCTTTACTGTATGGTCACGGGGGTTTTCCCAAACTTTGGCTTGATCTTGGCAGAGGACCTGCACAAGATCAAGGCTAAAGCGAAGGGAGATATCTGTTGCGGAGGTCTAGTCACCCACATAGCTACTTATCACGGGATGGACCTCAGTGCTTGTACGATGGCGGCGGCTCCGAAGCCGCTTGGACTTCAGGAGATGATCACACGGAGGATTTTGGTTCCACGCAGTTTAAACACTCCATATGTTGCTATGCCGTGGGAGCGGACTGCGCCACAGGGGATCCGCTGGTCTGCCCAGTTCACAGTTTTTGATCCACATTATTGGCAGACAGCTTGGGCTCCACTGATGGAGGATCATAGGGAGGCAGCAGCTGCCCCAACTGAGGATGAGGAGGAGGAGGATGACGATGACGAGGAGACAGTAGACGAGAGAGATGGTGGAGTCCCGATGGATACAGGGACGGATACTGCAGGTACGAGTGCGCCGCCGATCATAGATCTTGATGATGACGATGAGACTGAGCCTGCACCAGCTGAGACTTCTCCGGTCAGACCTGCTAGATGCAGGAGGCGCGGAGTGCGAGATCGAGCTGCCCACAGACGGATCGATGACCTGACGGATCAGGTTATTGACTCATATGCTGCATTATCGCTGGATATCCGCGAGATGCAGGAGCGGCAGCACTATCAGCATATTATGGCCCAGCTTCAGTTCGAGCGTGTCATGGGTTACCCGTTCGACCCGACGCAGTATCCATACATGCCACCACCACCACCACCGGATCGAGACTATTGAGGAGCTGCAGGATTTTCTTTATTATACTTTTTATGCAGTTCAGCTATTTATCCGGTGAGTACTCTTATTTCCAGACTTATATTGACCCACTGGGATAGTGTGTCCCATGTATGGGGTGTTTGTTTTTATGTGATGACTTCGATGTACTTATTTGACTATTTTGATGTATGACATTTTATCGGATATTTTATTTATGCTTCACTTCTGCATTTATATGATTATCTGATATTACATGCATACCTACAGGTTATTTGATTGAGAAAAACGTCGAAACCGAAAAAAAAAATGGTTTTAAAAAAATTTTTTTGACCTCGACCGAGTCAGTCTTGGCCAAACGAGGCGTTTCACCTCGGTTGAACCAAGAACACCTCGACCGAGGTGTGTTAACTGAGAGTTTTCGAAAACGATTTTCGTGTTGCTTATCTGGATATGATCTCAGTGAAGATCTTGTTTACTGACTGGTTTTAAATTCTTTATGTGTTTGAAAGGTTTTATAATATGTTTAAGTTGCTAAATGCTTTGTTTGAAATTATTGGCATGTTTAATACTTTGTTTTTATCCAAATTATGTTGAATTTGAAGGTTGACACCACAAGATAAGTTCTCTCACTTTCTTCCTAGAAAGACCAAGGCAATTCATTCTTCTTCTTCCTCTTCTTGATCATGCTTAGCCCCTCATATACATTTTGCCTCCCTTTACCTATCCGGGAATTTGGAAGCAAGCGAAGTGGTGAAAGCAAGTGAAGTAAAGTTGAGAAGTGGCTGGAAGTGAAAGTTTTAGAAAGCAATAATAGGTTTGGGGAAGTCAATCATGAAGATGAGTAACTCGGCACCATTCACATAGCCGGGTGTTTGTGTCTTGCCAAAGTCGGATTGAGCGATATTCCTAACGGGTCATGGTATGTGCATCAAGGGTTTGATGCATCTCGAGAAATTGATGATTGCTGATTTCCTAGGCTTCGGTTATTGTGCACCTCTGTCCATGCATCCCAAAAAGTAAAGTAAAAGGAAAAAGTGTGAAATAAGCAAAGCTTATTGGTGGAAGATGTTGCAAGTCAAAGTGAAAGTGAAGTTCATCCTTTTCCCGGATTCTAGCACCACATTACCTTACATACATCCCTACCCTACACGTTTCTTGACCTTTTCTTTTGGGAAGCCCTTGAGACCTTGAGCTTGTTGATTGACTTAGTGGTTTAAATCGGATTATACATGATTAATTTTGATAATTATGACTTATTATGCATTCTATGATTTTATGCAAAGATGAACAACTTTCCTATATTTATAAAATGTTTTGAACATATTGAGTTTTTAAATTCCATGAAGTATTCTCTTAGAGTGATCTATGATTGCAACACACCATAAAAATGTTTTTGAAAGATTTTTATTGATTTTTATGACTATTAATCCATTCTATCTTGTCTTCTATATGCGGGACTTGCTTGGGGACAAGCAAGGGCTAAGTATGGGGTATTTTGATAGCATGAATTATAGTCTATATTTTGGGATTTGTTCGGACGTTTTATCTTCAATAATCTGCACGTTTGTATGTATTATATGTGATTATATTACCATTTCATCTACCTTTGCGAGAATCGAGGTCTATACCTAGTTTTGCTGTAATTGTAGGTAAAATGGCACGTTTTGCATCAAAAAGGAGCAAAAGGAGTCATGAGTCATTTGGAGCTACATCCAGGGAGCATATCCATGGATTAAAGATTCACTTTGGACTAGTTTTGAGAGATTTCACATTCAGTTGTGACTCACCTCGGTTGACCAGAGATTCATCTCGACCGAGGTGATCCAGAGACGCCGACTCGACCGAAGCGAACACCTAGGACGCGGCGAGAATATTTTATTCTTGGCTGAGATATTTTATCTTTGGAAAGTGATCTTAAATTTTTTGGGCTTGGCTCCTGGAAGGAAGAAGATATGCAGAATCATATATTTTACCTATTTTTATGGGAAAAGATCTTTCTAAGATATCTTATCTTTGGAGGGTTATTTTCCTATAAAAAGGGTTGGATTTCCACAAATCCAGCATCATGCTATACCGTCAATTAGGGTTTATAGCACGCAGCAGCAGCAGCATACTCCAATTGGGGAGATTCGAAGAACCTTTTTGAAGGTTGAAGGAAGATTGAAGTCTATAGCTTTTATAGCTTTTTGGAGGGTTTTGTAAGATTGTCTTTAATTCCCTCACTTGTTGTCTTGTCTTGTTGGATTGCTATCCAAGGAACGCTTTGTTGTGATATTTGATTCAGTTATTGAAGTATTTTCCATTAAATTCTTCTTGTTCAAATATTCACCTTCTTCCCATATATTTAATACTTTCATAATGATGATGAGTGGCTAATTTCCTTGTGTGATTCTAGGGTGATTGGCTGAAGGTTGTGGGAAAAACAATGATAGAATAATCTTAGATTCCAGTAGGATCCTGAAAGTTCGAGTCTTTAACCTTAACCCTAAGCATCTCGTTCAGTCGATGAACATCTCGGCCGGGGTGGAATTCTTCTGACCGAGGTGACTAATCTGATCCTAAACTGAGAGTTAAGTGTTAGAGTTTGCCCAATCCTATTCTTATTACACCTTTCCTGGTTCAAAGCAAGCTTAGGATGAGACTTACCCGGTAATTCCTTAGTTTGTGTACCAACTATCATAAGTGTAGGTAATAAAGGGTTATCCTTTATTGGGGTTTGAGTGTGCTTCCATCCCATCTTTGTGAGTTAGCCTGAGACTTACCCGGTAAAGGTTGATTCTATTCCCTTAGATGGTGTGTTAGTTTGAGGTTATAGTTCTTTATCTTAATTCCTTGAGACTTACCCGGTAATAGGAGTTACGGTTTAGGATTAGTGTGTAGTGAGACTTACCCGGTGATCTACTGCACTTTAGTAACACCTTCCCCATGCAAAAATCTCAGCTTTGTCCGCTTATCTTTAGATCTTGAGTTGGAACCACAACTTGAAGCTTTAATCCCTAGAATTGCATGTTTGCTTTATTGACTTCTTATTCATCTTTGATTGTGTTAATTGCTCTTGTGGTTAGTATTCACGAAGCTTACCGTTATTGACTTTGTTTCACCGAGTCCCTGTGATCGACTCCTGGAATTCCTTGCTTTTACTACGATTGACCCGTACACTGCGGGTTCGCATCCTTGTTTTAAGCTTAAGTCTAAGGTTATAAATTTAAAGCTTGCACACACCGTTTGGAGCGAACACAAATCGTGGGAAAATGGTCTTGTTAAAGAACTTAACCACAACCATGGCATCATTAGTAGGAGAGGCTATTGCTTCAACCCATCTCGAAACATAATCTACAACTAAAATTATGTATTGGTTTCCACAAGATGATGGGAAAGGTCCCATGAAGTCTACTCCCCAAACGACAAAGATCTCCACCTCTTGAATGTTGTTAAGAGGCATCTCGTTTCTCCTAGATATGTTCCATGTTCTATGACAAGCATCGTAGCAGGAAACAATGGTTTGCACATCTTTAAATAAAGTAGGCCAAAATAATCCATATTGCAATACCTTAGTGCTAGTCTTGTTCGAACTAGCGTGTCCTCCACAAGGTAGTGAATGACAATGACGGATGACACTTTGCATCTCGTCTTCCGGCACACATCGTCGAATGATGCCGTCAGGACCTCTCTTAAAGAGGAGAGGTTCATTCCAAAAGTATTCCCGAACATCCTTAAAGAACTTCTTTCTTTGTGCATAGGATAATCCGGGTGGTAATTCCTGGCAAACCAAATAGTTAACAAAATCAGCAAACCATGGCTCATTACCTTTACTAATCTTGTCGATACACTCCTCTATGATATGTAAATGCTCGTCCGGAAAGGAGTCATCTATGGGTAGGTTGTCGTCCTCAAGATGTGGTAGACGACTCAAATGATCCGCAACAGAATTTTCCGAACCCTTCTTGTCACGGATCTCTAGATCGAATTCTTGTAGGAGAAGAATCCATCTAATCAGCCTTGGCTTCGCATCCTTCTTTGAAAGTAAATACCGTATCGCATCATGATCCGTGTATACAATCACTTTTGCACCTACAAGATAAGAGTGAAATTTTGCAAGCAAATACCGTATCGGTAGTGGCGTAGTTGAGCTGCGCTTCATCTAGCGTCTTGCTAGCGTAGTAGATAGCATGGTTTCGTCCTTCCTTCTTTTTCCCAAGCACAACTCCTATAGCTACGTCACTTGCGTCACACATAACCTCGAATGGAAGATTCCAATCCGGAGGTTGAATAATCGGGCCTGAGATTAGAGCTTCCCGAATCTTATTAAATACATCTAAACATTCCTGCGAGAAATCAAAAACTACATTCTTCATCAATAGATTAGTAAGCGGCTTTGATATCTTAGAGAAATCCTTCATAAAACGTCTATAAAATCCAGCATGTCCTAGGAAACTTCTTATCCCTTTCACCGAAGATGGAGGGGGTAGCTTTTCTATAGTCTCTATCTTAGCCTTATCCACTTCAATCCCTCTACTAGAGATTAAGTGTCCTAATACAATGCCTTCTTTCACCATGAATTGACACTTCTCCCAGTTAAGAACTAGGTTAGTGTCTTCACACCTTTGTAACACAAGAGCAAGGTTAGAAAGACAATTATCGAAAGAGGAACCATAAACAGAAAAGTCATCCATGAAAACCTCCATGATTTCCTCTATGTACTCCGAGAAGATAGCCATCATGCACCTTTGAAAGGTGGTTGGGGCATTGCAAAGCCCAAACGGCATTCTTCTATAAGCAAACGTACCCCACGGGCACGTGAATGTGGTCTTCTCTTGATCGTCCGGATGTATCGGGATCTGAAAGAAACCACTATAACCGTCAAGATAGCAAAAGTGTGAGTGTTGTGCTAACCTCTCAAGCATTTGGTCGATGAAGGGTAGTGGGAATTGATCCTTCCTCGTTGCGTTGTTCAGCTTGCGGTAGTCTATGCACATCCTCCATCCTGTCACAGTTCGCGTAGGAATGAGCTCATTGTTCTTGTTGGTAATGACCGTCATTCCTCCCTTCTTTGGAACCACCTGTACGGGACTCACCCACTTGCTATCAGAGATAGGATAGATGATACCTGCAGCAAGTAGTTTAAGAATTTCCTTCTTGACAACCTCCTTCATGGTCGGATTTAACCGCCTTAGAGGTTGTCGCGAAGTTCTAAAATCCTCATCCATTAGAATTTTATGCATGCATAGTGAAGGTTTGATTCCTACTAGATCCTCTATAGTATACCCTAAGGCTTTCCTATGTTTCTTAAGAACAACCATAAGCTTACTATGTTCATCTATGCTCAAATCGGAACTAACAATTACCGGAAAGGTAGAATTAGGTCCTAGAAATGCGTACCTTAGATGTGCGGGAAGTGGCTTCAATTCCATCACTATAGGACTCTCTAATGGCTCTTGAGGGGTGTCCAATGCTTCCTTAGAAGTTTCTAAGGGTGTAGACGTTGTTGGAGAAGAATCAAAAGAAGTGGTGGAAAGAACACAATTGCCTTCAGATTCACCCAAAATTACGGCTCCCCTGTTTCCTCCACGGCCGTGGTTTTGAGCGTGGAAATTAATTACGGTGCCTCTGTTTGTTCCACGGCCGTAGTTTTGGCCGTGTAACTTTCTGGAGTCCTCTGAATAGCTGATTACGGTCATGTTGGTGGAAACCACGGCCGTGGAATAGCACGACTGGCCGTGATTTCTCACGTTCTCTAACCCATCGTAGAGTTTCTCAAATTCTTCTTCATACACTTCCTTTTGCTTCTCTAAAGCTTCAATTTCCTCATTGCATTCCTCTTCTTCCCCTATGTCGATAATGCTCATAGAGATCACCTTTTGCAAGGGATCTTTGAAGAGAATCGAACTTACTTCCTCTCTAGATAGCTCTTCGTCATGGATGTTGAATATATCCTCTTCAAGAGATGGTTCCTTCACCAAAGTGGAGAGAACGAACTCTACCTTCTCTTCTCCTAAGTCAAAGGCGATTCTAGAATTCTTGCAATCAACCATACAATCGGATGTTGCAAGAAACGGTCTTCCGAGTATGATCAGGACCGGACTATCTATAGGAATGTCAAGCACAACAAAATCTATAGGAACATAGAACTTACCAAGCTTGACCGGGACGTCTTCAACTATGCCGACGGGACGAGTTATGGATCGATCCGCCATGTATAACGTCATCTTCACCGGTTTAGGTTCGCCTAAACCGATCTTCCTGCATAAGGCAAGCGGAATGATGCTCACGCTTGATCCTAAATCACATAATGCATCATATGTGACATCTCCTACTCCTATAGGAATACAAAACGACCCCGGATCCTTCATCTTTGGGGGCATCTTTGCATTCATTGTCTTAATGAGATCCGACGAATCTGAACTCATCTTGACCTCTCCAAAATGCTTTAATTTCCTCTTGTTAGAGAGGATCTCTTTTAAGAACTTCCCATAAGCTGGCATACCTACAATTACATCAATGTAAGGTATATTAATATGCAGTTTGCTCATGAGTTCAATAAACTTACCGAATTGTTTGTCTAGACGCGCTCTTGCTCTAGTTTGCGGAAACGGTAGGGGAGGTTTGTAAGCTGGAGGAGGAATGTAGATGTCTTCCTTCTCCTTCCCCTTCTCTTTCTCTTTCTCGACGGGAACTTCCACAAACTTAGGCTTCGGGTTGGTGGTTGTTGCTCCGCTCCTAGTTGTGATAGCCATCACCCTTCCTTTTGGGTTATCCTCCGTCTTTCCCGGAAGTTTTCCTTGATTCCAAGGAACTTCCTAAGCATTGCTAAACATTTGGTTTTCTAAAACCTTTTGGGCTTTATCAACCTTAGTGATGTGATTATCGACCTTGGTGTTGTGACTCTCCAATCCTTGAAGCTTTCCCAAAATCGTTTCCAACATGGGATCGGGCTTCTCTTTCCCCGAAGTGCTTCCACTATTAGATGCTTGTTCCTGACTTTTCAAAGGAATGGAAGAAGAAGAAGGTGGAGTTAGTGAATTTCCTAAATTGGGATAACAATTACCGGAATTGTGTTGTTGGTTGGAACGCCAACTGTTGTTGTTTGAACCCCTATTGTTGTTCCAATTGTTATTCCGGTTGTTGTTGTTCCAATTGTTCCGGTTGTTGCGGTTTGTATTCTCATTCCCATTGTGGTTATTGTTGTTCCCTAAATAACCCACATCTTGCTCCTTTTGGTTTGGAAAGCTAACCTTGATGACTTCCTTCAATTCTTTAATCTCGGAGTTGAGAGAAAAGAGTTGAGTTTGAGCGGCTTGTGTTAGCTTTGCTCCTTGCTCCACTCGATTTACTTCTACTTTCCGGTGAGAATACTTCTCAATGACTCGGGCTTGCTTCTCAATGAAGTCCCAAGCGTCATCTTCCCTCCTGTCCATGAATGTACCACATAAAAGGGATTGGAGCTTGAATTGTGTTTCCATATCTAGCCCCTTATAGTATATCTCCAATAGCTCCAATTTGGAAATGCCATGGTGTGGGCAATCCAATAGTAAATCTTGAAATCTTTCCCAAGATTGAAACAAACTTTCGTTAGATCTCATAGAAAATGCATTAATCTTACCTCTCAACTCCGCCGTTTTAGATGACGGAAAGAATTTGGAGAGGAATTCCGAAGAAAGATCCTCCCATGTGTTGAGTCTTCCATTTGGAAGAGCTTGATACCAAGATAAAGCTTTCCCTTTCAAAGAGAAGAAGAATGGTTTGAGCTTGTAGTTTTTGGTGGTTGCATTCTTTGGCTTCATTGTCTCCATCAAGATCTCAAAATTCTGTAAATGTTGATGTGGAGATTCGCTATTCGTTCCTCCAAATTGACTTTGGCGAACGATGGTAATAACTTGTGGGTTGAAGCTAAACCCTTGCATATCATCAGCATCAAAGTTCACACCTAGACGGCGTAGTTGCTGAATTAGATCCATCCTCTGGCCAAGAGTTCTTGGCTCTTCATCCACACGAGCGGCTCTCGCACCCCTAGACTGGACACGATAGTTGGCAGCCGGTCTTGGATTAAATTGATTCATGTTGACCGTCGGGTTAAGATCCTCAAGAGATGGCATAGAAGAGTCGCTATCCTCATCGGATGAGTTGGCTCTAACCGATCTTGCTGGTTTCCTCCTCTCCTTCTTCTTGGAATCGCTCAATTCCAGCCTCATTTGAAACATCATATCCCTTAGCTCATTAATTTGCAATTGATGCCGGTCCGATTCTTCCTTGCGAGTCTTCTCGCTCCATCTAAGTTGAGCTTCGGATTCCGCTAACTCTGTTTGATAATCCCACTCCTTATCTTCAGCCATCTTTCTTTCTTTGAGCTTCTTCGTCAAAGTCTTCTCAAGTTCCTGATCAAGAGGTAAGAGATCCTTGTTGTTCCAAGACCTGCGCATATACCTAAAGTAACGTGCAAATATCACTCAAAAGAGATATCAAATAACAAGAGCAAGCTCCCAAGCTTGACAACCGGTAACCGAATTCGGCCTAAACCAAATCCCCGGCAACGGCGCCAAAAACTTGTTCGCCACTTAGGGTGCGTGCAAATAAGTCTTAAATTTAAAAAACTAGAAATCAAGCAAGCGAACCCGCAGTGTACGGATCGACGTAGTTAAGCAAGAATTCCAGAGTATCTAACACAGGGATTTGGGGGGAACAAATTTAATTATAAAGTTGTCAAGCAAGTAAAAGGGTAAAGCTTTGCAAATATATTGGGAAAACAGCAACCCCTAAAGATCCAGGTGTCTAATTGTGGCAATCGATTCAAGATATACTAAAGAACTAAGGACAGAGTTAAGAGTTGCAAAGGTATACCAAGGTAAAGCAATGTACGGTGAAGTTCCAAGGCTTTATATGACTTATCTAAAGATGCTCTCTATAAAGGTTGTTGAGGCTTCAGTATAGAAAGGATCTAACGGTAAGAATTGATCTCAAATACCCAAACTTGTAACCCAAGGATCAAGACTAACTAAACCGATTTAGGTTGTCACACTCGAAATCGAAGTAGAGGTTGTTGAGGCTTCACTACTACCTAGAAAAGGTTAAACCAAGACTAGATTAAAGCTAATCTTTAACCTTCGATCAAAGTAAAAGCAAAGTTCGAAATCAAAGTAGAGGTTGTTGAGGCTTCACTACAGACCGTGATTTTGGTTCGTCGGCGAAATCTCTCTAACTCTCAGGGTCCAATCTGTTTACGATCGATCTATCATCATCTAAGCCACAATTATTAACCCTTTACCTTAGAATTGCAAAAGGGTTTTAGCCAATAACTGTCATTATAATATCAAATTCAAGATTAAGAAGAATGAAAGATGAAAACCTTCGAAAACCTTCAATAAACTCAAATCATATCCACACACAATGATGATAATGTATATCAGATTTGGAACAAACAAACACAAATCAATAACGATCCTAGATAAGAACGAAGAACGGGATGTCAATCCGTCTTCTAATCAAACCTAAGGACAAAAGGCGTAACTTCCGCCACAAGCAACTTCAAATTCTTCAAACCCTCGTCAATCTCCGTTTGCAAGTGCAAAATCTCCGGACGTCCAATGCAACCCTAAGCACGTGTAAGCCCCCGTTCCAAAATCTCTCTCCTCCACCCCTTTTATAAGGAAGGGTAAAATAACCGTCCGGGCCATATGCGTAAATGATGTGTCAATATTTTATTCGTCAAAAGATCGCCTAAATCACGGTCTCCTGGAGTTCCACGGCCGTGGTTTAGAGCGTGGAAATGGATTACGGTTCCATATGATTTCCACGACCGTACTTTATACCGTGTAACTCTCTGGAATACTCCACGTTCATGTTGCCAAGATCCACGGCCGTGGTTTTGGGCGTGGACTTCTCTACGACCGTATTTTAGAGCGTGGAAGTGTAAATTGCTTGTGGTTTCCTTTGTGTCGTGCCATTCCTCATCCTAGCATCTTCCTTGGCTTCTTTGATGTGTCTTTAATCCTTGGATGTGCTCAAATCTTCTCCTTTCTCTCTCAATTGGTTTGGTTTTAGCTCTTATTCACCTATAATCAACACAAAGCTTATGTAGACCTCTATATCGACAATATAGACAAACTAGCTAACAACTGCTTCAATGCCTTATCAATGAACACTATAATGGATGAAAAAGTGCCTAGAATATCGTAATATTTCATGTTAACAATTAGCTTCCACCTTACGATGAGAGTATTTCTCAATGACTCGGGCTTGCTTCTCCACGAATTCCCAAGCATCATTTTCCCTCATGTCCATGAATGAACCACATGAAAGGGATTGGAGCTTGAATTGTGTTTCCACATCCAGCCCCTTATAGTATATCTCCAATAACTCCAATTTGGAAATGCCATGGTGTGGGCAATCCAACAGTAGATCCTGAAATCTTTCCCAAGATTGAAACAAACTTTCATTAGATATCATAGAAAAAGCATTAATTTTACCTCTCAACTCCGTCGTATTGGATGGCGGAAAGAACTTGGTTAGGAACTCCGAAGATAGATCCTCCCATGTGTTGAGTCTTCCATTTGGAAGAGCTTGATACCAAGATAAAGCTTTCCCTTTCAAAGAGAAGAAGAATGGCTTGATCTTGTAATTGTTTGTGGTTGCATTCTTTAGCTTCATTGTCTCCATCAAGATCTCAAAATTCTGTAAATGTTGATGTGGAGATTCAACACTCGTTCCTCCAAACTTGCTTTGGCGAACGATGGTAATAACTTGTGGGTTGAAGCTAAACCCCTGAATGTTGTCAGCATCAAAGTTCACACCTAGACGGCGTGGTTGCTGAATCGGATCCATCCTTTGGCCAAGAATTCTTGGCTCTTCATCTACACGAGCGGCTCTCGCACCCCCAGCCTAGATACGATGATTGGCGGCTGGTCTTGGATTATTTCAGTTCGCATTGATCGTTGGATCAATGTCCTCTAGCGACGGCATGGAGTAGTCGCTCTCTTCATCGGATGAGTCGGTTCTAAACGATCTTGTCGGTGTTCGCCACTTAGCGTGCGTACAAATAAGTCTTAAATTTATAAAACTAGAAATCAAGCAAGCGAACCCGCAGTGTACGGATCGTAGTAGTAAAGCAAGAATTCCAGAGTATCGAACACAAGGGGAACAAATTCAGTTTGTAAATTGTCAAGAAAGTAAATATATAAGCTTTGCAAATATTGGGAAAACAGCAACCCTAAAGATCCAGGTATCTAATTGTGGCAATCGATTAAAGATATACTAAAGAACTAAGGACAGAGTTAAGAGTTGCATAGGTATACTAAGGTAAAGCAATGTACGGTGAAGTTCCAAGTCTTTATATGACTTACCTAAAGATACTCTCCATAAAGGTTGTTGAGGCTTCAGTATAGAAAGGATCTAAAGACAAAAATTAATCTCAAATACCCAAACTTGTAACCAAGGATCAAGACTAACTAAACCGATTAAGGTTGTGACACTCGAAATCGAAGTAGAGGTTGTTGAGGCTTCACTACTACCTAGAAAAGGACAAGTCAAGACTAGATTAAAGCTAATCTTTAACCTTGGATCAAAGTAAAAGCAAAGTTCGTAAACTAGGGTAAATTACGGGTAGATCTTGAGTTCCACGGCCGTGGAACCTCAAGAACAGGCCGTGATTTTGGTTCGTGTGCGAAATCTCTCTAACTCTCAGGGTCCAATCAAATTACGATCGATCTATCATTATCTAAGCCACAACTATCAACCCTTCACCTTAGATTTGCTAAAGGGTTTTAGCCAACAACTGTCATTATAATATCAAAATCAAGTTTAAGAAGAATGAAAGATGAAAACCTTCGAAAACCTTCAATAAATCTCAAATCAATCTCAAATCCACACACAAGGATAACAATGTATATCAGATTTGGAATAAACAACACAAATCAATAACGATCCTAGATAAGAACGAAGAATGGGATGTCAATCCGTCTTCTAATCAAACCGAAGGACAAAAGGCGCAACTTCCGCCACAAACAACTTCCAAATCTTCAAACCCTCGTGAATCTCCGTTTGCCAATGCAAAATCCCCGGACGTCCAATGTAGCCCTAAGCACGTGTAAGCCGATCCGAAATCTCTCTCCTCCACCCCTTTTATAAGGAAGGGTAAAATAACCGTCCGGGCCATGTGCGTAAATGATGTGTCAATATTTTATCGGTCAAAAGATCGCCTAAAACACGGTCTCTTGGAGTTCCACGGCCGTGGTTTAGAGCGTGGAAGTGGATTACGGATTTCATGATTTCCACGACCGTACTTTATACCGTGTAACTCTTTGGAATACTCCACGTTCATGTTGCCAAGATCCACGGCCGTGGTTTTGGGCGTGGACTTCTCTACGACCGTATTTTAGAGCGTGAAAGTGTAAATTGCTCGTGGTTTCCTTTGTGTCGTGTCATTCCTCATCCTAGCATCTCCCTTGGCTTCTTTGATGTGTCCTTAATCCTTGGATATGCTCAAATCTTCTCCTTTCTCTCTCAATGGGTTCGGTTTTAGCTCTTATTCACCTATAATCAACACAAAGCTTATGTAGACCTCTATATCGACAATATATACAAACTAGCTAACAATTTCTTCAATGCCTTATCAATGAACATTATAATGGATGAAAAACAACTAGAAAAAGTGCCTAGAATATCGCAATATTTCATGCTAACAAAATACCCCATACTTGCCACTTGCTTGTCCCCAAGCAAGGTCTTTCAAAAGCTTTAGAACTTAAGTTAGGATGAAATATGCATGCAATCTCAAAAACAAAACATCTTTTAGGTAAATGTGCTTCTACTCAATAGATCATTCTCAAACCTTGCTTCATTCATTCATGAGACGCCCATATACATAACCAAAGAATAAAGAGGAAAGAAACATCATGAATTGATCCAACTTCAATGTGAGCATCATAACCTTCAAACATTGTCAAAATCAATCATAAGAAACTTCAATTTAGATCACCAAGCCGAATAACAATCTTTTGATCTTAAGGACTTCCAAATAAGGTCTAGAATGTGGAAAGGAGGGAAAACTTATAAAGGATGTGGTGTATGAATCCGGGAAAGTGGACACTAACTCTTTTCTTTTTCTTTTTATTTTGCAACACCATCCACTTAGAGCTTTGCTCTCTTCTTTTCACATCATTTTTCGACTTTACTTTTGGAGTTATGGACAGAGGTGCACAAAA
Source organism: Fagopyrum esculentum (assembly GCA_033239045.1). Classification (NCBI taxonomy): domain Eukaryota; kingdom Viridiplantae; phylum Streptophyta; class Magnoliopsida; order Caryophyllales; family Polygonaceae; genus Fagopyrum; species Fagopyrum esculentum. Next base: position 43,678,601 of record BSUD01000005.1, on the reverse strand, counting down.
ACCGAAGCCTAGGAGATTGGCGTTTCTCAATTTTTGCGAAATGCCTCAAACCCTTGATGCACATACCATAATCCGTTAGGAATATCGCTCAATCCGACTTTGGCAAGACACAAACACCCGGCTATGTGAATGGTGCCGAGTTACTCATCGTCATGATTGACTTCCCCAAACCTACAACTTTTTTCTATTCTTTGAATGCAAAATTTTGCTTTCATGGCCCTCCCACATCAAACATGCCAAAGTTCAACTCCTCCAAATTCCCGGATAGGTAAGGGAGGCAATTATTTCATTGAGGGGCTAAATGATCAAAGAAAGAAGAAAGAAAATCGAATTGCCTTAATCATTCCAAAAAGAAGTATAACAACTTATCCTGTGATTTCAACCTTGATTTCTCAATATGATTTAGATAAAACTCTTCCAATTATGAAACTTGCAAGAAAGGAATAATCAACACATTCAATTTCTTTTCAATTCATTATTCGTTTAGCCATACAATTGTCATCAAAAACTCAATTCACAAGTAGTGATTATCATAGAAATCATCTCAATTCTTAGAAGCACAAAATTTTCAAAATTTTTCAATTTTTATGGGTTTTTCAAAAGCTTTTTCATGCAATGCGATAATGAAACGTGCGACAATGTAATGAAACATGCAAAGTGTTCTCAATCAAGGCAAGCAAAGTGAGTAGAGTTATTACAAACGATAGTCACACCCCACCCCATACTTGAGACAAACATTGTCCCTAATGTTCAAAAAGAAATAAAGAAAAGAAAGAAAGAAAATGAACTCACAAGACGGCGGTGGAGTGGCTAATGTTGTCAATCATCATCCATAGTCATCACTGAGGAGCTGGAGGTGGTGGAAACGGGAAGAAGCTGGGGTCGAAGTTCCGCCCAAACTGCTGGCGGAAGATGTCCCTCATCATCCTATCGTGCTCGTCGGCTCGGACATCTCTCGCATCATGTCAGACCTCCAAAGCTCCTACTCTCCTAGAGAGGTCGGTAGCCCAATTTGGAAGCTGCTCGTACCATCCCGGCGCTTGGCTGTACCAATCTGGAGCATCCGATGGTGCTGGTGCAGATGGTGGTTGTGCATACCAAGTCGGTGGAGCTCCTATCCACTCCGGCTGTGTCCTATACCAATCGGGAGTGGTCGCCATCCATGTCGGCCTCTCACTCACGTTGGCACGGCGAGAGGAAGAACCGGAAGGTCTAGCAGGGCGGGGAGACTGTCTAGGGAGGTCGGGAAATGTGTCCGGCTGATCCGGAAAATTACCAAAGTCGTGCTCCTCACCTCCTCCCTCAAAACCGTCATCTCCTCTCATCTGCTCTTCATCTGCAGCTGGCACCTCAGGGGGAACGTAAGGAGGGGCTACTAATCAGTTTGCATGCATAGCTGCGAATGTCTGCTTCCAATTATGGCGTCCAGCCGTAATGGAATACTCAGGGAGTCATGCCACACCTCTACCTCATCTATCCTCCCAAGGCATGGCAGTAGGTGGACCTATATGCCTATGAAAGATCATACCTCTAGTCATGAGGCTCTGAAGTCCTAATGGTCTAGCTGTTATCCTAGTACATGAAGAAAAATCAATCCCCAACTGTCTAGCAATGTGGGTGACCATCCCACCATATCCGATATTGCCAGCCCTCTTGTTTTTTATCTTACTCATGGTAGAAGCTAAGAGGGTGGCAGAGTCAGCAGGTCTACCGTGCAGCATGCAATACAACAAAAACAACTCATCAGTGTTGATCTTGTGAGGAATCTCAGTCCTAGGGAAGAGACACTCAGAAAGTACTCGGTGGGATATCTTCAAGGCTAAGTGATAGATAAGCTTAGCCTTGGTATCAGCAGGTTGCCAGCGGTCCTCGCTGGCGTAAATCATGGCAATGTCTTCCTAGAAGTCCTTAGCGTATACACCGCTAGGGAAACGACCATTGAAGGTCTCATGGAACCCAAAGAACGCTCCAAACTCTAGGATCGAGAACTCATAGTTCCTCTCCATCAGCCGAAAAGAAATTGTCCTATCCACGTGATTGTGCTCGAAAGAGATCACAAACTCTCTAGTGATCTCCTCATATGCATCTTCCCGAATGGCGGAGAAGATGATCAATCCTTCCCTATCTAACAACCAAGTAAGGTCACCTACCACATTCAGTGGCTCTAAATCCTCAAGAAGCAAATAACGTGGTCCTATGACCGGTCTCTTCGCGATCCTTTCTAAGGTATCGAGGTAATCATCATGGATCTTTGGAATTCTAGGGGGTGGGGGTGATGGTGGCTCACTAGGGGGTGCCTGGGAGGAGGAGGAAGCATCACCTTTCCTTTTCTTATTCCTATTAGACATTCTCCTAACAAAGTCCATTTTCTGTCTAAAATTACGGCCTGTTCTTGGTTTTCACGGCCGTGGAATGCCCAGTGACCGTGGTTCGGTTCGTAATTTTTCAAAACTCACTCAATCAACACCAAAATCAACAGACAGCTGCCCTAGACTAATTCCAATCCAGTTTCAATCAGTTCTCCTAAAAATTCTTGCGAAATTGACTCAAATCGACAAAGTGAAGGAGAAAGAAGAAAACCTAGGTTTTTGGATTTTAAAATCAAAATTCCGTCTTCTCCAGTGATTGTCCACTTGATTTGTTTCTTAGATCTTATATATGGTTGAATTTGCTTCACTTTGGGTTAAAGAATCGTTCGAAACGATTAACGAACGAAGATTTGAGAGAGGGGGTAGTTTTTGGCGATTTTGGGGCGTGGAATTGGGTATTTTGTTGTTCTTTGTGAAGAAACGTGGTTTATATAGTGGACGCAAAATTTTTGGAAAATTACGGTCACTCGGGGGTTTCCACGGCCGTGAAAATGTACGGAACCGTGGTTTGGGTGATTTTTATCAGGTTTTTGCAAATTACGGTCACTGTAGCTGCCACGACCGTAATTTTGGCCGTGGAACTCTCTGTAATGTGCCAAAGTCCAAGTTTCGTCAATTTCTTCTAACTTTTCCTCCTCCCTTGCCTCTTTCATTGATCCTACATCCAAAAACACGAACATACCGGAAGGTATCGAAGGCAAAACAAAACAAAAACGTCTAAACTACTTTAATCTACGAATTAAAAACAAAAATATAAGTGCAATACCTTGGGTTGCCTCCCAATAAGCGCTTGTTTAAGGTCTGTAGCTAGACCGTACTTGCACCTTTTCAAGTGCGGTAGGTGCGAACTCCTCAGCTTGGAGTTCCGGTGAGTACTTCTTGAGTCATTGACCGTTCACCTTAAAGCTTCCGCCCTTTTCACCCCATACTTCAACTGCACCATGGGGGAAAACACGTTTGATTAGATAAGGTCCAGTCCAACGAGATTTAAGCTTACCTGGAAAGAGACGAAGTCTTGAATTAAAGAGGAGAACTTGATCTCCTTCTTTGAGGTCTTTTGGAATGATATGCTTATCATGCCAACGCTTCGCTCTTTCTTTATAGATCTTGGCGTTTTCGTAGGCGTTCAAGCGAAGTTCTTCAAGCTCGTTAAGGTCCAAGAGACGCTTCTCTCCCGTCTCCTTCATGCCGAAGTTCAACCACTTTATTGCCCAATACGCCGTATGTTCCAACTCTACCGGCAAGTGACAAGACTTCCCATACATAAGGTTGTATGGCGTCGTACCTACGGGAGTCTTATATGCAGTCCGGTATGCCCATAATGCATCATCTAGCTTCAAAGACCAATTCTTCCTTGTCCTTGAAACCGTCTTCTCTAGGATTCATTTATTCTCCCGGTTTGAAATCTCCACTTGTCCACTTGTTTGTGGATGGTAAGGGGTGGCGATCTTGTGAGTCACCCCATACTTAGCTAATAGAGCTTCGAATCGTCGGGCAATGAAGTGAGAGCCTCCATCACTAATGATGGTCCGTGGTGTCCCAAATCGTGGGAAAATGGTTTTGTTAAAGAACTTAACCACAACCATGGCATCATTAGTAGGAGAGGCTATTGCTTCAACCCATCTCGAAACATAATCTACGGCTAAAAGTATGTATTGGTTTCCACAAGATGATGGGAAAGGTCCCATGAAGTCTACTCCCCAAACGTCAAAGATCTCCACTTCTTGAATGTTGTTAAGAGGCATCTCGTTTCTCCTAGATATGTTCCCTGTTCTTTGACAAACATCGCAGCAGGAAACAAAGGTTTGTACATCTTTAAATAAAGTAGGCCAAAAGAATCCAGATTGCAATACCTTAGCGCTAGTCTTGTTCAAACTAGCGTGTCCTCCACAAGGTAGTGAATAAAAATGAAGGATGACACTTTGCATCTCGTCTTCCGGCACACATCGTCGAATGATGCCGTCAGGACCTCTCTTAAAGAGGAGAGGTTCATTCCAAAAGTATTCCCGAACATCCTTAAAGAACTTCTTTCTTTGTGCGTAGGATAATCCGGGTGGTAATTCCTGGCAAACCAAATAATTAACAAAATCAGCAAACCATGGCTCATTACCTTTACTAATCTTGTCGATGCACTCCTCTATGATATGTAAATGCTCGTCCGGAAGGATTCATCTATGGGTGGGTTGTCGTCCTCAAGATGTGGTAGACGACTCAAATGATCCGTAACAGAATTTTCCGAACCCTTCTTGTCACGGATCTCTAGATCGAATTCTTGTAGGAGAAGAATCCATCTAATTAGCCTTGGCTTCGCATCCTTCTTTGCAAGAAAATACCGGATCGCAGCATGATCCGTGTATACAATCACCTTTGCACCTACAAGATAAGAGCGAAACGTTTCAAATGCGTATACAATTGCTAAAAATTCTTTCTCGGTAGTGGCGTAGTTGAGCTGCGCTTCATCTAGCGTCTTGCTAGCGTAGTAGATAGCGTGGGTTCGTCCTTCCTTCTTTTGCCCAAGCACAGCTCCTATAGCTACGTCACTTGTGTCACACATAACCTCGAATGGAAGATTCCAATTCTGAGGTTGAATAATCGGGGCTGAGATTAGAGCTTCCCAAATCTTATTAAACGTATCTAAACATTCCTGCGAGAAATCAAAAACTGCATCCTTCATCAATGGATTAGTAAGAGGCTTTGATATCTTAGAGAAATCCGTTATAAAACGTCTATAAAATCCAGCATGTCCTAGGAAACTTCTTATCCCTTTCACCGAAGATGGAGGGGGTAACTTTTCTATAGTCTCTATCTTATCCTTATCCACTTCAATCCCTCTACTAGAGATTAAGTGTCCTAATACAATGCCTTCTTTCACCATGAATTGACACTTCTCCCAATTAAGAACTAGGTTAGTGTCTTCACACCTTTGTAGCACAAGAGCAAGGTTAGAAAGACAATTATCGAAAGAGGAACCATAAACAGAAAAGTCGTCCATGAAAACCTCCATGATTTCCTCTATGTACTCCAAGAAGATAGCCATCATGCACCTTTGAAAGGTGGTTGGGGCATTGCAAAGCCCAAACGGCATTCTTCTATAAGCAAACGTACCCCAGGGGCACGTGAATGTGGTCTTCTCTTGATCGTCCGGATGTATTGGGATCTTAAAGAAACAACTATAACCGTCAAGATAACAGAAATGTGAGTGTTGTGCTAACCTCTCAAGCATTTGGTCGATGAATGGTAGTGGGAAGTGATCCTTCCTCGTTGCGTTGTTTAGCTTGTGGTAGTCTATGCACATCCTCCATCCCGTCACGGTTCGTGTAGGAATAAGCTCATTGTTCTTGTTGGAATGACTGTCATTCCTCCCTTCTTTGGAACCACCTGTACTGGACTCACCCACTTGCTATCGGAGATAGGATAGATGATACCTGCATCAAGTAGTTTAAGAATTTCCTTCTTGACAACCTCCTTCATGGTCGCATTTAACTGCCTTTGAGGTTGTCGCGAAGTTCTAAAATCCTCTTCCATTAGAATTTTATGCATGCATAGTGAAGGTTTAATTCCTACTAGATCCTCTATAGTATACCCTAAGGCTTTCCTATGTTTCTTAAGAACAACCATAAGCTTACTATGTTCATCTATTCTCAAATCGGAACTAACAATTACCGGAAAGGTAGAATTATGTCCTAGAAATGCGTACCTTAGATGTGCGGGAAGTGGCTTCAATTCCATCACTACAGACAGGACTCTCTAATGGTTCTTGAGGAGTGTCTAATGCTTCCTTAGAAGTTTCTAAGGTTGTAGAAGTTGTTGGAGAATAATCAAAAGAAGTGGTGGAAAGAACACAATTGCCTTCAGATTCATCCAAAATTACGGCTCCCTTGTTTCCTCCACGGCCGTGGTTTTGGGCGTGGAAATCAATTACGGTGCCTCTGTTTGTTCCACGGCCGTGGTTTTGGCCGTGTAACTTACTGGAGTCCTCTGAATAGCTTATCACGGTCATGTTGGTGGAAACCACCGCCGTGGAATAGCACGACTGGCCGTGATTTCTCACGTTCTCTGACCCATCGTAGAGTTTCTGAAATTCTTCTTCATATAATTCCTTTTGCTTCTCCAAAGCTTCAATTTCCTCATTGCATTCCTCTTCTTCCCCTATGTCCATAATGCTAATAGAGATCACTTTTTGCAAGGGATCCTTGAAGAGAATCGAACTTACTTCCTCTCTAGATAGCTCTTCGTCATGGATGTTGAATATATCCTCTTCAAGAGCTGGTTCCTTCACCAAAGTGGAGAGAACGAACTCTACCTTTTCTTCTCCTATGTCGAAGGCGAGTCTAGCATTCTTGCAATCAACCATACAACCGGATGTTGCAAGAAACGGTCTTCCGAGTATGATCGGGACCGGACTATCTGCAGGAATGTCAAGCACAACAAAATCTATAGGAACATAGAACTTACCAACCTTGACCGGGACGTCTTCAACTATGCCGACGGGACGAGTTATGGATCGATCCGCCATGTATAACCTCATCTTCACCGGTTTAGGTTCGCCTAAACCGATCTTCCTACATAAGGCAAGCGGAATGATGCTCACGCTTGCTCCTAAATCACATAATGCATCATATGTGACATCTCCCACTCCTATGGGAATACAAAACGACCCCGGATCCTTTAACTTTGAGGGCATCTTTTCCTTCATTGTCTCAATGAGATCCGACGAATCTGAACTCATCTTGACCTCTCCAAAATCCTCTAATTTCCTCTTGTTAGAGATGATCTATTTTTAGAACTTCCCATAAGCTGGCATACCTACAATTGCATCAATGAAAGGTATATTAATATGCAGTTTGCTCATGAGTTTAATAAAATTACCGAATTGTTTGTCTAGACGCGCTCTTGCTCTAGATTGCGGATATGGTAGGGGAGGTTTTTAAGCTGGAGGAGGAATGTAGATGTCTTCCTTCTCCTTCCCCTTCTCTTTCTCTTTCTCGACGGGAACTTCCACAAACTTAGGCTGCTGGTCGGTGGTTGTTGCTCCGCTACTAGTTGTGATAGTCATCACCCTTCCTTTTGGGTTATCCTCCGTCTTTCCTGGAAGTTTTCCTTGATTCCTAGGAACTTCCTCAGCATTGCTAAACATTTGGTTTTCTAAAACCTTTTGGGCTTTATCAACCTTAGTGATGTGATTATCGACCTTGGTGATGTGACTCTCCATTCCTTGAAGCTTTCCCAAAATCGTTTCCAACATGGGATCGGGCTTCTCTTTCCCCGAAGTGCTTCCACTATTAGATGCTTGTTCTTGACTTTTCAAAGGAATGGAAGAAGAAGAAGGTGGAGTTAGTGAATTTCCTAAATTGGGTTAAGAATTACCGGAATTGAGTTGTTGGTTGGAATGCCAATTGTTGTTGTTTGAACCCCTATTGTTGTTCCAATTGTTATTCCGGTTGTTGTTGTTCCAATTGTTCCGGTTTTTGTTCCGGTTGTTGCGGTTTGTATTCTCATTCCCATTGTGGTTATTGTTGTTCCCTAAATAGCCCACATCTTGCTCCTTTTGGTTTGGAAAGCTAGCCTTGATGACTTCCTTCAATTCCTTAATCTCGGAGTTGAGAGAAAAGATTTGAGTTTGAGCGGCTTGTGTTAGCTTTGTTCCTTGCTCCACTCGATTTGCTTCTACTTTCCAGTGAGAATACTTCTCAATGACTCGGGCTTGCTTCTCAATGAAGTCCCAAGCGTCATCTTCCCCCATGTCCATGAATGTACCACATGAAAGGGATTGGAGCTTGAATTGTGTTTCCATATCCAGCCCCTTATAGTATATCTCCAATAGCTCCAATTTGGAAATGTCATGGTGTGGGTAATCCAATAATAAATCCGGAAATTTTCCCAAGATTGAAACAAACTTTCGTTAGATCTCATAGAAAATGCATTAATCTTACCTCTCAACTCCACCGTTTTAGATGGCGGAAAGAATTTGGTGAAGAACTCCGAAGAAAGATCCTCCCATGTGTTGAGTCTTCCATTTGGAAGAGCTTGATACCAAGATAAAGCTTTCCCTTTCAAAGAGAAGAAGAATGGCTTGATCTTGTAGTTGTTGGTGGTTGCATTCTTTGACTTCATTGTCTCCATCAAGATCTCAAAATTATGTAAATTTTGATGTGGAGATTTGCTATTCGTTCCTCCAAACTGACTTTGGCGAACGATGGTAATGACTTGTGGGTTGAAGCTAAACCCTTGCATATCATCAGCATCAAAGTTCACACCTAGACGGCGTGGTTGCTGAATTGGATCCATCCTTTGGCCAAGAGTTCTTGGCTCTTCATTCACACGAGCGGCTCTCGCACCCCGAGCCGGGACACGATTATTGGCGGCCGGTCTTGGATTAAATTGATTCATGTTGACCGTTGGGTTAAGATCCTCAAGAGATGGCATGGAAGAATCGCTATCCTCATCGGATGAGTTGGCTCTAACCAATCTTGCTGGTTTCCTCCTCTCCTTCTTCTTGGAATCGCTCAATTCCAGCCTCATTTGAAACATCATATCCCTTAGCTCATCAATTTGCAATTGATGACGGTCCGATACTTCCTTGCGAGTCTTCTCGCTCCATCTAAGTTGAGCTTCGGATTCCGCTAACTCTGTTTGATAAACCCGCTCCTTATCTTCAGCCATCTTCCTTTCTTTGAGCTTCTTCCTCAAAGTCTTCTCAAGTTCCAGATTAAGAGGTAAGAGGTCCTTGTTGTTCCTAGACCTGCGCATATACCTAAAGTAACCCGCAAATATCACTCAAAGGAGATATCAAATAAGAAGAGCAAGCTCCCAAGCTTGACAACCGGTAACCGAATTCGGCCTATACCAAATCCCTAGCAACGGCGCCAAAAACTTGTTCGCCACTTAGCGTGCGTGCAAATAAGTCTTAAATTTATAAAATTAGAAATTACGCAAGCGAGCCCTCAGTGTACGGATCGGCGTAGTAAAGCAAGAATTCCAGAGTATCGAACACAGGGATTTGGGGGGAACAAATTCAGTTTGTAAATTGTCAAGCAAGTAAATATATAAGCTTTGCAAATATTGGGAAAACAGCAACCCTAAAGATCTAGGTATCTAATTGTGGCAATCGATTCAAGTTATACTAAAGAACTAAGGACAGAGTTAAGAGTTGCAAAGGTATACTAAGGTAAAGCAATGTACGGTGAAGTTCCAAGGCTTTATATGACTTACCTAAAGATACTCTCCATAAAGGTTGTTGAGGCTTCAGTATAGAAAGGATCTAAAGACAAGAATTAATCTCAAATACCCAAACTTGTTACCCAAGGATCAAGACTAACTAAACCGATTAAGGTTGTGACACTCGAAATCGAAGTAGAGGTTGTTGAGGCTTCACTACTACCTAGAAAAGGACAAGTCAAGACTATATTAAAGCTAATCTTTAACCTTGAATCAAAGTAAAAGCAAAGTTCGTAAACTAGGGTAAATTACGGGTAGATCTTGAGTTCCACGGCCGTGGAACCTCAAGAACAGACCGTGATTTTGGTTCGCCGGCGAAATCTCTCTAATTCTCAAGGTCCAATCAAATTACGATCGATTTATCATTATCTAAGCCACAACTATCAACCCTTCACCTTAGAACTGCTAAAGGGTTTTAGCCAACAACTGTCATTATAATATCTAAATCAAGTTTAAGAAGAGTGAAAGATGAAAACCTTCGAAAACCTTCAATAAATCTCAAATTAATCTCAAATCCACACACAAGGATAACAATGTATATCAAATTTGGAATAAACAACACAAATCAATAACGATCCTAGATAAGAACGAAGAACGGGATGTCAATCCGTCTTCTAATCAAACCTAAGGACAAAAGGCGCAACTTCCGCCACAAACAACTTCCAAATCTTCAAACCCTCGTGAATCTCCGTTTGCCAATGCCAAATCCCCGGACGTCCAATGCAGCCCTAAGCACGTGTAAGCCGAAGTTCCGAAATCTCTATCCTCCACCCCTTTTATAAGGAAGGGTAAAATAAACGTCCGGGCCATGTGCGTAAATGATGTGTCAATATTTTATTCGTCAAAAGATCGCCTAAATCACGGTTTCCTGGAGTTCCACTGCCGTGGTTTAGAGTGTGGAAGTGGATTACGGTTCTTCATGATTTCCACGACCATACTTTATACTGTGTAACTCTGTGGAATACTCCACGTTCATGTTGCCAAGATCCACGGCCGTGGTTTTGGGTGTGGACTTCTCTACGACCGTATTTTAGAGCGTGGAAGTGTAAATTGCTCGTGGTTTCCTTTGTGTCTTGCCATTACTCATCCTAGCATCTCCCTTGGCTTCTTTGATGTGTCCTTAATCCTTGGATGAGCTCAAATCTTCTCCTTTCTCTCTCAATGGGCTCGGTTTTAGCTCTTATTCACCTATAATCAACACAAAGCTTATGTAGACCTCTATATCGACAATATAGACAAACTAGCTAACAATTTCTTCAATGCCTTATCAATGAACACTATAATGGATGAAAAACAACTAGAAAAAGTGCCTAGAATATCGCAATATTTCATGCTAACAGTCGGTTTGCTTCTCTTCTTCTTCTTGGAACCACTCATCTCCAACCTCATTTGCAGCATCATGTCCTTGAGCTCATCAATTTGCAATTGATGACGCTCCGATTCTTCCCTGTGAGTCTTCTCGCTCCATCTAAGTCGAGCTTCGGAATCATCCAACTCTGCTTGGATATCCCTCTCTTTACTTTCAGTCATCTTTCTTTCTTTGAGCTTCTTCCTCAAAGTCTTCTCAAGTTCCTGATCAAGAGGTAAGAGGTCCTTGTTGTTCCTAGACCTGCGCATATACCTAAAGTAACGTGCAAATATCACTCAAAAGAGATATCAAATAACAAGAGCAAGCTCCCAAGCTTGACAACCGGTAACCGAATTCGGCCTAAACCAAATCCCCGGCAACGGCGCCAAAAACTTGTTCGCCACTTAGGGTGCGTGCAAATAAGTCTTAAATTTATAAAACTAGATTAAAAGCAAGCGAACCCGCAGTACGGAACGGCGTAGATTAGCAAGTATTCCACAGTATCGATCACAGGGATTTGGTGAAACAAAACCCAATCTCAAGTTATCGAGCAAAGAAAAGTATAAAGATTTGCAAATATTGGGAAAACAGCAACCCTAAAGATCCAGGTGTCAAATTGTGGCAATCGATTCAAGATATACTAAAGAACTAAGGACAGAGTTAAAAGTTGCAAAGGTATGCTAAAGTAAAGCAATGTACGGTGAAGTTTCAAGACTTTATATGACTTATCTAAAGATAGTCTCTATAAAGGTTGTTGAGGCTTCAGTATAGAAAGGATCTATGGACAAGAATTAATCTCAAATACCCAAACTTGTAACCCAAGGATCAAGACTAACTAAAACGATTAAGGTTGTGACACTCGAAATCGAAATAGAGGGTGATCAGTCTCACTACTACCTAGAAAAGGGAAAGCCAAGACTAGATTAAAGCTAATCTTTAACCTTAGATCAAAGTAAAAGCAAAGTTCGTAAACTAGGGTAAATCACGGTCAGATCTTGAGAACCATGGCCGTGGAACTTCAAGAACAGGCCGTGGTTTGGGTTCGTCGACGAGATCTCTCTAACTCTCAGGGTCCAATCAATTTACGATCGATCTATCATCATCTAAGTCACAACTATCAACCCTTCACCTTAGAATTACTAAAGGGTTTTAGCCAACAATCGTTGTCATGATTGTTACGGTAGGAATTGATGCACGCAAAAGTCTTAAATTTATACTCGTTATATTTTTCCTAACTCCTAGCGAACCCACAGTGTATGGGACGTTTTGTATTAAGGATAGTATTCCGAGGTCGAACACAAAAATTGAGGTGAAATTGAATCAACAAGTAATCAAGTATAGTGTTGATCTAGTCTAAGATAACATGAAGGAAACAAAGAAAGGAAAATAACAATGTTTTTGGGTTTGGTTTTGTGTGGTGATCAATCAAGGATCACAATGATATAAGGTGGCAAAACAAACTAAGCAATCAAGCTTAAACACAAATAAACAAAGCAAACACGAAATATGTGATCAAAGAGAGAAAAGAGGATTATAGGGTCGGGAATTCTGATTATGGCATTGGAATCAAGCTTCTAATCATCCTTGGATAAATTATGGTATGTTGGGAAGGAATGTTTCTCAAATGGGGTCAATTACCGGGTAGGTCTCATGATCCACTAATCCCGCACCTAAGGTCCTATCACCGGGTAAGTCTTTAGGAGCCTAAGGTAGAGACATCTACACAAACCGGATGGTTATCTAGGGATCCAACCTCTCCTTACCGGGTAAGTCTCGGGAAGGCAAGTCCTAAACACCTATCCTAGCACACTCAGTCCAATAGCGGCTTGTGAGGCTCACTACTACCTAGAGTTCATCATCCTCGGTATCTAAGAGCGGAAATCACCGGGTAGGTCTCTTTCCTCACTTAGTTTGCTAACACTAGGTCACCCTAGGATAGATATAGCTCAACAAACACTAGGATTTCAACAATCTAACAACCTAACACTCAGATTTATCAATACAAGCAAGTTAGAAGAAATCACGGGCAGATCATCAAGAACCACGGCCGTGGAACCTACTACAACAGGCCGTGATTTACAACAGTGGTTAGGTTCGAGCAAAAAATTCATCCAAAGGTACATCTAAGTCCATTCTATCATAGTCCAAGCCATAACCATCTTTCCCTTACCCTAGAATCGCATCTATTTAGCCAACAACATGCATCTTAACAATCAAACTCAACGAGCATTCATTCATGGCTTCCATAGCAAGTAAATGAAGTGAAATAGAAATGAACAAGTAGAACAAAGAAAACCAAGCTGAATATGAGTTCAAGAGGGACTTACAACCCTTCAAAAGAAGGTTCAGATGTTTCCTACAAACCCTTGCAAAACGTCATCACAAAGCTCACTCAAAATCACTCAAAATCACTCAAAAAGACTGTGGAAACTATGAACTAGTGTGCTTCTTCTTCTTCTCCAATGGAAGCCTTTCTTCTCCTCCAAGAATATCCAATCCGATCTTCCAAATGAGAGAATATGTGTTGTTGAGAGTGTGGGAGAGAATGGAGTGATGGGGTATGCTCTCAATAGCCTGCAGGACCACCTTTTATACACCATCAAGGGCAAGGGTCGGTTATGGAGATCGTGGGACAGCTGTCGCAACTGTGCAGGGAGAACCACGGCCTATTTCCACGCCCGTGGAAGTCCTAGTGGCCGTGGTTTTGGTGATTCAGACTTCTATGGATCATCAAGCCACGATTTGGTGCAAGGCATGCACCAACAAGGTCCCATGTGTTCTCCTTTGCTCCTAACTTGCTTCCCAATAGGTCTGAAGGTGTGTCATCTCGAGGAATGATCCTCGAATGTATCGATTAAGCTCCTAAAGCTCCCAAAATACCTACAAATCATGCAAAATTCTTTGTAGACGTCTATCTCGACAAATATACAAGAATTGGTAAGTATTCCCGCCTGTCACGCGGGTGACCCGGGTTTGATCCCCGGCAACGGCGCCAAAAACTTGTTCGCTCCAAACGGTGTGTGCAAGCTTTAAATTTATAACCCTAGACTTAAGCTTAAAACAAGGATGCGAACCCGCAGTGTACGGGTCAATCGTAGTAAAAGCAAGAAAATTCCAGGGGTCGATCACAGGGACTCGGTGAAACAGAGTCAATACGGTGTGCTAATGTCAATACTAACCACAAGAGCAATTTAACACAATCAAAGATGAATAAGAAGTCAATTAAGCAAACATGCAATTCTAGGGATTAAAGCATCAAGTTGTGGTTCCAACTCAAGATCTATAGATAAGCGGACAAAGCCGAGATTTTTGCGTGGGGAAGGTGTTACTAAAGTGGAGTAGATCACCGGGTAAGTCTCACTACACACTAATCCTAAACCGTAACTCCTATTACCGGGTAAGTCTCAAGGAATCAAGATAAAGAATTATAACCTCAAACTAACATACCATCTAAGGGAATAGAATCAACCTTTACCGGGTAAGTCTCAGGCTAACTCACAAAAATGGGATGGAAGCACACTCATACCCCAATAAAGGATAAACCTTTATTACCTACACTTATGATCGTTAATACACAAACTAAGGAATTACCGGGTAAGTCTCATCCTAAGCTTGCATTGAACCAGGAAGGTGTAATAAGAATAGGATTTAGCAAACTCTAACACTTAACTTTCTGTTTTAGGTCGGATAAGTCACCTCGGTCAGAAGAATTCCACCCCGGCCGAGATGTTCATCAACCGAACGAGATGCTTAGGGTTAAGGTTAAAAGACTCGAACTTTCAGGATCCTACTGGAATCTAAGATTATTCTATCATTGTTTTTCCCACAACCTTCAGCTAATCACCCTAGAATCACACAAGGAAATTAGCCACTCATCATCATAATGAAAGTATTAAAATATAAGGGAAGAAGGTGAATATTTGAACAAAGAAGAATTTAATGAAAGACTTCAATAACTGAATCAAATATCACAACAAAGCGTTCCTTGGATAATAATCCAAAAAGACAAGACAACAATTGAGGGAATTGAAGACAATCTTACAAAACCCTTCAAAAAGCTATAAAAGCTATGGTCTTCAATCTTCCTTCAACCTTCAAAAAGGTTCTTCGAAAACTCCCAAATTGGAGTATGCTGCGGCTGCTGCGTATTTCCGGTGTAAGCAGGGCTGTGCTGCGTCGTATGCGAGATGTTGGATTTGTGGAAATCCAACCCTTTTTATAGGAAAATAAACCTCCAAAGATAATAAATCTTAAGAAGATATTATCCCATAAATATAGGTAAAATATATATTCTGCATATCTCCTTCCCTCCAGAAGCCCAGCCCAAAAATATAAGATCACTTTCCAAATTTAAAAGATCTCTTCCAAGAATAAAATATTCTCGCCGCGTCCTAGGTGTTCGCCTCGGTCGAGTCGGCGTCTCTGGATCACCTCGGTCGAGGTGAATCAAAGGTCAACCGAGGTGACTCACAATCAGAATGTGAAATCTCTCAAAACTAGTCCAAAGTGAATCTTCAATTCCATGGCTATGCTCCCTGGATGTAGCTCCAAATGACTCATGACTCCTTTTGCTCCTTTTTGATGCAAAACGTACCATATTACCTGCAATTACAACGAAACTAGGTGTAGACCTCGATTCTCGCAAAGGTAGATGAAATGGTAGTAAAATCACATAATGTACATATAAACATGCAGATTATGAAAGATAAAACGTCCTAACAAACCCCAAAAACTAGACTATAATTCATGCTATCAGAGAGTGTGGGAGAGAATGGAGTGATGGGGTATGCTCTCAATAGCCTGCAGGACCACCTTTTATACACCATCAAGGGCAAGGGTCGGTTATGGAGATCGTGGGACAGCTGTCGCAACTGTGCAGGGAGAACCACGGCCTATTTCCACGCCCGTGGAAGTCCTAGTGGCCGTGGTTTTGGTGATTCAGACTTCTATGGATCATCAAGCCACGATTTGGTGCAAGGCATGCACCAACAAGGTCCCATGTGTTCTCCTTTGCTCCTAACTTGCTTCCCAATGGGTCTGAAGGTGTGTCATCTCGAGGAATGATTATCGAATGTATCGATTAAGCTCCTAAAGCTCCCAAAATACCTACAAATCATGCAAAATTCTTTGTAGACGTCTATCTCGACAAATATACAAGAATTGGATGCAAACGTCATGAACTAGTGCTAAACCATGCATGAATGAGCGGCAAAACTATCTAAATGAGTGCTTAAACCTACGTCATAAATTGTGTTATCAAAAATACCCCATACTTACGGTTTGCTCGTCCCCGTGCAGAGTCTGACTATAGGCTAAGAGATGACATGATTTATGAATGCAAGAAAAAATGAAAACATTTTTGGGATTGTGCTTCTAATATTGGATCACCTTCATAGTCATGTTTCATGGCAAATGGACAAGAAATCATGCATCAAATGAATGAAGACACGGAAAGACAATTATACTTAACTAGAAAGCATGCATGAAAGGTAAAGATGAAAAAACCAAGATGATTATGAGTATATCCAATCTAGATCACTAAGTCTTACACACATGCAAATAGGTCACAAGGACTTAGGAAAGAAGAGGCTAAGAAACGTTGTGATTGGGTGGGGTTTTTTTCTAGGTCATGTGATGTCCGGGAATGGAACTAACTCCACAATTTCGTTTTTGATCAATCTCCCACAAGTGTATATTTTCTCCTTCTTTTCTTTCTTTTCTTTTCTTTTTCTTTCACTTATTTTTGAGACAATGGCATTGGTGTACAAAAGCCGAAACCTTGGTGATTGGCGGGCCTCGGGCTTTTATATTTTTCGAGGTGCTCCACACCGGGCACACATACCAAAACTCGTTAGGACTATCGGTTTATTTGACTTTGGCAAGGCACAAACACCCGATTATGTGAATGGTGCCGAGTTACTCGTCATTTAAACCAACGTCCCCAAACCTATATTTTTGTCTACACTTTCACAACAATTTCAGCACTTCATTCATAACATTCATTCAACAACAACTTCACCCCACACTTGCTTTTCACACACATCAACACACTAGCATGCTCCTATTCCCGGATGGGTCAAAAGAGGTCAAATTTTTCATTAATTTAGGTGCTCAAGCAATATGATCAAGATGAGAAGTAGAGGAAAATAAATTGTCTTAGTCATTCCTAAATGATGTGCAAGAACTAGCATGCAATTTCGACTTTCAATCCTCAATCCAATCAAGGCAAGCATCATAATCACAAATCATTCATGGGATTCAAGATAAGTACTTCAAGTCCACATATTCATTCATCTATTCAACACACAAGGCCATCCATAGCCAATTCACATGACAATTTCATCATAAGGGTCATTCCCAAGCTTAGAAGCACTAAAAAAAATTTTATTTTTCTGATTTTTTTGGATTTTTCGAAATATGTATGTACAATACAAGACGTAATGAAACATGTGACTAAAAGAAACTATCTTAGATGCTAATCATGCAAGTGATCATGAAAACCCCACCCCATACTTAGAAACACAGTGTCCCCAATGTGCAATTCATGTAAAGAGGAGTGAAAGAGGGTCCTCACAATGTAAAATGGTTTGTTTTGGTATTTAGGATCTCTCAAGTGGAGTGATGGCGGATGATCCTATCAACGATGGTAGAGAGCTCATGATGTTCGTTATGGCTTCAGGATCCGCGCTAGGCACCGCTAGCCGTCCAAGTCCCACGTCTGCTCCACCCATAATTGATGAGGAACTCATCATCATCATCCACAAGTCATGCAAGGCTTCCATGCTACTTGGATTCTCGCACACAAACTCCAAACACACAAAAACACACAAAAACAGAAAAAATCAAAACCAAAACAAAACGAAAAGGGAAAGATATCTACCAATGGGTTGCCTCCCATCAAGCGCTTCTTTAAGGTCATTAGCTTGACCAAATTCGGGGGGTCTCATTTGAGGTGAAGTGGTGCAGTCATATCCACCGGAGCTCCCGGGATATACTTCTTCAAACGGTGCCCATTCACCTTAAAATCTCCACAATGCTCCCCTCCTATCTCAACCGCTCCATGGGGAAAGATCTTCTTCACCACATAAGGACCCGTCCATCTTGACTTTAGCTTTCCGGGGAAGAGCCGCAGCCTTGAGTTGAAGAGAAGGACAAGGTCGCCTTCACTCAACTCCTTCGGGATGAGACGCTTGTCATGTCAACGTTTGGTCCTTTCCTTGTAGATCCGGGCGTTTTCATAGGCATCTAACCGGATCTCCTCAAGAGTGTTCATGTCTAGCAATCTTTTCTCACCGGCCTCCTTGAGGTCAAAATTCAGCCACCTAATGGCCCAATATGCTCTATGCTCCATCTCCACCGGAAGGTGGGAAGACTTGCCATAGACTAGCTTGTAGGGAGTGGTGCCAATTGGTGTCTTGAAAGCGGTTCTATATGCCCACAAGGCATCATCGAGCTTCATAGCCCAATCCTTTCTCGTCCTAGAAACCGTCTTCTCAAGGATCCCTTTTATCTCCCGGTTGAAGATCTCCACTTGGCCACTAGTTTGGGGATGGTAAGGTGTTGCCACCTTATGAGTCACCCCATACTTAGCCAAAAGTGTCCCGAAGTTCCTATTCGTGAAGTGCTTCCCTCCATCACTTATGATCACCCTTGGGGTTCCAAACCTAGGGAAGATCACTCGGTTGAAGAACCGCACCACAACCTTGGCATCATTTGTAGGAGAAGCGATTGCTTCCACCTATCTCGAAACATAGTCTACCGCCAATAGGATGTAGAGGTTGCCACATGAAGAAGGGAATGGTCCCATGAAGTCCACACCCTACACATCAAATATTTCCACTTCTTGTATGTTGCTCAAGGGCATCTCATTCTTCCTTGAGATGTTGCCCGTCCTTTGGCAAGCATCACATGCTACCACAAAATTTTGCACATCCTTGAACAAACTCGGCCAATAGAACCCGGATTGCAACACCTTTGCACAAGTCTTGTGTGAGCTAGCATGGCCTCCATATGGCAAGGAATGACAATGGCGGATCACACTCTCCACCTCATCCTCCGGTATGCATCTCCTAAAGACTCCATCCGGCCCTCTCTTGAACAAAAGCGGTTCACTCCAATAGTAATGCCTAACATCCTTGAAGAACTTCTTCCTTTGGACATAAGATAAACCGGGTGGCACTTCTTCACACACAAGATAATTCACAATATCCGCATACCATGGCTCATTTCCCTTGGACACTTGAAGCAAGCATTTCTCCACCATTTGCAATTGCTCATCCCGGAATGAGTCATCAATCGGGATGTCATCTTTCTCAATCTCCAAAAGTGGGAGTGTACTAAGGTGATCCGCCACAGAATTTTCGGACCCCTTCTTATCCCGGATTTCCAAGTCAAACTCTTGAAGAAGAAGGATCCACAGAATCAAACGAGGCTTGGCATCCTTCTTTGTAAGGAGATAACGGATCGCAGCATGATCCGTATACACAATGACCTTCGCTCCAACAAGATACGAGCAGAACTTCTCAAATGCATACACAACCGCTAGCAACTCCTTCTCGGTGGTAGCATAGTTGAGTTGGGCATCATCTAGCGTCTTGCTAGGATAATAAATGGCATGTGAACGCCCATCTTTCCTTTGCCCCAAAACAGCCCCAACGGCTACATCACTCGTGCCACACATGATCTCAAACGGTAGACTCCAATCCGGAGGTTGCATGATGGGTGCGGAGATCAAAGCATTGTTCAACATACAAAAAGCCTCAAGGCAATCCTAGGAGAAAACAAACTCAACATCTTTTATTAGTAGGTTAGTAAGAGACTTAGAAATCTTAGAGAAATCTTTAATGAATCTCCGGTAAAAACCGGCATGCCCTAGAAAATTCCTTACCCCCTTCACCAAGGTAGGTGGTGGAAACTTCTCTATCGTCTCTATCTTAGCTCTATCAACCTCAATGCCACGGTTGAACACCAAGTGTCCCAACTCAATGCCTTCACTTACCATGAAGTGGCATTTTTCCCAATTTAAGACAAGGTTTGTCTCCTCACATCTCTTAAGCACCAAGGACAAGTTAGCTAAACAATCATCGAATGAAGACCCATAAATAGAGAAATCATCCATAAACACTTCCATGATGCTTTCAATATACTCAGAAAAGATGGCC
This sequence comes from Fagopyrum esculentum, assembly GCA_033239045.1. Taxonomy (NCBI): domain Eukaryota; kingdom Viridiplantae; phylum Streptophyta; class Magnoliopsida; order Caryophyllales; family Polygonaceae; genus Fagopyrum; species Fagopyrum esculentum. The sequence goes on along the minus strand of BSUD01000005.1, from coordinate 43,658,505 downwards.
ATCATACACCTTTGAAAGGTGGCGGGTGCATTACACAACCCAAATGGCATTCTCCTATATGCAAATGTACCCCAAGGACATGTGAATGTAGTTTTCTCTTGGTCATCGGGGTGGATAGGGATTTGGAAGAATCCACTATAGCCATCTAAGTAACAAAAATGGGAATGTTGAGCTAATCTCTCTAGCATTTGGTCAATGAAAGGAAGAGGGAAGTGATATTTCCTAGAGGCAACATTTAGTTTCCTATAGTCTATACACATTCTCCATCCCGTAACCGTTCTAGTTGGGATTAGTTCATTATTCTCATTGGTTACTACGGTCATCCCACCCTTCTTAGGAACCACATGCACGGGACTAACCCATTTACTATCCGAAATCCGGAAAATGATTCCTGCATCTAGCAATTTAAGAATCTCCTTCTTTACTACTTCTTTCATGATTGGGTTTAGTCTTCTTTGAGGTTCAATTGAAGGTTTATGGTTGTCTTCCATTAAGATCTTATGCATGCACAAAGAAGGTTTAATGTCAACTAAATCATCAATGGTGTAGCCTATAGCTTTCCTATGCAATCTCAACTCATGCAATAATCTAGCAAGTTCATCATCATTCAAGCATGCATTCACAATAACCGGATAGGTAGAATTCTCACCAAGAAAAGCATACTTCAAATGAGGGGGGAGGGGCTTGAGTTCAAGTTTAGGAGGACCTTTATCGATTGGAGATGCTCCATACAATGTAGGTTGAGATGAATCCAAAGCCATGGAAGACTCCCCAAAGCTCCTTGAATCTTGATCAACAACCAATGCAGTTTATGGAGAAACCACGGGCAAAATCACGGGCTCTGGCACAACCACGGCCGTGGAACTTGCAAAGCTATCCTTTTTGAGCATTCCAGAGAGTTCCACGGGACATTCCACGGGCGTGGTTCTTCCCCCCAGGCCGTGATTTCTACAGGAATTCGGCACACCTTTGTGTGCTTCAAATTCAGCTCTTGTCTCCTTTTCCAATGCTTCCAAAGCCATGATTTCTTCATTGCAGGCCTCCTCAACTCCTTCCTCCATCAAACTTAAGCTAAGAACTTTCTCCAAGGGGTCCTTGATCAAGATCGAGCTCACAACTTATCTAGACTCCTCTTGCTCGACAATGTTGAACACATCTTCACCAAGGGTTGGCCCTTTCATCATTGTGGATAATTTTAACTTGATATTCTCTTCTCTAATGTTGAAGGAGAGAATTCCATTTTTGCAATCCACCAAACATCCGGAAGTGGCTAGGAAAGGTCTCCCCAAGATGATAGGAACCCGATAGTCCGCCGGGATGTCCAAGACAACAAAATCAATCGGCACATAGAACTTCCCGAGTTGCACTGGTATGTCCTTCAAGATTCCAACCGGGTGAGTGATTGAATGGTCCGCCATGTAAAGGGTCATCTTGACCGGCTTTGGCTCTCCTAGCCCAACCTTGTTGCAAAGTGCAAGCGGTATGATGCTTACACTTTCCCCAAGATCACATAGGGCTTCATACTTCACTTCTCCCACTCCAATTGGCACACAAAAAGATCCCGGATCTCTTAGCTCAGGAGGCATCTACTCCTTCATAGTTTGAATCAACTCCGAGGATCTCTTTGGCATTTTGACTTCCCCATACTCCTCCAACTTCCTTTTGTTGGAGAGTATCTCCTTCAAGAATTTTCCATAGGCCGGCATACCTAGAATAGCATCCATGAATGGAATGTTAATATGAAATTTAGACATAAGTTCAAGGAATTTACCGAAGTGCTTGTCCAAGCGAGCTCTTGCTCGTGATTGGGGAATGGTAGTGGTGGCTTGTATGGAGGTGATGCCACATATGTTGGCTCATCATCCTTGCTCTTTCCTCCATCTTCTTGCAATGTCTCTTCTTCTATCACCACTTGCTTTCCCATATCATTTCCCTTAGGTAAGGGATCCTTCATGCTCATCCCACTTCTTGTTGTAATGGCCAACACTTGGCCTCTCGGGTTATCTTCGGTTCTTCCGGGAGGCTTTTCCGGATCTCTATGAGCTTCACCCACCTTTTTGAACACTTTTGCTTCCAACACCTTTTGAGCCTTAGAAATAGAAGTCATCGTGCTCTCAAGACCACTAAACCTTCCAAGCAATTGCTCAAACATCATCTCGGTTCTATCCTTTGGAGGTTGAGTAAATCCGGGTGGAGGCTCTTGTGAAGCCTTAGGTGGTGGAGCTGCGCTTGTGGAAGCGGGAGGGTTCAAGGCTCCATCCGGGTTAGAATAGGAAAACCCGGGATGGTTGTGGTTAGGCCGGTAATTGTTGAATTGCCGGTTGTTGTTGAAGTTCCTTGGGCCTTGATAGTTGTTGTAATTGTCCCTTCCCATGTAGTTCACATCTTCCTCCTTGGAAGACAAGTTTGCTTGTACTTGCACTTGAGGGCTTGCTTGACTCTTCAAAGTTGTAGCACACAACTCCCTCAAAGACTTAAGCTCGTTGTTGATTGCATCAAGTTTGAAATTACTCATGGTGACTTCACTCACCTCATATGCTCCCGCTTTGCTCCCATCACTCTTCCTATGAGAGTACTTTTCAATCACCAAAGCTTGTTTCTCTACAAACTCCCAAGCTTCATCTACATTCTTTTCCATGAAAGTCCCACCGGAAAGAGATTGAAGCTTGAATTGGCTATATTCATCAAGTCCTTTGAAGTAGATCTCCAATAGCTCAATTTTCGGTATACCATGGTGTGGACAATCTAGGAGAAGGTCCTTGAACCTCTCCCAAGACTTGAATAGGCTTTCTCTATCCTTCATTACAAAGGCATTGATCTTCCCTCTTAGCTCGGTAGTCTTGGAAGGTGGGAAGAACTTAGTCAAGAACTCGGTTGTCATTTCCTCCCAAGTACTCACACGCCCTAGTGGAATCGATTGGTACCAAGCCAAGGCTTTATCCTTAAGTGAGAAGGAAAAAGCCCTAAGCTTATGGTTGTTGTTTTCCAACCTAGGCGGCCTTAGAGTCTCCATCAATATCTCGTAGTTCATCAAATCTTGATGAGGGGACTCTCCTTCCATCCCTCCAAATTGATTATGCCGGATCATTTGTAGAACTTGAGAGCGGAGCTCATAATCATGGGTTGCGGGATCTCCTAAGTTCACACCCGGATGGTGCACTCTTTGAGCCGGATCCATACGTTGCCCTATTGTTTATGGCTTCTCAATCATTATCGGCTCAAACCGAATATTAACCGCCAGCTGCGGTTGTGGTGGAGGTGGAGGAGGTTGTTGACGATTAAGCTCTCTTTGCACAAGAGCTTGCCTAATCTCTTCAATCTCCCTCCTCGTTGCTTCTTGTCTCTCATTGGCAAGTCTCCTTTCATTCTCCAAGAGCTCATCTCTTAACCTAATTTGCTCTAAAGCCTCATCCAACTCAGCTTGAAGATCCCTTACGGCCATCTCCTTTATCTTCTTAATGCTCTTAGATCTAGCTTTAAGGGTTTTCTCCGGTTCGGGATCGAATGGAGCTAAATCCTTGCCACGAGATCTTCGGATGCACCTAAAGAATGAGAGATGTCCTTAAAATGCAAAGACACAAACCAAACAAGATCAAAAGCAACAAGAAAGACCTACACTATAAACAATCACAAAAAGACTCAATCTAAACCTAGTCCCCGGCAACGGCGCCAAAAACTTGTTACGGTAGGAATTGATGCACGCAAAAGTCTTAAATTTATGCTCGTTATATTTTTCCTAACTCCTAGCGAACCCACAGTGTACGGGACGTTTTGTAGTAAGGATAGTATTCTGAGGTCGAACACAAAGACTGAGGTGAAATATAATCAACAAGTAATCAAGTATAGTGTTGATCTAGTCTAAGATAAGATGAAGGAAACAAAGAAAGGAAAATAACAATGTTTTTGGGTTTGGTTTTGTGTGGTGATCAATCAAGGATCACAATGATATAAGGTGGCAAAATAAACTAAGCAATCAAGCTTAAACACAAATAAACAAGGCAAACACGAAATATGTGATCAAAGAGAGAAAAGAGGATTCTAGGGGTCGGGAATTCCGATTATGGCATTGGACTCAAGCTTCTAATCATCCTTGGATAAACTATGGTATGTTAGGAAGGAATGTTTCTCAAATGGGGTCAATTACCGGGTAGGTCTCATGATCCACTAATCCCGCACCTTAAGGTCCTATCACCGGGTAAGTCTCTAGGAGCCTAAGGTAGAGACATCTACACAAACCGGATGGTTATCTAGAGATCCAACCTCTCCTTACCGGGTAAGTCTCGGGAAGGCAAGTCCTAAACACTTATCCTAGCACACTCAGTCCAATAGCGGCTTGTGAGGCTCACTACTACCTAGAGTTCATCATCCTCGGTATCTAAGAGCGGAAATCACCGGGTAGATCTCTTTCCTCACTTAGTTTGCTAACACTAGGTCACCGTAGGATAGATATAGCTCAAAAAACACTAGGATTTCAACAATCTAACAACCTAACACTCAGATTTATCAATACAAGCAAGTTAGACGAAATCACGGGCAGTTCATCAAGAACCACGGCCGTGGAACCTACTACAACAGGCCGTGATTTACAACAGAGGTTAGGTTCGAGCAAACAATTCATCCAAAGGTACATCTAAGTCCATTCTATCATAGTCCAAGCCATAACCATCTTTCCCTTACCCTAGAATCGCATCTATTTAGCCAACAACATGCATCTTAACAATTAAACTCAACAAGCATTCATTCATGGCTTCCATAGCAAGTAAATGAAGTGAAATAGAAATGAACAAGTAGAACAAAGAAAACCAAGCTGAATATGAGTTCAAGAGGGACTTACAACCCTTCAAAAGAAGGTTCAATCGTTTCCTACAAACCCTTGCAAAACGTCATCACAAAGCTCACTCAAAATCACTCAAAAAGACGATGGAAACTATGAACTAGTATGCTTCTTCTTCTTCTCCAATGGAAGCCTTTCTTCTCCTCCAAGAATATCCAATCCGATCTTCCAAATGAGAGAATATGTGTTGTTGAGAGTTTGGGAGAGAATGGAGTGATGGGGTCTGCCCTCAACAGCCTGCAGGACCACCTTTTATACACCATCAAGGGCAAGGGTCGGTTATGGAGATCGTGGGACAGCTGTCGCAGCTGTGCAGGGACAACCACGGCCTATTCCCACGCCCGTGGAAGTCCCAGTGGCCGTGGTTTTGGTGATTCAGACTTTTATGGATCATCAAGCCACGATTTGGTGCAAGGCATGCACCAACAAGGTCCCATGTGTTCTCCTTTGCTCCTAACTTGCTTCCTAATGGGTCCGAAGGCGTGTTATCAATGATATCAATGTTCAAATCAAAGAGAATAAAAGATGAAAACCCTCGAATACTTAATAAAACTTCGAAACCAATTCTCAATTCCGAACACAAGAAGCGATAATCAATGGATTAAATAGAACACAAAACCTCACAATAATCTAAGGTAAGTATGAAGAACAGGTTGTCAATCCGTCTTCAATGCCAAAACCTAAGAAAGAGGTTAAAACCTTCGGCGATCTTTAATCCCCTCTAGGCAAGAATGCTCCAAGCAAAGTAAGCGGCCGTCAATGTCTCCGCGAGATCCAACGCAAATGTAACGGGAATAAGCCGTAAGCGTCGATGCCCAAAACTCTCTTCTCTGACCTTTTTATAAGACGGGGAAAAAGTAACCGTCCCGGCCCATCACGTAAATAACGTGGCAAATGAAGACTCGTCAAAAGATCACCTAAATCACGGTCTCAAGGGATTCCACGACCGTGGTTTAGAGCGTGGAATTGGATTACGGTCCCTTGTGACTTACACGACCGTACTTTAGGCCGCGTAACTTACTGGAATGCTCCACGCTCATGATGCCAAGATCCACAGCCGTGGTTTAGAGAGTGGACCCTTCTACGGCCGTAATTCAAGGCGTGGAAGTGTAGAATACTTGTAGTTTCCTTTGTGTTGTGACATTCTTCATCCTAGCTCCTTCCTTAGCTTCCTTGATGTGTTCCTAATCCTTGAGCATGATCGAATCCTCTCTTTTCTCTCTTAATAGCTCCCATTTAAATCCTTTTCGCCTACAATCAACACAAAGCTAGTGTAGACATCCATATCGATAATAATAGAGGAACAAGCTAACAATTGCTTCTAAACTTCATCCATGTACACAATAATGAGAGAAAAACAACCAAAATAAGTGCCTAGAACGTCGCAATATTTCATGCTAACAAAATAGCTCATACTTGTCACTTGCTTGTCCCCAACCAAGGTCTTTTAAAAACTTAGAATACGAGTTAGAATGAAATATGCATGGAACCTTGAAACAAATATAAAGATAGGTTCCGTGTTCGGGTCTTTAATCTAGTAGCAACTTTAAGTAATAACGGGTTGTGATTACTTAAAGAAAAGGAACACAAATATAAAGACAAGTTTAACGGTTTTAATCTTCTCTTTATATCTCTTAGTCTTTGTTTGAAAGCTAACTTGTTATTTGTTCTTGTAGGTTTACGGAACACTAACCTGTTAAGTTGTGTTGATGCCGGTTGGCTCAACACATATATATGATCGAGACGGGAGATTACTTGAAAACTTGTAAAAGGAAATCACCAAAGTAGCAATTTCATGCTTAGAATCAACCTAGTGTAGATTCATCCATTATTGTCTTACTTGTCACAGTAATCGTTTTCATAAGTTTTTGTGTGCATCAATTCAACCAAACCCTCCCCCCCTCCCTTGTGTTACTTGTCACTATAATCGATAATCGCATCTAAAATACCTTAACTCTCTTGGGTGTTCGCCCTAAAACGTGCGTGCAATCAAGTCTTAAATTTATAAAACTATAATAAAAGCAAGTGAACCTGCAGTGTACAGATCGGCGTAGATCAGCAAGTATTCCAGAGTATCGATCACTGGGATTTGGTGAAATAAAACCCAATCTCACGTTATCGAGCAAATAAAAGTATAAAGCTTTGCAAATATTGGGAAAACAGCAACCCTAAAGATCTAGGTGTCAAATTGTGACAATCAATTCAAGATATACTAAAGAACTAAGGACAGAGTTAAGAGTTACAAAGGTATACTAAAGTAAAGCAATGTACGGTGAAGTTCCAAGACTTTATATGACTTATCTAAAGACACTCTCTATAAAGGTTGTTGAGGCTTCAGTATAGAAAGGATCTATGGACAAGAATTAACCTCAAATACCCAAACTTGTAACCCAAGGATCAAGACTAACTAAAACGATTAAGGTTGTGACACTCGAAATCGAAATAGAGGGTGATGAGTCTCACTACTACCTAGAAATGGGCAAGCCAAGACTAGATTAAAGCTAATCTTTAACCTTAGATCAAAGTAAAAGCAAAGTTCGTAAACTAGGGTAAATCACGGTCAGATCTTGAGAACCACGGCCGTGGAACTTCAAGAACAGGCCGTGATTTGGGTTCGTCGACGAGATCTCTCTAACTCTCAAGGTCCAATCAATTTACGATCGATCTATCATCATCTAAGCCACAACTATCAACCCTTCACCTTAGAATTGCTAAAGGGTTTTAGCCAACAATCGTTGTCATGATATCAATATTTAAATCAAAGAGAATAAAAGATGAAAACCCTCGAATACTTAATAAAACTTCAAAACCAATTCTCAAATCCGAACACAAGAAGCGATAATCAATGGATTAAAAAGAACACAAAACCTCACAATAATCTTAGGTAAGTATGAAGAACAGGTTGTCAATCCGTCTTCAATGCCAAAACCTAAGAAAGAGGTTAAAACCTTCGGCGATCTTCAATCCCCTCTGGGCAAGAATGCTTCAAGCAAGGTAAGCGGCCGTCAACGTCTCCGCGAGATCCAACGCAAATGTAACGGGAATAAGCCGTAAGCGCCGATGCCCAAAACTCTCTTCTCTGACCTTTTTATAAGACGAGGAAAAAGTAACCGTCCCGGCCCATCACGTAAATAACGTGGCAAATGAAGACTCGACAAAAGATCGCCTAAATCATTGTCTCAAGGGATTCCACGACCGTGGTTTAGAGCGTGGAATTGGATTACGGTCCCTTGTGACTTCCACGACAGTACTTTAGGCCGTGTAACTTACTGGATTGCTCCACGCTCATGATGCCAAGATCCACAGCCGTGGTTTAGAGCGTGGACCCTTCTACGGCCGTAATTCAGGGTGTGGAAGTGTAGAATACTTGTAGTTTCCTTTGTATCGTGACATTCTTCATCCTAACTCCTTCCTTAGCTTCCTTGATGTGTTCCTAATCCTTGAACATGATCGAATCCTCTCTTTTCTTTCTTAATAGCTCCCATTTAAATCCTTTTCGCCTACAATCAACACAAAGCTAGTGTAGACATCCATATCGATAATAATAGAGGAACAAGCTAACAGTTGCTTCTAAACTTCATCCATGTACACAATAATGAGAGAAAAACAACCAAAATAAGTGCCTAGAACGTCGCAATATTTCATGCTAACATTGGGTTCAACCCTTACTTAATCACTATACTTGTTCTTAGTGCTAAGTCGGGATTTACTTTTGATTGGGTATAGACGACCATAGAAATACCGTCGGTTAAATTTTGGCGCCGTTGCCGGGGAGTTTCAGTGTTTTATTGTTATTATTGATTATTGGTTTGAACCATTTTTTATGGTTCAAACCCGAGCTACTAACTCCGGCTTTGCTTCTTTTGATCCAGAAATTGAGAGGACGCACATCCGGCAATGAAGACAACAACAGCTTCAACAAGAGATGGTTGACCGTACTCTTCGTAAACTTACGCAACCCACCTTGGCTCAAAACCCTCTTGCGGTCACTATACCGGCACTAGGGGAAGGAGTCAACTATGAGCTCAAGCCGGGCCTCATTCACTTGCTCCCATCCTTCCATGGGCTAAGTGGTGAAGACCCCATCAAGCACCTTGGGAAGTTCCATACCGTGTGTATGAGCATGAAGCCGGCCAACATTACCGAAGAACAAATCAAGATGAGGGGGTATTACCATCTTCCATCCGGGAGTATCCACACTTGGGAGAACCTTCACAAGGCGTTCTTGGAGAAATACTTTCCAGCTAAGAAGGCCAATAGCTTGAAGAAAGCTATAAGCAACATCGAGCAAGAAGCGAATGAAACTCTCTACGAGTACTTCGAAAGGTTTGCACGCCTCCGATCCAGTTGTCCTTTTCACGGATATTCAACTCAAGATCTAGTCTTGTACTTGTACAATGGCTTGCTAGACAATGAAAGGAGGATCGTCGATGCGCCTTGCGGAGGTAATATTCTTAACTCTACTCCTGACCTTGCTTTGGAAAAGATACAGGAACTAGCGGAAGGTACTCGGAACTTTGGAAGGACCCCGGCTAAGAAAGGAGTTCATGTTGTGAGTTCCGGGAAGAGTGAGATTTCCACCGAGCTCGTGGAATTGAAGGAAATGGTGAAGAGGCTAACACTTATGGGAACGCCGCTGCAGCTCAAAGCTTGTGGAGTTTGTGCTGACCCGTATCATCCAACGGATATGTGTCCACAAGTCCAGGATGACGATGCTGAGGTAAACGCAATGGGTTATGGACAACCATAGCAGCAAAGACCTAGGAACGATCACTATGCACAGAATTTCATGCCAAATTAGCGTGACCAACAGAATTTCCGTTGGAGGGATCAACAAAACCAACAACAACAGCCCCGTCAAGGTAAGTATCACTCAACTGAAGATATATTGCAGGTTTTGACTAAACACTTTGCTACTCATGTCCAAACAACAAAATCTAGCATCAAGAACCTTGAAAAACAGGTTGGTCAAATGGCGGAAGCCATTACAAGAATCGAAACTAGGTCCTCCGGAGGATTACCTTCACAAACGGTTATAAACCCAAAGGTGATGCTGGAAGAGGCCCAATCATAGAGGAAGAGTCCCTACGTCGAGCCAACGACGTAAAACAAAGGCGCTGCTCGGGAGGCAACCCGAAGAAATAAGAAAAGGAGCTTCTGTCAAGAAAACCGCCCCTGCGGTGACACCCATGGCTAGCGCCGCACCCAGCGCTAGGCCAGCGTCTGCTCACGTTGGCCACCGCCCCCGCGGTGACACTCCTACGCCCCTGCGGCGGCCACCCTTGACACACATCCTCAGCTCCGCCCCCGGCGCTGAGGTTGTGTACCCCCTCTTCCTTGTCACCGCCCCCGGGTTGACAAACGCCGCCCCTACGGTTCTGTTAAGGAAAGAAAAAAAATACACTTCCCAAAAATAACCTACATCTACCGCCCTCTTTACTCCCTCTCCATTCATCCTTCAAAAAACCTAGCCGACACGCCTCCCACGCCCTCGCGCCCTCCGGAAGATCTTGCACCGCCCTGTCCAGACGCTGTTGCGCCGCCTCCGGAAACCTTGTGTCACCGCCCCTTTGTGACACCAACCATCTCCACCACCACACACAAACACCACCTCAACCCTCTCACTTTCCAAACTCCACTGCCCCACCTCCGGCGACGTCTACAACAGCAAAGAAAACGCCGGAAAAGCCCCATCGCCACCACCTTCGCTGAACGCCCAAATTGCCCTCTGCTCTTCGCCCGCCCCTGCGCCTGCAAACTCCCGCCTCTGCGTCGTGCCGCCCCTGTGCCTGTTGCAGCCGCCCCTGTGGAAAACACAACAGAGGGTTCGTTTCTTACTCAAATTTTCTGAAATTTCTAATTCCTTTGATTGTCTCAACTGCAAGAGATGGAGAATCAGAAGAAGTATAAGTTTTCGGAAGCCGAGACAATGCGGTATAGGATTGCACAAAGTCGGGATGTGTACGCAACCCGATTTCTAGACGTTCCTACTTTAGAACAGTTGGGTTTGTTGGAGAGCATGCAGGAGCTTCTCAACAACGCCGGGCTCGGGGAGATTTTGACAACAACCGCTCCAACATACCCTGAGTTCAGCCGCCAGTTCATTGCCACTTTTAAATTGGAAACGGTGGACCATGGGTGTGTTGGACTTACATTCAAGTTCAACAAAAGGAAGTACACATTAGACTACACCTAGTTGCAGGAGGCATTAGGGGTGACTATAGCCGCTTCCGACGACTGGTGGGAACCTATTCCGACACCTGATTTGGATGGAGTTTTGGCAGGCCGCCACCAGGTCTGAATTTCATGAAGGGGGTGAGTACTCCAATAAATTCACTCACCCCTGTTTGAGGCTCATCTCGAAGGTATTCATGAGTGTCTTTTGTGGACACAAGGAGGAGAATAAGGTTGCTCTTAAGGACCTTCCGTTGCTATACGCCTGCCTCTCCACAAATGACTGGGTACCGGATTGGCCATACCTCTTTCTTACCACTTTGAAGCGGATTAGAAAGAACGAGCCACGTGATATTGTGGGAGGAGGGATCATCTCCTTGTTGGCTGAACAGGTGATGGATCTCTCTACTTTAGAGGACGGATTAGAAGCCCCACTTTATACGGAGGGTATGTTGAGGAGGTGCAGGCTCCTCAGGATAGACGGGGAGCATCGTTTTTGGCTCTCTTTAGCAGATGGGAGTCACATCACATACCTCCCCCGATGACTTCCATTGGGAGACGAGCTCTCCGATCTGTATGTACCAGCTGACCCAGTTCCTCCGAGACGACCTTAGGCAGATATTTTTGGGAGATACGCAGCCGGCTCCAGCCGAGCCCCCAACACTGATGAAGAGATGCTGATGGCAGCACACGACAGTCAGGCCATGGAGAGTCTGCAGGCTCAGATGGTGGCCTTGACTACACAGCACCAGGCATGGCAGACCGAGTACCAGCGGTCCATGCTTGTGCAGCAGCAGGCGTGGCAGTCCAGTTTCGCCTCCTTCATGACCACTCACTTTGACCGCCGTCAGGATGCTTGGCAGGCGGCTCATCAGCAGCAGTTGGAGACTCAGCACGTGGCTTGGCAAGCTAGCTATGAGACTTCATTTAAAGAGAGGATGGAGGCTCAGGAGGGCCGTATCGACACCCTTCACCGCCGGCAAGAGCACTTCTTCCGCCTTTTTCCATACCCACCGGAAGAGGGTCCAGGTGGTCCATCCAGACCACCCCACTGAGGGGTACATTTCTCTTCCCTTCTCCCACATTTATCATTGACTCATTTCCACTTTGAGGACAAAGTGTACTTCAAGTATGGGGGAGGGATATATCATTGCTTGTACAGTACATTGAGTTGTTTTGAGTTTGTTTTGCATCTTTTGAATTCAGATTGAAATTCACAGTTAAAAAAAAAGCCAAAGAAAATGAAAAAAAGCATGAAAAACCTTGGATAAACCAAAAACCCGAAAGGGCGGTTTAGGCAAAAAGAAGGTAGTCCGACCAACCTTAGGTTGGTGCAAAATTGGACTTGAGGGATGTGAGTTCAAGTGAGAAAAGAAGAACAGTGGCAAGGTGAAAACCCGAAAGGGCGCCTTGGCAAAATGAGCGACACCGAGTGTAGGTTTCCCTTCCGCCGTTTGGCGACATAAGAAGGGGAGTCATAAGGAGGTTGTCCGGGTAGGCCACTCTTGGAGCAATAAGGATGGTAGTTTCTCTCTTTTTCTCACATTTCCTCTCTTTTCATTCTTTCTTTCTTGGTTTTTCTCTTTTTTTCATTGTCTTTTCTTGCTTACCCATGCTTCCTGAGGCCTTTGAGTCTAGTTGTTGTCATTTGTTTTACTTGGGACGAGTAAAAGGTCTAAGTGTGGGGGAGTTTGATAGGTGATGGAATCACTATCATTTAGGATAGATTTTAGAGTCTTTTGATTGCATTTGTGTCAGTTTATGCTACTAACTCCTTGGTCCAGAAGAAGAAGACTAAAAGAAGCTAAGGAAGGAGTTATAAGCACTTAGGAGTGAAGATCGTTCACAAAGCAAAGCTTTTGTTGCCTCACCGCCACTGCGGAGCCCTGCCACCGCCCCTGCGGGTGACGCCTTACACCGGAGCGCTCCCTGTGCCTTCACCAGCGCCAGCCATGAAGTGTGTCACCGCCCTTGCGCCACTCCTTGGCGCCCCTGCGGTGACCTACCCTGAAGAGACGAAGACCAGCTCCCCTGCGTCTCTCACTGCGCACCTGCGTGCGCCTCAACCTGGGAGCAGGAAGGCGAAGAGGTTGTGTCACCGCCCCTGCGTCGACATAGGGACGCCCCGGCGCTATGGCATCAGAAACGTCAGGAAGTCGAAGGGTCAGACGTTTGAAGAGCATTGAAGATCCGCCCCAGCGGAATTGCCTAGCCGCCCCTGCGGCCTTGAAGAAGATCAAGCGTTTTTGCCTTCACCGCCCCTGCGGAGCTGAAGGACGCCCCTGCGGCTTAACATCAGAAGCTTTACTCCGGTTGTTTACACCACCTTTATGGCATTAAAGGTGGCTATTTTGGGCCGGCCATTTAGTCCTATTTAGTGCCTTTTGTAGTATAAATGGTCCTTGGTTGATTGCTAGAATCATCGATCTTATCATCTTGTTAGCCAACAAATTATCCACTTAGATTGTCTTGCTACTTTTGTAATGAGTTGTTAACTCTCTTGCTACATTGGGTTGGTTTGAAGCTGCATTGTTACTTTGGTTGTAAGTTCTTTATAATATAAGTTTTCATTCAGTAATACTTTGTGTTTCCTTGATCTCCATTGTCTAATTGCATGTTCACTATTGCTTGAGATTGATCACCTTAGGTTCTAAAGTGCATGTAAACAATTAGGATTAATAGGTTCCGGGTTCGGTCTTTAATCTAGTAGCAACTTTAAGTAATAATGGGTTGTGATTACTTAAAGAAAAGGAACACAAATATAAAGATAAGACTAACGGTTTTAATCTTCTCTTTATATCCCTTAGTCTTTGTTTGAAAGCTAACTTGTTATTTGTTCTTGTAGGTTTACAGAACACTAACCTGTTAAGTTGTGTTGATGCCGGTTGGCTCAACACATATATATGATTGAGACGGGAGATTACTTGAAAACTTGTAAAAGGAACTCACCAAAGTAGCAATTGCATGCTTAGAATCAACCTAGTGTAGATTCATCCATTATTGTCTTACTTGTCGCATTAATCATTTTCATAAGTTTTTGTGTGCATCAATTCAACCAAACCCCCCCCCC
>BSUD01000005.1:43606046-43644237 GCA_033239045.1 Fagopyrum esculentum | reverse complement strand
TTGTGTTACTTGTCATTATAATCGATAATCGCATCTAAAACACCTTAACTCTCTTGGGTTCGACCCTTACTTAATCACTATACTTGTTCTTAGTGCTAAGTCGGGATTTACTTTTGATTGGGTATAGACGACCATAGAAATACCGTCGGTCAGCACTCTTGCTCTAGATTGCGGGAATGGTAAAGGAGGTTTGAAAGTTGGAGGAGGAACATAGATGTCTTCCTTCTCCTTCTCCTTTTCCTTTCCTTTCTCAGCTGGGACTTCCACAAACTTGGGTTGCGGGTCGGTGGTTGTCGCACCACTCCTAGTAGTGATAGCCATCACCCTTCCCTTTGGGTTGTCCTCCGTCTTCTCGGGAAGCTTTCCTTGATCTCTAGAAACTTCTCCGGCCTTGCTGAATACTTGGTTTTCTAAAGCTTTGTGAGCTTTATCAACCGAAGTTATGTAACTCTCCAACCCTTGGAGCTTTCCTAAGATCGTCTCCAACATAGGTGTTAGCATGAAATATTGTGATATTTTAGGCACGTTTTCTAAGTGTATTTCATCCATTATGATAGTCATTGATTAAGCATTGATTTAATTGTGAGCTAGTTTGTCTATATTGTCGATATGGAGATCTACACAAGCTTTATGTTGATTGTAGACAATTAAGAGCTATTTCCTAACGGAATTGAGCAAGGATGGAGTTGATTGAGCATGTCCATGAATTGAGGACATTCCTAGGAGCCAAAGAAGTGCCAACTTGAAGAATGCACGAGACTAAGGAAGGATCACGTTCTTGCCCTAAACCACGCTCCAAAATACGGCCGTACTACATTCCACGTTCAAGTCCACGGCCGTGGAACCATGGCAAGGGAAGCGTGATTCATTCCAGTGACTTACACGGCCGTGGAAGACTTGTGTCAAACCGTTGATTTCCACGCTCTAAATTACGGCCGTGGAACCTTCCACGACCGTGATCTTGGCGATCTCTTTCGCCACACTTTAAGCCACGATCCTTTACGACATTGGGCCGGGCCGATATTTTATCTTACACTATAAAAGGACGGACAAGGAGAGATTCCGTCACCTTCGCCTAGACCTCTGCTTAGACCTTCGCTTACGCTTAGACGCATTTCCCGCTTGTGCTTGGATTGCCCTAATTTCGCATTTGGCGGAAGTTGTGTTTGAGAGATTTTGGCGCATTGCTATTGTGATTTCCGGATTGACGGAAGATCGAAGATTCGGAAGATTGTTCGTAAGAAGATTTCGCTTCTTACTTAGGTTTGATTTAGAAGATGGATTGACATCCCGTTCTTCCTTCTTATCTAAGATTGTGATTGTTTGTGCTATTCCAAATCTATTGACGTTTGGTTTCTTGATTGTGACTTTGAGATTGATTTGGAAGTTATTGAAGGTTTTCGGCAGTTTTCATCTTTCAATCTTTTAAACCTTAAATTTGATATCAATATGACTATTGTTGGCTAAAAACCCTTAACAATTCTAAGGTGAAGGGTTGATAGTTGTGGCTTAGATGATGATAGATCGATCGTGAACAGATTGGACCCTGAGAGTTAGAGAGAATCGCCGACAACTTTAAACCACGGTCTGTTCTTGAGCTTCCACGGCCGTGGAACTCAAGAACTACCCGTAATTTTGTGTTAGTTTACGAACCTGCTTTTACTTTAATCCAAAGTTAAAGATTTGCTTTAACTTAGTCTTGGCTTGCCTTTTCTAGGTGGTAGTGAAGCCTCAACAACCTCTACTTCGATTGTGTGTGTCACAACCTTAATCGGTTAAGTTAGTCTGGATCCTTGGATTACAAGTTTGGGTATTTGACGTTAATCCTTACCTTTAGAACCTTTCTATACTGAAGCCTCAACAACCTTTACAAAGAGTGTCTTGTAGGTGAGTCATATAAGGTTTTTGGAACTTCACCGTACGATTACCTTACTTTTGTATACCTTTGCATATCTTAACTCTGTCCTTATATTATTAGTATATCTTGAATCGATTGCCACAGCTGGATACTTGGATCTTTAGGATTGTTGTTTTCCCAATACTTGAAAAGCTTCTTACATTTACTCACTTGATAACCTATAATTGAATTTGTTCCCCCCAAATCCCTGTGTTCGATACTCTGGAACTCTTGCTCAACTATATCGATCCGTACACTGCGGGTTCGCTTGCTTTATTTCTAGTTTTATAATTAAAGCTTATTTGCACGCACGCTAAGTGGCGAACAATAGGATCGGGCTTCTTTTCTCCTTATTGTTCGAACCATTTGATGTTTGTCCCTGGCTTTTCAAAGGGGTAGAAGAAGAGGGAGATGTTAGTGAATTTCCAGAATTGGGATAGGAATTACCGGAATTTTGTTGTTGGTTGGACCGCCAATTGTTGTTGGAATTTCGGTTGTTGTTGTTATTCCAATTGTTGTTCCGGTTGTTGTTCCTATTCCCTTGGTGGTTGTTGTTGTTGTTGTTTCCTAAGTAGCCAACATCTTGCTCCTTTGGCTTTTGAAGGCCAACTCTAATGATTTCCTTCAACTCCTTGATTTCGGTGTTGAGGGAGAATATTTAAGTTTGTGCAGCTTGTGTTAGCTTGACTCCCGGCTCTACCTTCCGGTGGGAATACTTCTCAATCACTTGGGCTTGCTTCTCAATGAAGTCCCAAGCGTCATCCTCTCTCATGTCAATGAATGTACCACAAGAGAGAGATTGGAGGTTGAATTGTGTATCCACATCCAACCCCTTGTAGTAGATCTCCAATAACTCCAGCTTTGAAATGCCATGGTGTGGGCAATCCAATAAGAGGTCCTGAAATCTTTCCCATGATTGAAACAAAATTTCGTTAGCTTTCATAGAAACTGCATTAATATTACCTCTCAACTCCGCCGTCTTAGATGGCGGAAAGAACTTGGTGAGGAACTCTGAAGATAGATCCTCCCATGTGTTAAGCCTCCCAGCTAGAAGAGCTTGATACCAAGATAGAGCTATGTCCTTCAAAGAAAAGAAGAATGGTTTGATCTTGTAGTTGTTGTTGGTAGCCCTCTTCGGCTTCAATGTCTCCATGAGAATCTCAAAATTCTGCAAATGTTGGTGTTGGGATTCAGTACTAGTTCCACCAAATTGACTTTGGCGAACCATGGTGATAACTTGCGGGCTAAAGCTGAATTCCTAGATGTCCTTAGCTCCGAAATTCACACCTAGATTGTGTGGTTGCTGAATTGGATCCATCCTTTGCCCAAGAGTCCGTGGTTCATCCCCTCCATGAGCAACTCTCACATCTCCAGCGGGAATGCGAGGAACAACCGTTTGTCTTGGGTTGTTACGAACGGGATGGATCACCGGATCAATGTCCTCTAGTTCCGGCATATAATCATCTTCATCATCGGATGATTCAGCTCTAATGGACTTAGTTGGTTTCTTGACCTTCTTCTTCCTAGCATCATTCAGCTCCAACTTCATGTCCATCATCATAGCTTTGAGCTCATCAATTTGGAATTGATGACTTGTTAATTCGTCCAAACGAGCCTTCTCACTCAACTAAAGTTGAAGTTGAGCTTCATCCAACTCCGCTTGGATGTTTCTCTCGTTGTTTTCAGCCATCTTTTTCTCCTTTAACTTTCTTCTCAAAGTTTTCTCGAGTTCTGGATTGAAATGAACTAGATCTTTGGTAGATCTAGTCTTTTGCATATACCTAAAGAATCTGCAAAAATTACTCAATAAGAGATATCAAATAACAAGAGCAAA
Source organism: Fagopyrum esculentum (assembly GCA_033239045.1). Lineage (NCBI taxonomy): Eukaryota > Viridiplantae > Streptophyta > Magnoliopsida > Caryophyllales > Polygonaceae > Fagopyrum > Fagopyrum esculentum. The sequence goes on along the minus strand of BSUD01000005.1, from coordinate 43,640,506 downwards.
GCTCCCAAGCTCAACAACCGAAAACCGGAATTGGTCTAGACCAAATCCCCGGCAACGGCGCCAAAAACTTGTTCTTTGGCGAAACTCTGTTCCGTTGCCGGAACAAGAACTTAGTATGTACCTAAGAACACAAACCTGCAAGAACACTCAAGCAGAAAGATCAATAGAAAAAGAAAGAACAGTCCCCGGCAACGGCGCCAAAAACTTGTTCGCCCAAAAGCGTGCGTGCAAATAAGTTTTAATTATAAAACTGAAACAAAAGCAAGCGAACCCGCAGTGTACGGATCGGCGTAGTTAAGCAAGAATTCCATAGTATCGAACTCAAGGATTTGGTGAGTCAAAATTAGTTTCAAGTAATCGAGCAATCAAAAAGTGTAGAAGCTTTGCAAATATTGGGGAAAACAACAATCCTAAAGATCTAGGTATTCAGTTGTGGCAATCGATTCAAGATATACTATAGATATAAGGACAAAGTTGAGATTGCAAAGGTATAACTAAAGTAAGATAATGTACGGTGAAGTTCCAAAACCCTATATGTCTAACCCAAAGGAACTCTCTATAAAGGTTGTTGAGGCTGCAGTATAGAAAGGATCAAAGGATAAGAATTAATCTCAAATACCCATGCCCAAACCCAAGGAATCAAAGATAAACTAAACGGTTAAGATTGTGACACTCGAAACCGAAATAGAGGATGTTGTCTCACTACTACCTAGAAAAGGCAAGCCAAGTCTAGGTTAAAGCAAATCTTTAACTTTGGATTAAAGCAAAAGCAATGTTCGTAAACCAGGGAAAATCACGGCTGGATCTTGAGATTCCACGGCCGTGGAACTCAAGAACAGACCGTGGTTTAGGGTGTCGACGATGTTTCTCACAACTCTCAGGGTCCAATCAAGTCACGATCGATCTATCATTATCTAAGCCACAACTATTATCCCTTCACCTTATAATTGCTAAAGGGTTTTAGCCAACAATCATCATTATGATATCAAAAATCAAAATAAGAAGAAAGAAAGATGAAAACCCTCGAAAACTGAATAATAACTCAAGGTCAATCTCGAATCCGAACACAAAGTAGTATGTTTATGAATTCAGAAAAATAAGAATAGAAACCCTCACAATGATCTAGAGAAACCACAAAGAACGGTATGTCAATCCGTTCTCAAATGAAAACCCTAGAATATCCCGAAAGTACACAATCTCAAAAATCATGTCCTTCACGAATCTCCAATCCTCAAGGTCGAAATGAAACCCTAAGGCCGTCTCCAAAGCTCTAAGCGAAGTTGTAAGGGGGGGGTCCCGAAAAATCCTTTCTCAAGCCTTTTTATAGGGTGAAATAGGGTTACGAGAAAGCCCAATGACGTGGTTGACATGGCGATAATGACACGTCACAAAATCACCAAAATCACGGTCATGAACAACTTTCCACGGCCGTGGTTTAGGCCGTGTAACTTTCTGTTGTGCTTCAACTCACTTTCCAAGATCATATTGCCAAATCCACGGTCGTGGTTTAGAGTGTGGTTCTTCAAATGACTTCTCCACGACCGTAATTCAGGGTGTGGTTCCTCAAATCCTTGGTTGTTGCCTTTGTTTCGTGATATCCTTCATTCATGCTCCTTCCTTAGCCTCTCCAATGCATCTCCTTGCCATCAAGCATGATCAAACACTCCTTTCCTTCCACATTTTGCTCCAATCCAAGTCTTTATTCACCTAAAAACAAAACAAAGCTAGTGTAGATCTCTATATTGACAAAGTGGGTGAACTAGCTCACAACTGCTTCAAACTCATATCTATGTACAGATAAAAGAGGGAAAAACAACTAAAACAAGTGCCTAAAATATAGTCATATTTCATGCTAACAGGGGGCCGCCCCTGCGGCCTGGCGCGGTCACGGCACGATCAAGCCACGGGTGTGGCTGACCCTAGATCACGCCCGATCTGTTTTATCTTGTTTGTATTTCTTTCCTTTATTAGAAGATCCGATCTTCTATCTTATGGGTCAGCTTTCCTTCTATTTTCTAACCCTTAATCTAGCCTTCCTTCATTCTTCTCCCAACTGTTCTCTATAAATTCCCGCCGTCTCTTCCTTTCTCTGTTTCTTGCTTACGCCTTCTTCAATCTCGAGCAAGCTGCAACCTTTCCCTTGTGATCTTTTGCAGAAGGTGTAAGTCTTCATCCCTTTGATCTTCCTTACGTTCTTGAACCCTGTTGCATGCTTCTCTTCCTTTTGTTTCTCTTTCTCTTTCTCGTTTCTTCTTCTTCCTCTTCACATGAATCAAGATCGAGTCTTGATTCTTGTCTATCTTCCATTGTTGATACGTATATGTTCTTAGACTCCCTTGGTGAGAATTGACGTGTGTGGATTGAAGAATTAAGCTTTGGTCTCCTTGTTGTGCTGTGTTGTCAAAGGTAGTCCCGATAGTAGCTTTTGTCACGCCGCCGCCCCCGCACTTGCACCGTACCGCCCCCACTGCTGCAAGCCAGCGCCGCCCCCGCACCTCTATTTGCCTCCCCACGGTTCACATGCAGCGACTCCCATCTTTGGTGAGTTGCTTCCTTGCTTGCTTCCTTTGCACTTTCCTTATGGTAGATCATGATAGGGTGGACCTAGATGATTAGTGTCGTGCTATCAAAGGAAGTCCCGACATTAGCTTTTGTCACGCCGCCGCCCCCGCACTTTCACCATACCACCCCCGCTGTTGCAAGCCAATGCCTCTCCCGCGCCTTTGTTTGCCTCCCCGCAGTTCACCTGTAGTGACTCTCGTCTTTGATGAGTTGCTTCCTTGCTTGCTTCCTTTGCACTTTCCTTATGCTAGATCATGCTAGGGTGGACCTAGATGATTAGTGTGAATGTTAGTTATTGTTTTTTAGATCCCATGAGTTGGTTACGCCCTTGAGTTGTGTTGTTGATGACGTTCCTTGCGTACCTTGAGACTAGGAATCCTTCTCCTAGCATATTGAGGCCAGTTAGAAATCATTGAGACTAGAAGTAGGGAGCTTCTAGCACACTGCAATAGATCTATTAGAGATCATTGAGACTAGAAGTATGTAGACTTCTAGCATTCGTTTAGTTTCTGATTCGCGATGCCTTGTCTAAGCAGGCATCTACCCTTTCCTTCGGGAAGTTGAGTAGTTAGCGGATTCTTGAGTGTACCTTCGAGTGAGGTAAGTCCCTTGGACTTACTTAGTTGTGTTCCATATATTGGTTTGACCGTATTGGTTGTGTTTGTTTACTTTATCGTTATAACGGAAACCGGACTAGGACGACCTTATACCCTTAATTGGCCCACTTGTCCAGTTCTACAGGAAACTGGGAGGTGTTCTTGCGACCAGGCCCATAGGTAACGGATAGTATGCATTTGATCTATTCTTGTCGGTAACGGAAACGGAGGCGAGTTTCGGGAGATTCTCGTGTGACAAAATAAGTTGAATTAGTATTGGATAACATAATGAAAGATAATTACCAGTTGTTTGAGAGCATGCTATGTGTTTACCTTTTTATGTGTGTTTGTGCCTTTATTGTCTTTCTGATATCTAGAATGTTAGCTAACGGTTTATACCGATGTTGTATATGCCCTGCAGGTTAGAGATACTGCTGAGTGATCCGGACGATGTGGTCATCCGGGATTCTTGTACATTATAGGACGGGATCGGGTTTTATATTTTTGTTGTTGTCTTTTCCTTTTGGTTTTGAACTCAGTTGTGAGTCTTTTGCGCCTACCTTTGTTACACCTTATGGTTTTTATATAAGTTTTGGTTTTCATTTATGTGTGCCTTGTTGCAAGATCCGATGTTATTGTTGTTACTCTAAGGGTCGGGACACATTGTGAGGTCCTAGCCCGTAACGCTTCGAGTTCCAAAACTTGGGGTGTGACAGATGACATGAATTATGACCTTAATATATGCATGCATTTAGATAGATTTTCCCTTTGTTTTGCATGCATTGACATATATTCATAGCACTTGTGCTTATATTTGCCTACTTTGTGAGAAAGGATGTCTACACATAGTTTTGTTGCAATTGTATGAAATATGGTGCATTTTGGACCAAAAGAGAGCATGGAAGGACAAGGTATCAAGAGGATAGCATACTAGAGTACATTGGAGCATAAAAGGAGAGCAAAGGATCATAAGAAGAATGATACAAAAGGAATGCAAGCAAGGAGTTGAAGAAAGTACGTAACAGAAGAATCGGTTGATCAAGATTAATCTCAGCCGAGATTATTGTCAAGTTTGCCCGAGATTTGTGAGAAAGCAGCCTATGCCCGTAAGTCAGGACCCTAATTTTTATTATTAAAGAAGAGGGCGGATGAAGCTAGAAGGGACGTCTAGAATGCAGAGGAAGGACGTCACATGCGATAGAGAGTTCGAAAGAAGGATTACAACATCAAGTGATAGAAGATTGCATTATTAGTTTACAATACATTGAGGATTAAGAAGATTTGTGATAATTTCTTGGAGGGAATACTTAGATTCTAGATTTCGTTGTTTTTGAACACAAGGTTGGAACTTTGTAGTTGCTTTGCTACGCTTTGATTATTGAAGACCCTTTGCTTAGTATTTCTTGCCCCTTCTCTTGGTTATTTTGGTTTTATGAGTTTTTTGATATCATATATCTTTGTTGATATGAACATGTGTGTTGTTGGCTAGAACCCTTGCAATTCTAGGGTGATTAGTTAATGGTTGTGGTATAGATGATGATGATAGAATGAACCTTTAAGTTAGTTTGGATCTTGAAGGTTCGTTTTAAACTAAGCAGTTACCGAATCTCGATTTGTTCTTAGGAATATTGGCCGAGATTTGACAACCCGAGATTTTCCCTGTTTATCCGTTCATGTTATATCCTTAAGCTTAGGTTATAGATTGTCCAAATTCTAGCCTTGTTGAGCCTTCCTAGCTTACATACAAGATTGGGAAGAGACTTACCTGGTGATTCTCTTTCTTAGTTGTCAAAGATGATGAGTTCTAGATAATAAAGGAATATCCTTTATTAGGTTTGAGTGTGCCTTCACCTTCCTTACAAGGCTAACCCTTCCTTACCGGGTAAGTCTCGGAAAAGGAAAGTCTCAAGCAACGGTCCTAGCACACTCAATCCAATAGAGGCTTTTGAGACTTCTACTACCTAGAGTTCATCATCTTCTATACCTAAGAGCGGAAATTACCTGGTAAGTCTCATTCCTCGGTTAGTTTGCTAACATAGGTCACTCTAAGCTAGATTCAACTCAACAAACACTAGGATTTCAACAATCTAACATCCTAACATACATATTCATCATCAACATAAGAACAATTGAACAAGAATCTTAGGTGGATCATAAGGTATCTCAGTCGAGATGCTATGAAGAATAGGCCAAGATTTTGGTTTGAGATAGGGTTCGAGGATGCAAGTCATCCTAAGGTACATTGAAGTCTATTATATCATCATCCAAGCCATAAGCTTCTATCCATCACCCTAGAATCACATCTACTTAGCCAACAACATGCATTTTAAGATCAAAGGTCATCATACAAACATACATGCATTCCATAGCAAGACAATGAAGTAAAAGTAAATGAAAGAAAGAAACGTAGCTGAATAATGAGTTCAAAGCAAGTCTTACAATCTCCAAATGTAGCTCCAAATCAGATCCTTACAAGCTTTTACAAGTTTCTCACCAAAATCACTCAAAACTCACTCTAGATCTAAGATATGATGTGTTCATCTTCCTCCCCACATGAGAGTGTTTTCTTCTTCCTTCTTTGTCTCCCCACAACAATGGATGATCCTCTGCAAAAGTCACAGCCTGCCCATACAACCCCAGACTCAACCCAGGAAAAGCAAAGGTCGGACGTAGAAGATGTGTGAATAGTGTCGAGCTCGTCAGGACAGAAATCTCGGACAAAATCTAGATCGAGATTCGTGTGCACTGGACCGAGATTTTGGTCCATTCTAGCTTGGGTTATGGCTGACCATGAGTTGGTGCATGGCTCGCACCAACTGGGGTCCTTGTGTTCTTCTTTCTTCCAAGCTTGACTCTTTCGGAAACTCGAATTCGAACCACCACGAGGCTTGATCCTCGAATGTATCAATGATGTATAAAAGATCCCTAAAATACCTACAAAACCAAAAAAAAAGCTCGTTTAGACGTCTTTTCTAGCAATATGACTCGATTAAGCATAAACATCACGAACTAATGCCAAAACCATGCATGATTAAGGGGAAAACCTACCTAAATGAATGTCTAAACTAGTGCCATAAATCATGTCATCAACGAACAATTACTTGCATATATGAGAGAATAAATCTGAATTTATCATTCAACAATGTTGACTTTATCTCAAAGTTGTTAGTTCAGACTTTCACTAGCTTAAATCTATTTTATTAAAGCATTGTATTCTTTTATGCATGAATGAATTATGTATTGATTAATCATCCATGTTGAGACTTACAAGGAAATTTGAAGATGATTATGTAATTCTTAGATGCCTATCATGATAGTGTTTAATTGATTGAATCCGAAAGGATGATTAAGTCTATTAGTGATATTTTATCCTAGTTGTGATTATACTAGATAATGTATGCAAATAGAAAACACCATGTGATGCTTATGTTGTCTAGTAGGATCATGATCGTGATTGAGCTTGATCAATTAGTATGGTGTTACGCTCAGGATGTGTGCACAATAAGTCTTAAATTTATACTCGTTATATTTCTCCTAACTCCTAGCGCACCCGCAGTGTACGGGACGTTCGTATTGTGGATAGTATTCCGAGGTCGAACACAAAGACTAAGGTGAGATTGATTCGGTTTATGATTAAGTCTAGTGAAGATCTAAGTTAAGAAATGAGAAGAAAGAAATAAAGAAATGAAAATCTCAAATTTTTTTTGTTGGTTTTTGGTGATCAATCGAAGATCACAATTCATGCAAAGTAATCAATCAACTAAACTATGTATCAAAACAAATAAACAAACTAAACAAGATATAGGTCAGAGAAAGAAAAGACGGATTCTAGGGGTTGGAAGTTCCGGTTATGGCATAGGACTCAAGCTATCTATTCATTCCTTGGATTAACTATGTTAGGGTTAAGTGTTTCTAGATTAGGATCAATCACCGGGTAGGTCTCATGATCCACTAGTCCATTCCCTAGGTCTCATCACCGGGTAAGTCTCTAAGAACCTAAAGGACGGAATTCTACTCAAACCGGATTGTTATCTAAAGATCCAACCTATCCTCACCGGGTAAGTCTCGGAAGGGTTAGTCTTAAGCTACCATCCAGCACACCTAATCCAATGGCGGCTTATTAGGCTCACCACTACCTAAGGTTTGTTATCTTTGGAATCTAAGAGTAAAGATTACCGGGTAAGTCTCTCCTAACACTTAGTTGCTAACACTAGGTCACCCTAGCTAGGATAGAATTAACTCAACAAACACTTAGGATTTCAACATTCTAATAATCTAAGACTAGATCCACCGAACCAGGGAAGATCACGGTTTGTTCTACCTAAACCACGGCCGTGGTTTGACAAGAACCACCCGTGATTTCTAACAGAGGCTACGTTTATGCACACAAGTCATCCAAAGATAAATCTAAGTCCGTCCTATCATAGCCCTAGCCATAACCATCCTTTCCTTACCCTAGAACCACATCTATTTAGCCTACAACATTCATAATAGGAATCGAAACAAGCAAACATAAAATCATGACATCCATTTGCAAGATGATGAAAGAAAAGAGATGAACAAGTGAACTTAAATCAAAACCAAGCTGAAAATAGAATTAGAGTAACTCACAATCCTTCTCACTGAAGGTTCAAATGGTTCATACAACTCTAGAAATCAAATCCGAAACTCTTCACTACAAGCTATCAAAGGGTGGCAATGGTGTGTTCTTCTTCTCCTCTTCAATGGAGCTCTTCTTCTTCCTTTTGGGCACTTTCCTTCCTAGAAAGACTTCTTGTTGAGAGAATATTTTTGTTAGAGGATTTTGGATAATGGAGAGCTGCTCCAAGATGCCTCTCACAGCCAATGAAGGACCACTTTTATAACAAACCTGCATGAGCTGGCCATGAGAGTCGTGGCACAGCTGTCACAAGAATCTGGCAAAATCCACGGGTGATTCCACGGCCGTGGAGTGTTAGAGAACCGTGATTCTGTGCAGAAACTTCGCCTTGGATCATTAAGCTGTGATTTGGTGCATGGCTAGTGTTGGCAAGGTTCCATGAGTCCTTCTTAGCCCTTAATTTGCATCCTAGTGCGTCCGAGGATGTGTCATCTTGGCGAACGATCCTCAAACGTATCGTTTTAGCTCCTAAATCTCCCAAAATACCTACAAAGCAACGCACAAGTCCGTGTAGACGTCTATCTCGACAAAGTACGTGAATTGAGTGCAAACGTCGTGAACTAGTGCTAAACCATGCATGAATGAGTGAGAATTCTATCTAAATGATTGCCTAAAACTAAGTCGTAAATCGTGTTATCAAAATACCCCATACTTAAGGTTTGCTCGTCCCCGAGCAAATGCTCAACTATAGAATACGAGATAGCATGATTTATGTATGCAGAAAAATGGCAAAAAATTTTTTGGGTTTGTGCTTCTACTATTGGATCACCTTCATAGTCATGTTTTATGGCAATGGACAAGCAATTTTGTATCAAACAAATGAAGGCATGGAAAGACAATTGTACTTAACTCAAAGACATGCATGAGATGTAAAGATGAAGAGGTCAAGAAGATCAAGAGTACATCAAATCTAGATTACTAAGTCTTACAAACATGCAAGTAGGTCATAAGGTCTTGTGACATAAAAGGCCAAAAAACGTTGTGATTAGGTGGGGAGTTTTCTTGGTTATGTGATGCTAATCCGGGAATGGAACTAACTCCACATCCTTGTCCTCGATCAACTCCCCTCAAGTGTATATTTTTCCCTATCTTGCTTTCTTTTCTTTTTCTTTGACTTATTTTTCAGACAATGACATTGGTGTACAATAGCCGAAACCTCGGTGATTAGCCATCCTCGGGCTTTTTCTATTTTTTCGAGGTGCATCCACACCGGGCACACATACCAAAGCTCGTTAGGGCTATTGGTTCATTTGACTTTGGCAAGGCACCAACACCCGATTATGTGAAGTGTACCGAGTTACTTGTCATTTAAACCAACGCCCCCAAACCTATGTTTTTGGCTACACTTCCACAATAATTTCAGCATTTCATTCATGACATTCCTTTCATCAACAACTTTACCCCACACTTGCTTTTCACACACTTCAACACACTAGCATGCTATTCCCGGATGGTTTAAAAGAGGTCTATTTTATATCAATTGAGGTGCTCAAGCAATCATGATCAAGATGAGAAGTAGAGAAAGATGAAATGCCTCATTCATTCCTAGATGGTATGCAAGAACTATCATGTAATTTTGACTTTCAATACTCAATCCATTCTAGGCAAACATCATGATCACAAATCATTCATAGAATTTAAGAGAAGTAGTTCAAGTCCACATATGCATTTATCAATTCAACACATAAGGCCATCCATAGCCAATCCTCAAGACAAGATTCATCATTAGGATCATATCCAAGCCTAGAAAGCACAAAAAAAATTTTAAATTTTCTGATTTTTATGGGATTTTCGAAATATGTATCTACAATGCAAGACATGTGCAAATATTAAACTATCCTAGATGCTCATCATGCAAAGGATCATGCAAACCCCACCCCATACTTAGAAACACATTGTCCCCAATGTGTAAATGAAGTAAAGAGAGTGAAAGAAGGTTCTCACAATGTAAAAGTGTTTTGCTATGGTATTTGGGATTTCTCAAGTGAATTGATGTTGGATGATCCTATCAACCATGGTAGAGAGCTCTAAGTGTTCATCAAGGCGTCGGCGCCGCTAGCCGTCCAAGTTCCGCGTCCGCTCCACCCATAATTGATGAGGGGTTCATCATCATCATTCCTATGCCAAGAAAAGCTTCCAATGCCACTAATGCTCTAGCACATACACGAAGTAGACAAAACACACACAAAGATAGAAAAATCTAAAAACGAAAACAAAACGAAAAAGGAAAAAAAATGTTACCAATGGGTTGCCTCCCACCAAGCGCTTCTTTAAGGTCATTAGCTTGACCAAACTCGGGAGTGTCTATTCAAGGAGGAGTGGGGCAATCAAGTCTACCGGAGCTCCCGGAATATACTTCTTCAAACGGTGCCCATTCACTTTGAAATTTCCACAATGCTCCCCTCCTATCTCTATAGCTCCATGGGAATAGATCTTCTTTACCACATATGACCCGGTCCATCTTGATTTGAGCTTTCCGGGAAAGAGCCGCAGCCTTGAGTTGAAGAGAAGGACAAGATCTCCTTCACTCAACTCCTTGGGGATGATCCTCTTGTCATGCCATCTTTTGGTTCTCTCCTTGTAAATCCGGGCATTCTCATAAGCATCCAACCGGATTTCCTCGAGGGCATTCAATTCAAGCAACCTCTTTTCTCCCGCCTCTTTGAGATCAAAATTTAGCCACTTAATGGCCCAATAAGCTCTATGCTCCATCTCTACCGGAAGATGGCAAGACTTGCCATAGACTAATTTGTAAGGAGTGGTTCCAATTGGTGTCTTGAAGGCGGTTCTATATGCCCACAATGCGTCATTGAGCTTCATAGCCCAATCCTTTCTAGTCCTAGACACCGTCTTCTCAAGGATGGCCTTGATTTCCCGGTTGGAGATCTCCACTTGGCCACTAGTTTGGGGATGGTAAGGTGTTGCCACCTTATGAGTCACCCCATACTTGGCCAAAAGCGCCCCAAAGTTCCTATTGGTGAAGTGCTTTCCTCCATCGCTTATGATCACCCTTGGTGTTCCAAACCTAGGGAAGATCACCCGGTTGAAGAACCGCACCACAACCTTGGCGTCATTCGTAGGAGGGGCGATTGCCTCCACCCATCTTGACACATAGTCCACCGCCAATAGGATGTAGAGGTTGCCACATGAAGAAGGGAATGGTCCCATGAAGTCCACACCCCACACATCAAAAATCTCCACTTCTTGAATGTTGTTCAAGGGCATCTCATTCCTCCTTGAGATATTGCCCGTCCTTTGGCAAGCATCACATGCCGCTACAAAACCTTGCACATCTCTAAACAAGTTAGGCCAATAAAAACCGGATTGCAATACCTTTGCACACGTCTTGTGTGAGCTAGCATGGCCTCCACATGGTAAGGAGTGACAATGCCGGATCACACTCTCTACTTCATCTTCCGGTATCCATCTTCTAAACATTCCATCCGGCCCTCTCTTGCATAGAAGTGGTTCACTCCAATAGTAGTGCCTCACATCGTTGAAGAACTTCTTCCTTTGTGCATATGTTAATCCGGGAGGCACTTTCTCACACACTAAGTAGTTCACGATGTCGGCATACCATGCCTCACTTCCTCTAGACACTTGGAACAAGCATTCCTCCACCATTTGCAATTGCTCATCCCGGAATGAGTCATCTATCGGGATGTTATCTATTTCAAGCTCCAATGGTGGGAATCTACTAAGGTGATCCGCTACGGAGTTCTCGGATCCCTTCTTGCCTCGTATTTCCAAATCAAACTCTTGAAGAAGAAGGATCCACCGAATCAACCTTGGTTTGGCATCCTTCTTTGTAAGTAGATAACGGATCGCAGCATGATCCGTATAGACTATGACCTTCGCTCCAACAAGATACGAGCGGAACTTCTCAAATGCATACACAACCGCTAGCAACTCCTTCTCGGTGGTAGCATAATTGAGTTGGGCATCATCTAGCGTCTTGCTAGCATAATAAATAGCATGAGTGCGCCCTTCTTTCCTTTTCCCCAAGACAGCCCCAACGGCTACATCGCTTGCATCACACATGATCTCAAATGGTAGACCCCAATCCGGAGGTTGCATAATAGGTGCGGAGATCAAGGCGTTCTTCAACCTACAAAAAGCCTCAAGACAATCTTTGGAAAAGACAAAATCAACATCCTTCATTAGTAGGTTAGTGAGAGGCTTGGAAATTTTAGAGAAATCTTGAATGAACCTCCGGTAAAAACCGGCATGCCCTAAGAAACTCCTTACCCCCTTCACCGAGGTAGGTGGTGGCAACTTCTCTATAGTTTCATTCTTGGCTCTATCAACCTCAATGCCACGGTTAGACACCAAGTGTCCTAACACAATACCTTCACTTACCATGAAGTGGCATTTTTCCCAATTTAAGACAAGATTTGTCTCCTCACATCTTTGCAATACTAATGACAAGTTAGCCAAGCAATTATCAAAGGAAGAACCATAAACAGAGAAATCGTCCATGAACACTTCCATGATATTTTCTATGTATTCCGAAAAGATAGCCATCATATACCTTTGGAAGGTGGCGGGTGCATTACACAACCCAAATGGCATTCTTCTATAGGCAAAAGTACCCCATGGACATGTAAAGGTGGTTTTCTCTTGGTCATCGGGGTGGATAGGGATTTGGAAGAATCCACTATAGCCATCTAGGTAGCAAAAATGAGAGTGTTGAGCTAACCTTTCTAGCATTTGGTCAATGAAGGGGAGAGGGAAGTGATCTTTCCTAGAGGCCATGTTCAACTTCCTATAATCGATGCACATTCTCCACCCCGTAACCGTCCTAGTCGGGATTAGTTCATTGTTCTCGTTGGTCACTACGGTCATCCCACCCTTCTTAGGTACTACATGAACGGGACTAACCCACTTACTATCCGAGATAGGGTAGATAATTCCCGCATCTAGAAACTTAATGATTTCCTTTTTGACTACCTCTTTCATTATAGGATTCAATCTCCTTTGATGTTCAATAGAGGGTTTATGATTATCTTCCATCATTATCTTATGCATGCACAAAGAAGGCTTAATGCCAACCAAATCATCAATAGTATAACCAATGGCTTTTCTATGCAATCTTAGTTCATGCAACAACTTAGCAAGTTCATCATCGCTTAAGCATGCATTAACAATCACCGGATATGAAGAATTTTCACCAAGAAAAGCATACTTCAAATGAGAGGGGAGGGGTTTAAGTTCAAGTGAAGGAGGACCTTTATCGGTTGAAGACGATCCAAATAAGGTTGGATGAGATGAATCCAAAGCAAATGAAGACTCTCCATGGCTCCTAGAAGCTCGATCACCATCAAGAGCTGATCCAGGGAAAATCACGGTTGGAACCACGGTTTGCTCAACTTCCACGGCCGTGGTTCTTGCCAAGCTTGCTTCTCGGAGTTGTCCAGAAAGCTTGACGGCCGTGGAACATAAATCTCGACCGTGGAACTTGCAGCTGTTCAACACCTCTTCGTGGCTTTCAAATCCAACTCTTGGCTCCTCTTCCAATGCTTCCAAGGCCTTGATCTCTTCATTGCAAGCCTCCTCAACACCTTCCTCCATCATACTTAAGGTAAGAACCTTCTCCAAGGGATCCTTGATCAAGATTGAGCTCACAACCTCTCTAGATTCTTCATGCTCGACTATGTTGAAGACATCCTCATCAAGGGTTGGCCCTTTCATCATTGTGGACAACTTGAACTTGATGTTCTCTTCTCCAATGTTGAAGGAGAGAGTCCCGTTCTTGCAATCCACTAGGCATCCGGAAGTGGCTAGGAAAGGTCTTCCTAAGATGATAGGAACCGGATAGTCCGCCGGAATATCCAAGACGACAAAGTCAATTGGCACATAGAATCCTCCTAGTTGCACCGGGATGTCCTCTAAAATCCCAACCGGATGAGTGATAGAACGGTCCGCCATATAGAGGGTCATCTTGACCGGTTTTGGCTCTCCTAGCCCAACTTTGTTGCAAAGTGCAAGCGGTATGATGCTTACACTCGCCCCAAGATCACAAAGGGCCTCGTACTTCACATCTCCCACTCCAATTGGGACACAAAAGGAGCCTGGATCTCTTAGCTTGGGAGGCATCTCCTCCTTCATTGTTTGGATCAATTCCGAGGATCTCTTAGTCATTCTTATCTCCCCATACTCCTCCAACTTCCTTTTGTTGGAGAGTATTTCCTTCAAAAACTTGCCGTACGCCAGCATTCCTAAAATGGCATCCATGAACGGAATGTTAATATGCAATTTAGACATTAGTTCAAGGAACTTACCAAAATGATTGTCCAAACGGGCTCTTGCTCGTGATTGAGGGAACGGTAGTGGTGGCTTGTATGGAGGCGATGCTACATAAGTTGGCTCTACATCCTTGCTCTCGCCTCCTTCTCTTTACAAAGTCTCTTTCTCTATTACCACTTGTTTCCCTTTAGCATTGTCCTTAGGCAAAGGATCTTTCATGCCCAACCCACTCCTTGTAGTAATAGCCAACACTTGGCCTCTTGGGTTGTCTTCGGTCCTTCCGGGAAGCTTTCCCGGATCTCTATGGGCTTCACCCGCCTTTTGGAACACTTGTGCTTCCAAAACCTTTTGAGCTTTAGAGATTGAAGTCACGGTGCTCTCAAGGCCACTCAACCTTCCTAGCAATTGCTCAAACATTATTTCGGTTCTATCCTTGGGAGGTTGAGTAAATCCGGGTGGAGGTTCTTGTGAAGCTCTTGGTGGTGGAGTTGTGCTTGTGGAGGAGGAAGGGTTCAAGGCTCCATCCGGGTTAGAGTAAGAAAATCCGGGATGGTTGTGGTTGGGCCGGTAATTGTTGAATTGCCGGTTGTTGTTGAAATTCCTTGGGCCTTGATAATTGTTGAAGTTGCCCCTTCCCATGTAATTCACATCCTCCTCCTTGGAAGACAAATTGGCTTGTGGAAGCACTTGAGGAGTTGCTTGGTTCTTCAAAGTTGTAGCACACAACTCCCTCAAGGACTTCAATTCATTGTTGATGGCGTCAAGCTTGAAATTGTTCATGGTGACTTCACTCACCTCATATGCTCCCGCCTTCCTTCCTTCACTCTTCCTATGGGAGTACTTCTCAATCACTAGAGCTTGCTTCTCCACAAACTCCCAAGCTTCATCTACATGCTTCTCCATAAAAGTCCCACCGGAAAGAGATTGGAGCTTGAATTGGCTATCTTCATCAAGTCCCTTGAAGTAGATCTCCAATAGCTCAATTTTCGGTATGCCATGGTGTGGACAGTCAAGGAGAAGATCTTTGAACCTCTCCCAAGACTTGAACAAGCTTTCTCTATCCTTCATCACGAAGGCATTGATCTTCCCTCTTAACTCGGTAGTCTTGGAAGGTGGGAAGAACTTAGTCAAAAACTCGGTTGTCATCTCCTCCCAAGTACCAACTCGCCCTTGTGGAATAGATTGATACCAAGCTAAGGCTTTATCCTTAAGAGAGAAGGAAAACGCCCTAAGCTTATGGTTGTTGCTCTCCAACCTTGGCGGTCTAAGAGTCTCCATCAAGATCTCATAATTCATCAAGTGTTGATGAGGAGACTCTCCTTCCATCCCTCCAAATTGATCATGCCGGATCATTTGTAGAACTTGAGGGCGGAGCTCATAATTGTGGGTAGCGGGATCTCCTAAGTTCACACCCGGACGGTGTGCTCTTTGTGCCGGATCCATGCGTCTCCCTAGGGTTTGTGGCTCTTCAATAGCAATGGGGACAACCCTAATATTCACCGCCGGCTGCGGTTGTGGTGGAGGAGGTGGAGGTTGTTGACGATTAAGCTCCCCTTGCACAAGGGCTTGCCTAATCTCATCAATCTCCCTCCTAGTTGCTTCTTGCCTATCATTGGCAAGCCTCCTTTCTTCCTCCAAGATTTCATCTCTTAGCCTTATTTGCTCTAAGGCTTCATCCAATTCAGCCTGGAGGTCTCTTCCGGCCATCTCTTTTCCTTTTTTGATGCTCTTGGATCTAGATCTAAGGGTTTTCTCCGGTTCAGGGTCGAATGGAGCTAAATCCTTTCCACGAGATCTTCGCATACACCTAAAGAGTAAGAGATGTCCTGAAAAGCAAAGACACAAACCAAAAAGAGATCAAAAGCAACAAGAAAGATCTACACTAATAAACAATCACAAAAGGGCTCAATCTAGACCTAGTCCCCGGCAACGGCGCCAAAAACTTGTTACGCTCAGGATGTGTGCACAATAAGTCTTAAATTTATACTCGTTATATTTCTCCTAACTCCTAGCGCACCCACAGTGTACGGGACGTTCGTATTGTGGATAGTATTCTGAGGTCGAACACAAAGACTAAGGTGAGATTGATTCGGTTTATGATTAAGTCTAGTGAAGATCTAAGTTAAGAAATTAGAAGAAAGAAATAAAGAAATGAAAATCTCAAATGTTTTTTGTTGGTTTTTGGTGATCAATCGAAGATCACAATTCATGCAAAGTAATCAATCAACTAAACTATGTATCAAAACAAATAAACAAACTAAACAAGATATAGGTCAGAGAAAGAAAAGACGGATTCTAGGGGTTGGAAGTTCCGGTTATGGCATAGGACTCAAGCTATCTATTCATTCCTTGGATTAACTATGTTAGGGTTAAGTGTTTCTAGATTAGGATCAATCACCGGGTAGGTCTCATGATCCACTAGTCCATTCCCTAGGTCTCATCACCGGGTAAGTCTCTAAGAACCTAAAGGACGGAATTCTACTCAAACCGGATTGTTATCTAAAGATCCAACCTATCCTCACCGGGTAAGTCTCGGAAGGGTTAGTCTTAAGCTACCATCCAGCACACCTAATCCAATGGCGGCTTATTAGGCTCACCACTACCTAAGGTTTGTTATCTTTGGAATCTAAGAGTAAAGATTACCGGGTAAGTCTCTCCTAACACTTAGTTGCTAACACTAGGTCACCCTAGCTAGGATAGAATTAACTCAACAAACACTTAGGATTTCAACATTCTAATAATCTAAGACTAGATCCACCGAACCAGGGAAGATCACGGTTTGTTCTACCTAAACCACGGCCGTGGTTTGACAAGAACCACCCGTGATTTCTAACAGAGGCTACGTTTATGCACACAAGTCATCCAAAGATAAATCTAAGTCCGTCCTATCATAGCCCTAGCCATAACCATCCTTTCCTTACCCTAGAACCACATCTATTTAGCCTACAACATTCATAATAGGAATCGAAACAAGCAAACATAAAATCATGACATCCATTTGCAAGATGATGAAAGAAAAGAGATGAACAAGTGAACTTAAATCAAAACCAAGCTGAAAATAGAATTAGAGTAACTCACAATCCTTCTCACTGAAGGTTCAAATGGTTCATACAACTCTAGAAATCAAATCCGAAACTCTTCACTATAAGCTATCAAAGGTTGGCAATGGTGTGTTCTTCTTCTCCTCTTCAATGGAGCTCTTCTTCTTCCTTTTGGGCACTTTCCTTCCTAGAAAGACTTCTTGTTGAGAGAATATTTTTGTTAGAGGATTTTGGATAATGGAGAGCTGCTCCAAGATGCCTCTCACAGCCAATGAAGGACCACTTTTATAACAAACCTGCATGAGCTGGCCATGAGAGTCGTGGCACAGCTGTCATAAGAATCTGGCAAAATCCACGGGTGATTCCACGGCCGTGGAGTGTCAGAGAACCGTGATTCTGTGCAGAAACTTCGCCTTGGATCATTAAGCTGTGATTTGGTGCATGGCTAGTGTTGGCAAGGTTCCATGAGTCCTTCTTAGCCCTTAATTTGCATCCTAGTGCGTCCGAGGATGTGTCATCTTGGCGAACGATCCTCAAACGTATCGTTTTAGCTCCTAAATCTCCCAAAATACCTACAAAGAAACGCACAAGTCCGTGTAGACGTCTATCTCGACAAAGTACGTGAATTGAGTGCAAACGTCGTGAACTAGTGCTAAAATCATGCATGAATGAGTGAGAATTCTATCTAAATGATTGCCTAAAACTAAGTCGTAAATCGTGTTATCATATGGAAATAACAAACACCTTGTGATGCATAACTTTATTGCCATACAGATATCATATGAGCTTCAAAAGAAGATTAAGATGCTTAGATAAAACTCCCTCAATTATATGCACTTTATCCCTTCATTGATTGAGTATTACTTCTGAAGCATGCTACTAGTTATGGTTTGAGAGGATTAGCCCCAAATATAGTGTTTTCTCAGACATTTGATGTGTGTGTGTGTGTTACTTGATTCCGGTTACACATTTCTCCTAAAGATTTGATTCTTTGATCACCCATTTTTCCTTCTCTTTTACACAAATAAACCTTGCTTTGAACTTGAACACAATTAAGCTATATAGAATCCTTTTGGAAATCGACCTTGATGAAAACATGATATACGTACATTGACAATGATCATGCACTTGCACGATTTTTTGATTTATGATTGAAGACTGGTATAGACAAGTAGGAATAGGAACGGACACGTCACAATAATGTAACTTGTAACACCCCGGATTTGTAGAACTAGTATGCTATGAGGAAGGACCTCACAATGAGTCTTAATTCTAGCTTCACAACAACAAAAGTAGATCTTGCAACAAGATACAATTTTATAAAACTAAAATATACTTATTATGGGAAATCAAAGTCATACAAAGAAACCAGCAGCCTCAATATCGAACAACACTTAGCATTCTAGTATAATACTAGTCGGAATGGAAAGCAATATAATAATAATGTTCATACCCCTGTCCTAATAAGTATGCATACTTGGCTATCCACCCTCTCTCAATCATTCCATAGCTCCTTATCTTGTCTGCAAGCTATCAATAAATGCAATAAAAACCGTTATGAAAAGAAATCATTATACTACATTGCTTGTAGTATTTTGTGACTTGCTTGTAGAGTCGCGTATAATGATTGTTAAAGCATCCATATTTGTAACTCTCGAAACTGCCACATAAAATTGGTCATGATTAAAGACTGGTCTAGGACGATTTGCATAGGAACGGAGACGTCACAACAACTTATTTCATTAGGAACAATGTGGGTGAGTGACTACGAGGATTTGTGACCAACTGAGGTTTATGTACGATTTCCAAGGTTGAGCATTGAGAACACTACATGGCCTAAAGTTAGCTTAGGAGTGTAGGTACAAGTAGGTAATCTTGAGAATAGATTTTCAGCTAGTAGTTACATTCCTAAATAAACATATGTTGTGGAGTCACCACTCGCAAGCCTAGTGTAGGAAGGCCAAGTCTATTTTAGAAGAGACTAAACTGTCTGATTTTGTCATGTGTTGCGTGAAGCAAATAACATTGTTGACCGCTTAGCTAGTTTAACTTATAGTTAAAATATTGAATTAAATGTATTGCTTGACTCATTGGAGAGTGTTTTGAACTTTTTTCATCATGATGTGAGGGGTCAGGTTGTCCATATATGATTACTATTTAACCTCTCTATTTTTATTAATAAAAAGAATATAGACGTGTGGAGGTTACCAAACCTCCTACCACTGAAAAAAAACATTAAAAGTCTCTATTTTAGATTGACACATATGCATATCCACCCATACATAAAAAGCTATTATATCCAAAATAATAGCTCTTTGAAATATGAGAGAAGGATAATCAGTTTTTGTTTTTATCATTATACTCGTGTTTTTATTCTTAAAGATGAACCAAACGGGCCCTAAGGCAACGATAATCACATGGAAGAGAGGTTTGTGGCGCTGTATCCACCGTCAAGGATGAGATTATGGCCGGTGACAAAGTTGGCATCATCACTAGCCAAGTAGAGTGCAGCTCTGGCCACGGTGTCAGCGGACAATCGTTGGCCCTTAAGATTTCCTAACTTGAAAAACCACTTCAACACCTTACCTAATTCAATGGCGCGAATATTAAACCCCGCAAAAGGAGTCATCCGAGTGAGGACTCCGGATGGGGAGATACAGTTCACCCTAATGCCGTATTGTCCTAGCTCGACACTTAGGTTTTTGACGAGCCCCATTATCCCATATTTGGACATGACGTACGGGTGGCTAGCCAGCCCTCCTACGGGTGATGTGCACGTACTGCATGTAAATAGTATGCATCCTTGCCCTGTAGGCATCATCACCCTCGCCGCGTGCTTTGCTCCCTATAAACAAATATTGCACAAATCACCTCTCTTATCTATCGTGCATGATCGTGCATTTTTTATTTACAAGCTAAAAGAAAATATATAGTGCTTGAGTTTCGAAGCATTGATAATCTTGTGGATTTTTTTTAACTTTTCTTAAACATATTAATACACAATACATACATAAAATAAATGCAACAAAATAACACAAACACTTAGATAAACTAACACACACCAGATAATTATAGAGAATAAATCAATAATATTTACGCAAACTAACACACAAACAGTTACACAAACTAATACACCGAATATTACACAAAATAACGCGATATAATTTACACAAACTAGCATACAATAGAAAAATTACATTAATAAACGATACGCCCAAAACTTTTTCACTTATCATATCTAACATTATGATATTAGATCACCCTTTGCAGATTTTGGGTCAGTTTGGTAACGGAAGATTACGTAGATGAAGATGAGGATGAAGAGAATTTTTAAAATGAAGAATTAAGGGGATGAAATTGTTTAAGAGGATTAATATGGATATAAGTGAAATGAATGTTTGGTAAAATTAATATGATTGTAGTTAAAATTACGAAAAAGTACGTGTTATATTTTTTTTATATATGAAAGAGATGAAAAAAGGGGTAAAAGAGAGATTTTACCCTCAATAATCTTCATAATCCTTATAATCAAAGTTTTACAGGACTACAAAATACTCGTAATCTGATTTCCTTAATTCACCATAATCTAACCCTTTTAATCTCCTTAATTCCCTTATTAAACGAGATTACGAAAATTATTTCTCTTTTTTAATTCTCATAATCTTAATCTTCTTAATTTATACACTTACCTAACGGAGGTCATATTTATTATCAAGAGTATCACTTTTGTCTTTTATGTATTCACACAAAATATGTTTAACGAAAAAACTAAAGACACGAAGTTTATATTACTAACGTAAAAAACAAACGCATTCCGATGGCGCTCAATCAAAATCAAAAATAAAGGATTTTGGGCGCCAACGAAATGCGTCGGAGCCCAATTTTTTTTTTCAAAAAAAAATTGGGCAAAAAATCGGCAAAAGTAGGATTATGGCGTCGGCGCTCAAAGTAAAAAATAAAAGGGCAATTTTGATAACTAGGCCTTTTTGAAAAATCATAGTAGTAACTAGGCTTTTTAATATTTCAATTAAGTAAATATACTCCAACCTTTTGTATTTATTCTCAAATTTTACACACTTTTCTCTCAAGGGGTACATTTACTAAACACAAAATTAGAAAAAGAAACCAAATTGTTTCAAAATAAAATAAAAAATGTCAAAAATAGAAAAAATAAGGTTTCATGCGCCGACGTCCAAATAAAAATTAAAAAAAATTAAAATGGACATTGGCGCCATCTACCAACGCTCATGTTAAACGTCAACACAAAGCGTCCATTTTTTATATCAAATAAATATAAAATTGTGCATATAACACGTCCCATGTTTAAATTGGGTTGTTATTTTTATATTATTTAGCCTTACATATTTCACTTGGAATTTTATTCATTTTGGCCAATATTTATTTAGTAGCATAGATGTACACATTTATCTATGTACACGGAATTTTTATATATTTTGTTTCCAAACAATCAGTGAAAACCTTATTTTCAATAACATTGGTTAACAAGTGAGTCCGAAGAAGATTGAATGGAGCCCAATTATTTTTGTGCAGCGTAGATTGAGACCTAACCTTTTTTTGCTAGTTTTGGGTGACAAATAGTCCAAAAAACAACAAGTTTTTTAGAGCTTGGGTGGATGGTTTCAGGATGGTTGTTTTGTGCAAATAAATAGTTATTATGTGCAATTCTTTTGTTATGGGTGAGAACAATTATTGAAATAAGTGTGTATGAATACACACACAACTATCAGTTAAAATCTTAACTTTGAATTCTCTTTAGTGGTTACATTTTTCATCACCAAGACATACAACTCACAAACAAGAGCACAAAAAGTAAAAGTATAAATCTCAAATGACACCTTTCAAGTTTATCGGTAATTAAATATTACTGTAATGAATTTTTAACCAAAAAAAAAAAAGTTATTCATTTAAAAATTATATATCTTTAACATAACTATTAACATTGACTACCAAATAATGTTTATTCATTTTGTGCTCAAAATGTTAACTCACGGAGGTCGGAAGAACATAATTCGAAAATGTATAAAACTCAACGGCAGCATCCAAAGTTTTAAAAATCTTTAAACATAATCCGAAAAAAAAATATAGGAATGACGTCCCAAAGAAATATGAAAGCGGAAGGGTTTGAAGTGACGTACATAGAAAGCTCCGCATAGGTTTACACCGAGAATGCGGTCAAGTTCGGCTGTGGTGGACTCAAGAATGGAACCTCCGAACCGGTCGAGTATGCCTGCGTTGTTGTACATGATGTCGAGCCGCCCGTGCTCGGCCACTGCCGCGTCCACGACGTCCCGCACTTGCTCTTCCACCGACACATCGCAGTGGGTGAAGGTGACGTGCTTGCCAAGCTGTTCTGCGAGGGAACGGCCCAGATCGTCCTGGATGTCTGCGATGATGACCTTGGCGCCGTTGTCCCTGAACAGCCGCACCGTGCTCTCCCCTATGCCGCTTGCGCCGCCGGTCACGATTGCTACTCTCCCTTCTAATAACCTGCAACCAAAGCTACAGACTTCAGTAAATACTGAGACGTCGATCAAGATGCAAGTTATAACCTTTTGGTGGTGGACTTTGTCTGAAGATTTGAATCCAGGTCCGCCATTTTTAGTGATGTTTCTACTGATGACTGCAAAACACTCATAACAAAATGCTCACTCCTAAAATAGGCCCAACAAGAAAGACATTGGCGTATGGATGGGTTGCTTAATAATTTGACATTATTCATACACCCTGATTATATTAATTTAGTAATAAATTCTCTCTCTTTTTTTAAATAATTGAAATTTAATCTAAATAAGATACAAAATACAATTAAAAAATTATAATCACGCATACAACAAAGAGGTGGGCATAAATCCCGGTTAATCATGTACTGGTCCCATCCCGATTCCGCAGAATTTGAAAAAAAATGTGAATCCCGTCCCGCGAAAAATTTGTGGGACGGGACAACGAAACCTAAACTTCTCATTCCGCTTTATCCCGTCCCATCCCGCGTATATATAAAAATAATATTTATATATAAATATAATATTATATTGATAAGAATTATAAAAATTATCTTTTGTAAACTATTATTAGGGATCACAACATATAAAAAGATCTTATCTTTTATAAATTATCATTAGTGTAGTGTAGTGTAGTGTAGTGCTAGGTTTTTTTGAATATTAATCGGTAAGACACACTTTGGTGTAATTTGTATTCATTTTGAATGTAATAACTACTAATGTAGCCCTCTTGAATCGGTAATTCGGTATCGAGTTTTTTTTTATGCTTTGTGTCTTTAAACGTTAGATAAAATAGGTACAAATTTTGAATATAATCACTACGTAATTCTTGCGGGATTAGACCCGTCTCCTCCCATCCAACGTGGGGCATCACCCACGCAGAACGAAGCCAAAAAGTTGTAAATCCCGTCCCGTCCCTTCACGCTTATAGTTTACGAAACGGGATAGGGATGACCTCAATTCCGACCCGTCCCGCCATGCCCAACTCTAATATAATATATTTCTTGTCTATCTAAATCTCATAGTAGATTATGATCTGAATTTTAAATATCCGACTAGTGAATAATAAAAAAATTAAACATGATAAGAAAACAAGAAATTTTTTATAATTAATAAAGTCAAAATATTAGGTGAAGACTGAAATATATAAACAAAATCTAAATTTAAAATGTTATTGTGAATGATTTGGGCTACGATAGTTGGATTTTGTTGCCGCGCTGCAAGTTTTCAGGCGATGGGACCCATCTTTGGGATCTAATTTTGCTCACCCTCCACTTTGAGGGGTGATATTACCCACCAATAGAAATGTTTCTTTATCATTGTTTTTAATAAAGCTAAATGTAAATGATTTTCTATTTCCTTTTTTAAAGCAAAAAACAATGATAATGAAGCATTTCTATTGGTGGGTAACATCACCCCTTAAAGTTGGGGGTGAGCAAAATTGGATCCCATCTTTGCACTAAGGAAGCGAAAGATTTATGGGTCTCCATCCGTACCTTCCACGGATATTTGGAAAATATATATATTAACAACTTCATATCCCGTATGGATAATTTTTAAATTTTTAATTTTTTTTGAATAAAATGTCATCATATGTGAAAACTAATTATATATTTATGAAAAAAGAATTAAATTAAATATTTCTTTTAATTTATCACTAATAAAAATTTATAGAGAAAAAGAAAAAATAATATAATTTTTAACTTATAAAATTTTACCTTTAAATCTTTCGACATTGTGAAAAATGTTTGTAAGAAGACATTTTTTAAAACTGGGTCCGCTAAAAAAAAAATTTGATCACATTCATTTCGAAGAAGGTTACCCAATATGTTTGCTGAATAACCGAGTAGATATTTTATCGGTTTTAAAGGGATATACCGATTATATAATTTTTTTTGAACTAATTAGATTAGTTACAACTGAATTAATAATACAAAACTAAAAAATTCGTTTAGTTAAAATTTGTTTGTTATCTAGGTCTGCTAATGAAAAAAAGAATTCAACTTTTTAAACTAACTAATTAGATATTGTTTTAAAATAATTAGATATTGGTTGGATTCATTTTATTAGATTTAAAATAATTAGATATTGTTTGGATTCGTTTAGTATATGTTTTTTTGTAAACTAACTAATTTGATATTGTTTAGATATTGTTTCGATTCTATTTGAAACCGATTGTAACAAACTCGTGATCTAAGGTTGGTTATTAGAAGGTAATTCGAGATTTTTTAAAACTAGCTAACTAAATTTTTTCTAAACTAACTAATTAGATATTGTTTTATTGTTTGGATTTGTTTTTAAACTAACTAATTAAATATTTTTAAACTAACTAATTAAATATTATTTTAAACTAGCTAATTGGATGTTGTTTTATTGTTTGGATTGGTATTTAAACTAATTAATTAAATATTGTTTTAAACTAACGAATTATATATTGTTTTATTAGAATTAGCTAAAAAAGATTTTATTTAGATATTGCTTTAATAAAAAAATTTATTGGCTTAATTGGTGATTTAGTAAAAGATTTAATTTGAGAAAAAACGTGGAGACGCCACGTCAGTAATAGAGTAGTGTACTTTAGTAAAATATAATTTTGAGTACATTAATAATATACGTCGAGTATTAATTATCATATACGTTGAGTACATTTCCTCTCTTTTCCATCTTTCTTTCTTGGCTTTTCTCTTGTTTTTCATTGTCTTTCTGCTTGCTCATGCTTCCTGAGGCCTTTGAATCTAGTTGATGTCATTTGTTTTTACTCGGGACGAGTAAAAGGTCTAAGTATGGGGAAGTTTGATAGGTGATGGAATCACTATCAATTAGGGTAGTTTTTAGAGTCCTTTTATTGCATTAGTGTCGGTTTATGCTACTAACTCCTTGGTCCAGAAAAAGAAGATCAAAAGAAGCTAAAGAAGAAGTTATAAGCACTTAGGAGTGAAGATCGATCACGAAGCAAAGCTTCTGTTGCTTCACCGCCCTAGTGGATCCTTGCAGCTGCCCCAGCGGGTGACGCCTTACATCGGAGCGCTCCCTGCGCTTTCACCAGCGCCAACCACGAAGCGTGTCACCGCCCCCGCGCCACTCCTTGGCGCCCCGGCGGTGTCCTCCATTGAAGAAACGAAGACCAGCTCCCCTACGCCTTCCACTGCGGAACTGCTTGCGCCTCAACATGGGAGCTGGAAGACGAAGAGGGATGTGTCACCACCCCTGCGTCGACATAGGGACGCCCCGGCGGCTTGTCATCAAAAACGTCAAGAAGGCGAAAGGTCAGACATTGAAGAGCATTGAAGATCCGCCCCAACGGAATTGTGTAGCCGCCCCAGCGGTTCTGAAGAAGATCAACCGATTCTGCCTAAACCGCCCCTGCGGTTCCTAAAGGCCGCCCCTGCGGGCTAACGCCAGAAGCTTTACTCCGGCTATTTACACCACCTTTATGGAATTAAAGGTGGCTGTTTTGGGCCGTCCATTTAGTCCTATTTAGTGTCTTTTGTAGTATAAATAGTCCCTGGTTGATTGCTAGAATCATCCACCTTATCATCTTGTTAGTCAACAAATTATCCACTTAGATTGTCTTGCTTCCTTGTAATGAGTTGCTAACTCCCTTGCTACATTGGGTTGGTTTGAAGCTGCTTTGTTGCTTTGGTTGTAAGTACTTTATAATATAAGTTTTTATTCAGTAATACTTTGTGTTTCCTTGATCTCCATTGTCTAATTTGCATGTTTACTATTGCTTGAGATTGATCACCTTAGGTTCTAAAGTGCATGTAAACAACTAGGATTAATAGGTTCCGGGTTCGAGTCTTTAATCTAGTAGCAACTTTAAGTAATAACGGGTTGTGATTACTTAAGGAAAAGGAACACAAATATAAAGATAAGTTTAACGGTTTTAATCTTCTCTTTATATCCCTTTGTCTTTATTTGAAAGCTAACTTGTTATTTGTTCTTGTAGGTTTAAAGAACTTTAACCTGTTAAGTTGTGTTGATGCTGGTTGGCTCAACACATATATACGATCGAGACGGGAATTACTTGAAAACTTGTAAAAGGAACTCACCAAAGTCGCAAGTGCATGCTTAGAATCAACCTAGTGTAGATTCACCCACCATTGTCTTACTTGTCGTATTAATCGTTTTCATAAGTTTTTGTGCATCATTATAACCAAACCCCCCCCCCCCTTGTGTTACTTGTCAATATAATCGATAATTGCATCTAAAACACCTTAACTCTCTTGGGTTCGACCCTTACTTAATCACTATACTTGTTCTTAGTGCTAAGTCGGGATTTACTTTTGATTGGGTATAGACGACCATAGAAATACCTTCGGTCAGAGTGTTATGCTCTAGTGTGTGTTACTCTGCGAAGTAACTAGGCTATTATAGCTAGGTTAAGAGTTGGAGCTAGATCGTAGCGTTGGTTACAGTGAGAGAAGAAGGGGATTTCTTCTAGGTTGTATCTAGGACTCTTTGAAGCTGATAATAGATAGTTAGATCCTACGGCTATACCCTGGGATGGAGAGTAGGCTATTTGAGCTGAACTTTGTAAACATATCCTCGTGTCAATCTTTTCAATTCCGCACCATATCTGCTTTATTGTGTTTAAATTCGTTTTGCAGTTTAACAAAGTCAAGGCCCTTGAAATCAAAGTGTTTCACTAAGAGCTCAAATCGACATCAAGACCTTGGAAATTAGTTTCAAAGCCTTGAGATCGGTTTTTGGAAAAGTTCTCATACTCTATTCAACCCCCTTCTAGAGTATCTTTATCCTCTATATTCACCTAACGGTTCTTCAAAGAGGTTGAGGGTGCTTGCCGACTACTGTCAATCGAGGAGTCCCTAGTCGCTAGATGGAGAAGCCTGTTGTCGATGCTATTGTCAGCGATGAAGACCTCTAGCAGTGGTTGTTGTCAACAGACAAGGCTCGGTCGGCGTCGGTGTGCGGTGGGGTTAGAAGGGCCGATCATCTCCGTCACGTAGGGAAGCAGTTTCGGTAGCGTTGTGGACCGCAACTGAATTGCCGGCGGGAAGGACCTGCTACGCCAGGCGAGACGGACGAACAAGAACACTGGTTGTCACCGACAACGTATAACAGGAGGTGGCTTATGCTCTCGGGTGTTGCCGCAGGTGTGAAGAAGCAATTCGATCCTTAGGGTTAACGACGGGGAAGGATTTGTGTGAGCGGGAGGCGAGGATCCCGTATCCGTTTGGGAAGCAGAACGTGGAGTGTTGGTTATGAGAATCGACGTGGAAGGCTGATGAGGATGGAAAGAGAACTATTTCTCCGTTTTAAATTTTTTAATAATCGAAGTTTTACAGAATTATAAAATTTCCATAATCTAATTCTCTTAATCTCCATAATTCAACCCCTTTAATCTCCTTAATTCTCTCACCAAACAAGATTACGAGAACTATTTCTCCGTTTTAATTTTCATAATCTTAACCCCCTTAATTTTAAGGCTTACCAAACGGAGCCTATGTTGTGCTTTAAATTATTTTGCGTTATGAGGGAAGTATATCACGGGTAATAAATACCAATGCATTTGCAAGTTGTGGAGATGTTTAAGGATGTTCTCCTAATGGTTCTTCCGAGGGAATCGATCATATCATGGAAATGATAATCGGGACCATAACAAACTAAAAGACACCGCCTAGCAAGGTTATCCGAGAATTATGAAAGGGGTACATTCATATAAGTAGTTTTTCACGAGGAGTTCCTCCAGTGGGAGTACAAAAGGAGAATAGGTTGAAAAGATTACACATTGATTAGAGGGAGTTTAACTAGGCGAACATCAACTATGGATAATATTGTCTGCATCTCGACGATGTGCTAGGTCAATACGACGAGTTGTTGTATGCACAAACTGATGAATAGGTTGTATCAACTTTTGGTGCACATTGTTTTTCATGTTGTTTAATGAAAGCATTTTGTGTAAGTAAGAATCAAAATAAGCACGTCATCTATTTGAGAATAGTCTCGAGAGGGTATAATACAAATAACTACAGACGATTATCCAAGTGTGAGTTTTGATTGTCGGATGTGACCTTTCTAGGTTAGGTAGACTTGATGGAGTTTTAATTAGAAGTTTATCATGAACATTCAAGGACAAGTTAAGGAGTATGTTTGTAACACCACAAAATCATAGGACTTGGAGTACTACGGGGCTAGGACCTCATAGTGGGTCCTGACCCTAGTCTGACAACAAGTTCACTAGATCTTACAAGGAACAAATAAATATAAAACAACCTTTATAAAACTGAAATATCAAATATCATAATACATATAAAACCCCATAGCCGAGTGTAAAATAACATCATGGCATATATACATCCCAAAAACCCATAACACCCTAGATGTACAGAAGCCCTCAGCTGATCACTCCTCCAAATCACTCTATAGTTCTCCTATCCTACATAGCATCTACAATACGGTATGCAACCGTTTGCTAACAATCATATATAAGATCATGCATAAGCACATACACACATCAAAATCATAATAAACACCAAGCATGCTATCACACATTTTCCGTTTAATAATCTTTATAACATTATACACTCAAAACCATATTTATGGTTGGACACGAGAAATATATCATTCTCGTCTCTAGGTACTATAGCCATCTGGAGTAGTTCAGAGTACCTCTCGTATACCATATGGAGTGGTGTAACACCGTTCCCTTATACGAGATTTGGCATGACCCTAGAGAACCTCAAACGCCCTCAAGAGAAATGAGAAAGGTTATCACCGCCCACTTCAACGGGGTCAATCATACGTCAGTAATAATCAATATCGTATGCTATAAAAAGCACATAACAATCATCACTCATGCATACATTCAATATAAAGTTGTAAGAAACAAGTACAACAGTACGAGTATCACGAGATTGAAGAAAGTTTAGTATCACACGAGTTTGGAAATCCCAAGATCTTCTTTGTGCCCACTTTTCGTGGTTCAACTATCTCAGGCTTGCATGGAAGCTCTCGACCACACTATGTTCTTGTAAAAATCTTACAAGAAGAAGAAGAAGAAGAAGTAGTAGAAGTTAAAGGAGCGAAGAGAATTTAGAATGAGAGATTAGGGTTTATGCTAAGCAGCTAATCTTTTATATCTACGTACGTCATCAAACATTGTTGTTTGAATTAATGAACCCGAACTCAATTTGTTTTTGTCTTTGGCTCAGCTTTGGTATTCATCTTTTAAACCCGGTCTAGACCATTCATCAAATTAGAGGACAAGAGACATTTTGAGCTTCTTCAGATCAGAGGCCAAAATCGTGCCTTCATCTTAGCGAGCCAGCAAAAGGTTGGTCATCCCATCACACATTAGAATCGGGTCATACATGTTACAACATAATCATCCAAGCCAAAATTCTTCATAGCCCAATTTCAAGATGTTGTTGGGATGTAGGGAAAAGTATCCCACATCGATAACACACAATCAGGTGATACCACCATATAAGCATCCGGGCTACTCCTCCAATTGCCAATTGGTTTTAGGATGGAAATCCGTGTGCTTGTATGTGTAGTTCACCGGACGTGTGCCCCCCGCGTCATTTGGTCCCAGAACGATTATAAGAAAAAAGTAACACATGCAACACATGAATTACATTAGAATTACAAAAATAAAAGCTCTTTAAAATATGAGACAGGGATAATCATTTTCGTTTTCATCATTATATTCATGTTTTCTTTCCTAAAAGATGAACCAAACCGACCCTAATGCAAGGTTGATCATAAGGAAGAGAGGGTTGTGGCAATGTATCCACCGTCAAGGATGAGATTATGGCCGGTGACGAAGTTGGCATCATCACTAGCCAAGTAGAGTGCAGCTCTAGCAACGCTATCAGCGTACAAACGTTGTCCCTTAAGAATTCCTAACTTGAAAAACCACTTCAAAGTCTTGCCTACTTCAACAACACGGATATTGAACTCTGCAAAAGGAACCATCCGAGTGATGACTACGGAAGGGGAGATACAATTCACCCTAACGCCAAATTTTCCTAACTCGATACTTAGGTTTTTGATGAGCCCCATTATCCCACATTTGGACACGACGTACGGGTGGCTAGCTAACCCTCCTACGGGTGATGTGCACGTACTGCCCGTAAAAAGTATGCATCCTCGCCTTCTAGGCGCCATCACCCTTGTTGCGTGCTTCGCTTCCTGTAAACATATATTGCACAATTCACCTCTTTTATCTACCAATATACGGTTTAACCAAAATAACAACAAAAATAAACCATAGTATCTACTCAAACTAACAAATAACTGTCTCCCGACCTGTTACGTGGAATGAGGACTTTGATAGAAGCCTAATCTAAACAAAAATAATGAAAAACTTATTATGATTAGGGCTACACACATTCAGATCAGACCGGAAAATCGGATTGGACCGGAAATTACAGTCTGTCTGGTCATGGACCATAATGTTTCGGTCCAATCCGATCCGGACCGGAATTTTTACACTTTAAATACTTTTAAACTGGAACAACATCCGGTCAGGTCCAAACCCGGACCGGACCCGATTTATTCTATACAAAAAATATATTAAAATTTTTTTAAAAAAAATAAATGGTTCGGCCCGAATCGTATTGGACCGGACCGTGGTGGACTTGGACCGTAACGGTCCGGTCCGGTCCATGGGCCGTTTCACACAAGTAATGAAACAGTCCGGTCTGTGAGTTTATGGTTCGGTCCGGTCCGGACAGTTTTAGTTATAATAATATTGTTTAACAACTAAGTCCGAACTAGATCGAGTCGAACCTTAGTTATTTTGGTTGGATCCTAGTATTACGCCTGCGGAAGGGTTTGAAGTGACGTACATAGAAGGCACCGCATAGGTTTACACCGAGAATGCGGTCGAGTTCGGCTGTGGTGGAGTCAAGAATGGAACCTCCGAACCGGTCGAGGATGCCTGCGTTGTTGTACATGATGTTGAGCCGGCCGTGCTCGGGCACCGCCGCGTCCACGACGTCCCTGACTTGATCTTCCACCAACACGTCGTAGTGGATGGAGGTGACGTGCTTACCAAGTTGTTCTGCGAGGGAGGTTACTGGTTCAAATATCAATGAGTTATCTCAAACATGTCCACGGGTCACGGGTCACCCGTGACCCGGCGGGTTCTGACCCGGCGGGTTCTGACCCGGCGGGTCCGGGTTCCCCCTGGTCGCGGGTACGGGTAAGGGTCGTTAGATCCTTACCTGTTGACCCGCCGGGTCGACCCGTAACGGTCACAAGATTTTAAAAAACAAATCTCAATGGCTAGATTAATAAATAAAATAAAATAAAATAAAAAACAATATACTTTAATAAATCTAACCCAAAAACAGTTCTATAAATACCCCAAACCCAATTCATTTCATCTCACACCAATTATCATTTAATCATCTATTCACTCTCTCAATATCTCCATAATTTCCAACTCTTACATTCAATTACTCTCCTAATCTCATATTCTCATTCTCTTATTTTTCATTTTACCACTCTTACTACATTCTATTATTCAAAAAAAATGTCTAGCCGAGGAAGACGTTACGTTAGCGGTGTCGGTCCTTCATCCGGCAAAGGTTTTACCCGAGGACGGCATTCCGTTAGCGGTCCTCCAACCGGTTCGGATTTAAGGCGAGACTTATTAAGTGGAGATCACGAGATCTTCGAGGAGGAGGATATCAACACGGAATCACCTACTTTCCCCAACACCCAAGGATCCGAGACCGAATTCACGGAGGAGCCGGAGGAGCCGCCGTTGAACAACACTCAACTAACGTCGGCGGTCTTCCGATTTTGGTTCACAAAAGGTGCTCCCGATGCCAACGGGGTTTACTATGCCAAATGCAATTTTTGTGCGGCACAATACAAGCACAAAAAGGGAGAAGGCTACGGGAACTACAAGAGGCATATCCGGAACAAGCATCCCAAAAAAATGGGATTAGCACGAGGGCAAACACAACTTACTGGGTACGCATCTAGTTCTAACCAACCTCCTTCTCTATTTACATATGATCATTCTTCTTCTATGGATGCATTTTCGAAAATGTTGGCCGTAGATTATTTAGCATTTAGTTTTGCACAAAATGTTGGTTTTAATGATTGAATGCAAAATCATGCTCAACCCGCATATAAACCGATTTCTTGCCAAACCGCTAAAAGAAAAATGATGCATAAATATAAAATTCGTAAAGAAGAAATGAATAAATATTTTATGGACAACGGTGATATTCAAGTTTCTATTTGTAGCGATATTTGAACCGACTGTTTTCAAAAAATTCATATATGGGTATTACTTGTCATTTTGTTGATAAATTTTGGATTTTAAACAAACGAGTTTTAGCATTACGAGTTTTCAATGAACAACACACCGCCCAAAACATTGTCCGTTTGATTGCAAATGTTTTGGAAGAATATAGATTAGTTTCACGAGTTTTTTCAATCGGTTTTGACAACACCTCCGCTAACACGGCTTCCATTAGAGATTTAACCAACTATTGTAAGCCGACGATTGGAGGTAAATTTTTTCACATTAGGTGTGCCGCTCATATTTTAAACTTGTGTGTTCAAGACGGTTTAGCATACGTTGGAGATTTAGTACTGCCTATTCGAAATATTCTTAATGAACTTTGGTCTAAAAAAGTGTACGTACTAAATGGTATGCATATTGTAAACAAAATGACGTTTATCCTAAAAAATTTCCAAAAGATGTTTGTACAAGATGGAACTCTACTTACAAAATGATTTACGAATCATATGAATATCGAGAACTTTTAAGTGGTTTTGCCGCACAACATATTGACGGTAATTTTGTTTTCGGTGAATCTTGGATTTTAGCAAAAGATGTAATGGAGGTTTTTAAATATTTTTATGATGCTACTAACACTTTTAGTTATGTTTATACACCAGCTTCAAACATATTTTGTTATGTAGCAATTAATATTGCTTTTACAATTCAACAAGGTCTTTTAATTGAAAATATTTCACAAGCTATTTTTTCAATCCGAACTAAATGGTTAGATTATTATACAACCATTCCCGATGTTTTTCTTGTTGCATTTGTGTTAGACCCTAGACGTAAAATGGATGGTTTAAAACAATTTTTACAAAGTTATTATGAATTTTTAGGTTTCGAACAACATCCCTATTGTCATGTTTCTACCATAATTGCTAAAGTTAGAAAATTATTTGATGAACTATTGGTTCAATATCGTGTTTCCGATCGAGGTCAATCTTCTCAACCCCCTCCTCGTCCTTCATCTTCAAGTTCATCTAAATTTAAATCAATTGCTAGAGATTTGTTTGGCCCGAAAAGGGCAAAAACCACGTCGAGTTCCAACTCGGAACTCGACGAATATCTAACCATTTCTTTTGAGTTTGCCAATGATGAAGAAGAAGATGGTTTCAACATATTAGAATGGTGGAGCCGACCGGAGAGAATGAGGTTCCCTACCCTCTCAAGGATCGCGGCACAAATTCTCGCCGTTCCCGCCTCAACGGTAGCGGTTGAGCAAACCTTTAGCCGGAGTGGAAAGGTGCTCGATCCGACGAGATCAAACATGTTGCCCGAGACGTTGGAGGCACAAGTCCTCCTAGCCGATTGGAGGAAAGCGGAAATGCGAACACAAAAAAACAACCTCTCGGCGGAGGAAGGCGACGAAGATGACGACGAGCGACAACAAACGCCATCGGATGTATCGGCGGGAGAGTCTGACTAAGGTAAGGGCCAACCGGGGATATAAACAAAGGTAAGAGAGCTACGTGGGCTTTGATTCTTCCTCCCTGAGAGGATACGTAGGCAACCGGGATTCCGGTTCAAGCCCAATTCTTCCCTTTTTTTTTTTTTTTTTTTTTT
>BSUD01000005.1:43451956-43598633 GCA_033239045.1 Fagopyrum esculentum | reverse complement strand
AACATAAATTACTTCAATTTTATTATTTATAATAAAATAATTTAATACTCGTACATTGTTTTTCTAAAAAAAAAAATACTTTGATGATAAAATTAGGTAATATCACAACATTTTGATGATATTATTATCGAATATTTTGTAATTTTTATTTTAATTGTATTTATTTAAATATCAAAAAATTAAAATAAAATTTTACTAATAGTTAAAATTTCAAATATACAAATCTTATTTGAACCTACCCTCGATTCGAATGGGTAAAATATATAATTAAAATTTAATTTTACTAAATAATTAAAAAAAATTTGGCGTTAGTTATAAAATTAACATATTATCCTTAAATTACTCTCAAATAAATTGATCCCTGTTATAAATAACCTTACCTTTAATATTTATAATTGATAGAACACTGTTAAATAAACTTGTGATGCCATTATCTAATCTTGAGTTTTGATACCAAAACAAGAAGAAAATTTGGATGCCATTATTACCTGTTGAGGGAAGTCGCCGTCTTCTTCTACCTGTGAGTTAATCAACAATTGTATTCCTTTCTTTACTGGTACTTCATCAATCCCAACCTGTCCTGCCTTGATGAGGGCCAATAGCGCCCATGATGTTTGAGTCAAATTTGACCTATTTCCTTCTATATTTGTATACTCCTATTGCATATCAACAATTAGTGATCGATTATAAACAATAAAATAATTTAAAATAAAATAGAAAAATGACAATATACCTTGTTTATACACGATATGTAACTCTCTCCCCAACCACCATCGTGTAGTTGCTTCGATAACAAAAAGTGACAAGCCTTGCGCAATGCATGGCAATTAGTGAGGTTTAAACCGCATGCTGTCAAGGCATCCACTGCAAATAATGTTCCGTACAGGAAGCATACTCCCCATTTTCCAATCCTGCATCGATGATTACATTACGTTAGAGTATTGGACTTATCATTTAGTAATAGGCTTATCTTTAAAGTATTAATTTCGTAATTTATTTATTTGTATCTGTTTATATAAATATTATTTGATCATTAAGATAAACTTTTCATTCATAAATCTCTATATGGTATCATAGTTGAGGTAATGCGAGTCTCATTATCATGAGTTTGGGTAGTAATTAGCGAAAATATATTATCTGTCCGTTTGACTAAGGCGCCTTAAGGCTATGTGTTGGACTAGTTGCACTTGAGGGGAGTGTTGAGTGTGAAAATGTCTCACATCGAGACTATCATAATATGTGAAACTAATATATAAGTGTTAGGACTACTTTTTTCCTATTGTCAGTTGGTTTAGGATGGAACCTGAAAGCTTGTGTGTAGGTTCACTTAACGTGCAAACTCTCCACGTATTATACCACAAGATACAAATGATGTTATAATGTAGGATAAAGCGGAAGTACGTACCATGAACCATTTGGATACTGTTCTTCAAGAATGTATTGGAGTGCCTTTTGTATGCAAGCCTTGACTTCTTCGTTACGGTGTTTTGGGTGTAACTTTTTGAACATCGTCAAAGCTTGAATAATAGATGATGTGCACTCGACGTACCTTCATTGATCATTCACGTAAGTAAGGACATCGCTATATTGTTGATCACCTTTTTACGAGAAATGAGTTAGCACTTACTCTGTCTCAAATAAAACATCTTCAAAGAGATCTGTGGGGTTCATTTTCTGCAAAATATACATTCACATGGACCTTTGTCAAAACTCACAACAATTGAACATAAATGGGAAAATAAGAGAGGTTTTGTCAAGTGCCGAAGACTCACCTCAAGCCAACGATATGTTCTCCGAGGCTCCCAAGCTGGGTACCCACCATTTTCACTCTGAATTAACATTCAATTTCCTTGATTTGTTAAATTTAATTTTTAGGTTAATTATTTCGTCTTTTACGTCAAAACCCTAACCTAAAAGAGTTAATCCAACCACATCCGTTCCCATCTTGGATCAATGAACAACTTTATGATCAACTAGTAATGAATATATTCTCAAAATGAAATATGTATGTTATGCCTTTGTCACATAATTATATAAATTACCTGGAGAGTAAGAATGACATTGACACTATCATAGAGTCTTTTGCTCTCTATTTTCTCACCAACAATTTCACTATACATTTGTGAGTACAACAACGCAACCTGTATAAAAGTTTGACGTTTATTAGACAATATATATATGTGTGTGATTTTTATATGATTTACATATATTAATTACCTTGAGCCCTTCTGCTGTACAATCAGATACTTGCCAACCATGATCTTGCTCAGAAAATGTCCATGCACCTTTAGACATGTGTCGATACTTTTCTTCGAAGTTTCCAAAAGGGTTTTCCCTAACCTATTAGAATATACATGTGTAAGTTTTATTATCTTGGATAGAAATAATGATTATTTTATATATACCTGTGAAGCTTTTACAAAGTCATGTGCTTTACGAAGAGTTTCTCCATATTCTTGGCTCATATTACTCGACATTATTGCTTGAATAGCAAATGTTGCATCCCACATTTGACTCCCACCTCCCTGCTAATCATTTCAGAATCAATATGTTTCTATTTATATTCGATCCAAAGCAACTTCATTGTGTATATATTATTATTTACAGTACCTGTAATTTCATACCATCCTCTGCAATCCAAACATAATCAGGAATTCTAGCAAGATGAAACTTATAGGCATCAGATAATGGATCCTCTACCCAACATGCAAGCAAACACATGACCTGCATACATTAAGATTCAAAAGTCACATACAATAACTATATTAGGTGGGGCCGTCCAATAAAATAAAATAACAAGTTGATTGGTGGATTTGAACTCCTCACTATTTACACCTAATATTAAGGTTAACCATTATGACAACCACTCTTTTTTTTATATATAAATTAAGTAAGAATATATATTATGGGCCCAAAAGAATTGTGAGACTTGTGTTGTTAGATCTAATGACACCCTTCTTAGACGGATCTGATCTCAAACATAAATAAACCGGCCAATTGGGTTTCATGTACCTTTTCGATACATCCAATAGTGAGATATCTACTATTGATGTCTTCATAGTGAATGTGCTCCATCACTACTCTCATTGCCTTCTCCCTTAGTTTTGAGAAGGGCCAAAGTTTAAGAGTTGGCTCTCCAAAATAGTACAAAAATCCCCAAACCATATCTTGTATAAGTGGATGTGCATAATAAACATCTTCCTGTAAACAATAATATATGTAAACTCATCATGCATGTTAAGTACGTGTAGTTTTGCATGAAAATATACGTATGTACGCACCTTTGCAAAAGTATTTCTGGCGAGGTTCCAATTGACCTCACAATAAGACTCAAGATAGAGCTCTTGTCGAAGTTGCTCAACTAATGGAGTTATCTCTCCTACAAATCTCTTCCCGTAAAGATATGACATGGGCATGTACACTAAACGACAATAGCACATCATTTTTCCTATACTTCAACATTTGAGATTAGATCAAGTACGTGCGTAGTAGAGCTTTAGATATTCAATATAACTATACAATTGCCAATTAGTTAAGATGTTAGGAACACCAACCGCTTATTTGTTTTAATTTCTTCGTAATGAGAAATGGCATTTAACTATATTATATTTATAATATGATTCAAGGAAACATGTAGGTAGTGGCGTTTTCTGTGTTAAAAATTCGGATATTTCTGAAAGCTTCCAGAAATTTCTCGGATATGGTACACATTTTTAACATCGAAAAATGGCCGGACACAACCAAACTATGGTCATGAGTGGTTGTTCAAAGTGGGTTATGGGACGGTCACGAAAGAGATGAACAAGTCATCCATGAATGTTACGTTATGTTTTCTTTTTTTTTTTGGAATTCAAGATGAACTAGACATCCATGGTTGCTATCACAATATCACTTAACGCAACCAATTTGGTTATTTATCCATACTTCTATAACTAATGCACAATAATATGTCATTGATTTTATCAAATATGTCTCTTATTATTACATATGAATTCATATTCACAAAAACTTTAATTAAAAAGACATATTATTTATATTTTCTCGCCTTGTCCAGTTTCCTATAGTTTTTATGATTATCGCTTACCCGTTTCTCCCCGTATTCATTTTTTCGTTTCCGTTTCTTTGTAATATAGTATTTATATATTGTAGAGGAAATAATAACCCATACAAACATGAAAATGAATAAAAAAATCAAATTTTATTAAAGAATTGAAAGGTGTATTAATGATGAAACAACTTATACTATAATTTATTGCGGGTAGAAATATATATGGGTACAACATGGGTGCAGGTTATGTCGTGGTCAACCTTCAATTGTTTCATGATAAATAGTTAATGGTCCGTAGCGAAATCCAATTTATAATGTGGCTAAAAACAAACTATGTTACTATTATTTTTGGTGGGACAAATATGTTACTATTAGGTTAGTAAATGGTAGAGAAGAAAAGGTATATACTAAAATAATTTACGGGAAGAGATTTGAACTAATAAAATATAACAAACTAATATAGATAAATATGTTTGGAGTACCAGGATGTAATGGAGAAATGTTAGGAAGTAACCATAACTCCGGAGGTAAAGGATTGCAGCCATCCCATTCGTAAACTCCGAGTACCTGAGGTCAATTTCGTAATTAGCTATGTAACAACTTCATAATGGGTCAATATATATAACTATACCGATAGCCAGAATTTCCCCCAAGAAAGAATGGAGACGGCGCCGCCGTGATCCAGGATCCAGTTTCGAGCGTTTGAGACGGCGTCGTTTTGTGGGCTTTCACCAAGTAGCCTCAACGCCACGTAATTTAGAATGGAACCGAACATGCTACTCTTGCCTTCAATGTGAAGCCCCCATCCTCCGTCTTCATTCTATTCATCAATAATTCGTTAATTCGGCAACAAACCACATAGATCCACACACACATATATATATATATATATATATATATATATATATATATATATAGATTCCGACTCATATGTAACCAGCTCTTACCATGTGAACATGTAAACACCGAATATATGTGACTATACTGTCGAATATATGAATCAGGTCCGACGAATATTTCTTCCATTAATGACACGATTTTTCCCCCTTTAATATCACTTAATCTCAATTATCTATTTAATGATCTAACGAATATAATTTGTTCTCATTTTAGATGATAAGAGTTGTTTACATGGGGAAGTCAAACTAATATATATATATATATATATATATATATATATATATATATATATATATATATATATATATATATATATATATATATATATATATATATATATATATATAGAGAGAGAGAGAGAGAGAGAGAGAGAAATAATAAATTATGTGATTAATCCACCGGCAACAAACAACACAACTAGTAGCTTAAAATTTAGATATATGGAATTTTACCTAGTATAGGTTAGTTAACTGTAAATTTTTAAAAATTAAGTGTAGTTTTATACTAAATAAAATTATAAGAGGTGATATATTAGAAATAGATAAATATTAACGGTGGCTCTATTCTTATAAATGATTTTTTTTTATAATAGAGTGTTTATTAAGAGTGATTTTATATAATTTTTTTTAAATTCATTTGAAAAGCAGTAAGAGATCATAAAAAGCTATTACAAAATTAATCACTCAATTTTCCAAAAATAAATAAACAATATAAAAAAGATATTTTAGGAATAGAAACTCTTCTTATATGTAAAGTTGAATACATTTAGTTGAAAATTAATTTCTTTATGCATTAGAGAAGTCAATATTAAAAAGGTTATGAACAACTAGATTTATCGTGTAAAAACCATAAACATTGAAAAAGTTATAACAAATTTAAGGATTCAGAATAGTTACGATTAAAAAGATAATAAAAAAATTGAACTTGTTATAAAAGACATTAATAATTTTATGCAAAGATATTGTAGAGAAAATAAAATTTTCTGTAGGGAAAGTGGATTCACATCTTAATTAAGTTTTAATATATTATTATACCTGGTGATTGTAAATATAACGCTTTATCTCCCTCTGATGGTCGTAAGTAAGAACACTATTCAATCCTTTTGTTACATATAATGCTATCACCTGTAAAGACATTCCAACTTCATGTCATACCATACTAACTTTTTCTATATTAATCAAATATATTAATACTAGTGTTCGAGCTCTGTATGGACTCTTTCTAATAAAATTATAAATAATGATATAATTATTTGTTTAAAATCAAGTTATTTTTTTTGATTTTTTAAAAAAATTACATTAAATCTAAATATTTATTATTATTATGTAATAAACAATATAGTTTTCCATCATCTACACAAAAAATATTACCAATGTTAAAAATACGAGATTTTAATATTAAGCAATTAATATTCTCTTAAAAATTAAAAATATAGGGAAGTAAGATACGAAGGGGTGGTCAATTAGCTTTATATGAGATAATTAATGTGAAAAAAAATAATATAATAAGATCATTTAAATATTTAAAAAATAAAATGTAATTTATTTAAAAATAAATTTTTTTAATATTAATCAGTTAATAGTCTCTTAAAAACTGAAAATATAGCTCAGTAAGATTATTGTTAAACTCACGAGAGGAGGCATGAAAAATAAGGGGCCCGCAATTTCAGAAGGCCAGTGACCGTCGTGAGCTTGGATGCTACACAAGTAGTCCAACCCTCTTCTCAGGGTCGTTGTCAACGCCTCCTCCGTCACGTCTTCAACTCCTTTCACCTTCACCGGCGCCGGAATAGGCTTCCTCGCCTCCTTCTCCTTTATCATCTGCAAGTAATTAACTTTTAAGTAGCTAATATATGTAGCTTCTCTTTTTGTTGTGCTTATATACGACCTGCATACGCATGAGGGCATCTGAGCTTTGCTTCTTGACAAGGCGGTTGGCGGTGAACTCGTGGCGGAGCCTCTCCACCTCGGCTCGTTCTTCGGGTGTTCCGGCGTCAGGATCGAACTCCCAGTGCTGTCGACCCACGTAGTTATTGACGCTCATCAACCATCTTCCTCCTTCGCTCACCTTCAGCTTCCACATATTGAATTCAAGGTTATGACGTTAAAAGGGTACAAATGGCATTATATATGCAAAAGGTGTACACTACTAAGCGAAATACACAATTTATGAATAATTAAGTTTAAAGCAATTTTCTGATTGCACAATTATATGTTTTTACTTTTTTATTTCTTTTCTAAAATTTAGAGGATTGAGCATATCAAATAAATTAAAATAATATATATATTTATAAGGAAATAATCATGCTTTATGATCTCTATGATTTTATGTGATCCCTTCCTTGTATATATTATTATCTTCCCCCTTAGTATGATCTAAAATCCCTTTCTTCTAGTATCTATGTTGTATTGTTTATATATATATATATATATATATATATATATATATATATATATATATATATATATATATATAGGATAGATCATATGAGAACAACCTCTAACATGAGAACAAATCGTGACCATCCAATTTTTAAAATTCAACGGTCTAGATTAATGATAGAAAATGATAAATAGAAAACCAAATAATGTATAATAATTACTCACTCTCATTAAAAGAGAGTGAACCCACTCTCTCTTAATTGTTTTTTAAAAATATATATTGTATTATAGGAAACCGTTAGTTAAAAAAGATTCAACAGATATCTCCTTCCTCCTCTCTATTATACGTAAACTCCATTAACAGTTCTCCCCAATTCCGTCAAATCAAAAAACGAAACAATGGAAAACTCGGATTGAGTGTGCATTTGCAAATTTATTCAATTCGGTCTCTCAACAACATCTGTTCAAGTCGATCATAACAACAGAATTCAACAAGCTGTCATATCCTGTCAAAAAAATCATATCCCGTCAAGAAAGCAGTTTGTTTCTCCATATGCAAATCTGAGTAAGTGTATGTATTCAAATTTAATCGTTGTAATTAAATCGCTTTGACATAAATCGTGTGAATAACCGCAGGAATCGTAGAGTTGCATTGTTGAAACTCGTAAGAAGAACCGATAGACAAAAAAAATTCGTTGTTATAATAAATATAATAAATAGATTAACTACGAATAACACACTTGTATCATTTTAGTTTCAGTTGAAAAGATCATTATAAGTACGCTTAAACAAATTCCAGGTTGATAATAAATATAATAAACAGAGTAACTACGAATAACACATTTGTATCATTTTAGTTTCAGTTAAAAATATCATTATAATTACGAATAAAATAAATTGACGTCTAATAGAGTATTTGTTTTTTCAGGCACAACCAAACAATGGGAGGTTCATAAGTCTAATGCAGTTCAAGAAGGCGAATATATGGATTACATTTTTCAAAATTTAGAATGTGATGAGGATATTCCGGTTGGTTTTGTCAATACAAAAACGCCAGATGGATCAGTGTATTGGATACCAACATGCGATAAAATGTTGATACCGACAATTGGAAAGAGGTTCAAAACAATTCAAGATGGAGAAGCTTTTTATAAGAGTTATGCATCTACAGTCGGGTTTGATGTTAGAAGGGGAGCTTCTCGTGAGGATACGGATGGAACAATGAGGCATAGGATTTTGATGTGTAGTAGACAAGGATTTGCTGATAGCTCGTCAAGTCAATGTAAGCGACTACGTGTTTCAAACCGTTGTGGGTGCGATGCAGAAGTTTATATCAAGTTCATAGACAACGCCGGGTATGAGATTACAAAGTTTGAGGAGCGACATAACCACACACTCCTTCAAGATGAAACAAAACAGTTTTTGAAATCGAGCATAAAGATGGATGATGGACAACAACAATTCATGATTAACTGCATGAAGGCAAATATTAGCACATCCATGACACATCGCCTTCTGAAAGAAATTATGGGTGGATATGAAAACATTGGACCATTGATTACGGACTTCAAGAATTTCAAAAGGGATCTTATGGCATTCATTTGTGGTGCTGATGCACATATGATAATAGATAGGTTTAAGCGTAAGAATGAGACATGTTCTGGGTTTTGCTTTGCATATGACACCGATGAAAATCAACGTCTTACCAAATTATTTTGGTGTGACCCAATTGCAAGGGCAAACTACACGGCGTTTGGTGAAGTTGTCTCATTCGATTCAACGTATCGTTCAAACAAGTAAGTTGAATTAAACAATTGTGCAGTATCGTTTTTATTCGTAATTAATATTATTTTTTCAATACTTTTAGCATGTAAAGCTCAAATTTTATTCATATTTATTAAGACATTTATTATTCAATATCGATAAGGAGTACACTTTACTTACGATTTGTACATTTATATAAAAGGTACAGCATGGTTTTTGCTCCATTTACTGGAATGGACAACCATAGGAAATCTGTCACATTTGGGGGTGGCCTCTTTTTGAAAGAGGATGTTGTATCATACACATGGTTACTTGAGCATTTTAAGGAAGCCATGTACAAAGATCCAAACGTGCTTGTGACCGATCAAGATCCGTCTCTAAGAATTGCGGTCCTTAACGTATTCCCAAACACACGTCATCGATTTTGCATGTGGCATATTATGATGAAAGTTCCAAAATGGGTATTTATTATTAATTGTTATGATACTATGCTTATTGATACTTATTATTCATAATTATTAAAATGTATGCTCCATCGTATTTGTATGATTATACGAACTAACTTGACTTTTTTCCGTGTGTAGGTTGACCACAAAATATGTGCTGACA
This sequence comes from Fagopyrum esculentum, assembly GCA_033239045.1. Taxonomy (NCBI): domain Eukaryota; kingdom Viridiplantae; phylum Streptophyta; class Magnoliopsida; order Caryophyllales; family Polygonaceae; genus Fagopyrum; species Fagopyrum esculentum. The sequence goes on along the minus strand of BSUD01000005.1, from coordinate 43,588,931 downwards.
TGGAATTTAGGCGCAGATTAAACCATGCGGTTTGGAGTTATGAGTTGACAATCGAACAATTTGAGATTGAATGGAACATGATTACAATGCGATGGGAGTACAAGACAACGACTGACTGACACTAATGTACTCATTAAGAGAATACTGGATACTTGCTTATTTCCGTGATGTTCGACTCGGGGGTTAATGAGGACCACCTCCATTTCTGAATCAACAAACAATTTCTTTGGAAGATTTTCAAGCCGACATTTCACTCTGACATAGTTGATGGCTCAATTCGATAATGCTATGGATGCGCAACGGCACACTCAAGCAAAACTTGACATGGAATCCGAAACCATGATACCAAAGTTCAAGACCCCGCTTCAAGTTGAGAAGCATGCAACAAACATTCTTACAATAAATGCGTTTGAGATGGTGCAAGATGAAATATACGAGGGGTTGTGGTCATGCCAAGTTACAAGTGAGACTATGAACGGTTTGGATAAGTTACATCAAGTCCAAGAGATTAACATCGGATCTTTCTGCGTAACATTCGAGCACAACAGTGGGAAATCAAAGTGTTCGTGTAACATGTACAACCGGGTTGACATTCCGTGCCAACACATTTTCTCAACATATAAGTACATGAACATAGAGGAGATCCCCCAAGGTATGGTAATGACACGGTGGAGGAAGGACGCTAGGATCCTTGCATCTTCAATGATTGACCAAGAAGTACTAAAGCAATGCATTGTCATCGAAGGGAGAAAAGGAATGCTCAACAAGTTATGGAACACGATTTACTCAACGGTTGCGGTAGTAGAGAACGATACCGCTCGGATAAGGGATTTGATTAATGTGCTGAATTATGTGAAACAAAAACAAAGAAGCGAAGTCCTTGACGACACCACACAATCTTCATGTAAAGAGTCATTATTAGATAAATATGTGGGTGTCAAGCCTCCTTTTGAAGTTGAAGTTGAAGATCCTGTCAAAGCCAAGAACAAAGGTACTCGTATGAAAGGTTTCCTGGAGAATGCAACAAGCAAGGTTGTAAAACCTTTAAGGAAGTGTGCTCGGTGTAAGAAACTTACAGATCATGACAAACGGAACTGCAAGGAAGTTATGTAGAATATAGTTAGTGTTATTTTACATTATTTGAATTCGTAATTATTCAAACCTTTAAGCCTATTTAGGACTTAGTGCTTATCATCAATGTATTATTTCACTTAACAAACGTTTGTAATTACGAATTTCCTGCTTATATACTATTCGCTCCAAACGATGTGTGCAAGCTTTAAATTTATAACCCTAGACTTAAGCTTAAAACAAGGATGCGAACCTGCAGTGTACGGGTCAATCGTAGTAAAAGCAAGGAATTCCAGGGGTCGATCACAGGGACTCGGTGAAACAAAGTCGATAACGGTAAGCTTCGTAAATACTAACCACAAAGAGAAATTAACACAATCAAAGATGGATAAGAAGTCAATAAAGCAAACATGCAATTCTAGGGATTAAAGCATCTAGTTGTGGTTCCAACTCAAGATCTAAAGATAAGCGGACAAAGCAGAGGTTTTTGCATGGGGAAGGTGTTACTAAAGTGGAATAGATCACCGGGTAAGTCTCACTACTCACTAATCCAAAACCGTAACTCCTATTACCGGGTAAGTCTCAAGGAATCAAGATAAAGAACTATAACCTCAAACTAATATACCATCTAAGGGAATAGAATCAACCTTTACCGGGTAAGTCTCAGGCTAACTCACAAAGATGGGATGGAAGCACACTCAAACCCCAATAAAGGATAAACCTTTATTACCTACACTTATGATCGTTGGTACACACACTAAGGAATTACCGGGTAAGTCTCATCCTAAGCTTGCATTGAACCAGGAAAGATGTAATAAGAATAGGATTTGGCAAACTCTAACACTTAACTCTCAGTTTAGGATCAGATAAGTCACCTCGGTCAACCAAATTCCACCCCGGCCGAGATGTTCATCAACTGAACGAGATGCTTAGGGTTAAGGTTAAAGACTCGAACTTTCAGGGTCCTACTGGAATCTAAGATTATTCTATCATTGTTTTTCCCACAACCTTCAGCCAATCACCCTAGAATCACACAAGGAAATTAGCCACTCATCATCATCATGAAAGTATTAATTAATAAATATGGGAAGAAGGTGAATATTTGAACAAGAAGAATTTAATGAAAAGACTTCAATAACTGAATCAAATATCACAACAAAAGCGTTCCTTGGATAGCAATCCAACAAGAGAAGACAACAAGGAAGGGAATTGAAGACAATCTTACAAAACCCTCCAAAAGCTATAAAAGCTATGATCTTCAATCTTCCTTCAACCTTCAAAAAGGTTCTTCAAATCTCCCAACTGGAGTATGCCGCAGCGATGTAGTAGGTGTAAAGCAAGGTGATAGCGGATCGTATGCGAGATGTATGCCGGATGTCGGATTTGTGGAAATCCAACCCTTTTTATAGGAAAATAACCCTCCAAAGATAAGATATCTTAGAAAGATCTCTTCCCATAAAAATAGGTAAAATATAAGATCTTCTTCCTTCCAGGAGCCAAACCCAAAAATATAAGATCACTTTCCAAAGATAAAAGATCTCAACCAAGAATAAAATATTCTCGCCGCGTCCTAGGTATTCGCCTCGGTCGAGTCGGCGTCGTTGGATCACCTCGGTCGAGATGAATCTCTGGTCAACCGAGGTGAGTCACAACTGAATGTGAAATCTCTCAAAACTGGTCCAAAGTGAATCTTTAATCCATGGATATGCTTCCTGGATGGTTCCTTATGTTCCTCAATGTAGCTCCAATGACTCCTTAGCTCCTTTTGCTCCTTTTTGATGCAAAGCGTGCCATTTTACCTACGATTACAACAAAACTAGGTGTAGACCTTGATTCTCGCAAAGGTAGATGAAATGGTAATATAATCACATATAATACATACAAACATGCAGATTATGAAAGATAAAACGTCCAAACAAACCCCAAAATATAGACTATAATGCATGCTATCAAAATACCCCATACTTAGCCCTTGCTTGTCCCCAAGCAAGTTCCGCATATAGAAGACAAGATAGAATGGATTATAAGTCATGAAAACAATGAAAAGTCTTTCAAAAACATTTTTATGGCGTGCAACAATCATAGATCACTCTAAGAGAATACTTCATGGAATTTAAAATCCAAACATGATCAAAACATTTTATAAATATAGAAAAGTTGTTCATCTTTGCATAAAATCACAGAATGCATAATAAGTCATAATTATCAAAATTAATCATGTATAATCCAGTTTAAACCACTAAGTCAATCAACAAGCTCAAGGTCTCAAGGGCTTCCCAAAAGAAAAGGTCAAGAAACGTGTAATGTAGGGATGTATGTAAGGTAATGTGGTGCTAGAATCCGGGAAAGGATGAACTTCACTTTCACTTTGACTTGCAACATCTTCCACCAATAAGCTTTGCTTATCTCACACTTTTTCTTTTTTACTTTACTTTTTGGGATGCATGGATAGAGGTGCACAATAACCGAAGCCTAGGAGATCCGCAATCATCAATTTCTCGAGATGCATCAAACCCTTGATGCACATACCATGACCCGTTAGGAATATCGCTCAATCCGACTTTGGCAAGACACAAACACCCGGCTATGTGAATGGTGCCGAGTTACTCATCTTCATGATTGACTTCCCCAAACCTAAAATTACTTTCTAACACTTTCACTTCCAGCCAACTTCTCAACTTAAACTTCACTTGCTTTCACCACTTCGCTTGCTTCCAAATTCCCGGATAGGTAAAGGGAGGCAAAATGTATATGAGGGGTTAAGCATGAATAAGAAGAAGAAGAGAGAAGAATGAATTGCCTTGGTCTTTCCAGGAAGAAAGTGAGAGAACTCATAATGTGGTGTCAACCTTCAAATTCAACATAATTTAAATAAAACAAAGTATTAAACACGCCAATAATTTCAAACAAAGCATTTAGCAACTTAAACATATTATAAAACCTTTCAAACACATAAAGAATTTAAAACCAGTCAGTAAACAAGATCTTCACTGAGATCATATCCAGATAAGTAACACAAAAATCGTTTTCGAAAACTCTCAGTTAACCTACCTCGGTCGAGGTGTTCTTGGGTCAACCGAGGTGAAACGCCTCGTTTGGCCAAGACTGACTCGGTCGAGGTCAAATTTTTTTTTTTTTTAAAACCATTTTTTTCAGTTTCGACGTTTTTCTCAATCAAATAACTTGTAAATATGCATGCAATCTCAGATAAACATATAAATGCAGAAGTGAAGCATAAATATAAAATATCCGATCAAATAACCATCAAAGTCATCAAATAAATACATCAAATCGTCATCAAATAAGTACATCGAATACCCCATACTTGGGACACACTGTCCCAGTGGGTCAATATAAGTCTAAAAATAAGAGTACTCACCGGATAAATAGCTGAACTGCATAAAAATATAATAAAGAAAGTCCTGCAGCTTATCAGTAGTCGCGATCCGGTGGTGGTGGTGGTGGTGGCACGTATGGATACTGAGTCGGGTCGAATGGATGACCCATGATACGCTCGAACTGAAGCTGGGCCATGATGTGCTGATAATGCTGCCGCTCCTGCATCTCGCGAATATCCAGCGACAAAGCAGCATACGAATCAATAACCTGATCCGTCAGGTCATCGATCCGTCTGTGAACATCTGAATCCCTCACTCTGCGCCTCCTGCGTCTTGTTCGCTCCAAACGGTGTGTGCAAGCTTTAAATTTATAACCCTAGACTTAAGCTTAAAACAAGGATGCGAACCCGCAATGTACGGGTCAATCGTAGTAAAAGCAAGGAATTCCAGGGGTCGATCACAGGGACTCGGTGAAACAAAGTCGATAACGGTAAGCTTCGTAAATACTAACCACAAAGAGCAATTAACACAATCAAAGATGGATAAGAAGTCAATAAAGCAAACATGCAATTTTAGGGATTAAAGCATCTAGTTGTGGTTCCAACTCAAGATCTAAAGATAAGCGGACAAAGCTGAGGTTTTTGCATGGGGAAGGTGTTACCAAAGTGGAGTAGATCACCGGGTAAGTCTCACTACTCACTAATCCTAAACCGTAACTCCTATTACCGGGTAAGTCTCAAGGAATCAAGATAAAGAACTATAACCTCAAACTAACACACCATCTAAGGGAATAGAATCAACCTTTACCGGGTAAGTCTCAGGCTAACTCACAAAGATGGGATGGAAGCACACTCAAACCCCAATAAAGGATAAACCTTTATTACCTACACTTATGATCGTTGGTACACAAACTAAGGAATTACCGGGTAAGTCTCATCCTAAGCTTGCATTGAACCAGGAAAGGTGTAATAAGAATAGGATTTGGCAAACTCTAACACTTAACTCTCAGTTTAGGATCAGATAAGTCACCTCGGTCAGCCAAATTCCACCCCGGCCGAGATGTTCATCGACTGAACGAGATGCTTAGGGTTAAGGTTAAAGACTTGAACTTTCAGGGTCCTACTGGAATCTAAGATTATTCTATCATTGTTTTTCCCACAACCTTCAGCCAATCACCCTAGAATCGCACAAGGAAATTAGCCACTCATCATCATTATGAAAGTATTAGTCAAATATATGGGAAGAAGGTGAATATTTGAACAAGAAGAATTCAATGAAAAGACTTCAATAACTGAATCAAATATCACAACAAAAGCGTTCCTTGGATATATATCCAACAAGAGAAGACAACAAGGAAGGGAATTAAAGATAATTCTTACAAAACCCTTCAAAAAGCTAATAAAGCTATGATCTTCAATCTTCCTTCAACCTTCAAAAAGGTTCTTCAAAACTCCCAACTGGAGTATACTTGCTGCGGTGTATGCTGGCTGTATGCGAGATTTTACGCTGATAGCGGATGTAGCGGGGTGTCGGATTTGTGGGAAATCCGACCCTTTTTATAGGAAAATAACCCTCCAAAGATAAGATATCTTAGAAAGATCTTTTCCCATAAAAATAGGTAAAATATATGATCTTCTTCCTTCTAGGATCCAAACCCAAAAATATAAGATCACTTTCCAAAGATAAAAGATCTCAGCCAAGAATAAAATATTCTCGCCGCGTCCTAGGTGTTCGCCTCGGTCGAGTCGGCGTCTCTGGATCACCTCGGTCGAGATGAATCTCTGGTCAACCGAGGTGAGTCACAACTGAATGTGAAATCTCTCAAAAGTGGTTCAAAGTGAATCTTTAATCCATGGCTATGCTTCCTGGATGGTTCCTTATGTTCCTCATTGTAGCTCCGATGACTCCTTGGCTCCTTTTGCTCCTTTTCGATGCAAAACGTGCCATTTTACCTACAATTACAACAAAACTAGGTGTAGACCTCGATTCTCGCAAAGGTAGATGAAATGGTAATATAATGGAGGTAATATACATACAAACATGTAGATTATGAAAGATAAAACGTCCAAACAAACCCCAAAATATAGACTATAATTCATGCTATCAAAATACCCCATACTTAGCCCTTGCTTGTCCCCAAGCAAGTTCCGCATATAGAAGACAAGATAGAATGGATTATAAGTCATGAAAATCAATGAAAAGTCTTTCAAAAACATTTTTATGGTGTGTAACAATCATAGATCACTCTAAGAGAATACTTCATGGAATTTAAAATCCAAACATGATCAAAACATTTTATAAATATAGAAAAGATGTTCATCGTTGCATAAAATCATAGAATGCATAATAAGTCATAATTATCAAAATTAATCATGTATAATCCAGTTTAAACCACTAAGTCAATCAACAAGCTCAAGGTCTCAAGGGCTTCCCAAAAGAAAAGGTCAAGAAACGTGTAGGGTAGGGATGTATGTAAGGTAATGTGGTGCTAGAATCCGGGAAAAGGATGAACTTCACTTTCACTTTGACTTTCAACATCTTCCATCAATAAGCTTTGCTTATTTCACACTTTTTTTCTTTTTCTTTACTTTTTGGAATGCATGGACAGAGGTGCACAATACCGAAGCGTAGGAAATCTACAATCATCAATTTCTTGAGATGCATCAAACCCTTGATGCACATACCATGACCCGTTAGGAATATCGCTCAATCCGACTTTGGCAAGACACAAACACCCGGCTATGTGAATGGTGCCGAGTTACTCATCTTCATGATTGACTTCCCCAAACCTATAATTACTTGCTAACACTTTTACTTCCAGCCAACTTCTCAACTTTAACTTCACTTGCTTTCACCACTTCGCTTGCTTCCAAATTCCCGGATAGGTAAAGGGAGGCAAAATGTATATGAGGGGTTAAGCATGATTAAGAAGAAGAAGAGAGAAGAATGAATTGCCTTGGTCTTTCCAAGAAGAAAGTGAGAGAACTTAACCTGCGGTGTCAACCTTCAAATTCAACATAATTTAGATAAAAACAAGGTATTAAACATGCCAATAATTTCAAACAAAGCATTTAGCAACTTAAACATATTATAAAACCTTTCAAACACATAAAGAATTTAAAACCAGTCAGTAAACAAGATCTTCACTGAGATCATATCCAGATAAGAAACACAAAAATCGTTTTCGAAAACTCTCAGTTAACCCACCTCGATCGAGGTGTTCTTGGGTCAACCGAGGTGAAACGCCTCGTTTGGCCAAGACTGACTCGGTCGAGGTCAAAAATTATTTTTTTTTAAAAAACCACTTTTTTTTTCAGTTTCGACGTTTTTCTCAATCAAATGACCTGTAAATATGCATGCAATCTCAGATAAACATATAAATGCAGAAGTGAAGCATAAATATATAATATCCGATCAAATAACCATCAAAGTTATCGAATAAATACATCAATACCCCATACTTGGGACACACTATCCCAGTGGGTCAATATAAGTCTAAAATAAGAGTACTCACCGGATAAATAGCTGAACTGCATAAAAATAGAATAAAGAAAGTCCTGCAGCTCATCAATAGTCGCGATCCGGTGGTGGTGGTGGTGGCACGTATGGATACTGGGATGGGTCGAATGGATAACCCATAGTCTACTGGAACTGTATCTCCATCATCCTGCGCTGATAGTGCTGCCCCTCTAACATCTGATGAGTCCAGCTGTCAATCTGTCGGTGCTGGGCAGCAAATCTCTCATGTATGTCCACAGTGAGGGCCGCATAAGAATCTATCATCTGATCTGTCAGATCATCGATCCGACGATGAGCCTCCGAATCTCTATGACGGCGTGGCCTACGCCTAGCATGTCTAGCAGGTGATGCAGCAGGCGCAGGCTCAGTATCCTCCTCGTCATCCAGATCTATGATCGGTGGCGCGCTCGTGCCTGCAGTATCTGTCCCTGTATCCATCGGGACTCCACCATCTCTCTCATCCACTGTCTCTTCGTCGTCAGCCTCCTCCTCCTCATCCTCAGCTGGGGCAGCTGCTGCCTCCCTATGATCCTCCATCAGTGGAGCCCAGGCGGTCTGCCAATAGTGCGGGTCATAAACGGTGAACTGGGCAGACCACCTGATGCCCTGTGGCGCAGTCAGCTCCCACGGCATAGCAACATATTGAGTGGTCAGACCTCGGGGAACTAGAATCCTCCGAGTGATCATCTCCTACAATCCAAGCGGCTTCGGAGCCGCCGCCATCGTACAAGCACTGAGGTCCATCCCGTGAAAAGCAGCTATGTGGGTGACAAGACCTCCGCAGCAGATGTCTCCCTTTGCTTTGGCCTTGATCTTGTGCAGGTCCTCTGCCAAGATCAAGCCAAAGTCTAGGAAACCCCCCGTAACCATACAGTACAGACTGAAGAGCTCGCCCTGTCGGATCTTCTGGGGCGTCTCAGTACGCGCCAGAAGTGTCTCGTTGAATATCCTATGGGCTAACCTAAAGGCTAGGTGGAAGATGACCTTCTCCCTGGAATCTCCAGGGCGCCATCTATCTGCGTGCTCGATAATATGGGCAATCTGCCCCCAGAACTCCCTAGCTACAGATCGGGAAGGGAAGTCAGTGGCGGTGGGCTCAGGAAAGCCGAAAATCTCTCTCCAAACCTCTAAGGGAACTATGAAGTTCCGGTTCATCAACCGGTACTTCACAGACTGCTCTGTGGGAAGGTAGGAAAAGGAGCTAACGAACTCTAGGGTCGGCTCCAAGTAAGTTGGGGCTCGGATCTCAGTAAACTGATCCAGCCCGACTGTAGTAATCATCCTCCTAAGGTCTCCATCTACCCCTAGGCAATCAAAAGCGGACACGTCGAGGAAACGTGGTGCAATCACTGGACGTCCCGACATACGCTCATAATCTACCCGACATCTCTCGTGGATCACCGGGCGGTAAGGTCGGGAAGAAGAGGAAGAAGGGGAAGGTGAGGATCTATCTCTGAGGGCAAGGCAGCGTTCGGCACTCATTTTCTCTCAGCTACTGTCAGATCACCTCGGTCACTGAAAACACTCAGGAATCACCTCGGTCGAGGTGCAGTTCGACTGGACCGAGGCATAACAGTTTGCGATTCAACTCTCAGAAATCCAGTTCTTTTCCCCCAAAAATCACTACAATTGCTTCCTATGGGGTACTTAAGCCTTTTCTCAGCAGATTCAAGGGCAACCAAAGCCCAAATCGAAACGAATGAACGAGTTAGGGTTTCGACTGTTTTTACCTCGTTTCGGTCGATTCGTTCGATTTCTTCGCAGATCTGTACTTGCAATGGGATCCTCTACCCTTTAATCGCAGTTTGGAAGCGGAAATCTTCGAAAACGAGCAAGATTTGAGGAAGCGAGGTGAAGAGGCGCCGCGGTCGAGTCGAAGAAGGTAAAAAGTGAAAAAAAAGAAAATTTTCCCCTTTTTATACTGTTCCTGGAACTGCTGTCACCTCGGTCGAGATGGTCTCGACTGGACCGAGGTGGTACGGACCGAGGTGGTTCTGCAGAAACCCTAGTCGCCTCGGTTGCTCAAGAATCAACTCGGTCGAAGTGGCCTCGACTGGACCGAGGTGTCTCAGTCAAACTTCGTCTTCTCGAATTCTCGAACTTCTGTACTTCCAGTTATGCTCCTTCCTTAGGTGTCTCCTGTTATCTGTCTAGGACGCCAAAAACAAACAAAACAAAGCAAAAGCAAACTATCTAAGCTAGACTAGAAAACGGGAAAAGAAAACAATACCTTGGGTTGCCTCCCAAGAAGCGCTTGGTTTAAGGTCGCTAGCTGGACCATAATGCATCTCAAATGAGGTGTATTGGTGCAACCTCCTCAACCGGAGTTTCCGGTTGGTACTTCTTAAGTCTATGACCGTTGACCTTGAAGCTTCCGCTAGTTTCGCCCCATATCTCAACTGCACCATGAGGAAAAACATGTTTCACAACATAAGGTCCGGTCCATCTAGATTTTAACTTACCTGGAAAAAGGCGGAGGCGGGAGTTGAAGAGTAGAACTAAGTCTCCTTCGTTAAGCTCCATTGGAATGATACGCTTATCATGCCATCTCTTCGTCCTCTCCTTATAGATTTTGGCATTCTCATAGGCGTTCAAACGCAGCTCCTCCAGCTCGTTGATCTCCAAAAGTCGCTTCTCGCGGGCTTCCTTAATGTCGAAGTTCAACCATTTGATCACCCAATATGCTTTGTGTTCCAATTCGACGGGCAAATGGGAAGACTTCCCATATACCAAATTATAAGGGGTGGTACCTATGGGAGTCTTAAATGCGGTCCTGTACGCCCAAAGAGCATCGTCCAATTTCATGGACCAATCCTTCCTCGTTCTAGAGACGGTCTTCTCCAAAATTGCTTTGATTTCTCTATTCGAGACTCGACCTGTCCACTAGTTTGAGGGTGATAAGCAGTTGATACCTTGTGGGTTACCCCATACTTCGATAGAAGTACTTTGAACTTCCGGTTGATGAAGTGCGTTCCTCCATCGCTGATGATGATGCGTGGAGTTCCAAACCGTGGAAAGATAGTCCTGTTTAGGAACTTCACAACCACCTTGGCGTCATTAGTGGGAGAGACAATGGCTTCAACCCATCTAGAGACGTAGTCAACAACAAGAAGGATATAGAGGTTTCCTCCGGAGGATGGGAAAGGTCCCATGAAGTCAATCCCCCATACATCAAAGATTTCCACTTCTTGGATGTTATTAAGTGGCATCTCGTTTCTCCTTGATAAATTTCCTGTTCTTTGGCATACATCACAAGAGACAACAAAAGCTTGTACATCTTTAAATAATGTGGGCCAAAAGAAACCGGAACGCAATACCTTAGCGCATGTTTTATCGGTGCTGGCATGTCCTCCACAAGGAAGTGAATGGCAATGCCGTATAACGCTATTAACTTCATCTTCCGGAATGCATCTTCGAAGCATCCCATCCGGTCCGCGCTTGAATAGCAGCGGCTCGTCCCAGTAATAATGTCGTACCTCCTTGAAGAATCTCTTCTTTTGAGAGTACGTCAATCCGGGCGGTGTTTCCTGGCAAACAAGATAATTCACAATATCAACATACCAAGGTCCGTTTTTATCAGAAAGTTGGTGAATGGATTGTTCCACCAACTGAGGATGAATGTCAAAGAAGTGAGTAAGAAGTTTATTATTCTCAGTAGTCTCAGTTGACATCATCTTGCCATCGACCTCGGTCGAGGCGCACAGGCGTTGACCGAGATGTTCTTCGGTCGCCTCGCTCAGTCCAGGAAGTGCCTCGGTCGAGGTACTGCAACTGGAACCGAAATTGGAGATCTTCGTCTCCTAAAGTAATGTCTCAGTTTTAGCTCTTGGATCTTCTTCCAGGGCCTTCAAGCTCCGTATATCTGCATCACAAGAAGCATCTACACCTTCCTCTATTAAACTAAAACTTATAACTCTTTCGAGTGGATCGTTAATAAGGATAGAGCTCACCAATTCCCGTGATTCTTCTTCATCATAGATGTTGAAGATATCATCGCTGAGTTGCTCTCCCTTCATTGCGGCAAGCAATGCAAACTCCACTTGGTCACCACCAATGTTGAATTTCAACTTGGCGTTTTTACAATCAACGTTGCAACCCGATGTTGCTAGAAATGGCCTCCCGAGAATAATAGGGACAGGATAATCTGCGGGATTGTCAAGTACAACAAAATCTATAGGTAGATAGAAGTTACCTAACTTGACCGGAACGTCCTCCAAGATGCCCACGAGATGGGTAATGGAGCGATCCGCCATATAAAGTCGAATCTTGACCGGCTTGGGCTCTCCAAGTCCGATCTTCATGCATAGCTCCAACGGGATGATGCTTACGCTGGCTCCTAGATCACATAGGGCTTCACAAGTGACATCTCCAACTTGAATGGGAATGCAAAATGAGCCGGGATCTCTTAATTTAGGTGGCATCTTCTCCTTCATGATCTTGATAAGCTCCGAGGATTTAGATGTCATCCTAACTTCACCAAAGTCTTCCAATTTCCTTTTCCTTGATAGGAGCTCTTTTAAGAACTTCCCATAAGCGGGCATTCCTAGAATAGCATCAAGGAAAGGAATGTTAATATGCAGCTTATTCATCAAGTCAAGGAACTTACCAAAGTGCTTGTCTAGATGTGCTCTGGCTCTTGACTGGGGGAATGGAAGTGGTGGTTTGTATGCAGGAGGTGGAATATAAGTTTCAGTTGTCCCTCCTGCTTTCTGTTGCTCCGCCTCGGGTGGTATCTCGGTCGAGGTGTTCTTCGACTGGATCTGGACCGAGGTGGTCTGCGTCGAACGAGGTACCGGATCTGTAGTCTTGAGTCCACTCCTCGTCGTTATGGCCATGCACTGGCCCTTAGGGTTGCTTTCCGTCTTTGCTGGAAGCTTCCCTGGATCTCTTGGCGCTTCATTCGCCCTACTTGCAAGTTGTTGTTCGAAGGACTTTTGGGCCCTCGAAAATGAAGTCATAGAAGTCTCCATAGCACTAAGCTTGATCAAGATAGCCTCCAGAACTGCGTCTTTCTTTTCTGGCTGAGACGAACTTGATCCTTGCCCTTGGCTCTTTAATGGAGTAGAAGAAGAAGAAGAAGGGGAAGAGAGGAAAGGGTTAGAGGAATCGTTAGAGTTGGAGTTTGAATGATTGTTACCATGATTTTGGTTGTTCGCCCTCCAGTTGTTGCTATTGGATCCCCTATTGTTGTTGTTGTAGTTGTTGTTTCGCGGACCGTTGTTGTTGTTACGGTACCCGTTGTTGTTGTTGTTGTTCCTTTGCCCTTGCTCTTCCTTCTTGGTTTGTGCAACCAAGAGTTCCTTCAATTGCTTCACGTCATTCTTCAAAGACGTGAGTTGATTGTTGTTAGATTGAGTCTCTTGAAAGTTGACTCTTTTAACTCCACCTTCAGTTCCTTGGTGGGTATATTTTTCCATGTGCAAGGCTTGCTTCTCGATGAAGTCCCAAGCCTCGTCAATCGCCATGTCAATGAAGGTACCGGCGGAGAGTAGTTGGAGATTGAATTGGGTGCTTCCGTCCAGTCCCTTGAAGTAGATCTCCAACAACTCGATTTTTGGAATCCCATGATGTGGGCAATCCAAAAGGATATCCTTGAACCGCTCCTAAGATTTGGACAAGCTCTCCTTGTCCTTCATAATGAAAGCATTGATCTTTCCTCTCATTTCAGCTGTCTTTGAGGGGGGAAAGAATTTGGTCAAGAATTCCGTAGTCATCTCCTCCCATGATGTGGGCAATCCTTGAACCAAGTAAGAGCTCTATCTTTTAAAGAAAAGTAAAAAGGTCTTAGCTTGTAATTGTTATTTACAATTCTGGAAGGTCGCAAGGTTTCCATCAAGATCTCGTAGTTTTGAAGATGTTGATGTGGTGACTCCTTCTCTAGCCCTCCGAATTGGCATTGGCGAATCATGGACAGAACTTGCGGTCGAAGTTCATAGTCATGATCCGCTGGATCTCCTAGGTTCACTCCTGGACGGCTCAGTTGTTGATTAGGGTCCATCCTTTGACCTAGGGTTTGTGGGATTCCTACGAGAAGAACATCTCGGACTGGCATCCGAGGTGGAAGTATCTCGGCCGGGGCGTCAGGTACTGGGACCTGCCTCGGTCGAGGGTCAGCAACTGGAACCTGCCTCGGTCCAGCCTCGGGAGCTGGATCTTCCCTCGGTCGAAGTAGAATCTGGTGTCTTATGACGGCCATTTCCGCTTCGATTGCTTCAGTTTTGGTGCGGGTCTCTTCCTTCTCTTGCCTTAGTTCTTCCCTGCTGAGGCGTAGCAGCTCTAACGCCTCTTTCAATTCGGCCTCAAGATCGCGGTTGTCTTGTTGGGCCATCTTCGCTTCTCTTAAGCGTCGCTTGTATGTCTTTTCTGGTTCGGGATCGTAAGGAACGATTTCCTTCCCAGTGCGGGTTCTTCGCATAAACCTAAGAGAGAACCTGCAAAAGTCACTCAAGTAGAGTGGTTAGAAGACACGGGGGCAAGTGCCCCAAGAGCAAACCGTACCGGCTCGGTCTAGACCAAGTCCCCGGCAACGGCGCCAAAAACTTGTTCGCTCCAAACGGTGTGTGCAAGCTTTAAATTTATAACCCTAGACTTAAGCTTAAAACAAGGATGCGAACCTGCAGTGTACGGGTCAATCGTAGTAAAAGCAAGGAATTCCAGGGGTCGATCACAGGGACTCGGTGAAACAAAGTCGATAACGGTAAGCTTCGTAAATACTAACCACAAAGAACAATTAACACAATCAAAGATGGATAAGAAGTCAATAAAGCAAACATGCAATTCTAGGGATTAAAGCATCTAGTTGTGGTTCCAACTCAAGATCTAAAGATAAGCGGACAAAGCTGAGGTTTTTGCATGGGGAAGTTGTTACCAAAGTGGAGTAGATCACCGGGTAAATCTCACTACTCACTAATCCTAAACCGTAACTCCTATTACCGGGTAAGTCTCAAGGAATCAAGATAAAGAACTATAACCTCAAACTAACACACCATCTAAGGGAATAGAATCAACCTTTACCGGGTAAGTCTCAGGCTAACTCACAAAGATGGGATGGAAGCACACTCAAACCCCAATAAAGGATAAACCTTTATTACCTACACTTATGATCGTTGGTACACAAACTAAGGAATTACCGGGTAAGTCTCATCCTAAGCTTGCATTGAACCAGGAAAGGTGTAATAAGAATAGGATTTGGCAAACTCTAACACTTAACTCTCAGTTTAGGATCAGATAAGTCACCTCGGTCAGCCAAATTCCACCCCGGCCGAGATGTTCATCGACTGAACGAGATGCTTAGGGTTAAGGTTAAAGACTCGAACTTTCAGGGTCCTACTGGAATCTAAGATTATTCTATCATTGTTTTTCCCACAACCTTCAGCCAATCACCCTAGAATCGCACAAGGAAATTAGCCACTCATCATCATTATGAAAGTATTAGTCAAATATATGGGAAGAAGGTGAATATTTGAACAAGAAGAATTCAATGAAAAGACTTTAATAACTGAATCAAATATCACAACAAAAGCGTTCCTTGGATATATATCCAACAAGAGAAGACAACAAGGAAGGGAATTAAAGATAATTCTTACAAAACCCTTCAAAAAGCTAATAAAGCTATGATCTTCAATCTTCCTTCAACCTTCAAAAAGGTTCTTCAAAACTCCCAACTGGAGTATACTTGCTGCGGTGTATGCTGGCTGTATGCGAGATTTTACGCTGATAGCGGATGTAGCGGGGTGCCGGATTTGTGGGAAATCTGACCCTTTTTATAGGAAAATAACCCTCCAAAGATAAGATATCTTAGAAAGATCTTTTCCCATAAAAATAGGTAAAATATATGATCTTCTTCCTTCCAGGATCCAAGCCCAAAAATATAAGATCACTTTCCAAAGATAAAAGATCTCAGCCAAGAATAAAATATTCTCGCCGCGTCCTAGGTGTTCGCCTCGTTCGAGTCGGCGTATCTGGATCACCTCGGTCGAGATGAATCTCTGGTCAACCGAGGTGAGTCACAACTGAATGTGAAATCTCTCAAAACTGGTTCAAAGTGAATCTTTAATCCATGGCTATGCTTCCTGGATGGTTCCTTATGTTCCTCATTGTAGCTCCGATGACTCCTTGGCTCCTTTTGCTCCTTTTCGATGCAAAACGTGCCATTTTACCTACAATTACAACAAAACTAGGTGTAGACCTCGATTCTCGCAAAGGTAGATGAAATGGTAATATAATGGAGGTAATATACATACAAACATGCAGATTATGAAAGATAAAACGTCCAAACAAACCCCAAAATATAGACTATAAATCATGCTATCACGTCTAGCAGGCCTAACTAGAGAAGTATCAGCTGGTGCACGCTCAGTCTCATCATCATCATCCTGATCTATAATCGGTGGCGCGCTCGTCCCTGCAGAATCTGTCCCTGTATCCATCGGGACTCCACCCTCTCTCTCATCCACTGTATCCTCGTCATCAACCTCCTCCTCCTCATCCTCAGCTGGGGCAGCTGCTGCCTCCCTACAATCCTCCATCAGTGGAGCCCAGGCGGTCTGCCAATAGTATGGATCATAGACAGTGAACTGGGCAGACCATCGGATCCCCTGTGGCGCAGTCAGCTCCCACGGCATAGCCACATATGGAGTGGTCAGACCTCGGGGAACGAGAATCCGCCGAGTGATCATCTCCTGCAATCCAAGCGGCTTCGGAGCCGCCACCATCGTGCATGCGTTGAGATCCATGTCATGATAAGCAGCTATGTGGGTGACAAGCCCCCCGCAGCAGATGTCTCCCTTCGCTTTGGCCTTGATCTTGTGCAGATCCTCTGCCAAGATCAAGCCAAAGTCTGGGAAACCCCCCGTAACCATACAGTACAGACTGAAGAGCTCGCCTTGTCGGATCTTTTGCGGCGTCTCAATATGCGCCAAAAGTGTCTCCCTGAATATCCTATGGGCTAACCTGAAGGCTAGGTGAAAGATGACCTTCTCCCTGGAATCTCCAGGGCGCCATCTGTCTACATGCTCAACAATATGGGCTATCTGCCCCCAGAATTCCCTAGCTACAGATCGGGAGGGGAAGTCAGTGGCGGTGGGCTCAGGAAAGCCGAAGATGTCTCTCCAAATCTCGAGCGGTACTAAGAAGTTCCGGTTCATCAACCGGTACTTCACAAACTGCTCTGTGGGAAGGTAGGTAAAGGAGCTAACGAACTCTAGGGTCGGCTCCAAGTAGGCCGGGGCTCGGATCTCAGTAAACTGATCCAGCCCAACTGTAGTAATCATCCTCCTAAGGTCTCCATCTACCCCTAGGCAATCAAAAGCGGACACGTCCAGGAAACGTGGTGCAATCACTGGACGTCCCGAAATACGCTCATAGTCCACCTGGTGTCGCTCATGGATCACCGGGCGGTAAGGTCGGGAAGAAGAGGAAGAAGGGGAAGGTGAGGATCTATCTCTGAGGGCAAGGCGACGTTCAGAACTCATTTTCACTTAGCTACTGTCAGATCACCTCGGTCACTGACAACTCTCAGGAATCACCTCGGCCGAGGCGCAGTTCGACTGGACCGAGGTGGAAACAGTTCGCGATTTAACTCTTTGAAATCCAGTTCTTTTCCCCCAAAAATCACTACAATTGCTTCCTATGGGGTACTTAAGCCTTTTCTCAGCAGATGCAAGGGCAACCAAAGCCCAAATCGAAGCGAATGAACGAGTTAGGGTTTCGACTGTTTTTACCTCGTTTCGGCCGATTCGTTCGATTTCTTCACAGATCTGTACTTGCAATGGGATCCTCTACCATTCAATCGTAGTTTGGAAGCGGAAATCTTCGAAAACGAGCAAGATTCGAGGAAGCGAGGTGAGAAGGCGCCGCGGTCGAGTCGAAGTGGGTAAAAAAAGTGAAAAAGAAAATTTTTCCCCCTTTTATACTGTTCCTGGAACTGCTGTCACCTCGGTCGAGATGGTCTCGACTGGACCGAGGTGGTACAGACCGAGGTGGTTCTGCAGAAACCCTAGTCGCCTCGGTTGCTCAAGAATCAACTCGGTCGAGGTGGCCTCGACTAGACCGAGGTGTCTCAATCAAACTTCGTCTTCTCAAGTTCTCGAACTTCTGCACTTCCAGTTATGCTCCTTCCTTAGATGTCTCCTGTTATCTGTCTAGGACGCCAAAAACAAACAAAACAAAGCAAAAGCAAACTATCTAAGCTAAACTAGAAAACGGGAAAAGAAAGCAATACCTTGGGTTGCCTCCCAAGAAGCGCTTGGTTTAAGGTCGCTAGCTGGACCATAATGCGTCTCAAATGAGGTATATTGGTGCAACCTCCTCAACCGGAGTCTCCGGTTGGTACTTCTTAAGTCTATGACCGTTGACCTTGAAGCTTCCGCTAGTTTCGCCCCATATCTCAACTGAACCATGAGGAAAAACATGTTTCACAACATAAGGTCCGGTCCATCTAGATTTTAACTTACCTGGAAAAAGGCGGAGGCGGGAGTTGAAGAGTAGAACTAAGTCTCCTTCGTTAAGCTCCTTTGGGATGATACGCTTGTCATGCCATCTCTTCGTCCTTTCCTTATAGATCTTGGCATTCTCATAAGCGTTCAAACGCAGCTCCTCCAGCTCGTTGATCTCCAAAAGTCGCTTCTCGCCGGCCTCCTTAATGTCGAAGTTCAACCATTGGATCGCCCAATACGCTTTGTGTTCCAATTCGACGGGCAAATGGCAAGACTTCCCATATACCAAATTATAAGGGGTGGTACCTATGGGAGTCTTAAATGCGGTCCTGTACGCCCAAAGAGCATCGTCCAATTTCATGGACCAATCCTTCCTCGTTCTAGAGACGGTCTTCTCCAAAATTGCTTTGATTTCTCTATTCGAGATCTCGACTTGTCCACTAGTTTGAGGGTGATAAGCAGTTGATACCTTGTGGGATACCCCATACTTCGATAGAAGTGCCTTGAACTTCCGGTTGATGAAATGCGTTCCTCCATCGCTGATGATGATGCGTGGAGTTCCAAATCGTGGAAAGATAGTCCTGTTTAGGAACTTCACAACTACCTTGGCGTCATTAGTGGGAGAGGCAATGGCTTCAACCCATCTAGAGACGTAATCAACAGCAAGAAGGATATAGAGGTTTCCTCCGGAGGATGGGAAAGGTCCCATGAAGTCAATCCCCCATACATCAAAGATTTCCACCTCTTGGATGTTATTAAGTGGCATCTCGTTCCTCCTTGATAAATTTCCTGTTCTTTGGCATGCATCACAAGAGACAACAAAAGCTTGTACATCCTTAAATAATGTAGGCCAAAAGAAACCGGAACGTAATACCTTAGCGTATGTTTTATCGGTGCTAGCATGTCCTCCACAAGGAAGTGAATGGCAATGCCGTATAACGCTATTAACTTCATCTTCCGGAATGCATCTTCGAAGCATCCCATCCGGTCCGCGTTTGAATAGCAGCGGCTCGTCCCAATAATAATGTCGTACTTCTTTGAAGAATCTCTTCTTCTGAGAGTACGTCAATCCGGGCGGTGTTTCCTGGCAAACAAGATAATTCACAATATCAGCATACCAAGGTCCGTTTTTATCAGAAAGTTGGTGGATTGAATGTTCCAGCAACTGAGGATGAATGTCAGAGAAGGGAGTAAGAAGTTTATTATTCTCAGTAGTCTCAATTGACATCATCTCGCCATCGACCTCGGTCGAGGCGCAGAGGCGTTGACCGAGATGTTCTTCGGTCGCCTCGCTCAGTCCAGGAAGTGCCTCGGTCGAGGTACTGCAATTGGAACCGAAACTGGAGATCTTCGTCTCCTGAAGTAGTGTCTCAGTTTTAGCTCCCTGATCTTCTTCCAGGGCCTTCAAGCTCCGTATATCTGCATCACAAGAAGCATCTATACCTTCCTCCATTAAACTAAAACTTATAACTCTTTCGAGTGGATCATTAATAAGGATAGAGCTTACCAATTCCCGTGATTCTTCTTCATCATAGATGTTGAAGATATCATCGCTGAGTTGCTCTCCCTTCATTGCGGCAAGCAATGCAAACTCCACCTCATCGCCACCAATGTTGAATTTCAACTTGGCGTTCTTGCAATCCACGTTGCAACCCGAAGTTGCTAGAAATGGCCTCCCGAGAATGATAGGAACAGGATAATCTGCGGGAATGTCAAGAACAACAAAATCTATAGGTAGATAGAAGTTACCTAACTTGACCGGAACGTCCTCCAAGATGCCCACGGGATGGGTGATGGAGCGATCCGCCATATAAAGTCGAATCTTAACCGGCTTGGGCTCTCCAAGTCCGATCTTCATACATAGCTCCAGCGGGATGATGCTCACGCTGGCTCCTAGATCACATAGGGCTTCACAAGTGACATCCCCAACTTGAATGGGAATGCAAAATGAGCCGGGATCTCTTAACTTAGGTGGCATCTTCTCCTTCATGATCTGTATGAGCTCCGAGGATTTAGATGTCATCCTAACTTCACCAAAGTCTTCCAGTTTCCTTTTCCTTGAAAGGATATCCTTTAAGAACTTCCCATAGGCGGGCATTCCTAGAATAGCATCAAGGAAAGGAATGTTAATATGCAGCTTATTCATCAAGTCAAGGAACTTACCAAAGTGCTTGTCTAGATGTGCTCTGGCCCTTGACTGGGGGAATGGAAGTGGTGGTTTGTATGCAGGAGGTGGAACATAAACTTCAGTTGTTCCTCCCGCTTTCTGTTGCTCCGCCTCGGGTGGCATCTCGGTCGAGGTGTTCTTCGACTGAATATGGACCGAGGTGGTCTGCGTCGAACGAGGTACTGGATCTGTAGTTTTGAGTCCACTCCTCATCGTTATGGCCATGCACTGGCCCTTAGGGTTGCTTTCCGTCTTTGCTGGAAGCTTCCCTGGATCTCTTGGCGCTTCATTCGCCCTATTTGCAAGTTGTTGTTCGAAGGACTTTTGGGCCCTCGAAAATGAAGTCATAGAAGTCTCCATAGCACTAAGCTTGATCAAGATAGCCTCCAGAACTGCGTCTTTCTTTTCTGGCTGAGAAAAACTTGATCCTTGCCCCTGGCTCTTTAATTGAGTAGAAGAAGAAGAAGGGGAAGAGAGGAAAGGGTTAGAGGAATCGTTAGAGTTGGAGTTTGAATGATTGTTACCGTGATTTTGGTTGTTCGCCCTCCAGTTGTTGCTATTGGACCCTCTATTGTTGTTGTTGTAGTTGTTGTTCCGGGAACCGTTGTTGTTGTTACGGTACCCGTTGTTGTTGTTCCTTTGCCCTTGCTCTTCCTTCTTGGTTTGTGCAACCAAGAGTTCCTTCAATTGCTTCACGTCATTCTTCAAAGACGTGAGTTGATTGTTGTTGGATTGAGTCTCTTGAAAGTTGACTCTTTTAACTCCACCTTCAGTTCCTTGGTGGGTATATTTTTCCATGTGCAAGGCTTGCTTCTCGATGAAGTCCCAAGCCTCGTCAATCGCCATGTCCATGAAGGTACCGGCGGAGAGTAGTTGGAGATTGAACTGGGTGCTTCCGTCCAGTCCCTTGAAGTAGATCTCCAACAACTCGATTTTTGGAATCCCATGATGTGGGCAATCCAAAAGGATATCCTTGAACCGCTCCCAAGATTTGGACAAGCTCTCCTTGTCCTTCATAATGAAAGCATTGATCTTCTCTCTCATTTCAGCTGTCTTTGAGGGGGGAAAGAATTTGGTCAAGAATTCTGTAGTCATCTCCTCCCATGTGCTAATTTTACCTGGAGGAAGAGATTGATACCAAGTAAGAGCTCTATCTTTTAAAGAAAAGTAAAAAGGTCTTAGCTTGTAATTATTATTTTCAATTCTGGAAGGTCGCAAGGTTTCCATCAAGATCTCGTAGTTTTAAAGATGTTGATGTGGTGATTCCTTCTCTAGCCCTCCGAATTGGCATTGGCGAATCATGGACAGAACTTGCGGTCGAAGTTCATAGTCATGATCCGCTGGATCTCCTAGGTTCACTCCTGGACGCCTCAGTTGTTGATTAGGGTCCATCCTTTGACCTAGGGTTTGTGGAATTCCTGCAAGAAGAACATCTCGGACTGGCATCCGAGGTGGAAGTATCTCGGCCGGGGCGTCAGGTACTGGAACCTGCCTCGGTCGAGGGTTAGCAACTGGGACCTGCATCGGTCGAGGGTCAGCAACTGGATCTTCCCTCGGTCGAAGTAGAATCTGGTCTCGTATGACTGCCATCTCTGCTTCTATTGCTTCAGTCTTGGTGCGAGTTTCTTCCTTCTCTTGCCTTAGTTCTTCCCTGCTGAGGCGTAGCAGCTCTAACGCCTCTTTCAATTCGGCCTCAAGATCGCGGTTGTCTTGTTGGGCCATCTTCGCTTCTCTTAAGCGTCGCCTGTATGTCTTTTCTGGTTCGGGATCGTAAGGAACGATTTCCTTCCCAGTGCGGGTTCTTCGCATAAACCTAAGAAAGAACCTGCAAAAGTCACTCAAGTAGAGTGGTTAGAAGACACGGGGGCAAGTGCCCCAAGAGCAAACCGTACCGGCTCGGTCTAGACCAAGTCCCCGGCAACGGCGCCAAAAACTTGTTCGCTCCAAACGATGTGTGCAAGCTTTAAATTTATAACCCTAGACTTAAGCTTAAAACAAGGATGCGAACCCGCAGTGTACGGGTCAATCGTAGTAAAAGCAAGGAATTCCAAGGGTCGATCACAGGGACTCGGTGAAACAAAGTCAATAACGGTAAGCTTCGTAAATACTAACCACAAAGAGCAATTAACACAATCAAAGATGGATAAGAAGTCAATAAAGCAAACATGCAATTCTAGGGATTAAAGCATCTAGTTGTGGTTCCAACTCAAGATCTAAAGATAAGCGGACAAAGCAGAGGTTTTTGCATGGGGAAGGTGTTACTAAAGTGGAATAGATCACCGGGTAAGTCTCACTACTCACTAATCCAAAACCGTAACTCCTATTACCGGGTAAGTCTCAAGGAATCAAGATAAAGAACTATAACCTCAAACTAACATACCATCTAAGGGAATAGAATCAACCTTTACCGGGTAAGTCTCAGGCTAACTCACAAAGATGGGATGGAAGCACACTCAAACCCCAATAAAGGATAAACCTTTATTACCTACACTTATGATCGTTGGTACACACACTAAGGAATTACCGGGTAAGTCTCATCCTAAGCTTGCATTGAACCAGGAAAGGTGTAATAAGAATAGGATTTGGCAAACTCTAACACTTAACTCTCAGTTTAGGATCAAATAAGTCACCTCGGTCAACTAA
Source organism: Fagopyrum esculentum (assembly GCA_033239045.1). Classification (NCBI taxonomy): domain Eukaryota; kingdom Viridiplantae; phylum Streptophyta; class Magnoliopsida; order Caryophyllales; family Polygonaceae; genus Fagopyrum; species Fagopyrum esculentum. Next base: position 43,565,757 of record BSUD01000005.1, on the reverse strand, counting down.
ATTCCACCCCGGCCGAGATGTTCATCAACTGAACGAGATGCTTAGGGTTAAGGTTAAAGACTCGAACTTTCAGGGTCCTACTAGAATCTAAGATTATTCTATCATTGTTTTTCCCACAACCTTCAGCCAATCACCCTAGAATCACACAAGGAAATTAGTCACTCATCATCATCATGAAAGTATTAATTAAATATATGGGAAGAAGGTGAATATTTGAACAAGAAGAATTTAATGAAAAGACTTCAATAACTGAATCAAATATCACAACAAAAGCGTTCCTTGGATAGCAATCCAACAAGAGAAGACAACAAGGAAGGGAATTGAAGACAATCTTACAAAACCCTCCAAAAGCTATAAAAGCTATGATCTTCAATCTTCCTTCAACCTTCAAAAAGGTTCTTCAAATCTCCCAACTAGAGTATGCCGCAGCGATGTAGTAGGTGTAAAGCAAGGTGATAGCGGATCGTATGCGAGATGTATGCCGGATGTCGGATTTGTGGAAATCCAACCCTTTTTATAGGAAAATAACCCTCCAAAGATAAGATATCTTAGAAAGATCTCTTCCCATAAAAATAGGTAAAATATAAGATCTTCTTCCTTCCAGGAGCCAAGCCCAAAAATATAAGATCACTTTCCAAAGATAAAAGATCTCAGCCAAGAATAAAATATTCTTGCCGCGTCCTAGGTATTCGCCTCGGTCGAGTCGGCGTCGCTGGATCACCTCGGTCGAGATGAATCTCTGGTCAACCGAGGTGAGTCACAACTGAATGTGAAATCTCTCAAAACTGGTCCAAAGTGAATCTTTAATCCATGGCTATGCTTCCTGGATGGTTCCTTATGTTCCTCAATGTAGCTCCAATGACTCCTTAGCTCCTTTTGCTCCTTTTTGATGCAAAGCGTGCCATTTTACCTACGATTACAACAAAACTAGGTGTAGACCTCGATTCTCGCAAAGGTAGATGAAATGGTAATATAATCACATATAATACATACAAACATGCAGATTATGAAAGATAAAACGTCCAAACAAACCCCAAAATATAGACTATAATTCATGCTATCATATACATTGTTAACTCTCACTTTAAAAACGTTTGTAATTACGAATCATCACTATTATGTCAAACACAAGTAAATAATATATTATTGTCATTTTGGTTTTAAAACTTCATAGTGTAAATTATGCAAACATCCACGACACATCGATTAATAACTAGTCAAAACAATCTAGACATTCACAATATAAGTCAAACAATAATCCTAAAAAACCATAAAAATAGCTAAGTTTGAAGATTTCAAGTTGCTAGTAGTAGAGTACATTAAGTAAAGGAAGTCTATCTAAACGATCACAGCAATGACCGTTTGTAATTACGAACTTAATGATTCTATACATTGTTTTGTATCACTAAAAAAACGCTTGTAATTACGAACTTAATGCTTTTATACATTGTTATAGCTCACTTAAAAAATATTTGTAATTACGAATAATTTCTTGTATACATTGTCATTTATCAATTAAAAAACAGTGGTAATTACGAATAATCGCTATTATGTCAAACACAAGTACATAATATTATTGGTAATGTTGTTTTTAAAATTAATAGTAAAAATTATACAAACGTTATAATTTTCATTGACCAAATTACAATCACTTATAATAAATATGATTGTTATATTACTCGATATGACAACTATATAACAAAAATAATATTAACTACGAATAAGAATTCATCAAACACCCACGACACAACGAGTAAGAACCAGTCAAATCAAAGTAGACATAAACAAAATAAATCCAACAATTGTCCTAAAAACCCAATAGACACAACTAAGTTTGAAGATATCAAGTTGCTACTAGTAGATTACATTAAGTCAAGAAAGCCTATCTAAACGATCATCATTATCATCCATTCTTGATGTCCACTCGTCAATCTGTTTAGCACCCATCTCCAAGGCATTCAAAAGATTCTACTTTACCTCATTAATCTCACTGGTAAGGAATCGGTGCAGATATTGAACCCTTAATGTCTTTAGACTCTGTACCCTCTGATACTTGAAGCCACATTCCCACTTAGCATCCCCTTTGTATGTTTCCATATGTCTCATAGCATATATTCCACTATCATAAGATACCCTATTATCTTTCCACGCCATCTTCAAAACCTTGGCTTCCTCTATCTCACGTATCCTTCCACCCATAAAGTCTAATCCAACATTAATAAGGTGTAGACCAAATAGCAACGCCTGAAATTAATGTAACAAACAATGAATAATTACAAATCCAATGATTAAAGTGATGCATCTTTCAAACTAAACCGTACCAGTCGAGTGACATAGTAGTTGTAATCAATGTCGGAATCTCTACGATTATAAAGTATCTCAGCCACAACAGTCTTCATAAGGAAACACACCACAAAGTGATGCATCTTACAACTCAGTGGGAACATTATCTTGAAACAAATAGAAGAAATAAAAAAAACTCAGTATAAGCTTAAAAAAATACAATATATCAACTTACAATATGAGGACTAACCATGTCAAAATCAGTCAAATCAACACTATCTCCACAAAAGCGAAGGGCAATATCGAAATCGCTAGTAAATTTTTCATATCTGCGGTCAAACCCTACCCCAACTTCTTTCACAACAGGTACATACTATAACAAAAGGTAGACACATGTTTTTAGAAAAAGTTAGCTAATTACGAATATATATTTATATCCAATAATATATTCAATAAAGAAAAGACGTTAATTACGAATAAACTGACCGTGACAAAGGGAGGAAGAAATAAGACGTGTGGAGACGATGGACTTCGCAATTTTTCCTGTCTACTTAGATAGATACACCACGCATCCATTATGCTTGCACATACAACACCACCCTCTGCCATCCTACCACATTCTATAGATTTTAGGGTGTACATCTCAATGTCTTCCCCTCCGGAAATTACTTCATAAGATATCTGAAAAACGTCTTTGCGACACGACAAAATGTATTAGCTTAATCAATATAGTCCCTCATCAACGTTTTTTAATAAATCTGTAAAACAATTATAATGTTACTATATATACCTCAAATGAAGTTCAATGACGAACTGTGCTATTTGCCGTTGAATTTTAGTTATCTTCTTTGATGGATCGACAAATCTATCAATGTAAGGACTCTTATTTGTCACTGCACGTTTACCAATCCTCTTCCCACGTGGTGGGGTTGCGTTGTACCCCACAATCTCCTTCCCCTTGTCATGACATTAGATAACACAATGAATAAAAAGCCAAGTAAAAAAAACATAATATCTAATAATTACATAACAAACGAAAAAATAAAAAATTTATTAGTACCTTATCATGCCGTTTAGGGACACGGTATCCATCATACGATGGTTCAGACACCTTATTTGTTGGTTCATTTGTTTCAGTTACATCCTCATCCGTACTCAGAACATCACCAACATCATCAAATTGTTCCTCAGCAACCTAAACAAGTAAATTCATATTCCCCGTTTACAACTACATAAATAAACCCAAAAACACTAACATTACAAATCAATACCTTATTGTCCTCTTGTTCAACGTGTGTGTTGTCACCGGTCACATGATCGCTATCCTTACCCACAACATGATCAATAGGGTCCATCTATACAGCAACAATTTATAAAAATAAATACGAATACAATTAGTTTATGAGTACACAATAGTCGCATAATATAGAGTTCAATAGCAAAGTGTTGACTAACGAGTAACCAGAATAATATATTATAATAAAAACGAATACTAGAACAATTCGGGGATTACCTCATTGCCTTCTTGTTCAACGTATGGGTCGTCACCAGCATGCTCATCACTATCCTGACCGGCATCACGCTCGGTTGGGTTCACCTTTATAACATAATTTTTTAATTATAATTACGAATACATAACTTTTACTTAGCATATACACCAACAATGATACCATACCTGTTATTACACTACATCTTCATTCATGCAGCACATATTCAAATCAATTGTAATAATGGTACAACCAAAAAAATAATAATAAACCTCCACAAAAGCACGACCGCAATCGTCCTTCATCCGCATATCAGATGGTCCTCCTAAATCTCCTTCCGCATCCCCCTAACAAAATAAAATAGTACAAAATAAATTATGATAATGTGTACAAACATTCGGTATCGAATGAATTGTTAAATACACCGACCTTTTCAACATCACCTTCTAAGTTGTCTTCATTTCCATCATCTTCAACGGACACATCATCCTTATATCCACTAACAATGTCCCTTATAGCAATATCTACGGGATCAACTCCTTTAGCACTTTGACTCGTGAAAACCCCTAAGTCAAAACTAGGCCAACTATTCTTCTCCTTCAACAGTTCGTCCCTAAGCTTGATTGCATCGTCAATCTTCTTCATGTTTGCCAACAATACGGGATCATTCCATACGGATTGAGTACTTTGAGTCATAACATCCTCAAATTAAGTACCCACGTTCCCACTACTTCCTTCTCCACTGTACCCACAACCACTCAAAGCCATCTTCCCCAAATCATAACAAGCCCTTATTCCAGATTCACTCATCATATTCCTTGGGATTTTGTTAGATTTTTCAATGAAACCCTTTATACCAGCAATAATCTTCAAGACTCCACTCAACAGATCACGTTTGTAATCCTACATTTTAATAAAAAAATAACAAAAACTTTAAAACATTTATCAATAATTATTGAAATTATGAATACACAGTAATTACGAATAATTTATACGACCACACACAATTCAGATAGATTAGCTGAGTTTATTCATAGTTACTAATATTAATAATACATAATAATTACGAATAATTTACATGTCCTTACAAGAGCAGGAATAATAGCTGAAATTATTCATAATTATATATATTTTGAATTCATAGTAATTACGGATAATAGTTATTTACATACACAAAAAACGTGTGTTTCATACCTCAGTTGTTACCAAAATATATGCATTTGATGGTAGTCTTTGAACATCCTCTATCCGTCCTCGTCCGAATCCCCCTCCTAACATCTCACTTTTTTCTCGTTCAGCAACCATAGAATCTGTCCATCCACAGAATACAGGTTTACACCTTTCGACCTCTCGAACTCCTCGATGCACCACACGATCAAGATAGAATAGCTACATATCCATAAACCAAATATTTTATGTTCAATAAAGAATAGAGAACCAATGAAACAAAATTCAGTACTTACCACCAGGAACAATAGTGGCCTTGTAAAACATAAACCATCTTCCACAAATCTTGATTTCGATGAAACAAGACTCTTAATAAAGCGTACACCAATTGACTTTCTTCATTGCTACAACACTTGACAAGCGGGTCACAATCCCTTGATTCACACAACCGCTCTTAATGCTGTTTACCACACAAGTATCAAACAACACTAGAAAATTCTGAAGAAACTCAAGGCCTCCATCCAAACCCTCAACCATCCGTTGCCTTACATGATCTGGCCTCAAATTAACATATTTTTGAGTATATTGAAGTCTCCATTTATCCCTAACCTTGTCGGTATCACTCTCCTTCTTTCCACTTTCTTTGTTACCACCCAACGGCAACCCAAGACAAATATGAACATCTTCAGCTGTTATGTAAAGGCTTCGTCCATCCTCAAATTCTAAGCTGCACTTGTTAGGATCAAAGTGTTCAACTTACCAAGAACAAAGGGACAATGGCGTATTTCTTAATTCCAATTCCAAGAAACTACCAAATCCAATGTCCCTAATTGCATTTATCTGCGCAACATGCTTTTCTCCATCCGACAGAAGTTCTTTAATGCCATTCACAAAAGATTTCGGAGAGCACCTGGTAGGCAAGTTGTTGTACCCTTCAAGCTTCCCCCTGCTTTGCCTTGGACCTTTAGCAACTCTCTTCCGTTTGGTAACAACCTTATCCCCATCAGAACTATCGTCAAGATCCCGTTCCTCTTCATCACTAGTCAACTTCTCTTTTCCCTTTCCTTTAATGTCCTTAGGCTTGGTGACATTCTTCACAACTGCATGAACAATATTTTCTTTACTCGTCATTATTCGTAATTAATAATGCATTATCATATTAGTAAATCGATGTAATCACAATTTATTCATAATTAACTACTATTTTACATGTCAATCGAAATTTTTGTGTATAACATAAATATTAGAACATGTTGACTAATTAATTCCATGCCTACGAGTTTTTGTATAGCAAACATAAAAATAAGGTTTAAAATACAAATGCACCCAATACGGTTTGTTAGGAAAAAAAAAACATACCTTCATCATTCTTACGATTTTCTATCATTAAAATCGTGCTCTTTCCTCTAGTCTTTCTGTCCAGTATCTTAGAAATAGGCACGTCTTCAAAATCTTCAGAACTACCATCATCACAAACGATGTGTTCCCCCTTTAGAATTTCTTTCTTCTTTCCCGATTTCTTTGTACGCACTGATCTAGACCTCGGAATACGCTTCCTTTTGGAACTCAGATCTATAGTTTTCATTATACAACACAAAATAGTCTTCATTATCTAACACACAAAATAGTTTTCATTATACAACACAAAAAGTGACAACATAGCTACTTAAATTCAAACATCATTTACCTACGTACTGTATTAATATACATAATTAGTATACACACTTATTATTCCTAGTTAGTGTAGTTTCTTCAAACCTTATACGCGTTCCATATAATTACAGTATTAACATACATAAATAGTCTACACAATAATTATTCGTAGTTAGTTTATGTTTTCAAATCTAATATGCACTTCATATTCGCATTATTCGTAGTTAGTTGAAAACATATGCATCATATATGTTAACTTATAGTAGAGAACATAAGCTTAAAACTCGTCAAACAAATTAATAACTATGAATAATATTTACAAACTATCTTGTTGATAACAAAAACCGCAGCATCAATATCATTTGTAATTATAGAATATATTTCATCAACATATTCCACCAACATTACTTTAAGGTCGGTCTAAGATTATTCTTAATTAATCAAAAACAACAATGCAAGCAAATATCAACACACCAATCACAAAACCACCAACAATATTCAACCAAGCAATGCAAGCAAGACATACCTATAGAAGAATCTGCCATTACCCCCGAAAATGTCCTCTCCAATCAAGCGAACTTCACAAGAGATCTCTGACACGAAACAAATTCCCCTACATATAACGTAGTAATAATTTAGTATGCAAAAACAACCAACAAATAAACAAAGTGAAAACCCGTACACCAAACCTCCAAAGTTTCAGAAAAAACTTTGAATCAAAGTTTCTTTTCCTTCCTAAATATTCGAATAAACTAAAGGAGAGTGGAGTTGCGATGAAGATAAGAAACTGGAAGTTGCTGTTAAAACTTATGGGGAGAGTAATTGGGCGGTTGTTGCTAGTCAATTGGAAGGGAGATTAGGTCCACAGTTTGCAAATAGACGGTTGAAGGCTTTGTTACCCTCGAAACAACGAAATCATCTAAAGAATTTGACATAATCTAAGAAGAGAAACTATCACATTCGAATATGGAGCTGAAGAACACCGCTATAATCAGAATAATCCTAACCTAGCATCCAAATCAAATGACTCGTCAGAATTGTATACAACTCGAAGCTCCCTTATATGAAAATATATCACCAAACAGATGATTTGAGCAATTTGTGAGCTAGTGAGAGGCGTTAGCAAGGACCAATTGACCAAATTGATTATGAGATTACCTGGAACACTTGTTAACAATCAATCGGATTCAGAAGAGACTGTGATTATCAAGCGATACAAGTGCTAATCAACGATCAGTTTCATCAATCTTGTAAAAAAAAATTAAGCATTCTTAAACACTATCTAAATTGAGTCGTTGTCATTCTTGTAAATCATAAAAGTGCAGAGAAGTCTACAAACGAAATGGATCTAATAACAAGGAGAGAGGAGAGGATACCTTTCAGCGGCGACAAAAAAAACCTAGATCGATTGGAAGATGGAGATTTGATTTGTAAAGGAGTCGATTTAGGTTAAGCATGATCGCGAACGGCCAGCTTGTAAGGGCACCGGGCGGATTACAACGAGAGCAAAACCGCTGGTTGTGCGGCCACAACCGAGTCGCCGGACGCAGTACAGGGCAAACGAGCCGCCGGGAGATCTAGATCCACGACGAACCGGTAACGCCACAACCACAACTGAGTTCCCGGAATGCTCCTCGCCGTCTTTGTTGCGCCACCAACACCGGGAGGTTCGCTGATTCGGCTTCAAAAACCCTATTCGACCGCCACAACCCTAAAACCTTCTTTCCGAATGTGCAGCTTGTATGGAGTGAAATTAGGGATTCCAAATTGTGCTATATTGAAAGCGCGTGTGTGTTGAAATTTTATTAATAATTACCATATTAACCCTAAATCTCGACCCTTAATAATAAACAATCCTACGGTCTATGATTGTTCTCATGTTCTCACGTTAGAGGTTGTTCTCATGGGAACCACACCCTATATATATATATATATATATATATATATATATATATATATATATATATATATATATATATAGGGTGTGGTTTCCATGAGAACACTCCTAACGTGAGAACATGAGAACAATCGTACACCGTTGGATGTGAGTATTAAGGGTTGAGATTTAGAGTAGATATAAATAATAATAATAATAATTAGGAATCCAACAATAATTACGAATAATCCACTCAACCAACAATAACTACGAATAATACATTAAACAATATGGCACATTCGTAACAACACTGATAATAATTACGAATCTGTTCTCATGTTCTCACGTTAGGGGGTGTTCTCATAGGATCTATACTCTATATATATATGTATATATATATATATATATATATATATATATATATATATATATATATATATATATATATATATATATTCTCATAATAAAGACCCATTGAAACATAAGTTCTTACATTGTATTAGAGCGGTCAAATCGATCCAAAATTTTCTCCTCTTCACACATACACTTTTATGGCTCTTCCCCCAGTCACCATTCCTAACGATAATGACCCTTCACAATCCTTCGTAGTTGTCAATTTCCCCAACGATTCTAAACTATCAACCACCAACTACCTCTCCTAGAATATCTAACTAGGAGCCATTCTTGTGGGCTATGGACGATTTCATTTTCTCGATGGCTCACATCCTTCACCAAGTGATACTATCATTGAGGTAAATGGCTCACATCCTTCACCAAGAGAATTTCTCAATGTTTAAAAAAAGTGTAGGATGGTGGCTCCATTCGATTGAAATGAGTAGATTATTTGGGAGATTATTATTTCACAATAATTCCAAAAAAAATTATAATCCATGTTTGGATGAAATAAATGGCAAAATAATCTCTCAAAATGATCTTGGGAGGTTACTTATAATCCTCAATAACATCGATAATCCCCTTCTACCAAACACGCCCATTATAACTTGCAACTCTCAAATACACTCTTTACCACCTAAATTACAAAGCCTCTCGCTAAATCTTGTTCACAAAAGCTAATAAAATGTCATATTTTTAATTACTAAGATCGGTCAACGTCCAACCCAAAAGAACTGATTTTTACATTTCTCTAACAAGAGATTTAGTAATCTAATTGATGAGTGTCAAATGTATCACTTTTTAGACCTTAGATTCATGCATTTCATACCCCTTTTCCTCTCTCACACATCTCTATTTGTATGGAACGCGTTCACTCTCTTTATTTCGGTATCCACCTTGACTTTTATGTTTTTTAGGCATTTACGACATCAATTGTGCCAGAAATTGCATCCTCCTGGAAGTGAAAGCTGGAGTGAAGACTTTACATGAATGGGGATTTGCAACACGGAGTCTTCTGAATACGCCTTAAAGTAAAGATCCAAAATTTGAAGTTATAGAAAAGCGAAACAGCCAAGGAAGCCGTAGGGTGGCCGTTCCACATACGGCATCACTATAAAAGATTATGTCAAAGCAGATCTTCAAAGCCCAGCCCAAAGCACTCTCTACGACCTGGCGAAACGGCCTGTCTACAACCAGGCTATGACCGTAGGTATACCGTTTGGAGGTCGTTGGTTAGCCGTTTTGACTGCCGTTGAGATGGAAACCAAATCTTCTGATTTTAACTTTGGAAGGTTTATATATTGTGTAACCTTAGACTCGGAGAATTCCCCCTATATGTTCATACATAAGCCGTAGGGTTAGATACGCCGACTCATCATGAAGTAGGCATCACTCAAACTTCTCTTTACTCTAGCCGTCAAGTAGTTATTAGCTTTTTTTGAAGGTTCTCCCTACTAATACGAAAAAATTGCGAGTTTATGTCTTTCCTGATTATATATTACCTTTGCTTTATATCTTATCATGTATGGATAAATCTCCTCTTGATGGAAGGATTGGATGATCCCTATAATAGTTTAATTTACTGTTTGCATATATATATATATATATATATATATATATATATATATATATATATATATGAATTCAAATTGGGATATTGCTTCTTTTTAAAGCGCTTATTTCTTACCTTTTATATAACTTTGAAAGAAGTGGTGTTTATAACAGGTTTATATAAAACAACTGAAGAGCCACAAGCGATAGCCATTTTATTGGTTTTGTTGAAATTAACTTGGTTTTGTGAGTACTAGTTTATCAAAGCTTCGAGAATTTTTAAGTATTGTAGAAAGTTATGATCTTTGTACATTTTCCTAAGTGAAGAGCCAAAAGCAAAGGTTCTCCTTGGTCTTTTCCGGATTCCTAGGTATTATTGATGAGTGTCAAATGTAATACTTTTTAGGCTAAATACTATTTTAGATGGCCACCTGTAAAATGTAACACTTTTTAGGCTATATAATCATATGTGAATGTTCAAGAGCCAAAAGCAAAGGTTCTCGTTGAAAAGCACGATCTTTGTTTGTCTATGCTAAATACTATTTTAGATGGCCACCTGTAACATAAGCATATATGAATGTTCATGAGTTATTGATGAGTGTCAAATGTAATACTTTTTAGGCTATATAATCATGCATTTGCATGGCCATATAGCTCGTCTATGCTTCATTTTAGTGTAGAAAGCTCATATTTCCCTATTTCGATGTCTACTTCGGTTTATTTCGTGTTTCGGGCATTAAAGGTCGTTTATGGAGCACAATGATATGAAAATATCGAAGAACAAGGATTCAATCTTTCATGGAGTCGGAGAATACATGGAAACAACAAGATTGACCGAAGATTGAAGAAGCTAAGTGGAAACCATTGGAGTTGGATGCCATTTTATGACGACCTTTGAGAGATTCCAAATTTCGATCATCTTCCCTTTGGATTTGGCCAATCATGTCAACTGCAAAGATGTATATGTTTAAAAGAGCTTAGAAAGTATACTCGTGGGTCACGTAGTTCCAACCAGATCAGCGGGAAAGTCAGTTTTACTGAATTAGTCGAAAACTTGTCAAAACAGCGTTGCCAAACGGCTTGATGACAGCAAACGGCTAGGCATTTCGACCGCCGCGGTAAGGGTTTCCAAAACCTTGCCGGTGTATCAAACGAGAAATTATAACTATCGTAGAAATTATAACTATCGTAGAAAGTTTCGGTCTTTGTACCTTTTTAAACTAAAGGGTCACAAATGAAGATTTCTCTTGTACCTTTTTAAACTAAAGGGTCACAAATGAAGATTTCTCTTGTTTTTTTTTACAGATTTCTAAGTTATTAATGGGTTTTTCTATACTTGTTGAACCGATGAATTGAGAGTTACGCGAGTTACAAATTACAGTCTTTGTTTTTCTATGCCAAAGGCTGTATGGGAAATACCTTCCGAACCAATGGATTGAGAGCTACACGAGTTGGAAAGATCGGACCATCCAATTACGGCTAATCCCCGTATCACGATCCTTTCTAGATTTGGGGTTTGAGAGCCCTAGATTATGCTATTTTCGTTTGTATTTTGTATGATCTTGTCTTTTGAAGGAATAAATATAGTATGAATGAGTAACACATGAGTGTAACCTTTGTTTCATGTTTTCACCCTTGATAATTTCCATCATTATGGAGTGGTTGGATTTCTAGGGTCTAGACTTGACTTGTGATATAATGAGCCATCATCTTGGTTGATTGTGTAGATTTTAGGTTGGTATTCCCTTATAAACTAGGCCAGTTTCTATTGGTTGACTCATGCTATTTTGTTAGACCCTCATGTTGTTTGGATAGGATCACCTTTCGAACAGTAGGTAGGAGATAACTAATTGTGACTTCATCCCTTGAAAGCATGTTTGTTGTTACTGACATACATGTGCTTCGCACTACCTCCAAGGATCGTTTGTTTTGTTGTCATACCTTTGTATGATTCATTGGGAGCCAAGGAGCTCAATTTGGCAAACTTCGGTTTCTATGGGAGTAAGCAAGATCCCCATTATATATGGTCAAATGGTTATATCGGGAAAACATGCTTACCCCAAAGTGTCGTTCATTACTTGTATGCTTCGATGTGTTTCCATCTTGCTTATTATTACTTGTCTTGATCATATCTTGCCTTGTAATGCTTTGTATCACTTGACATATCATCCTTTGTGTATAGACTTGACACTTTGGTGTTAAATCACTACAAAAGTTTCATATGATTTAATCATGCATTTTACTTAGCATATATGCCAACAATATTGATATAGGAGGATTAACCCCCTAGCCTAGTTATTTCCCTTATGCACCACTTTACTTTACTTTCACCAATTTGATTCTTGTTACTTGATCACCGTCACGTTACTTTTATCCATGGTCACACTTGTACTTGTTACTTGCGATGCCGCTTTGCTTGAATCTTGGCAAACAATGCTCAATTTCTTGTGAAATTTGACTTTGATGTGACGAATCATATACTACACTTATAATGATCGTACACTTGCGGTTCCCTAAATGCTTTTCATTATATAGGTCTATTTTATGCATCTTTGCATAGCCATCAACGTCATGGAAGGTTGCATTTAGGCACAAAATTACCCACGTATCCACATTACTTACGCATATAGCCATGGCATTACCCACAAAAATACTCATGCATTCACAATTAGGCATAACACATACATATTTCCTTAGGGCGGCATGCACTTGTCATCATTTTCTTAATAAAACTACTCTACTTATTTAGCCACAAAATTACCCATAAAATAAATATCGTGAGTGTGTTCTTAATAAAACTTCTCTTCAAGAACTACTCTACTTATTTCCATATTTCCTTTCACAATTAGGCATAACACATACATTGTCATCATTTTCTTATTTACATGAAAAATAAATTTTAATAATTAAGTATAACAACAACATATATATATATATATATATATATATATATATATATATATATATATGCACTTATCGGATCATATGTTTCGAAACTTGCAAAACATAATTAAGAAAAATTAAGTATTTTAGTTTTAAAGAACGAAATGGAGAGAAAGAGAGAGATGATGGGTTTGAATATGTAAAAAAAAAACTAATGACATGATTAAGGGTGCAATAAATATTGGTAGGTGGATACGATTTAGTTTACCCTAGAAATTAGCCACACGTATGCCCACACAAGGTTCACAAGGAACATCATCAACAACACAACTCAAGGGCGTAACCAACTCATGAGGATCAACAAGCCACTAACCGGCATACACACTAATCATCTAGGTTCAGCCTAGCATGATCTAGCATAAGGAAAGGGAAAAGGAAGCAAGGAAGGAAGCAACTCACCAAAGATGGGAGTCACTATAGGTGAACCGCAAAGGCGGCAGACAAAGGCGCGGGGCGGCGCTGGCTTGCAACTGCAGGGGCGGTTTCTGCACAGAAGCGGTGTCGGCTTCTTTGACAGCAACACACAACAAGGACAAAGGCTCAACTTCTCAACTCCATACATACTTCAAGCAAGGGAAAATGGCTTACATATCGTCAACAACGCAACATAAACAGGAATCTAGACTCGGTCTTGATTCATGTGGAGAAAAAGAAGAAGAAGAAAAGAGAAAGAGAAAGGCGTAAAGAAGAAGGAAGAAGCATGATGCAGGTATACATGATTGTATAGAAGGATCAAGAGGAGTGAAGACTTACAAGTTGTGCAGAAGATCACAAGGGAAAGGTCGCAACTTTGCTCAAGGTTGAAGAAGACATAAGCAAGAAGAGGAAAAAGAGAAAGGCGACGGGAATACATAGAGAACGGTTGGAAAAGATAAAGGAAGGTTGTTCTTGGGGTTAAAGGGTGGAAGAAAAGCTGGCCATATCTTAGAAGATCAGATCTTCTAAGAAATAAAGGAAATAAAAACAGAATAAAAATAGATCGGGCGCGATTTGGAGTCAACCGCAGGGGCGGTCCCCTTCACCGCGGGGAGGTGAAGGCAAAAGCGTGGGCGTTACATTAGATCCCTAAAAAAAAGTTTCGTCCCGAAACTTGAAGAAAATCACACATGATCACACACAGATGAAGTAGAACCACTAATCACAACTCATATTCCCTCCCGGGGCACATAACTCAAATTGCCACACAAGCGTATACACAACTCCACAAAAAGGAATCTAAAACTCGAATGTCTACGCTATAGGTACATTCAGCTGAGCATATCACTCTAGATAGTTCCTCTGGATACTATCCTCTCTCTCCCAAGTCGGCTCATAAGCTCCTCGCATCGACCACTAAATATTTATCATTGGTATGTCCTTCGACTGCAAGCGTCTCGTACTACGCTCTAAGACAACTATCGGGTGCTCTACGAACGTATGGTTTGGCTCGACCACTAAATCCTCATGGCTGACGATGTGTCTCGGGTCTGGTACGTACTCCCGTAACTGAGACACAAGGAAGATTGGGTGAATACCTTCAAGTCTCGGTGGTAGAGCAAGTCTTTATGCTGCCTCTCCAACTCGCTCAAGAATCTCGAAAGGTCCGACATATATGGGACCGAGCTTCCCCTTGACGCTGAAACATCTAACGTCTCGTGTCGGAGATACTCTCAGCCCTACCTGATCTCCGACTCTAAACTCTAGAGGTCTACGCCTCTTATCTACGTAAGACTTTTGGCGACTCTGTGTTTCTAGCATCCTCTCTCGGATCATCGCTACTCGAGTCATGTCATCCTGTATTTGCTCAAGTGCTACCCCACTAGCAATACTTGTCTCGTCCTAACATAGCGAGGTACGACACCTCGGTCCATATAAAGTCTCGTAAGGGGCCATCCTGATCGTTGCGTGCCAACTGTTTTTGTACGAAAACTCCACTAAGGGAAGGTGATCTGGCCATACCTGTTCCCAGTCTAACATGTAGGCTCTCAACATATCCTCCAGAGTCTGGGTGGTCCGCTCCGACTGACCATCAATCTGAGGATGATAAGTAGTCATGAACTACAGACTCGCACCTAGGGCGGCATGCACTTGCTTCTAGAACTTGAAGTAAACCGTCTGTCTTTGTTAGAGACTATAGTCCTAGGTACTCCATGAAGTCGCACTATCTGTCTAGTGAAGTCCTCTACCAATCGACTTACCGGCAACGCCTCCTTGTTAGGAATGAAACGTGCGGTCTTCATCAGTCAATACACTATAACCCAAATGGTATCAAAGCCTCGACTCGGTCTCAAACCGGTAACAAAGTCCATTGATATGTCCTCCCACTTCCATTAGGGAACATGAAGTGGGAGTAGCTCTCCTCCTAGTCGGTCATGCTCAATCTTGACCTAGTGATAGATCGAACACTGAGCTACATATCTCCTCACGTCTGGCTTCAGACCTCCCCACCAGAAGGAGCGTCTGATATCTTGAGACATCTTACTCGCACCGGGATACACTGAGTAAGGTGTAGAGTGAGACTCCTGTAAGATACAATGTCTCAACTCTCGATCTAAGAGCACACATACTCGCTCCTGGCGTCTCAAAACTCCATCAGCACCGACTGCAAACTGTGGTGTCTCTCCTCGAGACATCATGTCTCAGATCCGTGCCAAAGCTGGGCAACTCTCTTGTTTCTATCGGATTTCTACCAACAAATCAGGTAACATGTCCAAGGTGGAAAACTGGTTGTCAGAATCCGAAAAGTGGATATCCATCGATAGCCATGCTAAGTCTCGCTGAAATTGTGGTTGAGCTGTCAGCCGAGCGATCACGATCTCCCGGGGAGTTCTCTTACTGAGGGCATCAACTACCACATTCACCTTCCTTGGGTATTGTAAGATCTCTAGATCAACGTCTTTGATCAACTCCAACCATCTTCTTTGGCGTTTATTCAACTCCCGCTGAGTGAATATGTACTTTAGACTCTTATGGTATGCAAATATCTGACACGTAGCTCCATATAGATAATGCCTCCAAATCTTCAAAGCGTGAACAACAACAGCTAACTCGAGATCGTGGATAGGGTAGTTCTTCTCATACATCTTCAGCAGTCTAGACGCGTATGCTATAACCTTACCCCTTGCATCTAAACACATCCTAAGAGCTTGGATGCATTGTTGTAAATCACAAAGTCCTCTATGCCCTTTGGCTGGGCTAGGATAGGAGCGGAAGTCAACCTCCTCTTCAGCTCCTCGAAACTCTACAGGCACGACTCGAACCACACGAATCTTGTAGACTTCCTCGACAAGGAAGTAAGTGGTCGGGCATTAACTGAAAACCCTCCACAAATTTGCTGTAGTAGCCTGTCAAGCCTAGGACGCTGAGTACTTCCTTAACGCTCCTAGGAGGCGACCAATATGCTACAAACTCGATCTTTGCTGGATTTACCTTGATGCCTTCGGCAGAAACAATGTGACCAAGGAAGGTCACTTCGGACATCCTAAGCTTGCACTTAGAGAGTTTGGTGTAAAGCTCCCTATCCTGCAGGACTTGGAGTACAATCCTCAAGTGTCATTTGTTCTCCTCTCTGCTACGAGAGTATACCAGAATATCATTGATGAAGACCACCACGAACTAGTATAGGAAGTTGATGAATATGTTGTTCATCAACTCCATGAACATGGCCGGCGCATTTGTGAGCCCGAAAAGCATCACTACAAACTCGTAGTGACCGAATCTAGTTTGAAATCCAGTTTTAGCTATGTCCGGCTCTCTCACCCTTAACTGGTGATATCCAGATCTCAGATCAATCCGAGAAAACACTGAAGCTCCGTGTAGTTGGTCCAACAAATCGTCGATACGGAGCAAAGGGTATTTATTCTTGATTGTCACCTTGTTAAGCTCCCGGTAATCAATACACAACCTCATCGGCCGTCTTTCATCCTGAAGAAGAGTATTGGTGCGCCCAAGGAGATACACTAGGGAGTATGAAGCCCTTCTCTACTAACTCCTCGAGCTGCTTCTTAAGCTCAAGCATCTCGATGGGTGCCAAGTGGTAAAGAGCCTTCGAGATCGGTCTCGTCTCGGGCTCTAACTCAATCCAAAGTCTACACTCCTCTATGGAGGTAAACCTGATGGCTCTCCAAAAACGTCGATAAACACGCACGCTACCGGAATCTCCTCCAACGTTAAGCTCATACTATCCTTCATGGCATAACACCAGAAAGCCTCGCAAACCTGACCGATAAGTCTTGTAGGTCGGACTGGACTAATGATTGTACGGGTCTTTCCGAGATCCAATCCTCGGAAAATCTCTACATGGTATGACTCTGTAGTTACCGTCACCGTCATCTTACCGATATCTAGAACTGCCTGATGTCGATCCATCCAATCCATCCCAAGGATAACATATTCATGTACTAATTACATGACCAATAAATCATCTGGCCAATCGCGACCTCCCAATCTAATAGGGCAATCGCGAATGATGTGGGACCATCTTCAACACTTTCCATACAAGTACACATCACTAGGTCAAGAGCTAGAAGGATCCAAGAGAAGACATCATCAAGGAATATCAAGGGAGTTGGATTTGAAAAAATCGATCCACAACATGAAGAAATCGGTCAATTTTCTTGTTACAGGAAAATCGAGTCACATGTATGAAAAATCGGTCGATCTCTTCTTCTGCAAGTCAAATTTTCACCTTTCCAACGTATCTGGAAGATCCGGCCATGATCTTTATCTTTTGGCAATTATATCTTGTAATAATTCCTTAAATCTCTCAAACTATCTTAAGGGATTATTTAGATTTTTATCTTTTTAGATTTTATATTATATATCTTTTAAAGACATCTTTCCTAGATTTTATTTTCAAAAGATATATTTTATAGATCATATCTTTTTAGTTTTTCCTAGTTTTCGTAGGTTTAATCTCCCTTATAAATAGCCTTAGTGGGGGAGATTGTTAGATAGCTGAGTTGTGATTATTAATTCCACATTATTGTGAGATACTTGTGACTTCGCTCACGGGGATTTTCCTTTTATCATTTCTATTCAATCAAAAGGAGATTTTTTGGTTGAAAAGTTGTGAATCTCTCCTAGGTTGTTCTTGTGTGTGTTAATCTTGTTGCAGGATGGTGCTACAAGTCAAACTAGTCCCTCCTTGTGCTTGTCTTATTTAGAAGGCTTGGGTAAGGTTAAAGAAGGAAGGGTGAAAGGTATTTAGTTGTTAAGGGTTTTGATCCATCGAGTTCAAGGTTCTTTGCAAGTCTTATAATAGTCCGATCTTCCTATATTGTCCATTTATCATTCCATATTCATCTTTTTTTCTTTCCATATCGTTTACTAATCCATTTTCTTAGTTTCTAAGAAAATCGACCTGTTCTTCATATAAATTGACCGATTTATCCTATAGAACAACCCGATTTTTATCCCAGTTGAGGACGTTCAATCTAGATCGGGAACTGCAGCTTATCCCCGCATCAAAGTGGTATCAGAGATAATCGATTAAAGTCCGAACGTTCATAAAAAGGTTTGATTTTTTGAGTCTTCTTTGAGTCTTTAAAAGTTGAGTCTTTTCTTGTTCGCCATCTTTGCGAGATAATTTGAGTTTAACATGCGTTGATTTGTATAAGTTTCGGATGGGAGAAACGCCATCAACAAAACTAGCAAGCCGTTGACCTTTGAAAACTCACCAATACAAAAAAAAAAGAAGAAGAAGAAAAGAAAAGAAATTTCTTGAACGTCGCAACCAAGAGTCGATTTTTTCAAAGAAAAATTGACCTGTTCTTCAGAAAAATTGACCGATTTTTCACCCGATTTTTGCTACTGTTGCCAAAATTCAAAGATATCTTTGAGGTATACTTTGTAAAAATGAAGTACACCTTGTGCAAGAGTATTACAATAGAAGAGTTCCAGTATATACCTTGAAACAAACAAAGAGATCTAGCCATATCTAAGCCCAAATCCGGCTATCTCTCTTTCTTAACTTTGCAACTCAAGGTATGTTCTTATCTCTTCTTAATCTCTTGTGTGCTTTTCTTAACCATTTCTACTCTAAACACATTGAGTCTTTTCTTTGGGTGTGTTAGTTAGTCTCTTTGCTTTCTAACATACTAGTTGTGTCATACTTGCAATATTTCTTTCTATCTTGAATCTTTGTGTGAAGAGACTTACAACAGGCACCCTTGCGCTAACTTCCAGCACAAGAACCTTTCTTCTGAACACAAGTTAACTACTTGAGACATCCAAGGAAGTTCTAGTGGACGCTAGTGCATTAATTAGTAATGGAGCATTAATCCTTCCAAGACAATTACGTCAAACCAGCTTATGATCATGTTTGCTCAAAAAGTATGTGTCACTAAGTCTTAAATTTATAAAATCTGAAATTAAGCAAAGAAGCGAATCCGCAGTGTACGGATCGGTATAGTAAAGCATGAATTCTAGAGTCAAACTCAGGGAATTGGGGGATCAAATTCAGTTCGTAAAATCGTCTGGCAAGTAAATAAGCTTTTGTAAAGATTAATGGTAAAACATCGATTCTAAAGGTTCAGATATCCAATTGTGGCAATCGATTCAAGATGTTCTAAAGATATAAGGACAGAGTTAGGATTGCAAAGGTATAGATCTAAGGTAGGGTGTTGTACGGTGAAGTTCCAAACCCAATAAGTCTCACCCAAAGGCTCTCTCAATAAAGGATGATCAGTCTCGTTATAAAGAGGATCTAAGGACAAGATTAAACTCTCAAATACCCATGCCCAAACCCAAGGGAATCAAAGATAAGCCAAAAAGGTTAAGGTTGTGACACTTGTAACCTAAGTAGGGGGTGTTGAGTCTCACTACTACCTAGAAAAGGTAAGCCAAGGCTAGGTTAGGACCATCTTTAACTTTGGATCAAAGCAAAAGCAAAACACGTCAAACAGGGAAAACAACGGTTAGTTGTTGAGGAACCACGACCGTGGAACTCAAGAACAGGTCGTGGAAAGGTGCGACGGCGAGGTTTCTCGCAACTCTCAGGATTCAATCTGTCTTGGTTTAATCTATCATCATCTATGTCACAACTATCAAATCCTTCACCTTAGAATCCCTTAAGAGTTTTAGCCAACAATCATTGTCATCAAATCAATAATCAAATTTAGAAGGAAGAAAAGATAGAACCTTGAAAACTCAATAATGAATGCAAAACCAATCTCAAATATTTCAAAATCCGTACTTGCGTTCAATGAATACAAAATAGAGTCAGAAATCTCTCACAAATCTTAAAGAGCAAGAAGAACGGGATGTCAATCCACCTTCAAAGTGAAACCCTAAGATCTTTCAACTCCAAAATAGCAAAGTGCGACTTTTTTCAAATCTTTCTCCAAAATCTCCTCCAATGTGTAGATGACGATCTCAATGCGTAATCCTACGGATAGCCAAGTGCGGAACCCGTTTATCTCTTTCTTCAACCTTTTTATAGGAAAAACTAGGTTTACGAAAGGCCCGTAACGAATGTTGACGTGTCAAAAGTGCCACGTGGCAAATCTTTGAAAACCACGGCCTCCTCAGATTTCCAAGGCCATGGAATTGACTGTGAGTGCCTACGACATGATCTTCCACGACTTAATTAAAGTAATTACCAAAACCACGGCCGTGGTTTCATGGACTTGGCCGTGGAATCCCTAAAATTGATGTACAATCCCTTTGTCTTCGAAGCTTTCCAATCATGCTCCTTCCTTAGCTACTCCAATGCATCCCCTTGATGCCTAGCATGATCAAAAGTGCTCAAATGCTCCATTTATGCTCCAATTCAAGCATTTATTCACCTAAAATCACAACAAAGCATGTGTAGATCTTTATACCAACACAATAGGTGAATGTGCTCATATATGCTTCAAACTCATATCCATGTACACAAAAGAAGGACAAAACCTACCTAAATATGTGCTTATACTAATGCCATATTTCATGCTATCAAAATACCCCATACTTGTCTGTTGCTTGTCCCCAATCAAGATTTTCAAAATCTTGAACACAAGGTAGGATGAAATATGAATGCAAAATAAGGGAAAAACAAATCTTTTTGGTATTGTGCTTCTATTCAATAGATCGCTCTCAAATCTTGTTTCATGTTTCCTTGAAAACCTCTATGTACACAAATGAATCACATCATGCAAAAAAAACATCATACATCGCAAAAACTCCAACACAAACATCATAACCTAAAGTAATGTCAAAATCAATCATGTGGAAATCCGATTTAGATCACTAAGTCAAACAACAACCCAAAGATCCTAAGGACTTTCAAGCAAAGGTCAAGAGACATGAATGGGTAGGATTTTCATAAGGTAATGTGGTACGATATTCGGGAAAAAAGGAACTACACAACACTCGTAAGAAGAACATTGCTTCCCAAACATGCTTTGCATGCAAATTCTCTTTAATTCTACTTTTTGGAAGTATGGACAACGGTGTACATAAACCGAAGCATAGGAAATAAGCTATTCTCAAGTTTTTCGAGATGCCTCAAACCCTTGGTACATATACCATATTCCGTTAGGACTATTGTTCATTCGGACTTTGGCAAGACACAAATACCCAGCTATGTGAATGGTGCCGAGTTACTCATCCTCATGTTCAACGTCCCCAAACTTATTTTTCTATACTTTGAATGAACATTTTTCAAGGCCCTCCCACATCAATTATGCCATACATTACACACTTCCTATATCCCGGATAGGTAAAGGAGGCAAATATTTTATTGAGGAGCTAAATGGATTAAGAAGAAGCAAGAAAAATCGAAGTGCCTTAATCATTTCAACAAGAAGTGCAAGAACTTTTAATGTGATTTCAACTTTCATTCCTCAACATGATTTAGACAAGAATTTTTACATTATGAAACTTGAAGAAGGTCAAACAATATACTTAATTTCTCCACAATTCACAACTCATCTCAAGCACACAAATGTCATAAAAAATTCAATCCTCAAGAATTAGTATCATTGAGGTCTTTTCCAATCCTAGAAGCAAAATATTTTTCAAATTTTTTTAAATTTTTATCGGTTTTTCAAAGCTTAAAAATGCAAGACAAATATGAAATGTGTGACAAGAATTAAAGGGTGCAACTGTTCATGGATAAGAACGAAGCATAATGTCAAGTTATTACAACACATGAGAATCATAATCCACCCCATACTTGAATTACACATTGTCTCTAATGTGCAATAAAAGAAAAAGGAAAAGAACAAAGAAACTCACTTAGTCCATGAAGCACTCATACAAAGCAACTCATCACATGGGCGGCGGTGGTGGTGGAAATGGGAAGAAGTTTGGGTCGTATGGACGCCAAAACTGCTGCCTGTAGACATCTCGAAGGATCCTTGTGTTGTTGTGGCGGTCCTCCTCATATGCATCAAAACGGGTCTCAAGTGCACTCATTCGTTCCGTAAGTCCGGTGACCCATCCACGCTGCTGATCCATCCATTCCGGCCTTTGTGCCATCCACTCCGGCGGAGCTCCCATCCAAGCTGGTGGTACATCCATCCAAGCCAGTGGTGCATCCATCCAAGTTGGCCTCCCACTAACGCTCGCACGCTGGGAAGAAGAGGAAGCAGAAGGTCACTACTGATAAGTAGACCTCCTAGGTGGCTCCGGGAAGTCCGCCGGCTGATCCGGAAAACCTTCAAATGACTGCTCAGTAGCTACATCATCCTGGAAATCATCTCCACCCATCTCCTCATCAGCATCCTCATCAGCTGCTGCACGCTCATCCTTGGGATAATAGTTAGGAGCTCTAAGGAGATTAACATGCATCGAGACAAAGGTTGCTTTCCAGTTTTTCCGGTCCCGGATGGTGTAATCAGCGCCTCCAAGGGATGCCCCATCCTCCCTTGATTTCACAAGGCATGGAGACGTATGGAGGACCTTGGTGGTGGGGAATCAAGAGCCCCCGAGTCATTAAACCTTGAAGCCCTAGAGGCCTCGATGATGCCGCTAACTCACAAGCAGAAAAATCAATCCCCAACTTCTTTGCAATGTGTCTACTCATCCTTCCATATCCAATATTCCCTTTGGCTTTGTTCTTGATCTTACTAAGGGTGGCAGCAAGCATGGTGGCGCAATCTGGAGTGATACCGGCCGCCATACAATAGAGAATTTAAAGCTCGTCAGCCTTGAACTTTTGAGGGGTTTCGGACCTAGGAAACAGGCACTCGGATAGGATCCTATGGGCAATATTAAAGGAAAGGTTGTTAATCAGTTTAGCCTTTGAATCTGCGGGTTGCCAACGGTCCTCGGAACCCACCACCATAGCTATCTCCTCCTAAAACTCTCGAGCGCGAGAGATCCTAGGAAATGTTCCATTATAGGTCTCTCCAAAGCCAAAAAAAGCTCCAAACTGAGCTATAGATAAGTGATGGGTGCGGTTCATCAAACGGAAAGTGGTAAGGAGCCTTTAGAGATCGGTCTCGTACCGGGCTCTAGATCAATGCCGAAATCTACACTCCTTTGTGGAGGTAAACCTGATGGCTCTCCAAAGACGTCAGCAAACTCGCAAGCTACTGGAATCTCCTCCAAAGTTGGACTAGTACTATCCTTCATGGCATAGCACCAAAAAGCCTCGCATCCCTGACTGATAAGTCTCGCAGCTCGTACTACACTGATGACTGTACCAGTCTTCCCGAGATCCCATCCTCGGAAGAACTCAACATGGCCTGCATCTGTAGTTACTGTCATTGTCCTCTTGCCGATGTCCAGAACTGCTCGATGTCGATCTATCCAATCCATGCCCAAAATAACTTCTTTATGTACTAAGTACATGACGAAGAAGTTAGCTGGCCAATCGCGACCTCCCAATCTAATAGGGCAATTGCGAACCTCTCGCGTACCTTGTATCTTACCCCCATCTGGTAATCCTATAAAGAAGGGTCTACCCTCCATAGTAACTAAGGCCAATCTATCTACACATGCATCAGATATAAAAGAATGCGTAGCACCAGTATCGAAAAGAACTCTGACAGAAAAACCATTAATGTGAATGGTACTTGTTGCTGCTGGCGCTGTCAGCTTTACAACACTCCTCAACTCATAAACTCGGGCTAGTGCATCTCGGGTGTCTGCAGATCCACCAACACGTCCTCTACCTCTCCCCCGTCCCGGAGTGGAACTCTGAGGAGCGGCAGAACCTGAAACTCTCTACTGCTGCTACTGGTACTGAGATCTCTGTCCTCCTCCAACAACATTGGCAGGTGAAGAACCCTGCTGGGATAGCGCCTTGCCCTGACGGCAAAACGCAGCTCTGTGTCCGGACTTGCCATAAGAAAAGAAAGTCACTGCTGGCTTCTTGCAGTCAGCTCGGATGTGTCTAGCTACTCCGCAGTTATGACACTGCCGTCCTCTATCAAAACTCTGTTGGAAGCTAGAACGTCCAGACGTCTGACTACGCCAAAAACCAGCTGCTCTAGCTCCAACACTGGCTGATCCAGCCTCTGTCTCTTCTTAGGACCTCCTGTTTGAGAAGCTCTCTTCTGACCCGGTCGGTCACACTCATAGACAAAAGCTCTATCCTGATAGTCCGTCAAAGACTCATAACGGAAACCAGTAAGGTAAGAGCGTGTCGATTCTCTCAATCTCCGAGAGAAAAGGTAAACATGTTGATCCTCCGGTGGTGCGGACGGACCTAGCAACGCCAACTCGTCCTGAAACTTGAGGATTATCTCAACAATAGGCAAATCCTCGAATCCAACCTCAAGGAAATCCTGAAGACGGTCTCTCCTCATGGCTGCAGGGCAATAGCGATCCCTGATCACTGTCTTCATCTACTCATAACTGGTGACCTTACTGCGAACAGTCCTCCACCAAGAATGAGCCCGATCCTTCAGCAACGTCTGTGCTATGTTGACTCGACGTCCCTCAAGGCAACCGATTGCCTCTATAGCAGAATCCACCTGTCCTAGCCACTGCTCCACCTCCAAGCCAGTCCTTCCCACGAAGACGGGAACCTTCAACTAGTCGAAAGCCTTCAACCAACTGTCAAGCTTTGGCTCTTTTACCTCAGCCGACGCTCTAACAACCTCAGCAACTCCAGCAGGCGGGGCAACAACTTGTGTAACTCTCTGCGAAACCTCAGCTGACCTTGCAGGAACTGGTGGCACGGGTGCTGGTCCTCCAGTCCTGATGGCCTCCTCAACCCTCTGCACGTAGTCGCGAAAAGCAAAAGCTCCGATGGATACTCGTGCGGACATTGTTGATGGCGCTCTCTGTGCTCCAGACCTAACAACGGTCCCATTTCCAGCCTATGGAACAATGCTCTCAACAACCTCTTCAGCAAACGCCTCGGCGATAGGCGGATCAGCCACTAAGGCTTGGCCCTGACCTCTAGCTAGTGGAGGTCTTCCTGCACGTCCTCGTTTATGGACGGCAGGTGGAAGTGGTGGTCGACCCCTTCCTCGCCCCATAGCAGATGTAGCTCTAGTACGCGCCATCTACTATAAGGATAAATATATAAGACTATATATATATAAGGCCACGCTACAGCTAAAGTAAAACTCCAAAAAAAGCACACATAAAGGCCAACACGAAAAAAACTACACTGCTGAGATCCGCGGAGGTAGTGGTGGTCACCCGTACATCTATCCCAGACCAAAAGGTTAAAACAAAACCCCCTTTTGAAAACGTTAGACCCCTTGTAGGTTCTATTTATTTATCCATCTGACCTTTAGAAGATTTTGAGTGCCATTGTTGCCAATCTCCCGCTGATACCATATTGTAACACCCCAAGTTCTGAGAACTTGAAGCGCTACGGGCTAGGACCGGACAATGGTTCCCGACCCTCAGAGTAGCAACAACAAACGGAGCTTACAACAAGGCACAAACGAATGAAAACCAAAACTTAATATAAAACCAAAGGTTCAAACTGAAGAAAACACAAAAGCTTCACAACCGGGTCAAAACAAAAGGGAAACAACAAACGAAATAAAAACCCAATCCCATCCTATAATGTACAGGAACCCCGGCTGACCACACCATCCAGATCACTCAGCAGCATCCTGAACCTGCGGAACATCTACAACGACGGTATAAACCGTTAGCTAACATTCTAGGTATAAGCAAGAGTGTAAAGACACAAACACACATAAGGTAAAGAAAACACATAGCATGCTTACACATCAACCGGTTATTATCTTTCATTAAGGTTATCCATTACTAATTCAACTTCTTTTGTCACACGAGAATCTCCCGAAACTCACCTCCGCTTCCGTCTACCAATAGGAATAAATCAGTAATATCCGTTACCTACGGGTCTAGGTTACAAGAGCACATTCTAGTCTCCTGTAGAACTAGACAAGTGGTCACCGCCCGGTTATAATACACTTGGGCCAGTTAAGGTTATCAAAGGGTGAATCCAATTTCCAATTATTCGTTACAAACATGATAGCAACACAAAACAACCAATACAATCCAACTAATACGCGGAATGAAGCTAAGTAAGTCCAAGGGACTTACCTCACACGAAAGTAACACAAGAGATCAGCGAACAAATCAGAAAACACTCAAGGAAGCTCAGTTTCCCTCAGGAAAGGAGCAAAGAAAGCCTGTACGAACAAGCAACACGAATCAAGAACGAAACAGTTTCTAGAAGTCTATAACTTCTAGTCTCAACGATCTCTAAGAGATCAACACATGCTAAGGGCTCAACCTTAGTCTTACAATAACTCAGGGGAACAAGGAACAACCATAAGGAACCAAGGAAGGAACGAGGAAAGGACGGAAGAAAGCATCTCACCAAAGACGGGAGCTAATGCAGAGAAACCGCAGGGGCGGTTAGACAAAGACGCAGGGGCGGCTGAACAGAGGCGTAGGAGCGGCTCTGTGCAGGCGCAGGGGCGGCGGCGTGACAGAAAGTTCTATCGGCTTTCTTCTTCGACTGATCTCACAGCAAGGGCAACCAAAGCTCAAACCTTTGGTTCCAACACGTCAAAACTCAACTCTAGAGAGCCTGAGAACAACGAAAGGTCAACAACGGAACACTCCACAAGAATCAAGGCTCATGCTTGATCCTTGGAGAAAAAGAAAAGAAAGGAACGCAAGGGAGAAACTAAAACAGAAGAAGACATGTAGCACTGTAAGAACGTGAGGAAGAACCAGGAAGGAATGAACTTACACGTTTAGCGAAGTTGCAGGAAGCAAAGGACGGCTGCAGCTCTCTAGGGTTTGAAGGCGATAGCAAGGAACATGAAAAAGGAGAGAAGGAAGAGAATATATAGGAGGGTTGGAACGCTAGACGGAAAGGGCGTCTAGGTTTAGAAAGAAAACAAGGAAACCGGCCCATAAGATAGAATATCGGGTATTCTATCTATGGAAGAAAGATAAAACGACGAAAATAGATCGGCGCGATCTGTCGCACGATCCACAGGGGCGGCCTTCTTCACCGCAGGGGCGGTGAAGCCAAAAATCTAGGATCTTACAGATAGATCAAATAAAAAGAGCAAAAACTCCCAAGCCAGACAGCCGAAAACCAAATTTGGCCTAAATAAAGTTCCCAACAACGCCGCCAAAAACTTGTTCGCTCAAAAAGTGTGCATCATTAATTCTTAAATTTATAAAATCTGAAATTCAGAAACGAAGCGAACCCGCAGTGTACGGATCGGTATAGTAAAACAAGAATTCTAGAGTTGAACTCAGGGATTTGGGGGATCAAATTCAGTTCGTAAAATCGTCTGGCAAGTAATTAAGCTTTTGTAACGAATAATGGTAAAACAACAATTCTAAAGATTCAGATATCCAATTGTGGCAATCGATTCAAGATGTTCTAAAGATATAAGGACAAAGTTAGGATTGCAAAGGCATATATCTAAGGTAGGGTGTTGTACGGTGAAGTTCCAAACCCATAAGTCTCACCCAAAGGCTCTCTCAATAAAGGATGATGAGTCTCGTTATAAAGAGGATCTAAGGACAAGATTAAACTCTCAAATACCTATGCCAAAACAAAGGGAATCAAAGATAAGCCAAAAAGGTTAATGTTGTGACACTCGTAACCTAAGTAGGAAGTGTTGAGTCTCACTACTACCTAGAAAAGGTAAGCCAAGGCAAGGTTAGGACCATCCTTTAACTTTGGATCAAAGAAAAAGTAAAACACGTCAAAAGGGGAGAATCACGGTCAATTGTTGAGGGCCGATGAACTCAAGAATAGGCCGTGGAAAGGTGAGACGGCGAGGTTTCTCGCAACTCTCAGGGTCCAATCTGTTTTGGCTCAATCTATTATCATCTATGCCACAACTATCGTCCCTTCACCTTAGAATTGCTTAAGGGTTTTAGCCAACAATTATTGTCATCAAATCAATAATCAAATTTAGAAGGAAGAAAAGATAGAACCTTGAAAACTCAATAATGATTGCAAAGCTAATCTCAAATAATTCAAAATCCGTACTTGCGTTCAGTGAATACAGAATATAGTCATAAATCTCTCATAAATCTTAAAAAGCAAGAAGAACGGGATGCCAATCTGCATTCAAAGTGCAACCCTAAGATCTTCCAACTCCGAAATAGCAAAGTGCGTCTTTTTCCAAATCTTTCTCCAAAATCTCCTCCAATGTGTAGATGACGATCTCAATGCGTAATCCTACGAATAGCCAAGCGCGGAACCGGTTTCTCTCTTTCTTCAGCCTTTTTATAGGAAAAACTAGGTTACGAAAGGCCCGTAACTGATGCTGACGTGGTAAAAGTGCCACGTGGCAAATCTTTGAAAACCACGGCCTCCTTAGATTTCCACGGCCGTGGAATTGACCATGGGTGCCTACGACATGTTCTTCCACGACCTTACTTAAATTAATTACCAAAACCACGGCCGTGGTTTCATGTACTTGGCCGTGGAAATCCCTAAAATTGACGTACAATCCTTGTTCTTCGAAGCTTTCAAATCATGCTCCTTCCTTAGCTACTCCAATGCATCCCCTTGATGTCTAGCATGATCAAAAGTGCTCACATGCTCCATTTATGCTCCAATTGAAGCCTTTATTCACCTAAAATCACAACAAAGCGTGTGTAGATCTCTATACCAACATAATAGGGGAATGTGCTCATATATGCTTCAAACTCATATCCATGTACACAAAAGAAGGGAAAAAACTACCTAAATATGTTCCTAAACTAATGTCATATTTCATGTTATCAATTCACAACGAGTATCAGAGCGAGAGAAGACAAGTAAGAAACCCTTGTTTTCACTAATATCACACATTTGTTGTTACTTTGTGTGTTTGTGCAGGATGTCTAAAAGCCCACAAGGATCACCACGAGGTGACCTAAATAATCCCGGAACCAATGACCAACTGTCCCAACTCGTAAAGATGGTATCAGGATTAACTGAACGGATAAAACAGCTAGAAACTCATCTCATTGAAGAAAAATCGACCCAAAAAATCAACCCGCACACGAAATTTCACTTGATTTTCTCCTCTGGAATGGGTGAAAGCTCACAAAATCCTCCCCTACCTCCAACCTCGGATCCAAGACGTCATCGAGGATCAGGTACACCTCATCATAATCCAAATTTTCATATTCCTAACGCAACCAATGTTGTTTATGAATTTCAAGAATTAGAAGAGGAGGTTGATAACGAGAGGTCGAGAGGTTACCATAGGCGCAATCCGCAACCTAGGAGAAGACAAGACTTGGAACCGTATAGACCTTACCAAGACAACGATGAAATGGGAAGGGTGAAGGTCAAGATTTCGAGTTTTAAGGGCAAAGTAGATCCGGACGTTTACATGGAATGGGAGACTATAATTGAAAAAATTTGGTCTTGTCATACTTTTAATGAACAAAGGAAGGTCCAACTTGCTGCGTTGGAATTGCAAGGATATGCCCTAGTTGGGTGGGATCACCTCCTCAAAGAACGGACATGAACGTTAGAGCCGGAGGTCCACACTTGGGAACACATGAAGGCATTGATGAGAGCAAGATTCATACCTCCATATTACGCTAGGGAAGCAAGGCAAAGGTTGGAGAACTTCAAACAAGATACCCGCTACATAGAGGAAACTTACACCTTCATGCAAATGGTGATGATCAAGGCTAATGTTCATGAGGATGAGGAGTCTACTATGGCTCGATTTTTAAGAATATTGCAATCATCATCAGTAATGAAATTGTTCTATATCCCTATGATAATATGACTAACTTGTTGCACTTGGCTATTAGGGTGGAAAAGAAGCTCCAAGGAAGGAACCAAGAGACGGACTATTGGAACCAGAACAAAAATCAACCCAGTCAGGAGAAAATCGGCCGATCCGTGGACCGATTTTCTTCCCAGAGAGAGTCTCGAAGTGGGAGCAACAACCACGAAGTCGTAAAAACGTCATCATCCAGTCCCCAAACTTCTAAACCTTTGAATGAGCCTTCAAAGGACTCTAAAGGGAGTACTTCTAACTTTTCTTTACATTCTAGAGACATTGTATGTTTTAAATGTCAAGGTAGAGGCCATTATAAAAAGGATTGTTCTAACAACAAGTTTTTATTCATTAATCAACATGGGGAATATGAAAGTGCAGAAGATCCTACAAGTGCTAGTGAAAGTGATGAGAGTTGTAAATTTGAACATGGAGAATCTTTGATTGTTAGAAGAGCTTTGCATGTTAATTTTTCTCTTAGTGAAAATACCCAATGAGAAAATCTCTTTCATACTAGGTGTCTTGTCAAGGGAAAGGTGTGTGATATGATCACTGATGGATGAATGATTGTGGAACTTCCTACGGTTCATCACCCTAAACCCTATTAACTTACATGGATGAATGATTGTGGAACTTTGAAAGTCAACAAGCAAGTTAAGGTGACTATCACAATAGGACATTATACTGATGAAATCTTATGTTATGTGGTACCTATGCAATCTTGTCACATTTTATTAGGTCGACCATGGCAATATGATCGGAAAGTAGAACATGATGGTCATACCAACATATACATGTTCACTTTCAATGGAAAAAGGGTGAAATTGAAGCCTATGACCCCTTTACAAATCATTGAAACCTATGAAAAGTAGAAGAAAGGAGGCAAGGAAAGAGCATTGGAATTAGAAGTGGTCGAAGAACCATGTAGTGAAGAAAGTCGACGTGTTCTTAGCGCCAGATCGGTCAATTTTTTTGGAAGTCATCCGATTTTTCCTCAATATCGATCCACTGCAACCACTAACGCAACACCTTCAAGGGCTCCGCTAGTTGATCTAGAACCACTGCAGATTGAGCACAATCCCATGGATTTTCAAGTTACATCATTCATGTCTTTGGAGGAATTCATTGAAAGATGTGTGCTTAAGGAAGTTAGGAATTATCACTCGTTTCTATCTTTCCGTTGTCATGACTATTCGATTAAGTTATTTTCCTTAACTTCTTTTCATCTTATACCGTTGTCTTTCGGAAAGCGAGTAAGTGTCTTTGTAGGAAGTTTAGGTGAGAACAAAGGAGATCAAATGGATATGACATTGCTGGATCCCGGAGATATTAAGGAACCACCACCGGGAGAGGATGGAATTGCAGTTCATTCTCAATTAGCATCATCAACATCGACATGTGAATACTTAGTAAATATCGCGGCCATTCCTGAAGCAAACTCTCATTCGAGATGTATGTTTGATGACCAAGATCTATTAATGTTGAGTGTTTCACGACTCGTTTTAAAGCTACGAGTTCTACAAACCTCCAAAGATCCTCCATGAGAAGGGATACCGCAATCCTTATCATTAAAAAGCTTGAATTCCGAGGTGACTAGTGATGATCAAGACGAGGATTCGAGGACGAATCCTTTTCAAGAATGGGAGTCTAATGTGGGACCATCTTCGACACTTTCAATACAAGGACCCATCACTAGGTCAAGAGTTAGAAGGATCCCAGATAAGACATCATTAAGGAAATCAAGGGGAGTTAGAAATGAAGAAATTGATCCACAACATGAAGAAATCGGTCGATTTTCTTGTGACAGGAAAATCGAGTCACGTGTAAGAAAAATCGGTCGATCTCTTCTTCTGCAAGTCGAGTTTTCTCCTTTCCAATGTATCTAGAAGATCCGGCCATGATCTTTATATTTTGGCAATTATATCTTATAATAATTCTTTAAATCTCTCAGACTATCTTAAGGGATTATTTAAATTCTATCTTTTTAGATTTTATATTTATATCTTTTAAAAGATATCTTTACTAGATTATCTTTTCAAAAGATATATTTTATAGATCATATCTTTTTAGTTTTTCCTAGTTTTAGTAGGTTTAATCTCCCTTATAAATAGCCTTAGTGGGGGAAATTGTTAGATAGCTGAGTTGTGATTATTAATTCCACATTATTGTGAGATACTTGTAACTTCGCTCACGGGGTTTGCATTTTATCATTTCTATTCAATCAAAAGGAGAGTTTTTGGTTGAAAAGTTGTGAACCTTTGCTAGGTTGTTCTTGTGTGTTTTAATCTTGTTGAAGGTTGGTACTACAAGTCAAACTAGTCCCTCCTTGTGCTTGTCTTATCTAGAAGGCTTGTGTAAGGTTAAAGAAGGAAGGGTGAAAGGTATTTCTTTGTTAAGGGTTTTGATCCATCGAGTTAAAGGTTCTTTGCAATTCTTATAATAGTCCTATCTTCCTATATTGTCCATTTATCATTCCATATTCATCTTCTTTTCTTTTCATATCGTTCACTAATCTGTTTTCTAAGTTTCCAAGAAAATCGACCTATTCTTCATATAAATCGGCCGATTTATCCTATAGAATAACCCATTTTTATCCCAGTTGGGGACTTTCAATCTAGATCGGGAACTGCGGCTTATCCTCGCATCAACAAACCTCTCGTGTACCCCTTATCTTACCCCCATCAGGTAATCGTATAAACAAAGGTCTCCCCTCTATGGTAACTAAGGCCGATCACTCCTCAGATCGTAAACTCTAGCTAAAGCACCTTTGGTGTCGGAAGTACCACCACATCGTTCTCTACCTCTCCCGTGTCCCCGAGCGGAACCGTGAGGAGCAGTATATCCAGGAACTCTTTGCTGCTACTGATACTGATATTGAGGCAGCCTATTCCCATCTCCGGTGACGCTAGCAGGTGATGAACCCTGCTGGGATGGTGGCTTGTCCTAATAGCAAAATCCAGCTCTATGTCCTGTCTTTTCACAAGAAAAGCAAGTCACTACGGTCTTCTTACAATCGTCTCGGATATGTCCGACACCTCCGTAGTTATGACAAAGTTGTCCTCTGTCGAAACACTACATCGACTTTTGGAAACCAGAGCGTCCGGTGTTTGAATACGCCCGAAATTAGAAGCTCCAACTCTAGTACTGGCTAGTTCAGTCCTCTGCCTCTTCTCAGGACCTTCTGTCTAAGAAGCTCTCCTCTGACCGGTCGGTCTCTCTCGTAAACAGATGCTCTATCTAGATAGTCTGTCAAAAACTCGCAACGGAAACCGGGAAGATAAGAGCAAGAAAACTCTCTCAACCTCGAGAGAACAAATAAACATGTTTATCCTTGGATGGTGCGGACGGACCTAGATAAGATAACTCCTCCTAAAACTTGCTGACAATCTCAACAATACGGATATCCTCGAATCCAGCCTCGAGGAATAATTGTAGTCGATTTCTCTTCATAGCTTCAAGGCAATAGCGATCCTTGATCACAGTCTTCATCTCCTCATTACTCATGACCTTACTATTAGTGGTCCTCCACCAGTGATGAGCTTGGTCCCTCGGTAACGTCTGTACTATATCAACTCGACGACCCTGTGGACAACGGATTGCTTCCATAGCGGAATCCACCTAGTTTATCCAAAGCTCTACCTTCAATCCAGTCTTTACTTTGAAAGAAGGAACCTTCAGCTGGTTGAAGGAATTCAACCAACAATCGGGTCTCGGCTCTCTCGCGTCATCCGGAACTATATCAACCTCAACAGCTCTAGTAGGTGCAGGAACAACCCGTGTCACTCTCTGCAAAACCTCAACGGATCTCGCGGTTACTGGCGGTGTTGGGGCAGGTCCTTCGGTCCTGATATCCACCTCTACTCTTTGCAAGTAGTCACAATATATACAGAAACTCCGATGGACACTCCACCGTACTCGGTCGACTGTGCTTTTTACGCACCGGTCCTAGGAGCGGTCCCGTTCTTTGC
Source organism: Fagopyrum esculentum (assembly GCA_033239045.1). Taxonomy (NCBI): domain Eukaryota; kingdom Viridiplantae; phylum Streptophyta; class Magnoliopsida; order Caryophyllales; family Polygonaceae; genus Fagopyrum; species Fagopyrum esculentum. The sequence goes on along the minus strand of BSUD01000005.1, from coordinate 43,531,328 downwards.
CTCCGGAACAATGCTCTCACCAACTTCTTTGGAGAACGCCTCAACGATAAGTGGATAAGCAATTGAGACTTGGCCCCAACCTCTAGCTAGTGGAGGTGTTCCTGCATGTCCTCGTGCGTGGACTACATGTGGAAGAGATTGTCTACCCCTTCCTCGCCCCATAGTAGATGGAGCTCTAGTACGCGTCATCCACTGTAAGGATAAATATAGAAGGCCATACTATCAACTATTGGAGAAATCCAGAAAAAGCACATAAAGTCCAACATAAAATAAAAACTAAGCTGCTGAGATCCGCGGAGGTAGTGGCGGTAGCCCGTAAATCTATCCCAGACCGACAAGTTTAATGAAAACCCCCTTTTGAAAGCGTAGACCCCTGCGGGTGCTGTTTATTTATCTATTCGACCTTTAAAATATTTCGAGTGATGTTGTTGTAAAGCTAGAGCTCTGATACCATATTGTAAAACCCCAAGTTCTGGGAACTCGAAGCATTACGAGCTAGGACCTCACAATGGGTCCCGACCCTGAGAGTAACAACAATAACATCGGATCTTGCAACAAGGTAAAAATAAATATAAACCAAAACTTATATAAAAACCATAAGGTATAACAACGGAAACAACAAGGACTCGCAACCGAGTTCAAAACAAAAGGGACAGACAACAAGAGAAATATAAAACCCGACCCCGTCCTATAATGTACGGGAACTCCGGGTGACCACACCGTCCGGATCACTCAACAACATCTCTAACCTGCAGGGCATCTACAACATCGGTATAATACGTTAGCTAACGTTCTAGATATCAAAAAGACGATAAAGGCACAAATACATATAAGAAGGTAAACACATTGCATGCTCTCACGCAATCGGTTATTATCTTTTATTAAGTTATCCATTACTAATTCAACTTCTTTTGCCACACGAGAATCTCCTGAAACTCGCATCCGCTTCCGTCTTCCGACAGGAATAGATCAGTACTATTTGTTAGTTGTGGGCCTCAGTCGCAAGAGTACCTCCTAGTCTCTTGTAGAACTAGACAAGTAGTCACCGCCCGGTTATAATACACTTGGGACGATTACGGGTATAACGTTATCCTAGTCCGGTTTTCCGTTATAACGGTAAAGTAAACAAATGCAACCAATACGGTCAAACCAATACATGGAATGTAGTTAAGTAAGTCCAAGGGACATACCTCATTCGAAGGTAAGCTCAAGAATCTGATAACTGCTCAACTTCCCGAAGGAAATGGTAGATGCCTACTCAGACAAGGCATCAGGAATCAGAAACTAAACGAATGCTAGAAGCCTACTTACTTCAAGTCTCAATGATCTCTAATAGATCTACTGTAGCGGGCTACAAATTCCCTACTTCTAGTCTCAATGATCGCTAAAGATCTCAACATGCTAGGAGAAGGATTCCTAGTCTCAAGGTTCGCAAGGAACATAATCAACAACACAACTCAAGTGCGTAACCAACTCATAAGGATCAACAAGCCACAAACTAGCATACACACTAATCATCTAGGTCCAGCCTAGCATGATCTAGCATAAGGAAAGGGCAAAGGAAGTGAGAAAGGAAGCAGCTCACCAAAGACGGGTGTCACTGCTGTAACGACCCGAGTTTTAAGTAACCCAAGACGTCACTAGGCTAAGGACCACACAGTGGGTCCCATCAGTTAGCCTGACAACAACTTCACAAATAGGACCTTGCAACAAGAAGCACGAAGAAATAATGAAAACATTCAACCTGTCATTTAGAAAACATTTACATAACAACCGTGCATGTAGTTAGTATGTATATCCCAAAACGACACTTTAAAACATGACACCTGAACGGGTGTCTTAAAACTTCAGCCTGAAAATCAACATGTGTACACAGTTGCACACAACCAACAAAAGACTCGCTTGCAAGCGATTAGTTTCAAAAGTAGTTCAACCAACCCTTGGGTTAACACTGCCTCGGCTGCCCACTTCCTACAGCTGACATCCTTGAAGCGTTCCTATGTTCGGCATTTCCTAAAAAGGATCGGTTTAAAACCGTTAGCTACCGATCATAATCTATCCACGAGAGATTATATCAACACATCACATCACAACAAATATATTCAAATACCATATACCGTGCTCATGAGATGATATCATGCTTTTATGAATGATGCACGTGAATGTAGTATGAAATTTACAATTTTCGATCCCGGACCCATTAATCCGGAACCATTGCTTATACGGTTCTGGCTTTGGTGTGAGCTCACCATTGCACAGATTAGGTTAATTCAGACATTTGCTCTTAGGTCGTAGCCAGACTGATCAAGTCTACGGGCCAGGCTTTCTCGTGGTGGGTTATGGTCTTAACCCCTAACCACATGCAACATTTTGCCATTCATGTTAATGCAAACATTTACCATTTTCATTAGGTGTGCGACCCGAGAGTGAAGTCCATCAGACTCGGTGTCATTCTTATACAAACGCAAGTGATCCGGGCTTGGCCGAGCTCCGGTATTCACTGCAATAGCTGGCGACCTGGCTACTGGTTAGCTCAGAGTCTTAAACAATTTACATACTATTGACCTTTACAGGTCATCATCATATCACATGCCTCAAAAGGCTTATCATCTCATACATTATCATGTTTCAACAAGCTTATCATGTCATTCAATAGCACGCCTCAATAGGCTAACACATGTTCATTTAACCATTTCTCATAATCATGACATGATAATAATCATAACAACATTAAGCATGCTTTACACATCATACCGTCATTTTCATCAATAACACATCAAGCATGCTTCACACATAACACATCTCAATGCATATCAACATTCACATTTCAACACAACAAGGCATTTCAAAACAACAACACATATCAACACAGTGAGATATAAATCTCTCAGGCACGGGCTTCTGCAGATCGAAGCTAAGTAAGTCCGAAGACTTACCTGGATACGCTCACTGAGCTACTAAGCTATAGTTAGTTTACCGTCTTCAACACCACCTGTCGAGAATATCATATTCCTCGTATTAAACTTCTTGCTTCAAACATCAATTAAATTCATTCCTTTGAATTTAATTAGCTTATAGCGTTTTCTAGATTCCTAATTTAATTAATTAATCTTTAATTAATTAATTAAATTTCACCAGAATAACGTTTTGCCCGCAGGCAGTTTCTGAACCCAATTGTCATCAAATCTCATCAAACAAATAGCCCATAATCACCAGAATAATGTAACGAGCATAATGGAATTTCCAATTATCCATTTTGACAAGCCTAAGGTCAATTTAGGCCAAATCGCAATACTGAAAACGAATAAATTCATAACTTATTCGTTACTAACCCGATTGACGATCCGAAAGAAGATTCGGAATCACAACGACGCAGGCTACGCTCGGACACCATCAGATTCACCGGAATCCGAGCGACGGGACCGACCATATAAGGGGGAGGCTCGACCTGACCTTAACTTCAACGGAAACGCAGAAACTCGGTACCAAAATGAAGAGGACGAAGAGAGGAATCCGAAAACTCAAACGGAATTGAAATCGGATTACAAACGAAGAGTAGATCTGAATTTGAAGGTTGAGAGAAATCAGAGCTTTTACGAGAAAACGTGAAAGGAAATGAATTAATAAATGAATTTCCGCTATTTATAGCGAAGACGATACTTATCCTTTAGCAAAGTCGATAGTTATCCTTTAACCGATCCGAAGGCGGTTTGAGCCCCTTCTCCAAACTTCTCGAAATTGGAATAATAAATCCGACATATTGTTTGGATAATTATTCCGCAACTTTCTCGGAAAACGCGTATTCCTAAGTCGTCTTTCTTAGCCGCTAAGAAACGAAATAGCGACTCTTTTGGCCATTTTGCATTTCCATGTTATTTCATATCTAAAACATATCCGATGTCCTGATCATTTCTCTCAACTACAATTTTATTAATTGAAGCTCCCAAATGCTCCAAATAATATCAGAGGGTAAAAATTATTCCCCGGAGGAAAAAGTAAAATTTTCCCCATACGTCCAAATTTACGTCAAAATCATAATGGTGAAATTCATACTCGTCATCTACACACAATTCGCGAGTTATGAGTCAATTGTTATCGATGATTAACTTAATCACTCTTAATCATCCTTTATTAGGATTCGAAAATCCTAGCTTTTACATCACACACCCCTTAAGAAAAAGTTTCGTCCCGAAACTTTAGTACACAGCTCATCAGAAGACTGAATCCGTCAATCACATAATTAACCTATCTTTGCATTTCGTGCAAGCATAGATTATTATCACGTTAGCGGGGTCATCACGCTCATACTAGGAAAGTCTATCACTTCCTATGTTAGCAAACACAAATCAATTCACACACACATAAATCACATAAACATAGAACCATATAAGCACATTAGTTAGTGGAAAAGTTAGGTACTAATTCTTGCCTCTATCCCAATCACCGCTCAAAGAACTAAACACCTCTGGATAATTTCTCTCCATGTGTTCAATTGTTTCTCATGTAGCCTCTTCCATTCCCCTTCGGGACCACTGGATCTTCACTAATGGAATCTCTTTATTCCTTAACTTCTTTATCTTTCTATCTAACACGGCCATAGGGAACTCGGCATAGGTCTGATCAGGCTCTATCTCGATAGCATCATAGCTGAGTACATGGCTCGGATCTGGTTGATATTGTCTTAGTTGTGATACATGAAACACTGGATGTACTCCATCCATTGTTGGCGGTAATGCTAAATGATAAGCTACTTTACCAACTTTTTCCAAAATCTCAAACGGTCCAATATACCGAGGACTTAACTTTCCCTTGATACCAAACCGTTTGACTCCACGAGTCGGTGAAACTTTCAGCCAAACGTGTGTCCCTGTTTCAAACTCTAGCGGACGTCGGCACTTATCAGCATACGATTTTTTTGTCTACTCTGTGCAGCCAACATCCTTTCTCGAATCAAAGCATTTTTTTTCAATATCACTTTTAACTTTGTCTGGGGCCGTATCAATGACATCGGCACGCTCATCCCAACATAGTGTGGTTCGACATTTCCTTCCGTACAGTGCTTCATATGGCGCCATCCTAATGGATGCATGCCAACTGTTGTTGTAGGTGAACTCGACCAACGGTAATTGATCTGGCCATATCGGTCCCCAATCAAGCACACATGACCTCAACAAGTCTTCTAAAGTCTGAATAGTCCGTTCGGACTGACCATCTGACTGTGGATGAAACGCTGTTGTAAAATTCAGCTTGGTTCCCATTACTGTCTGTACCTGGCTCCAGAATCGGGAAGTAAATCGTCCATCTCTGTCTAAAACTATGGTCTTAGGAACTCCATGTAATCTGACTATCTGATTCACGAATTCCTCCGCTAACTTGTTCACAGTCCAAGTTTCCTTGATAGGAATAAATCTTGCAGTCTTTGTTAATCGATCAACCACCACCCATATGGAGTCATAACCTTTGCTACTACGTAGACTGGATACAAAATCCATGGTGATGTGTTCCCATTTCCACTCTGGTATCTCCAATGATTGGAGTTCTCCTCTTGGCCTTTGGTGTTCAATTTTAACTTGTTGACATGTTTGACACCGTGACACGAACTCAGCAATATCTTTCTTCATACCTTGCCACCAAAAGTAAGGTTTAATATCCCGATACATCTTGTTCGATCCTGGATGTATGGAATATGGTGTTGCATGGGCTTCAATAAGAATCCTTTTTCTAATCTCTTCATCTTGAGGAACACATACTCTTCCCTGATATCTCATTATATTGTCAGTATCGATATGGAAATCTGAAGATTCACCATTTCCGATCACTGACCTTATTTTGATTAAATTGGGACAACTTAGTTGTTTTTGTTGAATTTCTTTCAACCAATTGGGCACTATCTCCAAGGTACATAGATACCCTTGTTCTTTCTGAACCCATATTTCAATGCCACTACAAATCAGATCTTTTTGTATTTCAACTTGTACAGTTAATCGAGCAATCGCTTTTTCTTGAGCTGACTTCCTACTCAAAGCATCAGCCACCACATTAGCTTTACCAGGATGATATAGTATCTCTAAGTCGTAATCCTTTATCAACTCCAACCACCTTCTTTGTCTCATATTCAGCTCTTTTTGAGTGAAAATGTACTTCAGGCTCTTATGATCTGACATGATTTTACATGTCGTCCCAAATAGGTAATGCCGCCAAATCTTAAGTGCATGAACTACTGCTGCTAACTCCAAGTCATGTGTAGGGTAGTTCTGCTCATATTGTCTCAGTTGTCTTGATGCATAGGCGATGACTCTTTCATTTTGCATCAAGACGCATCCCAAGCCCATTTTAGATGCATCACTGTAGACAATGAACCCTAGCGTTCCATTCGGCTGAGCTAACACAGGTGCAGTAGTCAACCTCTTCTTTATCTCTTCAAAGTTTGCTTGACACTTGTCAGTCCATATAAACTTTGCCTTCTTCTGAAGTAAGTTGGTCATAGGTCTTGCTATGATGGAAAACCCTTTTACAAAACGTCTATAGTATCCTGCTAATCCTAGGAAACTACGTATCTCTTTGACGTTCTTGGGTGGTTCCCATGCTAGCATAATTTCAATCCTGGATGAGTCAACTCTGATTCCATCTACAGTGATCACGTGTCCTAAGAATGTTACTCCATTCATCCAGAAGTCACATTTGAACAACTTGACATAAAGCTTCTCTTTCATCAATACTTGAAGAACTGCTTTCAAATGCTCGGCATGCTCTTCACTACTTCGTGAATAAACCAATATATCATCTATAAAGACCACAACAAACCGAGTCTTGAAAAACATCCTTAAACTCGCGTGCAACTGGAATGTATTTCAATTAAATCTTTCCTTCTTTCTCCAAAGCATAACATAAATATGCTTCGCATCCTTTCCTTACCAGCTTACTTGCTTTCACCGCAGAGATCATCACTAACGGGTCGTGTAGCTCACTTCCTTTGAACACATGACAAGTATCATCTTTGACTAACATCATTTTTGTTAGCATTTCCGCATCTATCTTATCCATATACTTGATCATTCAATCGATGCCTAGAATCACGTCATCATTATCCAATCCGGTAATAAGGATATCGGTTGGCTACTTTACTTGCCTAGTTTCCACGTAAACTTTGACTTTCTCCTCCTCTCACATTAGGACAAGATCCTTGAGTTAACATTATCCCCTAGCCTCACAAACTTTATCATATCTCTAGGTTAACTACATTTGAAACATGTAGTTGGACTTTTTGATCAGTCCTTCTTGTAATAATTTAGGTCTCCACAATTTAAAATGTTCTTCCCTCCAATTTCTTTTATGATCATGGTTCTGGAGAAGGCCTTGTTTCTTGACTCACACGTCTCGTACTCGCATGTTCAAGAAACTTGGAGTAGACTTCTGCCTCTTTCCTCCACTAGTTTAGGAATCCACCTCTTTCCTAAAGCCTTGTCTTGCTTCAAGCTTTATTATCCTCTCCTAATACTCCAATAACTTCATACCTTAGGTGACAACACCAACTAAGAGGTCGTTTCATCCTATCGTAAATAATCTTATCAATTGATCATAAAGTGGTGCATTCTCATCCAACGATGTATACTACTCGTGAAAATCATCTCCCTCATAGGAGAACCTCCAAATGTTGCTTCCAGGAAAGACTTTAACGTACAAGTTAGTCCAAATCCGACTCTTGAAAGTCTCGTAATCCACAATGATTGCACAATTTCTCATCCACCATTATGCACCAATGTTCGGCATGAAGGTTGCTGCAAGTTTCATCTTATACTTTTCTAGCAATCCAATGTCCCCAAAAGTCATGTTTATGTGGTTCAACCGCCAATCAACTTGCATTACATAAGCTCTTGCAAACACTAACACATCTCTTCTTTTGATGGTCTTGGTCACTTCTCTAATGAAGTTCACTACCTTCTTCTTCCTCCTATGGAACTTCTAGTGTTTGGGGTTCAATAACTCGTGCTTGCCCTTGCGTTTCTATCGTAGCAATAGCCCTTTCTACTGCTATATTCTTGCATCTTCACATCTCATGTAGCTCGATGGGTAAAAGTACTTGACCTTGACCACTTACTTTAAACATTATACTCTCATGTACTTCTAGCTTGTCTTACTTCCACTAACACACTTGCACATTGTGCTCCCATTGACATACTCGTAACGAAGCTGCAACTTTCTTGTCTCTTAATCAAAACGCTTACAGTTGCCTTTATCACGGTTTCGACAAACCGGAACATCCAAGATCGTTCTCTCTTCATATATATCCACTACTTATAACAATAGTGATATCTATCAGAATACTATAATCTTAACAAGTTAGAGAGAGAGAACTACACTTACAAGGAGTCACGCTGAGGAGTGGAAGGCAGTGTCTTTACCCACAATCCCGACTATGCATATGATTTTAAATCCATTAAAACCATATGTCAGTAATTTCCAAAATCTTTTGAAAACTTAAATGTCCTTTAAAAACCAACCCGGACTGGGTTGTAGTTAGGTTGAACTATCATGTCTCATCTCAAGTCACATGTGCCCTTGTTGTCAACCTAAGCTCTGATACCAAACTGTAACGACCCGAGTTTTAAGTAACCCAAGACGTCACTAGGCTAAGGACCACACAGTGGGTCCCATCAGTTAGCCTGACAACAACTTCACAAATAGGACCTTGCAACAAGAAGCACGAAGAAATAATGAAAACATTCAACCTGTCATTTAGAAAACATTTACATAACAACCGTGCATGTAGTTAGTATGTATATCCCAAAACGACACTTTAAAACATGACACCTGAACGGGTGTCTTAAAACTTCAGCCTGAAAATCAACATGTGTACACAGTTGCACACAACCAACAAAAGACTCGCTTGCAAGCGATTAGTTTCAAAAGTAGTTCAACCAACCCTTGGGTTAACACTGCCTCGGCTGCCCACTTCCTACAGCTGACATCCTTGAAGCGTTCCTATGTTCGGCATTTCCTAAAAAGGATCGGTTTAAAACCGTTAGCTACCGATCATAATCTATCCACGAGAGATTATATCAACACATCACATCACAACAAATATATTCAAATACCATATACCGTGCTCATGAGATGATATCATGCTTTTATGAATGATGCACGTGAATGTAGTATGAAATTTACAATTTTCGATCCCGGACCCATTAATCCGGAACCATTGCTTATACGGTTCTGGCTTTGGTGTGAGCTCACCATTGCACAGATTAGGTTAATTCAGACATTTGCTCTTAGGTCGTAGCCAGACTGATCAAGTCTACGGGCCAGGCTTTCTCGTGGTGGGTTATGGTCTTAACCCCTAACCACATGCAACATTTTGCCATTCATGTTAATGCAAACATTTACCATTTTCATTAGGTGTGCGACCCGAGAGTGAAGTCCATCAGACTCGGTGTCATTCTTATACAAACGCAAGTGATCCGGGCTTGGCCGAGCTCCGGTATTCACTGCAATAGCTGGCGACCTGGCTACTGGTTAGCTCAGAGTCTTAAACAATTTACATACTATTGACCTTTACAGGTCATCATCATATCACATGCCTCAAAAGGCTTATCATCTCATACATTATCATGTTTCAACAAGCTTATCATGTCATTCAATAGCACGCCTCAATAGGCTAACACATGTTCATTTAACCATTTCTCATAATCATGACATGATAATAATCATAACAACATTAAGCATGCTTTACACATCATACCGTCATTTTCATCAATAACACATCAAGCATGCTTCACACATAACACATCTCAATGCATATCAACATTCACATTTCAACACAACAAGGCATTTCAAAACAACAACACATATCAACACAGTGAGATATAAATCTCTCAGGCACGGGCTTCTGCAGATCGAAGCTAAGTAAGTCCGAAGACTTACCTGGATACGCTCACTGAGCTACTAAGCTATAGTTAGTTTACCGTCTTCAACACCACCTGTCGAGAATATCATATTCCTCGTATTAAACTTCTTGCTTCAAACATCAATTAAATTCATTCCTTTGAATTTAAATAGCTTATAGCGTTTTCTAGATTCCTAATTTAATTAATTAATCTTTAATTAATTAATTAAATTTCACCAGAATAACGTTTTGCCCGCAGGCAGTTTCTGAACCCAATTGTCATCAAATCTCATCAAACAAATAGCCCATAATCACCAGAATAATGTAACGAGCATAATGGAATTTCCAATTATCCATTTTGACAAGCCTAACGTCAATTTAGGCCAAATCGCAATACTGAAAACGAATAAATTCATAACTTATTCGTTACTAACCCGATTGACGATCCGAAAGAAGATTCGGAATCACAACGACGCAGGCTACGCTCGGACACCATCAGATTCACCGGAATCCGAGCGACGGGACCGACCATATAAGGGGGAGGCTCGACCTGACCTTAACTTCAACGGAAACGCAGAAACTCGGTACCAAAATGAAGAGGACGAAGAGAGGAATCCGAAAACTCAAACGGAATTGAAATCGGATTACAAACGAGAGTAGATCTGAATTTGAAGGTTGAGAGAAATCAGAGCTTTTACGAGGAAACGTGAAAGGAAATGAATTAATAAATGAATTTCCGCTATTTATAGCGAAGACGATACTTATCCTTTAGCAAAGTCGATAGTTATCCTTTAACCGATCCGAAGGCGGTTTGAGCCCCTTCTCCAAACTTCTCGAAATTGGAATAATAAATCCGACATATTGTTTGAATAATTATTCCGCAACTTTCTCGGAAAACGCGTATTCCTAAGTCGTCTTTCTTAGCCGCTAAGAAACGAAATAGCGACTCTTTTGGCCATTTTGCCTTTCCATGTTATTTCATATCTAAAACATATCCGATGTCCTGATCATTTCTCTCAACTACAATTTTATTAATTGAAGCTCCCAAATGCTCCAAATAATACCAGAGGGTAAAAATTATTCCCCGGAGGAAAAAGTAAAATTTTCCCCATACGTCCAAATTTACGTCAAAATCATAATGGTGAAATTCATACTCGTCATCTACACACAATTCGCGAGTTATGAGTCAATTGTTATCGATGATTAACTTAATCACTCTTAATCATCCTTTATTATGATTCGAAAATCCTAGCTTTTACAACTGCAAATGAACCGTGGGGGCAGTAGTCAGAGACGCAGGGGCGGCGCTGGCTTCAAGGCACAGGGGCGGGACGTTCCTGGCACGGGGCGGTTTTTGCACAAAAGCGGGGTCGGTTTCTTTGACAACAACGGAAAAGTCTTAACTTCTCCACTCTACACTCAACAAGACTTCAACCAAGGGAGCTTGGCATGCATTTTGTCAACAACGGAAGATAAACAAGAATCAAGAGTCGATCTTGATTCATGTGAAGAAGAAGAAGAAGAAGAAAAGAGAAAGACAAAGGCGTAAAGAAGAAGGAAGAAGCATGATGCAGGTATACATGATTGTATAGAAGGATCAAGAGGGTGAATACTTACCCGTTCTGCCGAAAATCACAAGGGAAAGGTCATAGCTTTGCTCAAGGTTGAAGAAGATGTAAGCAAGAAGAGGAAAAAGAGAAAGACGGCGGGAATATATATAGAACGGTTGGAAAAGATAAAGGAAGGTCGTTTTTAGGGTTAAAGGGTGGAAGGAAATCCGACCCATATCTTAGAAGATCGGATCTTCTAAGAAATGAAGGAAATAAAAACGGGAAAAAAAACCAGATTGGGCGCAACCTGGAGTCAACCGCAAGGGCGGCCCCCTTTACCGCGGGGGCGGTGAAGGAAAAAACGTGGGCGTTACATCAACGAGTTTATTTATAAACAAGATAAGACTTTTTACTTGAAATTTATATTTGGGTTTAATATACTTCTAAAGACACTCATGCCCCTAAAAAAACTCGAACAATAACATTGAATACCCATGGATGAACAAATAATATCGGGATGGAAAAGCACTAGGCCAAAATCGAGTTTAAGCAAAAATAAACACATCCAAGCTAAAATAACATTGGGTTGGCAGTTTATTTTTGAGATATTTATAAACCCAAATAAACCCGTATAAATACAAACCAATCCCAAGTAAACACCTATAAAAATATAAAATCAAGGTTGATAAACTGACAGAAATGATAGTTTATGTAAATATAGGTCTAGTTTTGTAATTGTTCACCTTTGTATTTCTTATATATATGGGATATAATCCTATGAAAACCCTTAGGGGAATTTATTCAATCTCTCTCATTATCACATGGTAACAATTTTTTACAATCCATAACCTCTCTCCTCTCCTTCCACGTTCCGCCTCAGCTGATGGCGCCCTTCCCTTGTCACCGATGCGAGCCCTAGTTCCCCTCTCTTCCATCGTCTGCCTCCCATGTCTACTGGGAAAAAACAAACTTTTCATTCCGCTCTTGGGATATCCAACATCAAGAACATCGCCCTCATTCTCGATCATGAAACACCTTATGCCTCTTGGGTCACCCTTTTCGCGTCACTTACACAATGTCTTAGATCATATTGAAAATATAGTTCCCCGCCTAGTAGACATTGAACGTGATTTATGGAACCACGTTGATGCTACGATTCTCAAGTGGATTCACTGTACGGTCTCTAAGGATATTCTCCTTTAAAGTCTCGACCCTGACGACAATGCTCTCAAAGCATGGGGTCGAATTAAAGATATCTTTCAAGACAATAAAAACACGCGTGTAGTGTATTTGGAACACAAATTTTCCAAATGCAAATCAACATTTTTTTCTTCTATGTCCTCCTATTGTCGATACTCCCATCACAAACAATCGGTTAGTTCTATAAATCTTGTCTAGTCTACCTACTGAGTACGACACCACTACAAATTATATTCAACAATCGGATCCGTTGTGAGCGTATGAAAAACAGGCTCGCAACTCATCCTTGAAGAGTCTAGAATAGTCAAATGACAAGGATACTACTGCTCTTCAAACCTCCATTGGTGGCGTGCCAAAACAACCCCTTGTATACCACCACGGCGCATCCATTGCTGGACATCCGGACGGAAATACCAGCAAAGGCGGGTGTGGTTGGAAGGAAAAAGGCCGCAATAGCAGCGAAGCCCCTTAACAACCCACTAGATCCGTGTTCCTTCCCCCATACGGCTAGATTCTAGTGTCCACCGGCCCATCTTAAAATCCGGCCCGATGGAATAAGGCTCAACGGTAGCCTTTTCCTCAGGCCCAATGGTAGCCTTTTCCTCAGGCCCAACTCAAGTGGCCTCCAAGCCCTTATCCGTCTCAACAAGGATCTTGGGCTCCTTTCCTACACAATCCAGTGGATACCAGGACCACTTCCATGTTATTGGTGATCAAACTCCACCCACATCAGTCGATCATGCATTTTCGTCAATGATGTTAAATCCCACTGATAACCTTTGGTACATGGACACTAGTGCTACATCTCACATGATGAATAATTTAGGTAACCTCTTATCCATATCGCATAATGGTTCATTAAACTCGATAAATGTTGGCAATGGTCATCTATGGGTCTCGGTGAAGCCAAACTTAGCACTACTACCCAACTCCTACAATAATCAAAGTCCTTATTGCTCCTCAAATTGTTAAAAACCCTGTCTCTGTTCGTCACTTCATCACCGATAACAAAGTCAGTGTTGAGTTTGTCCCTTTTAGTTTTTCTGTGAAGGATTTATACACGGGGACCACACGTCTGAGATGCAATAGCTCCGGGGATCTATATCTAGTTACCACCAGTCCTGCGTCACCTCATGCTCTTTTAGCTCAGTCCTCATGTCTTTGGTATGCTCGTCTTTGTCATCCTAGCATGCAATATGTTCTCAGGAATTTTTCTTTTCTTCATTTTAATATGGAGCGCGCCTCCACGCTTTGTCATGCTTGTCAATTGGGGAAACATCATAGGCTCCCTTTTGAACGGTCTCTTACTACTACGATTGCACCTTTTTATATCATACATAGTGATCTTTAAACCTCTCCGGTTCCTAGTCGGGAAGGTTTCAAATATTACTTATTATTTCTTGATGATTTTTCGCTTTTCCTTTGGGTCTTCCCCATAATATTTAAGTCTCAAGTATTTGATCTTTTTGTGCAATTTCATTACTTAGTCAAGACTCAATTTAATATGCCTATAAAAAAATTTCAATGTGACATGGGTCGCAAATTTAACAATACCCAATTGATTTTTTACCCTCCATAGCATAAACTTTGGTCTCTCTTGTCCTCACACATCACAACAAAATGGCAAAGCCAAACGTCTCAGTCGGACCATAAACAACATGATGTGCTCCCTCCTTTTTCACTCCTCTATACCCGTCTCTTTTTGGTCTCACGCACTCGCTATGTCATGCCTTCTTCTAAACATTCTCCCCTCCACCACAATTCAAAATGAATCACTCACCCAAGTGTTTAGTTCTCAACACCATCCTATGATCATCTCCGGGTTTTTTGTTGCCTTTGCTACCCCAATCAAAGTGCTACCGTTGTCCATTTGCTCAATCACCGCTCCACTCCTTGCGTTTTCCTCGGGTATCCTACCCATCATCGAGGATATAAATATTTGGATTTAGCTTCAAATAAAATAATCATTTCCTGGCACATCACGTTTGATGAGGTGAAATGTCCGTCTTTGTCGGAAACGATAGTCCTTGGTACTCCATGGAGTCTCACAATGTGTCGGGTAAACTCCTCGGCTAGCCGACTCAGCGACCACATTTCCATGATCGGAATGAAACATGCAGTCTTCGTCGGTCGGCCAACCATTACCTAGATAGCATCAAAACCTCTGCCGAGTCTCAATCCCGTGCTAAAATCCATAGAGAAGTCCTCCCACTTCCACTATAGCACTTGTAGTGGGTGAAGCTCTCCTCCGAACCTACGATGCTTAATTTGACTTGTTGGTAGGTCGCACACTGAGCTACATATCAAGCCACATCGGGCTTCGAACCACCCCATCAAAAGGAACGCTTCACGTCCTTATACATCTTATTCGCTCTGGGGTGCATTTAGTATGGGGTAGCGTGACCCTCACTCAGTATTGTTTATCTCAGCTTGACATTTTATGGTACACAAATACGATCCTGATGCCTCATCACTCCATCAACACTTATGGTAAACTACGGGGTCTCTCCTCGAGACATCCTATCTCAGATCCTAGTCAAATTAGGCCAGATCTTCTGTTTTTGTCGGATCTCCCCAATAGATCTGGTAGTAACTCCAAAGTGTCCAGATGACAGTCTTTATCCGGAAACTGAATCTCAACCTCTAACGAAGCTAAATCTCTATGCAACTGAAGTTGTACAGTCAACTAGGATATCACCTTATCTCGAGGTGTCTTTTTACTCAAAGCATCTGTGACTACATTCGCCTTCCTTGGGTGGTAGAGAATCTAAAGGTCAAAATTCTTGATCAACTCCAACCACCTCCTCCAGCGGTTATTCAACCTCCGTTTAGTGAAGATATAGTTGAAACTCTTATGATCTGTGAAGATCTGACACGTCGCCCCATAGAGATAATGATGCCAGATCTTAAGGGTGTGAACTAATGCCACTAACTATAGGTCGTGTGTCGGCTAGTTCTCCTCATACGTCTTCAGCTGTCGAGACGCATAGGCTATGACCTTACCCCTTGGCATTAAGACACATCCCAAGCCTAGCTTGGATGCGTCAATATATACCACAAAGTCCTTTACGCCCTCTAGTTGTGCGAAAATTGGAGCAGAAGTCAGTCTCTTCTTCAACTCCTCAAAGCTCTGTTGTCACGGCACAAAACAGACAAATTAGTAGTCTTTCTCAAAAGGCACGTAAGTAGTCGGGCAATGAGTGAGAAACCGACCGCAAACCGACGATAGTAGCTCTCCAATCTCAGAAAGCTACAAAACTCCTTAACATTCCTCGGAGGTTTCCAAGAAGACACTGACTCGATCTTCGCCGGATCGACCTTAATCCCCTCAGCAGTCACTACATGGTCCAAGAAGGCCACCTTAGACATCCAAAACTCGCACTTGGATAGCTTAACATTAAGCTCGTTTTCCTGCATAATCCGCAACACTATCCTCAAGTGTCCAACATTCTCCTCGCAACTCCAAGAGTAGACTAGGATGT
This sequence comes from Fagopyrum esculentum, assembly GCA_033239045.1. Classification (NCBI taxonomy): domain Eukaryota; kingdom Viridiplantae; phylum Streptophyta; class Magnoliopsida; order Caryophyllales; family Polygonaceae; genus Fagopyrum; species Fagopyrum esculentum. The sequence goes on along the minus strand of BSUD01000005.1, from coordinate 43,515,213 downwards.
CGTCAATAAAGACCACTACAAACTAGTCTAAGAAGTCGATGAAAATCCCGTTCATCAACTCCATGAACAATCATGGCGCATTAGTGAGCCCAAACGACATCACACAGAACTCATAATAATCATACCTAGTCCGGAATGTCGTCTTACGTATGTACTGATCTCTCACCCTCAGCTGGTGATATCCCGACCTCAAGTCGATCCTCGAAAACATTGAGGCTCCATGCAATTGGTCCAACATATCATCAATGTGAGGTAGTTGATACTTGTTCTTGATGGTTACCTTGTTCAGTTCTCTTTAATCGATGCATAGTCTCATTGATCCATCCTTCTTCCTCACAAATAACAGTGGCGCTCCCCACGGAAAACTAGGGCGTATGATGCCCTTCTTTGTCAGCTCCTCCAACTGCTTCTTCAGCTCAAGCAACTCTATCGGTTTCATATGGTATGGGGCCTTCGAGATCGGTCTCGTGTCCGGCTCTAACTCAATTTAAAGTCCACACTCCTCTATGGAGGTTACACATGTATATCGTCACTAAATACCTCTACGAACTCGCATGCTACCGATATCTCCTCTATTGTAAAACTCTTGTGTTCCTTCATGGCATAACACCAAAAGGTCTCGCAAACATGTCCTATCAGTCTCGCTGTTGTCACTGCATTTATAATTTTTTCGGACTTTCCAAGGTCCCAACCTCGGAATATCTCCATGTGACCCTCCTCAGTAGTAGCAATCATAGTCCGTCGACCAATATCCAATATTGATCCATTTCTAGCCATTCAATTCATCCTTAAGATCACGTCCTTATTTCCTAAGGGCATGACTAGGAAATTTACCACTCATTCTCGATGTCCTAAACGAATGGAGTAGTCATGAATCTCTCGAGATCCTCTAATACCATGCTGTAACACCCCAAATTCTCAAAACTCGGGGAATTACTAGTTATGGCTTCACAATGGGTCCCGACCTCGGTTTGACAAAAACATAACTAGATCACGTCCTCATTTCCGACGCTTAGTTGCTGAAATGGATGCTTGGAGCCACAAAAAATCTTCATCTAAGGGGAAAAGGAGGTTTTACGAGGAGGATTCAGACTTAGCTGATGATTATGGGATGGATGTGTTCAAAACTTGATTTGTTTTGTGGTGGTTTTTGTGAAATACTTTTCTGAGGCTGTAATTTTTAAAACTTCCGTGCTTTAATTAATTTTCTCCCTTGTTGAAAGACAAAGGAGGAGCAATAAATGATCCGACATTTTCGATATTTCTACATTCTGCATTTTAAGTTTGTTTTGATATTCATATATGTATCGCTAACTTTACAATGCCGGTACGATATTTGTGTTGTCTTCCATCAAGGGGGAGATTAAAAAACTCCACCTTGATTATATATTTGTATAGGTGATGATGATAGAAGACTTAAACACAAATGAAGTGGTTTTATATACTAACAATTTATTGATTATATATCTAGTTGCTTGGTTTGGTTTGGTTGTTTGTTTAGAGTGTGTGCAGGTCTTGAAACGTATTTCAAGGGACCTTCGGAGGCCTTGAAATCATATACAAGGGACAAATAAAGAGTTTAGAGAGATTCAAGACGGAGGCCTTGAAAGCCATTTCAAGGGATCAGAAGCCAAGGCCTTGAAACTCCAATCTGAGCAACGTACGCTGAAAGGAATTCAAACTTCAACTACCAAGCATCATAGAAGATCATCTAAAGAGATATGCTCAACAAGAAGATGCGCTCAAAGAAGATCTTAACCGGCCAAATGAGATTTGATTCGAAACAGGATCTCGCAAAGATCCTCAACCAAAAGCGCAAAATCCCTTCTCTCAACGGAATTCAAATATCTTCACAACAAGTATGAGAAGATTACGGACAAGAGAGATCAACGTGCTTTAAGGAGATGAAGACGATAGAAGATCTACAATGTCAACATCCTCTCAACCAAGAAGCGGCTTTCATGGAGAAGAAGAATCATCTTCAACGGTCATCTTCCCAATGGCTATAAGACCTCTCCATAGAAGACTATTAATGAAGATGTCGAATGAAGAACAAGAAATAGAAGCTTACAGGGAAACATCCACAGTCTTCAAGCGATCCAAAGCATCTTCATTCGATCAAACAAGTTTTTCTTTCTTTCTTTCTACAAAAGCATTTCACATAACTTTTCAGCTCCTAGAAATCATCAACAGAATGGGGTTGTGGAACGTAAGAACCGCACCCTAGAGGATATGTCTAGGACTATGCTTCTAGAAAACAATTTGCCAAAACATTTTTGGGCGGAATTAGTTAACACTGCTTACATCTTAAATAGATGTTTAATTCGCCTAATTTTGAAAAAGACTCCTTACGAACTTAATAAGGGTAGAAAACCTAATATTTCGTATTTTAAACCCTTTGGATGTACATGCTTTGTTCATAACAATGGCAAATATAATCTTGGGAAATTTGATGCACATAGTGATGAAGCTATATTCATTGGATATGCTTCAAATAGTAAAGCTTATCGGGTTTATAACAAGCGTACCAAAATTATTGAGGAAAGTATTCTTGTCATATTTGATGAAAATAATGATGCTACTTTGAGTGAAAGTTTTGCAGATCTTAATCTGAATCAACGAGAAGATCACAATTCTTATGAAGAAGAAGATCCTAAAGATCAAGAAAAGAATATGCAAGAGAAGATTCAAGATACTAGAGAAAACTCTCAAGACCTTGAAACACATCTTCAAGGCCTTGAAACAGAAAACTGCGATGTCAGAACTCCGTTTCAAGGCCTTGAAACCCAAATTCAAGGCCTTGAGATAGGATCCAAGGGTAATACTTCAACGGTACCCGAATCTAGTCAAGCATATGAGCCTCAATCCTCAGGATTTACTCCATCTTACAAACGAAGGAAGTTTCAACACTCTTCATACCATCCACATGAGAATGTGATCTTAGATCCAAACGCAGGAGTTCAAACTCGTTCCAAAGTAAATAATCTATGTGCATTCTTTACGTTCGTGTCTCTTATTGAGCCAGAGAATTATGTTCAAGTTCTTCAAGAACCCGACTGGATCATTGCCACACAAAACGAACTAAATGAGTTTAAGAGAAACAAGGTTTGAACTCTTACTACAAGACCAAAGCATCAATCTATCATTGGCATGAAATGGGTTTTTTGAAATAAGTTGGCTGAAAACGGCAAACTCATTCGAAATAAAGCACGACTTGTAGCACAAGGCTATACCCAAGAAGAAGGTATGGATTATGAGGATACTTTTGCTCCAGTTTCCAGGTTAGAATCCATACATATGCTACTTGCATTTGCATCTTTCATGAGCATAAAGCTATTTAAATGGATATAAAATGTGATTTTCTATACGGCTTCTTAGAAGATGAAGTCTACGTTACTCAACCTCTTGGTTTTGAAAATTATGAATTTCCTGATCATGTTTTTAAACTGGACAAAGCTCTTTATGGTCTTAAGCAAGATCCTCGAGCTAGGTATGAAAGATTGTCCAAGTATCTTCTTGAAAACAATTTCAAAAGAGGTTTGATTGTTAAAGCTTTATTTATCAAAACTAGAGGCAACGATATCTTAGTATTACAAATCTATGTTGATGGTATATTATTCGGTGCTACTAATGATTCCCTATGCAAGGAATTTTCAGATATCAGGTGCAGGGAATTCGAAATGAGCCTAATGGGTGAGCTAAATTTCTTTCTTGGACTTTAAGTTACACAAGCAAAGAAATGAATTTTTCTCAATCAAAGCAAGTATACCAAGGACTTGCTTAAGAAATATAAGATGGATCAATCTAAGGTCTCAAAGACTCCTATGAGTTTTACACTTTCGCTTGACCATGACAAAAATGACAAAAGTATTGTGCAAAAGGAGTATCGAGGTATGATCGGTTCATTGTTATATTTAAACGCTAGTCGACGTGACATTATGTTTAGTGTGTGCATGTGTGCAAGATTTCAAGCTGATCCTAAAGAGTCACACTTGATAGTTATGAAAAGGATATTTCGGTATCTCAATGTAACTAAGGATCTAGGGTTATGGTACCCACGTCAAAGCTTGTTTCACCATGTTGGCTATTCAGATGCAGATTTTGCAAGTTATAAGGTCGATAGAAAAGCACATCTGGATGTTGCCAATTCTAAGGGGCATCCCTAATTAGTTGGCACTCCAAGAAGCAAAATTTTGTCGCCTTATCCACAACTGAAACCGAATATATAGCTCTGGGAGCGTGTTGTGCACAAATTCTATGGATAGCTCAATAACTTCTTGATCTTGGCTTTGATTTGAAAGGTATTCCTATAACATGTGATAATACTAGTTTTATTTCAAGTACTAAAAATCTTGTGCAACATTCAAGGACTAAGCAAATCGATGTAAGGCATCACTTCATACGTGATCATGTTGAGAAAGGTGATGTTTCGATATCTTTTATATCAACTGACTTGTAGCTTGCAGATATCTTTACCAATCCTTTACCTGAAGATCAATTCAATTTTATTCAATTAGAGCTTGATATGTTAAACAAGGAAGCATTAACGTAGGGGGAGTAAATTGTTTTATTTTCTCCTTCGTATGCAGCCCACTTGTTTTTTTTCAAGGGCCTTGAAATGCAATTCAAGGGCCTTGAAACGAGATGCAAGGGTAAATTGAATATTACGGATCTATTTAAGGATTAATATCTTTTAGATATTTTAATTCTTAGATAATTTTTAATATTTTCAAAATCCTCATTTTCTTTGGGTTCAAAATTTTGAAAAAGAATTGTTGAAAATTTATCGGAAATAATTTTGGCCTTACAAGAGCTTGATTTTCTCGAGATCTTGTTTATATTTGAATTGGATTTTTTTAAAAGAAGGCTAAAATATTCTATCTTTTTCATTTCTCATCTTCATAGATACCCTTTTCAAAAACCCCTTGTTTTCTCTCCCAATATCATCAATGGCTCCCAGAAGCAAGAAATTCTGCTCCTCATCTTGCCTCATCTTCCAAAAAGGAATCGACTAAGATCTCCTCTACTGCTAAAGAAGAGAAACCTTCTGAAGATTTGGAAATCTCTCAGACAACTAATCTTCCAACATCTTAGTTTATAAACTTTCAAGTTTCGGGATCTTGGCTTGATGGATTCCATAATCGACCTCTTTGTATGTGTGATATGGTGGATACTACATTTCTTGAAACCCTTCAGATCCCTTGCAACGAAATGATCAAGAACTCAATAGTTTGGAAAGTATTAAACCCTGGAGAATTTGCTTTTCCAAGGCTCACAAGAATGTTCTACGTCAATCTCGTCACAAAACGGGACAAAGAACTTATCACTCTTGAAACATTTGTAAAACGTACCCCAGTTCTTCTCACTTCTTCTGTTTTGAGAGAAATTTTAGGGATTCCTACGAATATATCTTTTACCGTTCTGGTTCAGTGTATTGTTCCTCGTGCAAACTCAAGAGAGCTTTTGATTACTCAATCCTTAGAACTAATTCATCTGATTATGTCTGGGTTAGACATTGATGTACCTAATCTCATCCTCAACCACATGATACACTTTGTAAACTCTATGCGAGCCATCCCTTTGCCCTATGGAAATCTTCTGCCCAAGATCTTTGACTATTTTAAAAATGATACATCTTCTGAAGATTGACAGCAAATTCCTGGCAAGATTGATGAATTCTGCTTAGAAAGACTAGGAATTGAGAAGACACTTGCAGGAGCATAGACATTAAAGGGAAAACGAGTTATTCCACTTCCAACTCAAGAAGCTCCGACATCTTCTACTCCTACTCCAGAAATCACGTTAGATGGATGTGAAAAAGAATTGGTTTGTCTGAATCGTATCCTGTCTGATTTCCAGTTTGACACTAAGAGAAGACTGGATGCAAATCATGAACTACTATCCACCATGAATGATAAAGTCAATGAAATGTTTCCGATGAATGCTCTTACTCTAACCACCATGGGAAGGATCCTACCTATGACTGAAGATGCACCTCAACATACTCAACAAAAAGTGGAAAATGTTCTAATGACTTGCAAACGTCGAGTACAAAATAACTTTATTCTTTATCCTACCCATGTTGAGCCAACTATTCTTCCAGTGCTCTAATATGAGGTGTTTAAGGAACGAAGAGCTGAAGAAAAGAGACGACACTTAGCTGCTGAAATGGATGATTGGTGTTCACTCAAAAGTGTGTGTCAAAGTCTTAAAAGTTATACCTAGAATTCAAGCAAAAGTGAACCCGCAATGTATGGATCAGCTGTAGTAAGGCAAGAAATTCCAGAGTCAAACTTAGGGATTTGGTGAGAATAAAATCGATTTCAAAATATCTGGCAAAGTGCAAAAGCTTTTGTAAAGATGTAAGAGACAAATCATTCCAAGGATTCAAGTATTAGACTACGGCTTTCGATTCAAGACACTTCTAAAGATCAAAGGACAGAGTTGGCGTTGCCAAGGTTATGTGTTTCGAAGAAAGGAATAATGTACGGTGAAGTTCTACTACTCACTTATCCCAACTTAGAAGCTCTCAACTCAAAGGATGATGAGTCTCATCAAGTAGAAAACTCAAAGAAAGGATTAACACTCAAACTATCCACACAAACCCAAGGATATGACTCTCAAAGGTAAGGATGAATGGCACACAAACCTTAATAGAGGATGTTGAGTCTCTCTATTACCCAAATCTTGTAAACTTTGGCTACCAAGTGAAGAATTAATGATGAAGTCTCTTCTTACACTTGGATAGGGGTTAGAAAGGTTAGGCAAGGATAGGATTTAGTCAAGGTTTAACTTTGGTTAAAAGATAAAGCAATTAAAGAATGTCAAAAGGAAAACTCGGGCTGTTCTTGGTAAAAATCGGCAGATCTTCTCAAGAACAGTCCGATTTTCCGATGTCGCAAAGTTAAATCTCAACTCTCAGGGTCCAAATGGTTAAATGAGTTCAGTCTATCATCATTTAAGTCTCAATCATCAACTATTCGCCCCAGAATCACAAGGTTTTTAGCCAATCATTTTCATATTCAAATCAAAATCAAGATAGAATGAAGAAAACCAAATAAAAATAAAACTTTGCATAAAAACAAAAGAATCTCCAAATCTGTAATCAAACCTCAAAATCTTGCAAATAATCTCTCAAAACACTAAACAATATGTTCACAAATCACAATAATAAAAAGGAAACAAAAGATCTCACAACTTTCTTGAATCTTGACTTTTGTTCATTTCGTTTAATCCTCTTCTCCAAGAATCCTTAATTCCGCAAGAACTCGTAAATCTTCCATTGTGCGACCCCCCCACTTTCGTTCCTAGGGTTCCAATGTATACTTCCTCACCAATGGGCTTCTTGGCATATCACTTCTCAAGCCAAAAAGCAATGGGCTTTTGAACGTAATATTTTTTAGACGGTTACAAGTAAAAACCGGTCGATCCATGAGATAACTCGTCCGATTTTTCCTACAGGAAAATCGTCCGATTTATGTATAAATCACCCGATTTTTAACAACAGAAAGTGCTCGCCTCTTGACTTGTTTTCTTCCTTCCTTGTATTGCCCTTCTACGCACTTTCTTTGCTCTTCGTGACTCCTCAAAGGTTCCTTAGGCTACCTTATTGACCTTAGATACTGTTTGCTCCTATTTTACTTGCAATCCATCGATTTTACCTAAAATTCAACCAAAACTCGTGTAGACCTCTTTTTCCGAAATATAAATGAAGTAAACCTTAAAGGTATACAACTCTTCTGAATGCAAGGGAAAATGAGGTAAAACATCTACAATATGCATGATTATAATGGCATATGATTCATGTCATCAAAATACCCCATACTTGCCTCTTGCTTGTCCCCAAGCAAGGTTCAAAATCGGAAATACAAGATGTCATGGATTATATGATGCGAAAAACTCAAAAACTTTTCGAAAAGTGCTTCTTCTTTTGGATCACCCTCAAAGTAACGCTTCAAGACATAGGAGGACAAAGTATGCATCAATAATAACCTTATCATGAACAAATCATCATTCATTACTCAAAGACATAAATAAAAGACATGATAAAGATGTAGAGATAATCAAAATCAAACAAATCTAAGCCATGAAGTCTTAAACATGTGCACAAAGGTCTCAAGGTCTTCCAATAAAAAAGAGGTCAAAGAAACATGTTAAAGTTGGGAAATCTTTTTAGGTAATGTGGTGCTAACCCGGGAAAGAGGAACAACACGATAAATGCTTTAAGAACACAACTTCACCACACATGCTTTGCATGTAAAATTTTTGCTTTTCTTTTATTTTAATTTTTGAGAGTATGGACAGTGGTGCACAAAAACCGAAGCCTAGGAGAATGGCGTTTCTCAATTTTCGAGAAGCCTCAAACCCTTGATGCACATACCATATCCCGTTAGGACTTGTCATTCATTCGGACTTTGGCAGGACACAAACACTCGGCTATGTGAATGGCGCCGAGTTACTTGTTCGCTCCATACGGTGTGTGCAAGCTTTAAATTTATAACCCAAGACGTAAGCTTAAAACAAGGATGCGAACCCGCAGTGTACGGGTCAATCGTAGTAAAAAGCAAGAAATTCCGGGGTGTCGATCTCAGGGGCTTAGTGAAACAAAGAAAGTGTAGGTTGTCAATGCAACTACTAACCACAAAGGCGATTGAAACAATCAAAGATGATAAAAAGTCATTTAAGGAAATATGCAATTCTAGGGATTAAAGCATCTAGTTGTGGTTTCAACTCAAGATCTAAAGATAAGCGGACAAAGCTGAGATTTTGCAAAGGGAAGGTGTTACTAAAGTGGAATAGATCACCGGGTAAGTCTCACTACTCACTAATCCAAAACCATAACTCCTATTACCGGGTAAGTCTCAAGGAATTAAGAAAAAGAACTATAACCTCAAACTAACACTCCAACTAAAGGAATAGAATCAACCTTTACCGGGTAAGTCTCAGGCTAACTCACAAAGATGGAATGGAAGCACACTCAAACCCCAATAAAGGATAAACCTTTACTACCTATACTTATAATCTTTGGTAAACAAACAAAGGAATCACCGGGTAAGTCTCATCCTAGGCTTGTATTGAACCAGGAAAGGTATAATAAGAATAGGATTTGGCAAACTCTAACACTTAACTCTCAGTTTCGGATCAGATAAGTCACCTCGGTTAGACGAATTCCACCGTGGCCGAGATGTTCATCGACTGAAGGAGATGTTCTAGGGTTAAGGAAAAAGACTCGAGCTTTCAGGGTCCTACTGGAATTAAGATTATTCTATCATTGTTTTTCCCACAACCTTCAGCCAATCACCCTAGAATCACACAAAGAAATTAGCCAATCATCATCATGAAAGCAATAATCAAATATAAGGGAAGAAAGTGAATAATTGAACACAAAAACCTTAAGAAAAAGGCTTCAATAACTGAATCAATTATCAATCAAACAAGCGTTCCTTGGATCAAAATCCAACAAGACAATCAACAATGAAGGAAACTAAGAGAATCTTACAAAACCCTTCACAAAAGCTATAAAAGCTATGAACTTCCTTCCTTCAATCTTCCTTCAACCTTCAAAAAGGTTCTTCAAATCTCCCAGCTGTGGCAGATGTTTTCCAGCCGTAAGCACTCCCTGATTTGTGGAAAATCCAACCCTTTTTATAGGAAAATTACCTCCCAAAGATAAAAGATCTTAGAAAGATATTTTCCCATAAAATAGGTAAAATATATCAGTTGAATTATCTTCTTCCTTCCAGAAATCCAACCTAAAAATATAAGATCTCTCCTTCCAAAAATAAAAGATCTCAGCCAAGAATAAAATATATCTCGCTGCTTCCAAGGTGTTCGCCTCGGTCGGGACGCTCCTCTGGATCACCTCGGTCGAGATGGTACTGTAGCTGACCAGGTGGCTCTAAACTGAATGTGAAATCTCTCAAATCTGGTCCAAAGTAAATCTTTAATCCAATTCCATGCTTCCTGGATTCTTCCTTAAGGTCTTGAATGTAGCTCCAATGACTCCTTAGCTCCTTTAGCTCCATTTTGATGCAAAACGTGCCATTTTACCTACTATTACAACGGAACTTGGTGTAGACCTCGATTCCCGCAAAGGTAGATGAAACGACAATGTAATCACATAATATACATCCAAACATGCAGATTATTGAGGATAAAATGTCTAAACAGGCCCCAAAATATAGACTATAATTCATGCTATCAAAATACCCCATACTTGTCCCTTGCTTGTCCCCAAGCAAGTTCCAAATCTTAAGTACAAGATAGAATGGATTATAAGTCATAAAGATCAATGAAAAGTATTTCAAAACATTTTAATGGTGTGCTACAATCATAGATCACTCTAAAAGAATGCTTCATGGAATTTTAAAATCAAAACATGCTCAAAACATTTTATAAATATAGGAAAGTTGTTCATCTTTGCATAAAATCATAGAATGCATAATAAATCATAATTATCGAAATTAATCATGTATAATCCAGGTTAAACCACTAAGTCAATCAACAAGCTTGAGGTCTCAAGGGCTTTCCAAGAGAAGGTCAAGAAACGTGTGAGGGTGGGATGTATATAGGGAATGTGGTGCTAGAATCCGGGAAAAGGATCTTCACTTTACTTTGCTTTGAACTTCAACATCTTCCACCAATAAGCTTTGCTTATTTTACTTTTTTTACTTTTTGGGATGCATGGACAGATGTGCACAATAACCGAAGCCTAAGAGATTAGCAATCATCAATTTCTCGAGATGCCTCAAACCCTTGATGCACATACCATGACCCGTTAGGAATATCGCTCAATCCGACTTTGGCAAGACACAAACACCCGGCTATGTGAATGGTGCCGAGTTACTCATCATCATTATTGACTTCCCCAAACCTATTTGTTTCTTTCTAACTTCCAGTCAATATCTCAACTTTTCTTTCGCTTGCTTTTCACTTTTGCTTGCTTCCAAATTCCCGGATAGGTAAAGGGAGGCAAGTATGTATATGAGGGGCTAAGCATGATCAAGAAGAAGAAGAGAAGAGAATGAATTGCCTTGGTCTTCCCAGGAAGAGACTGAGAGAACTCATCATGCGGTGTCAACCTTCAAATTCAACATACTTTGGATAAAAACAAAGTATTAAACATCCCAAAATTTCAAACAAAGCATTTAGCAACTTAAACATATCATAACACCTTTCAAACATATAAAGATTTCAAAACCAGTCAGCAAACAAAAATCATCACTGAGGTCATATCCAGATAAGAAGCACACAAAAAATCGTTTCGAAAACTCTCTCAGTTAAGCCACCTCGGTCGAGATGATCTAAGCAACCGAGGTACTGCACCTCGATTGGTCAGAGTCACATCGGTCGAGGTCATAAAAATTTTTTCAAACCAGTTTTTGACGTTTTTCTCAATCAAATAACCTGTATGCATGCATGTAATCTCACATAAACACATAGAGCAAAATAAAACAGTAGATATCCATCAAGAGTCAAGTCATACATCCGCATAAGTCAAATAAATACATCCAAATACCCCATACTTGGGACACATTGTCCCAATGGGTCAAATAAGTCTAAGAGATAGAGTACTCACCGAATAAAGCTGAGCTGCATAATAAATAAATAAAGAAAATCCTGTAAGCTCTCAATAATCCCAATCCGGTGGTGGTGGTGGTGGCACGTACGGGTACTGAGATGGGTCGAAAGGATAGTCCATGACATGCTGAAACTGAATCTCAGCCATCGGGTGCTGGTAGTGTAGTCTCTCCTGCATCTCTCTAATGTCTAAAGACAAGGCAGCGTAAGAATCTATCACCTGATCCGTCAGATCATCGATCCAGCGGTGAGTAACTGGATCCCTCTGCCTGCGTACCCTACGCCTGGCTAGACGTGCTGGTGCTGCAGCTGGCTCCTCCTCAGTCTCGTCGTCGTCCAGATCAATGACCGGCGCACTAGTCCCGGCTGTATCTGTGCCCGTATCCATGGCAGCACTACCATCCTCATCCTCATCCTCCTGCTCAGCCTCATCATCCTCCTCAACCTGTCTCGGAGCTGCTGTATCTCTGGCATCCTCCATAAGCGGAATCCATGCGGTTTGCCAAAAGTGCGGGTCATAAACAGAGAACTGAGCTGACCACCTAATACCCTGGGGTGCAGTCTGCTCCCAAGGCATCGCCACATATGGTGTAGTAAGACCGCGAGGAACCAGTATCCTCCTAGTGATCATCTATTGAAGCCCGAGCGGCTTGGCAGCCGCCACCATAGTGCATGCACTCAAATCCAAGTCCATGTAACTCGCTATGTGAGTCACTATCCCTCCGTAGCAGATATCTCCCTTTGCCTTCGCTTTTATCCTGTGGAGATCCTCAGCCAGCATCACTCCAAAATCCGGGACTCCTTCGGTCACCATGTAGTACAGACTCAGCAACTCACCCTTTCTGATCTTCTGGGGCGTCTAAGTACGCACCAGAAGAGTCTCGCTAAAAATCCTGTGAGCAAGTCTAAAAGCCAAGTGGAAGATAATCCGCTCCCTGGAGTCTCCAGGTCTCCACCTGTCAGCGTGCTCAACCACGTGAGCTATTTGTCCCTAGAAGACTTAAGATATGGCTCGAGAAGGAAAGTCAGCAACAGTGGGGGCCGGGAAACCAAAGATATCCCGCTAGTGGTCCATAGGAACTAGATAGTTCCGGTTCATCAACCGGTACTTGATGGCGCGCTCGGTGGGCAAGTAGGTGACGGAACTAACAAACTCCAGTGTCGGCTCAAGATAGGCTGGAGCTCTAATCTCAGTAAACTGCTCCAGCCCCACTGCAGATATCATCCGTCTCAAGTCCTCATCTACGTGGAGGTAGTCGAAGGCGGAAATGTCCAGGAACCGTGGTGCAACCACTAGACGTGCCGCTATACGGTCATAGTCGACCGGGTGACACTCATGGATCACCGGTATAGAGCGGCGTGAAGAAGAAGAAGAAGGATAAGGAGAAGATCTGTCTCTCAGAACTAACTGCCTGTCAGAACTAATCTTTTCTGTACTCTGTCAGACCACCTCGGTCTCTGTGACAAATCTCAAGAACACCTCGGCTGAGGCACAAGCCGATTGGACCGAGGCAAAATGATGTGGGATCGATTCTCTCAAAAATCCAGTTCTTTTCCCCAAATATCACTACCAAAGGTTCCTATGGGGTACTTAATCCTTTTTCAGCAAAATGGAGGGGCAACCAAAGCCCAAATCGAATGAAATCAGTGGAAGAAGAGGGAGTTAGGGTTTTTTCGATTTTACCCCAGATTTGGTCGATTCGGTTCGTCTTCACTGCAGATTGATGGTTGCAAATCAATCCTCTGCCCTTTGCTTGTAGTTTGGAAGCGAGAGTCGTCGAAAACGAGCGAAGAACGAAGAAGCGAGGCGAGATGTGCGCCGCGGTCGAGAAGGGGATAGAGGGAAGAGAGAGAAATCTCAGCCCCTTTTATACCCTTTTCTGGAACTACTGTCACCTCGGTCGAGATGGTCTCGACTGGAACGAGGTGTACGGACCGAGGTGGATCTTCAGTAACCCTAGTCGCCTCGGTTGCTCAAGAATCATCTCGGTCGAGGTGTTGTGACAGCAACCGAGATGTGTCTCAGTCGAACTCCGTCTTCTCAAATTCTCGAACTTCTGTTCATCCAGTGTTGCTCCTGGGTTGTAGTCCTTCCTTAGATGTCACCTGTTGTCTGTCTAGGACGACAAAAACAAAGAAAAGCAAAGCAAAAGCAAACTATCTAAAGCTAGACTAGAAAAAGGGAAAAGAAAGCAATACCTTGGGTTGCCTCCCAAGAAGCGCTTGATTTAAGGTCGCTAGTTGGACCGTACAGTATCCCTAAACGTGATGGGAGGTATCCTCACCCCATACTTCACCTTCATCATGGGGTGAGATAAGGAAGTCTATCAAACGCTCCAACAAGTGCAAGTGCTCATCGGGGAATGAATAGTCTATGGGTGGGTCGTCCTTCTCGCGTGAAGAGGAAGGTAGCCGGCTGAGGTGATCCGCAATAGAATTTTCGGATCCCTTCTTATCGTGGATCTCTAGGTCAAACTCTTGAAGCAAGAGAATCCATCGAATAAGGTGTGGCTTGGCATCCTTCTTAGCAAGTAAGTAACAAATAGCTGCATGGTCGGTGTAGACAACAACTTTCGCCCCTACTAAGTAAGAACGAAACTTCTCGAAAGAATATACAACCGCCAATAGCTCCTTTTCGGTGGTGGCGTAGTTACGCTGGGCTTCATTTAGCGTCTTGCTAGCGTAGTAAATGGCGGTGGTCCGCCCTTCCTTCTTTTGTCCAAGCACCGCTCCTACCGCCACATCACTCGCATCGCACATGATCTCAAAGGGCAAGGTCCAATCCGGAGGCTGGATAATGGGAGCGGAGATCAACGCTTCCTTAATCCTGTAAAATGCATCAAGACAGTCCTGCGAAAACTCAAAAACAACATCTTTATTCAAGAGGTTAGTTAGTGGTTTAGAAATCTTCGAGAAGTCCTTGATGAATCTCCTATAGAAACCTGCATGCCTGAGAAAACTCTGCACACCCTTAACTGAACAAGGGGAGGAAGTTTCTCAATAGTCTCGATCTTAGCGCGATCGACCTCAATACCTCGATTAGAAACGAGGTGTCCTAGCACAATGCCTTCATTAACCATAAAGTGACACTTCTCCCAATTCAAGACGAGATTAGTGTCTTCACATATTTGTAGTACTAGAGAAAGGTTAGATAGGCAATCATCAAAAGAGGAACCATATACTGAAAAATCATCCATAAATACCTCCATGATCTCCTCTATATACTCGGAAAAGATAGCCATCATGCATCGCTGGAAGGTAGCGGGTGCATTGCATAATCCAAATGGCATCCTCCTATAAGTGAATGTCCCCCATGGACAAGTGAAAGTGGTCTTCTCTTGATCATCCGGATGGATAGGAATCTGGAAGAAGCCAATATAGCCATCTAAATAGCTGAAGTGTGAATGTTGGGCCAACCGTTCGAGCATTTGATCAATGAAGGGAAGTGGAAAATGGTCCTTCCGAGTGGCCACGTTCAGCTTCCTATAGTCGATGCACACCCTCCAACCCGTGACGGTCCTAGTTGGGATTAACTCGTTGTTCTTATTCGTCACAACGGTCATCCCTCCTTTCTTTGGAACTACATGTACTGGGCTAACCCACTTGTTGTCCGAGATAGGAAATATGATACCTGCATCCAACAACTTAAGAATTTCTTTCTTCACAACCTCTTTCATTATCGGATTTAACCGTCTTTGAGGTTCCCGTGAAGTCTTATGATCGTCCTCCATTAGTATTCTATGCATGCAGAAAGAAGGCTTAATGCCAATAAGATCATCAATAGTATAACCTAAAGCCTTTTGATGCTTCCTCAAGACATGCATTAGTTTAGATAATTAAGATTTGGAGAGGGAAGCACTAATAATGACGGGATAAGTAGAATCTGGTCCAAGAAAATACATATCTCAAGTGAGTAGGGAGTTGTTTAAGCTCCACAACTGGGGGTGCTTTCTGAAGGGGATCCTTGATTCCTCCTTCCAATGGAGTAGATCGAAGAACTGGACTTTCAGAAGTCTCAGTTGACATCATCTCGCTTTCAACCTCGGTCGATGTACAAAGAGGTTGACCGAGATGTTCTTCAGTCACCTCTCTTGGTCCAGAAAGTGCCTCGGTCGAGGTACTGCAACTGGAACCGAAACTGTAGATTTTCTTCTCCTGGATTAGTCTTTCAGTTTTAGCTCCTGGATCTTCTTCCAGCGCCTTTAAGCTCCATATATCTGCATCACAAGAAGCATCTATACCTTCCTCCATTAAGCTAAAACTAATAACTTTCTCAAGTGGATCTTTAATAAGGATAGAGCTCACCAATTCTCTTGATTCTTCTTCATCATAGATGTTGAAGATATCATCTCCTAGTTGCTCTCCCTTCATTGCCGCAAGCAATGCAAACTCCACTTCATCTCCGCCAATGTTGAATTTTAGCTTGGTGTTCTTACAATCCACATTGCAACCCGAAGTTGCTAGAAATGGCCTCCCGAGAATCATAGGAACGGGATAATCTGCGGGAATATCAAGTACAACAAAGTCTATAGGTAAATAGTAGTTGCCTAACTTAACCGGTACGTCTTCCAAAATGCCCACGGGATGGGTAATGAAGCGGTCCGCCATGTATAACCGTATATTTACCGGCTTGGGCTCTCCAAGTCCGATCTTCACACATAGCTCCAGCGGGATGATGCTCACGCTGGCTCCTAGATCACACAAGGCTTCGCAAGTGACATCCCCAACTTGAATGGGAATGCAAAATGAGCCGGGATCTCTCAACTTGGGTGGCATCTTCTCCTTCATGATTTGAATGAGCTCCGAGGATTTAGATGTCATCCTTACTTCACCAAAGTCTTCCAACTTCCTCTTCCTTGATAGAATCTCTTTTAAGAACTTCCCATAGGCGGGCATCCCTAGAATAACATCAAGGAAAGGGATATTAATGTGTAGTTTATTCATCAAGTCAAGGAACTTACCAAAATGCTTGTTTAGATGTGCTCTGGCCCTTGACTAGGGGAATGGAAGTGGTGGTCTATATGTAGGAGGTGGAACATAAACTTCAGTTTTCTCCTACGCTTTTTGTGGCTCCACCTCGGTTGGCATCTCGGCCGAAGTGTTCTTCGACTGTACCTGGACCGAGGTGGTCTTCGTATGTACCGACATCGACCGAGGCACTGGATCTGCAGTCTTCAGTCCACTTCTCGTCGTTATTGCCATAATTTGTCCCTTGGGGTTGCTTTCCGTCCTTGCTGGAAGCTTCCCTGGATCTCTTGGCGCTTCATTCACCTTGTTAAAGAATTGATGTTCTAAGGCTTTTTGTGCCTTCGAAAATGAAGTCATGGATGTCTCCATAGAGTTAAGCTTGATCAAGATGGCCTCCAGCACCGCATCTTTCTTTTCCGGCTGGGACGAACTCGATCCTTGCTCTTGGCTCTTCAATGGAGTAGAAGAAGAAGAAGAAGAAGAGAGGAAAGGATTAGAGGAGTCATTCGAATTGGAGTTAGAGTAAGGGTTACCCGAATTTTGGTTGTTTGCCCTCCAATTATTGCTGTTGGATCCTCTATTGTTTTTGTAGTTGTTGTTCCGGGAACAGTTGTTGTTCCGGTATCCATTGTTGTTCCTCGAGCCTTGATATCCTTCATCCTCTTTCTTGGTTTGAGCAACCAAAAGGTCTTTCAATTGCTTCACATCATTCTTCAAAGAAGTGAGTTGATCATTGTTAGGTGGAGCATCTTGAAAGTTGACTCTTTTAACTCCACCTTCAGCTCCTTGGTGGGAGTATTTCTCCATGTGCAAAGCTTGCTTCTCTATGAACTCCCAAGCTTCGTCAATCGGCATGTCCATGAACGTGCCGGTGGATAGTAGTTGAAGGTTGAACTGGGTGTTTCCTTCCAGTCCCTTGAAGTATATCTCCAACAACTCTATCTTTGGAATCCCATGATATGGGCAATCCAAAAGAATGTCTTTAAATCTCTCCAATGACTTGGACAAGCTCTCCTTGTCCTTCATGATGAATGCATTAATCTTCCCTCTCATTTCAGCAGTTTTAGAGGGGGGAAAGAATTTAGTTAAGAACTCCGTCATCATCTCCTCCCAAGTATTGATTTTTCCTAGAGGAAGAGATTGATACCAAGTAAACGCTCTATCTTTCAAAGAGATGTAGAAAGGCCTTAGCTTGTAATTATTGTTTTCCAGCCTTGAAGGTCTCAAGGTCTTCATCAAGATCTCATAGTTTTGTAGATGTTGATGCGGAGATTCCCTCTCTAGCCTTCCAAACTCGCATTGGCAAATCATGGAAAGAACTTGCGGTTGAAGCTCATAATCATGGTCCGCTGGATCGCCTAGGTTGACTCTTGGACGCCTCAGTTGCTGATTGGGGTCCATCCTTTGCCCTAGGGTCTGTGGAATACCTGCAAAAAGAACATCTCGGACTGGCATCCGAGGTGGAAATATCTCGGCCGGGGCAGCAGGTACTGGATTCTGCCTCGGTCGAGGATCTGGAACAGGGTCTTTCCTCGGTCGAGGATCTGGGTTCGGTCAAGGTAGATACTGGTCTCGTAAAGCTGCCATATCTGCTTCGATCGCCTCAGTCCTTGTGCGAGTTTCTTCCCTTTCCAGTCACGGTTCTTCTTTATTGAGGCGTAGTTGTTCCAACGCCTCCTTTAATTCGGCTTCAAGATCGCGATTATCCTGATTGGCCATCTTCGCTTCTTTCAAGCGTCTTTTGTATGTCTTTTCTGGTTCGGGATCGTAGGGAACGATTTCCTTCCCAGCGCGGGTTCTTCGCATAAACCTAAGAAAAAGAACCTGTGAAAGTCACTCAAGTAGAGCGGTTAGTAGAAACAGGGGCAAGCGCCCCAAAAGCCAACCGCAACCGGCTCGGTCTAGACCAAGTCCCCGGTAACGGCGCCAAAAACTTGTTCGCTCCATACGGTGTGTGCAAACTTTTAATTTATAACCTAAGACGTAAGCTTAAAACAAGGATGCGAACCCGCAGTGTACGAGTCAATCGTAGTAAAAAGCAAGAAATTCCGGGGTGTCGATCTCAGGGACTTAGTGAAACAAAGCAAGTGTAGGTTGTCAATGCAACTACTAACCACAAAGGCGATTAAAACAATCAAAGATGATAAAAAGTCAATTAAGGAAATATGCAAATCTAGGGACTAAAGCATCTAGTTGTGGTTCTAACTCAAGATCTAAAGATAAGCGGACAAAGCTGAGATTTTGCAAAGGGAAGGTGTTACTAAAGTGGAATAGATCACCGGGTAAGTCTCACTACTCACTAATCCCAAACCGTAACTCCTATTACCGGTTAAGTCTCAAGGAATTAAGGAAAAGAACTATAACCTCAAACAAACACTCTAACTAAGGGAATAGAATCAACCTTTACCGGATAAGTCTCAGGCTAACTCACAAAGATGGAATGGAAGCACACTCAAACCCCAATAAAGGATAAACCTTTACTACCTATACTTATGATCTTAGGTAAACAAACAAAGGAATCACCGGGTAAGTCTCATCCTAGGATTGCATTGAACCAGGAAAGGTATAATAAGAATAGGATTTGGCAAACTCTAACACTTAACTCTCAGTTTCGGATCAGATAAGTCACCTCGGTCAGACAAATTCCACCCCGGCCGAGATGTTCATCGACTGAACGAGATGTTCTAGGGTTAAGGAAAAAGACTCGAGCTTTCATGGTCCTACTGGAATTAAAATTATTCTATCATTGTTTTTCCCACAACCTTCAGCCATTCACCCTAGAATCACACAAAGAAATTAGCCAATCATCATCATGAAAGCAATAATCAAATATAAGGGAAGAAAGTGAATAATTGAACACAAAAACCTTAAGAAAAAGGCTTCAATAACTGAATCAATTATCAATCAAACAAGCATTCCTTGGATCAAAATCCAACAAGACAATCAACAAAGAAGGGAATCTAATAGAATCTTACAAAACCCTTCACAAAAGCTATAAAAGCTATGAACTTCCTTCCTTCAATCTTCCTTCAACCTTAAAAAATGTTCTTCAAATCTCCCAGCTGTGGCGGATGTTTTCCAGCCGTAAGCACTCCCTGATTTGTGGAAAATCCAACCCTTTTTATAGGAAAATTACCTCCCAAAGATAAAAGATCTTAGAAAGATATTTTCCCATAAAATAGGTAAAATATATCAGCTGAATTATCTTCTTCCTTCCAGAAATCCAGCCTAAATATATAAGATCTCTCCTTCCAAAAATAAAAGATCTCAGCCAAGAATAAAATATATCTCGCCGTGTCCAAGGTGTTCGCCTCGGTCGGGACGCTCCTCTGGATCACCTCGGTCGAGATGGTACTGTAGCTGACCGAGGTGGCTCTAAACTGAATGTGAAATCTCTCAAATCTAGTCCAAAGTAAATCTTTAATCCAATTCCATGCTTCTTGGATTCTTCCTTAAGCTCCTGAATGTAGCTCCAATGACTCCTTAGCTCCTTTTTCTCCATTTTGATGCAAAACGTGCCATTTTAGCTACGATTACAACGAAACTTGGTGTATACCTCGATTCCCGCAAAGGTAGATGAAACGACAATATAATCACATAATATACATCCAAACATGCAGATTATTGAGGATAAAACGTCTAAATAGGCCCCAAAATATAGACTATAATTCATGCTATCATTACTCATCCTCATGTTCAACGTCCCCAAACCTAACTTTGCTAAACTTTCACTTAACACTTTTACATTGTCCCTCCCACATCAAACATGTCTTACATAACCACTTATCCTAATTCCTGGATGGTCAAAAGGAGGTCAAATATTTCATTGAGGTGCTAGCATGAACAAGATATGGAAAATAAAAGAAGTGAATTGCCTTAGTCATTCCTATATGATGCATAAGAACTTATAAAAATAGCTTCGATCATTATATCATTCTCTTATCAAGACATCAACATCATATAATTATACATGTATTCGAATAAGGTAATCAAATTCATTCATATTACTATTAAAATCTCTACATAGCTAGGTCATCTTTTGCCTTTTCCGCATCACAATCATCATCATAGAGGTCATTTCCATCATAAGAAGCACTTAAAATTTTTGAAAAACTCACAAATTTTGAATGAAACATGTAATGCAAATGTCATTGTGGAAAGCAATAGTGCAAGAGTTATTGCAAGCCAAGTCATAGAGTGTAAAGCAAAGTACATAAAGTGCGATAATATGAAAGAGATTGTAAGTACCCCCACTCCATACTTAATCTTCACATTGCCCCCAATGTGAGAAGTCAAGCATAAGATGGAGAAAAATACTTACAATGTAAATTGGTGTGGGATCTCAATCCTCAGCTGGCGATGGTGGTGGATATGGGAATTTTGGAGCTCCATGGTCGTAGAATGCACTAAAGGTGTGGTAGTACATGTCTCTCATTTGTCCATCATAGGAGGAGTGCCGCGGAGCTATCTCCCGACGGTACTCAATGAACTGGGTGTCCAGAGCTTTGTAGTCGGTGTGAAGGGCCTGATAATTTGAGCAAAGACCCTGGTAGTCAGTGTGTAAACTCTGAATGCCGAAAATCAATGCCCCTATCTGTCGATGGAGTCTAGATCCGCGCCCGCATCCTCTCACATGGCGGCTGGATGCGTGAGCAAACGGATGACGGGGATCCTGCATCTCATCCTCGGTCTCCTCTGTACCTCTACTAGTCCTGCTAGGTCCAGCGCCATGTGTGTCAGTATCCATAGCATTTGTAGCATGGCCGTTATATGTGTCACTCTCAAACTCTAGCATGGACGACTGGTATGTTGCAGCTCCCTCCTCATAGTCTTCCTCCTCATCATCCTCTCCATCCTCATCATCATCATAATAAGCAGTCGGAGGGGCCATCTCATCAAAGCAGTGCTCAAAGGTCTCTTTCCAATTCCTCCTGTTCCAAATAGTGTATTCGGACTTCCACTCAATCTCGGCTAGTTTCTTTGATGGCGTCTTTTCCCATGGCATGGACACGTGCAAAGTACCCATACCTCTAGGAATTAAGACCTGTCTGGCGACAAATCGCTGCGAGCCAAGAGGACGGGCATCCTCAACTAAGCGACAATCTGAGAAATCAAGCTCCAATTCCTTGGCCACATAAGTGACAAGGCCTACGGCACAGATATCTCCTTTCGACTTGTTGGCTATCTTCCCAAGATAGTCGGCAAGCATATTAGTGGTGTCTGGAATGGTGCCGGTGGTCATTCAATGAAGGAGATAAAGCTCATCCGCCTTGATCTTCTGCGGTGTCTCCGTTCTTGCAAACAAAGACTCGCTAAGGATCCGGTGAGCTATCTTGAAAGAGAGATTGTAGATGCTTGTCTCTTTTGAGTTTCCCGTTCTCCATTTATCTCATCCCGCTTCCCCAATGGAGATACTCTCCTAGAATGCACTAGCGCTCACCACTCGTGGAAATGTGCCTGCAGAAGATGAAGAAAAACCAAACAAGTCTCCGAAAGTAGGAATAGACATAGCATGATCCTCATCCATGAGTCGGAAAGAAACTCTCCTATCTCTAGGGTCATGCTCGAAGGTATCAAGGAATTCAAGAGTAATCTTAGCGTAAGCATCCTCCCAAATAAGTGCAAACTGACTTAGCCCTATCCTATCCTATCCAAAATCATGTCAATATCCTCTCTCACAAACAACATCCAAGTCATCCAACACAATGTAGCGAGGAGGGGTAATGGGTCGATCTAAGAGACGTTCATATCTCTTCTTGTGTATGAAAGCGGGAGGGGGGAGGTGTGGTCGAGCTAGGGAAGGTGGTGGTGGTGGTGGAGGTGCCTTAGAAGAAGATCCTTTCTTCTTGGTTGAATTTCTAGTGATCCTCTTTAAGGTCTCCATTTTTCTTAAGAAAATCGGGTTGTTCTTCACAAAACTAAGCCGATTTTTCTAGGCTGACCCGATTTTTTTTCTCGTTTTCGACACAAATCACAATTCTGTAAAGTTCATCAATGCAACACCACAAACAGCTTTCTAGGGTTGTTTCCAAGCAAAGCCCTCTATCAAACTCAACAATCTAACAACTCTTAGGCAAGATTCAAAATCGAACGAAATACTTAGGTTTTGGATGGAAAAACATGAAGTCCGGATGAAAGAGCTTCAGTTTGGACTTAAGAATCACTCAAAATGGTTACAATTTGAGGAGATGGGAGATGGGCAATTTTTTCGGCTTTTTGGAGTGAAGGAAGAAGGAAAAGGGTTAAGTGTTGAATGAAGAAGGAAGTGGAGAACACTTTATATAGGCCGGCCAAATTCTAAAGAAAATCTGCCGATTTTCTAGCCCGAGATTTTCATCGGCCCGATTTTTCTCCTCTTTCACACATCAATAAGGGAAATCGACCGATTTTTCTTGGGTATGTCGATTTTTCATCCGATTTTTCTTTTAGTTGCCCAAAATCGACTTGCTCTGTAGCCTGAATCGGTCAAGTTACTTATGGTAATTTGATTTATTCTCTATCTTTCCTTGAAAAGTGTGTTTGACTCAATTTATGTCAACTTTCTTCATTAATCTCCATAATTTTACCTAGTTCCTGCAATCTTTGACACAACAAACCGAGAGCGCATCGAGGAAAGCAAACAAACAAAAGCAAAAAACAAACAAGCAACTATCCTAAACTATTCTACGGTAAAAATAAAAGAAAAGAACAAGAACTACCATGGGTTGCCTCCCAAGAAGCGCTTGTTTTAACGTCGTTAGCTGGACGTTCCTGTTTTCGTGCTCAATGGAGGAGGATAGGAGCTAACTCCTCAACCGGGAATTCCGGTGTGTACTTCTTCAATCGTTGGCCGTTTACTTTGAAACTTCCGCTTTGTTCACCCCATACTTCAACTGCACCATGAGGGAAGACACGT
Source organism: Fagopyrum esculentum (assembly GCA_033239045.1). Taxonomy (NCBI): domain Eukaryota; kingdom Viridiplantae; phylum Streptophyta; class Magnoliopsida; order Caryophyllales; family Polygonaceae; genus Fagopyrum; species Fagopyrum esculentum. The sequence goes on along the minus strand of BSUD01000005.1, from coordinate 43,491,770 downwards.
TTAATAACAAAGGGTCCTGTCCAATGGGATTTAAGTTTACCTAGAAAGAGTCGAAGTCTTGAGTTGAATAGAAGAACGAGATCTTCTTCTTTCAAGTCTTTTGGGATGATATGCTTATCATGCCACCGCTTCGTTCTTTCCTTGTAGATCCTTGCGTTCTCGTACGCATTCAGACGAATCTCTTCTATTTTGTTGATATCCAACAAGCACTTTTCTCCGGCTTCTTTCATGCTGAAGTTGAGCCACTTGATGGCCCAATATGCTTTATGCTCTATCTCTACAGGAATGTGACAAGACTTCCCATGTACAAGGTTGTATGGTGTTGTTCCTATGGGTGTCTTAAAAGCGGTCCTGTACGCCCATAATGCATCGTCAAGTTTCATTGCCCATTCTTTCCTTGTTCTAGAGACGGTATTCTCTAGAATTCCCTTCATATCCCTGTTGGATATCTCGACTTTTCCGCTTGTTTGTGGATGGTATGGTGTGGCGATCTTATGGGTTACCTCATACTTAGCTAGTATAGCCTCAAATCGACGGGCTGTGAAGTGCGTTCCTCCAACACTAATGATGGTTCGGGGGGTTCTGAATCTTGGAAAGATCGTTCTATTGAAGAGCTTCAACACTACCATTGCATCATTAGTCGGAGAAGCGATTGCTTCTACCAATCTTGACACATAGTCTACAGCTAGAAGTATGTATTTGTTTCCACAAGATGATGGGAATGGTCCCATGAAGTCTACTCCCCATACGTTAAATATCTATACTTCTTCGCTGTTGTTGAGGGGCATCTCATTCCTCCTTGAAATATTACCTGTCCTTTGACAAGCATCAAAAGCAACAACATAGTTCTGCAGGTCTTTAAATAGGGTAGGCCAAAAGAAGCCATATTGGAGTACCTTAGCACATGTCTTGTGGGAACAAGCATGTCCTCCACAAGGTAAAGAGTTGCAATGGTGGATAATGCTTTCTACTTCCTCTTCTGGAATGGATCTTCTGAGCATGCCATCGGGACCTCTCTTGAAGATATGAGGTACGTTCTAATAGAAGTGTCGGACGTCTCTAAAGAATTTCTTCCTTTGAGTATATGAGAGTCTGGGTGGGAGTTCTTGGCAAACTAGGTAATTGACAATATTAGCAAACCATGGGTAATTACCTTTCGAGATTTGATGGAGGCATTCTTCGATCTCATGTAGTTGCTTGATGACATGATTTATGACACTAGTTTAGGCACTCTTTTAGATAGTTTTCCTTTCCATTCATGCATGTTTCCGCATTAGTTCGCGACGTTTACGCTTAATTCATGCATATTGTCAAAATAGACGTCTACACGAACTCTTGTCGGTTTTGTAGGTATTTTGGGAGTGTTTGGAGCTTAATGGATACATTCGAGGATCATTCCTTGTGGTGGCACACATCCGGACCCTTTGAGGAGCAAGCTAGAAGCAAAGGAGAACACATAGGACCTTGTTGGTGCATGCGTTGCACCAACAAGAGCAAACGAGGAATGAGGAAAACAGAGAGAACCACGGTCTATCTGGGACTTCCACGCCCGTGATTTTGCCCGTGGAAAGCTCTGTCGTGGAAAGCCCTAAGTTAACTTCAACTCCTTACAATCCTTTCTTTCTTGCCCAGAGTACACAAGAAGATTGGAGTCCCTTTCCTAAGGAGTCTCCCATATTGAATGAAGGAGCCAAGCATGATGGATCCATGATGGTTATGCAGCACTTCAATGAAGGATTCTTTCCAAGAATCGGCTTTCTTCGGATCATAGAGGATGAGGATGGCAAGCATTTCACCAGTGTGACCGCGAAGTACAAATTGTCTAAGTATGGGGTGGCACCTATGGTTGCAACTCCATACTATCATCAAGGGAGCGGTGATGAAGGAGTCTACTACTCACCGGTGAAGTGAGAACTTAAAGTTTATTTGGGAATCAAGTGGCCCTTGCTTGTCATCATGGATGCCGGAAAGCAATGGTTGCTTGGACTCCTCAACCAAACCATGGTATTCGAGGTGGATTGACATATCCACGGAGTTTGGTCAAGCTAATGACCTAAAAGAAGCGCTTAATGGGAGGCAACCCATTGGTACAACTCTTTCCCTTTTCTCTTTCATTTTCGTTTTTGCTTTTGTTTTTGTTTTTGTGTGTTTTTGTGTTTTGTGTTTGTGTGGTAGATTTTAGGTAAATGAGAAGCCTTGCAAGGCGAGTTGACGATGATGATCCCGTTTTCAGCCATGGGTGGAGCGGACGTGAGACTTGGACGGCTTAAGGTGTCTTTGTTGGATGGAAGAGCTCCCATCTCGCATACACCTTGGCGCGGGGCTCGACGCCGGAATGACTATGAAGAGCTCTCTACCATGCTTGATCGATCATCCGCACCACCACTCCACATGAGTGAACCAAAATACCGAACGACACCATTTTTACATTGTGAGGACTTCTTTCACTCTTCTTTACTTGATTTGCACATTGGGGACAATGTGTTTCTAAGTATGGGGTGGGGTTTTCATGATTTTTAGCATGGCATGATTGCATCTAAGATAGTTTCTTTTATTGTCACACGTTTCTTATCATGTTTTTTGCATTGTACATATATATTTCAAAAATTCAAAAAATCGAAATATTTTAAAAATTTTGTGCTTCCTAGTTCGGATATGACCCTTATGATGAGATTGTTTTGTGAATTGGCTATGGATGGCCTTGTGTGTTGAATGCTTTATGCATATGTGGACTTGAAATACTTCTCTTGAATCCTATGTATGATTTGTGATTATGATGCTTGTCTTGATTGGATTGAGAATTGATGGTAAAAATTACATGCTAGTTCATACACATCATCTAGGAATGATTAAGGCAATTCATCTCTCTTCTTCTCATCTTGATCATGTTGTTTGAGCAACTCACTTGATTAAAAATTTGACCTCTTTTGACCCATCCGGGAATAGGAGCACGCTAGTGTGTTGAGTGTGTGAAAAGAAAGTGTGGGGTGGTGAAGTTGGTGTGTGAATTTTGTGAATGAAGTTGTTGAAAATCTGTTGTGAAAAGTGTAGAAAAAAAATATATAGGTTTGGGGACTTTGGTTTTGATAACAAGTAACTCGGCACCATTCACATAATCGGGTGTTTGTGCCTTGCCAAAGTCAGATAAACCGAATGTCCTAACGAGCTTTGGTATGTGTGCCCGGTGTGAGGCACCTCGGAAAAATCCCGAGGTCCGCTAATCACCAAGGTTTCGGCTTTTGTACACCAATGCCATTGTCTCAAAAATAAGTGAAAGAAAATGAAAAAGAAAAGAAAATAAAAGAAAGAAAAGAAAGAGAAAAATAAACTTTGGTGGATGAAGTATAAATGTGAAGTTGTGGTTGTTTAGTTCCTTTCCCGGATTTGCACCACATGACCTTAGAAAATTCCCACCTTATCATCACGTTTCTTGGCCTCTTCTTTCCTAAGTCCTTAAGACCTATTTGCTTATGTGTATGACTTAGTGATCTAGATTGGATATGCTCATGATCATCTTGACTTTTTAATTTCACCTTTCATGTATGCTTTCGAGTTAAGTATAATTGTCTTTCCGCGCCTTCATTCATTTAGTACATGATTGCTTGTCCATTGCCATGAAACATGACTATGAAGGTGATCCAATTTTAGAAGCACAATCCCAAATATATTTTTCTGTCTTTTTTTTGCATTCATAAATCATGCCATCTCGTAGCCTATAGTTAGACCTTGCTCGGGGACGAGCAAGTGCTAAGTATGGGGTATTTTGATGACATGATTTATGACACTAGTTTAGGCACTCTTTTAGATAGTTTTCCTTTGCATTCACGCATGTTTCCGCATTAGTTCGCAACGTTTACGCTTAATTCATGCATATTGTCGAAATAGACGTCTACACGAACTCTTGTCGGTTTTGTAGGTATTTTGAGGAGCTTTTGGAGCTTAATAGATACATTCGAGGATCATTCCTTGTGGTGGCACACATCCGGACCCTTTAAGGAGCAAGCTAGGAGCAAATGAGAACACATAGGACCTTGTTGGTGCATGCCTTACACCAACTTATTGCTTGATGATCCAAGGAGAGTTTCTGGAGCAAAACCACGGCCTATTTGGCAGAACCACGCCCGTGGTTTTGGCCGTGGTTTCTGTCTGGACCACCTTGACACGTGTCCCACGATCTCTTTGGCCGACTCTTGCTCTTGGTGGGATATTTAAGTGATCTTTGCAGGCTGTGAAAGGGGATCTAATCTCTCTCTTCCCTTTTTGACCTAGCTTCTTCCCCAAAACACTTCTCCATTGTAGCCTCTCTTCCAAGAACCCATTGTGGATGTTCTTGGAAGAGATTAGTGTAGATTTTCATTTTAAAGTGAGATTAGAGTGGTTTTCAGCGAGGTTTCCATTCTTGACAACTTGGAACAGCTCTTGGAGCCTTTGTAAGATTTGGTAACTTCTATTCTAGCTTTTAATGTCTTTTCTTTGGGTTATTCTTCATTATCTAGCCATGAATTGCAAGCATGCTTTATTTGTGAAGTTTGATCTTGAAATGTATGTTGTTGGCTGAATAGATGTGATTCTAGGGTGAAGGAATAATGTTTATGCTTTGGACTATGATTGTATGGACTTCCATGTTAGCTTAGGATCGAATTGTGTTCGAAACCCCAACTCAGTGGAGAATCACGGCCTGTTCTTCATGGTCCCACGGCTGTGGTTTCCATGATTCACCCGTGATTCTCTCTGTTGTGCTTGTATTGATGAGTCTTGATGTTAAAGTGTAGATGTGTTGAAATCCTAGTGTTTGTTGAGCTAAATCTAGCTTAGGGTGACCTAATGTTAGCAACCTTTTTGAGGGATGAGACTTACCCGGTAATTTCCTCTCTTAGATACATAAGATGATGAACTCTAGGTACTAGTGAGCCAAAAAAGCCGCTATTGGATTGAGTGTGCTAGGATCGTTGCCTAAGACTTACCTTTTTCGAGACTTACCCGGTAAGGAGGGGTTTGACCCTTAGGTAGTGCCCGGTTTGTGTAGAATTCCCGTCCTCAAGCTCCTTGAGACTTACCCGGTAATAGGACCTTTGGTTCGAGACTAGTGGAGCATGAGACTTACCCGGTAATTGCGCCCATTAGAGAAACACCCAACTCCGAACAACCAGAACTTTCCTTTGACCTTTAGAAGCATGAGTCCATTGTCATAATCGGAATTCCGAATCTCTAGAGTCTGCTTTCTGACCTCTTATCTCTTATCTTTGTGTTTGTGTGTTTTTGTTGCTTGTTTGTGTTGATATATTTGTGATCCTTGTTTGATCACCCAAAACCATCCAAAAATATCGTGTTTTGCACTTCCTTTATTCCTCATCTCATATTAGTTTAGATTTACACTATCTTTGATCATTGAATGACTTGATTTCACCTCAGTCCTTGTGTTCAACCTCGGAATACTTTTCTTTCTACAAAACGATCCGTACACTATGGGTTTAGCTAGGTAGTTTAGGATTTTAGTTCGAGTTTATAAATGTAAAGCTTTTTGTGCTACCTTTTTAGCGTAACACTGCTCGTCGGGGAATGAATCATCGATAGGAAGCTCATCCGTCTCGCAACTGAGGTGTGGGAGACGGCTAATGTGATCGGCGACCGAGTTCTGCGAGCTTTCTTGTCACGGATTTCTAGATCGAATTCTTGTAGGAGTAAGATCCATCTTAGAAGCCTAGGCTTTGCATCCTTCTTCATGAATAGGTAACGGATTGCTGAATGATCTGTGTAGACTATCACTTTCGCACCTACAAGATAGGAACTAAGTTTCTCAAATGCGTAAACAATATCAAGGAGCTCCTTCTCCGTGGTAGCGTAATTAAGTTGAGCTTTGTCTAGCGTCTTGCTAGCGTAGTAGATGGCGTGAGTACGACCATCTTTCTTCTATCCAAGTACAGCTCCTATGGCTACATCGCTTGTGTCACACATGACCTCGAATGGAAGTGTCCAATCGGGTGGTTGGATGATAGGAGCTGAAATCAAAGCTTCCTTGATCCTGCAAAAGGCATCCAAACATTCTTTCGAAAACTCGAAAGTTATGTCCTTCATTAAAAGATTAGTCAAAGGTTTTGAAATCTTATAAAAATCCTGTATAAATCTCCTATAGAAACCTGCATGTCCCAAAAAGCTTCTAACTCCCTTCACCGAAGATGGGGGAGGTAGCTTTTCTATAGTTTCAATCTTAGCCCTATCAACTTCAATCCCCCTATTCGAAATCAAATGTCCTAATAAAATTCCTTCGGTAACCATAAAATGACACTTCTCCCAGTTCAAGACTAGGTTAGTATCTTCGCATCTCTTAAGAACAAGGGAAAGGTTAGAGAGACATTTATCAATGGAAGAACCATATACTGAAAAGTCGTCCATGAATATTTCCATGATATTTTCTACATATTCTGAAAAGATTGTCATCATACACCTTTGGAAGGTGGTTGGAGCGTTGCATAAACCGAATGACATCCTTCTATAGGCAAACGTACCCCATGGGCATGTGAAAGTCGTCTTCTCCTGATCGTCAAGATGAATGGGAATCTGAAAGAAACCATTGTATCCATCTAGATAGAAAAAGTAAGAGTGTTGGGATAACCTTTCCAACATTTGATCAATGAAAGGGAGGGGGAAGTGGTCCTTCCTTGTGGCGACATTCAGTTTACAATAATCGATGCACATTCTCCATCCCGTAACTGTCCTTGTAGGAATGAGTTTGTTGTTCTTGTTAGCAACAACGGTCATACCTCCCTTCTTTGGAACTACTTGGATGGGGCTCACCCACTTGCTATCAGATATAGGAAAGATGATACCTGCATCAAGTAGCTTAAGGATTTCTTTCTTCACGACCTCTTTCATGATCGGATTTAACCGTCGTTGAGGTTGCCGTGAAGGTTTGTAATCCTCTTCCAAAGATCTTATGCGTACAAAGTGAAGGTTTAATGCCTACTAAATCATCAAAGGTGTAGCCTAGGGCTTTCCTATGTTGTTTTAGAACATTCATAAGCTTCTCAAGTTCATCATCGCTCAATTTTGCACTAACTGTAACAGGATATGTTGAGTTAGGTCCCAAGAATGCGTACCTTAGATGTGTAGAGAGGGGTTTGAGTTCCAATGAAGTGGGTGCTTTGATTGATGATTCTTGACCTTGGAGTGTCATTGGAGAAGCCTCTGAAGGTTGAGGAAGTGTGCTACTACAGTTGAGAACACTTGCAATTGAATTTGTAGAAGTTGGAGAAATTGCCAAAATCGACCTCCCCTGACACAAATCGGTTGATCTCTTACCCGATTTTTCTTTCTGTTGTCAAAAATCGACCTGCATTGTTCAAAATCGGTCGATCTATTTTGTGTAAGTCGATTTTTTCAGCTTCTTCTGGAGCCCTCTTCAGCTCTTCAAATCTTTCTTCTGGCTCTTCCTCTGCCTCTTCTAATGCTCGAATCTCATCATTACAATCATGTTCCACTTCTTCTTCAATGATACTCATCCTAAGAACCTTTTGAAGTTGATCTTTGATCAAGATTGAGCTCACCACCTCTCTAGACTATTCTTCATCAAAGATGTTAAAAACATCCTCTCCTACAGTTGGCTCTTTTATTAAAGAGGAGAGTACAAATTCCACTTTCTCTTCTCCTATGTTGAATGATAACTGTCCATTCTTGCAATCAACCATGCATCCGGAGGTTGCAAGGAATGGTTTCCCAAGTATGATGGGAACTGAATAATCTACAAGAATGTCGAGTACGACAAAATCTATAGGAATGTAAAACTTACCAAGTTTGACGGGAATGTCTTCTATGATTCCAACAGGTCTATGATCAGCCATGTAGAGTGTCATCTTCACCGGTCTAGGCTCCTCTAAACCGACCGCCTTACACAAAGCAAGTGGTATGATGCTTACGCTTGCTCCAAGTTCACAAAGTGCATCATATGTGACTTCCCCTAAGGTAATAGGTATGCAACATGATCTTGGATCACATAGCTTAGATGGCATATTCTCTGTCATGGTCTTGATAAGTTCGGATGACTCCGTACTCATCTTAACTTCACCAAAATCTTCTAGTTTCCTCTTGTTAGAGAGGATCTTCTTTAGGAACTTCCTGTAGGCCGGCATACCTAAGATTGCATCCATAAAAGGTATGCTAATATGTAGCTTACTCATAAGATCAATAAATTTACCGAAGTGTTTGTCTAGACGCGCTCTTGCTCTAGATTGGGGAAAAGGTAGAGGTGGTTTATAAGCTGGAGGAGGAGCATAGACATCTTCCTTCTCCTTGTCTTTTCCCTTCTCTTCTTCAGCGGGGACTTCAATGAGCTTAGGTTGCGGGTCGGTGGTTGTTACACCACTTCTAGTTGTAATCACCATCACCTTTCCTTTCGGATTGTCCTCCGTCTTTCCAGGGAGTTTCCCTTGGTCTCTAGGAACTTCTCCTGCCTTGCTGAATATTTGATTTTCTAAAGATTTTTATGCATTGTCAACCGAAGTAATGTGATTCTCCAATCCTTGTGCTTTCCAAAGATTGTCTCTAGCAAAACATCGTGTTTATCCTTCTCCAGTTTGCTTGAATTATTAGAAGCTTGCCCCTGACTATTCAAAGGAGTAGAGGAAGAAGAAGGCAGTGTTAGTGCATTTCCAGCTTGTGAATAGGGATTACCGGAATTTTGTTGGTTGGATCTCCAGTTGTTGTTGGAGCTCCTGTTATTGTTGTTGTTGTTCCAGTTATTATTCCGGTAATTGTTCCTATTGCCTTGATTGTTGTTCTCTCTTCCTAGATAACCGATTTCTTGCTCCTTCGTCTTTTGAAGGGTGGATTTTAGGACTTCCTGCAGCTCTTTAATCTCGTTGTTGAGGGAGTAAATTTGAGCTTGAGCTACTGGATTTAAATTCGCTCCTTGATCTCCGGAACTTCGTTTCCCTTCGTCAGCTTTCCTATGGGAATATCTCTCAATCACTTGGGCTTGCTTCTCAATGAAATCTCAAGCGTCATCTTCTCTCATGTCCATGAATGTTCCACAAGAAAGGGATTGAAGTTTGAATTGTGTTTCTACATCCAACCCCCTATAGTAGATCTCCAATAATTCCACCTTTGAAATGCCATGATGTGGGCAATCCAATAGAAGATCTTGAAATCTTTCCCAAGATTTGAACAAACTTTCGTTAGGTTTCATATAAAAAGCATTTATCTTACCTCTTAATTCCGCCGTTTTAGATGGCGGAAAGAACTTGGTGAGGAATTCCGAAGTTATATCCTCCCATGTATCGAGTCTTCCAACTGGCAGAGCTTGATACCAAGCTAAAGCCTTGTCCTTCAAAGAGAAAAAAAAAGGTTTCAGCTTGTAATTGTTGTTGATAGCCCTCTTTGGCTTCATAGTCTCCATAAGAATCTCAAAGTTTTGCAAATGTTGGTGTGGAGATTCAGCATGCGATCACCAAACTGACTTTGGCGGATCATAGTAATCACTTGCGGGGTAAACCCGAAATCATTGTCGTCTTGGCCTCCAAGATTCACACCTGAACGGCGTGATTGTTGAATTGGGTCCATTCTTTGCCCAAGGGTTCGTGGCTCGTCCACGACATTAGCTGTCTCGCATCTCTAGCGGGTATGCGAGGATGAACATATGCTTGAGGAATAAATGGTGGTATTTCCTACAAATCTGGCATATCATCATCGTCAGATAATTCAGCTCTAACAGATTTAGCTGAATTAGCTTTCTTACTCCCGGCGCCTTTATTTTCCAATTGCATTTGAAGAACCATCGCTCTAAGCTCCTCAATTTGAGCTTGATTTCACTCTCTATCAGCCCGAGCAACAACTTGCTCTTCAAGACGTAACCTTTCACTCGTATTGAGTTGAGCTCTAGTCCCATCCAACTCATCTTGATTGTTCCTATCTGTAAGAGCCTAGTTGTTGAGTTGCTGAGAGAGTGAGCTGAGGACCCAGATTATGCCTAGACCGCCCCTGCGTGACCATGTAGGCGCCCCTGTGGTTTGCCTGGGCCACCCCTGCGGCTCACTGAATCTGCCCCTGCGGCTCTGTGTGCTACAGTCGTCTTCTTTGACCCCTTTGACCCGTGTTTTACTCTTTTTACCCTTTATAAGCTTCTTCTTCTTTCTTCTGATGAGGGTTATCTCTTTCCTGCTTCATCCCTCTCTCCCTACATACATCTTCTCCTCTCATCTCTCCTTGGGTTATCTTTGATCTTTTTTTGAAGTTTTGTTAAGTTTGTGAGAGATCTTGGATAGCTTTGCTTTTTGTTGTTGATGGTTGTTGTTCCTGAGCATTATGAGCCAGCTTGAGGTTGTGTTGGTGTTGTGCTGATCTCCTGGAAAGCTCAATTGGTAAGCTTTCATGGCTTTTCTTCTTTCTTTCTTTCTTCTTTTATTCATCTTTCCCTCTCTTTCCTTGGCCTAGCTTAGATTCCCTAGGTTCTGATCTTGTTCCAGCCTTAATTGGCTTATGTTAATGTATTTATATGTATGTTTCTGTATGTATGGCGTTGGAGTGAAGAAGGAGTGAAGGAATCGAAGGAAGAAGTGAAGAAAGGGCTGAAGTGGCGTCCTCTACTGTCCAGCCGCCCCTACGCCACCTTGTAGCCGCCCCAACGCCAGCCAAAGCCTCCCTTGCGCTACCTGTGAGCCGCCCCTGCGCCCACCTACATCCGCAAGGTCCTGCACTTGGTTCTTCAGGTGTGTGTTGCTTTTAGGCTTTCCATAGGATGCCTTTGTTCCCTTCTTTCCTAGTGTGAGTGTATAGGATCATGCTAGAGGTATGAGGATGTGTTTGGTTTAGGTTATGATCGGTTTATGCCTTGTATGGCTTTAAGGACTTAAGTTGTTATAAGTTAAGGTTTTGAGGTGGAGTATGATCCCTATTGATCCCTTTGGGTCTAGATGTGACCCTTTTGATGAATAGAGGTTGATATCTTCCTATGCCTTGTTATTAGGCAGTGCCCTCTCTCAAGATTGGAGGTTGTTTGTGGTTGAGTTGTGTGCAAGGTTGAGGTAAGTCCGTAGGACTTACTTAGCTACCATCCTTATATTGGGTGTTTGCATGAGTGGTGCGTGCTTTATATGTTTGCTATGATAGCATGAGATATCGTTTATACCGACCTATATTTTATTGACTACCCCATTGCGTGGCTGTGAAAATATTTCCCTTTCATCCCGTAGTGGAGTCTGGGAGGTTCTCTCACGTCAGGCCACACTGGTTTACAGGAAGGGCGCAATCCACTCCCATAGGGTACACGGATTGTGTGACCGATACTCGTACAGCTGGATATAGCACTCAGAGGCGGGGATGTATCCGTCCTCGTCTCACATACTTTCATTTATATAGATATCTACGACTTGAGTGAATGACTATTATATAAAGATGATAAAATGGGTAAATGTGTGATATCATGCTAATGTGTTTATCCTTACATGATTGTGTTTGTGCTTATGCATTATTGTATATATGTATGGTTAGCTAATGGTTTATTACCATATTGTAGAAGCCCCACATGATAGGCGTGTTGTTGGGTATCTGGAAGAGTGGCAGGCCGAGGACCTCTCGTAGATAGGCTGTTATGGGCTTTTGGGTTTATTTACCTTTTCCTCCCGCGTAAGGATGATCTTTTGTTACCTCCTGTGTGAGGACGTTGTTGTTTATACTCGGCTATGTTGTTTTACCTTTTGGTTGGACAATTTATACAATTTTATGCATTTGTTTTCATATTTGTCGGTGCCATGTTGTAAGGTCCAGTGAACTTGTTGTCAGGCTACGGTCAAAATCCATTGTGAGATCCTAGCCCAATGTGGCATCCCGAGTCCCACGGATTTGGGGTGCTACACTTTCGTTGTGTTCAACCAGCCATTTGTCTCTTAACTTCTTTTTCAGAGTTTTCTCTGGTTCGGAATCAAAAGGAACAAGGTCTTTCGCGGATCGAGACCTTCGCATGTACTTAAAGAGAAATCTCCAAGATCACTCAAAATAGATAGATCAAATAACAAGAGCAAAGCTCCCAAGCCATACAACCAAAATCCGAATTTGGTCTAGACCAAATCCCCGGCAACGGCGCCAAAAACTTATTCCCTCAAAACTGTGCGTCAAAGTCTTAAAATTTATATCTAGAATTTAAGCAAAAGCAAACCCGTAGTGTACGGATCAGCTGTATTAAGGCAAGAAAAAGTGCTCCTGCCGCCGGTAAATGTCATCAAGGCGGGTCTACTGAGCATCTAACTAGCCTCCAATGGTTGTCTCAAAGTTGGCTTGCCAAGCAAACTGCTGAGCCTCCAGCTGTTGCTGCTGAGCCGCCTGCCAAGCATCTTGGAGCCGGTCAAAGTGGGCAGTCATGCTCGTTTGAAAGCTGGATTGCCAGGACTGTTGCTGCTCCAGCATGGTACGCTGGTACTCAGTCTGTCAAGCCAAGTGCTGAGTGGTCAAGGCAGCCATATGGGCCTTGAGGATCTCAAGTGCGGGGCCATCATCTCCCACTGCAGTAGGCATCTCCTCATCATCCGGGATGGGCATGTGGTCCTCATAGGGGGCCGGGCTGGAGCTCTCCGCATGCCTCACAACAATGGCAACATGGGGAGGCCGTGGGACCAATGGGTCAGCAGCAATATAGAGGTCGAAGAGCTCGTCTCCGAATGGTAGAGGTCGTGGAAGGTAGGTGAAGTGGCTCCCATCATTAAAAGACAACCAAAACAAGTTCTCCCCATCCCGCTTGAGGAGCTTGCACCGCCGGAGAAGTCCTTCATTGTAAAATGGGATCGCCATCCCATCCTCTAGCCCCGACAAGTCCATGACTTGCTCCGCAATCAAAGAAATCACCCCACCTCTAACAATGTCTCGGGGCTCGTTCTTCCTAATCCGCTTCAAAGCGGTAAGGAAGAGGTAAGGCCAATCCGGCACGTTCTCACATGCTGGATTGAAAGAGTACAACAGTGGGAGGTCCTTGAGGACGCCCTTGTTCCGCTCCTTGTGTCCATAGAAGACACACATGATGATCTTGGAGAGGAGCCTCAAGCAGGGGTGAGTGAGTTTATAACTATACTCACCCCGGCATGAAACTCGGAACCGGTAGCTGCTTGCCAAAACTCTACCAAGTCCGGCATTGGTACAGGTTCCCATCATTTGTCAGAGGGGTTAAGAGTCACCCCCAAGGCATCTTGGATCTGAGCAAAGTTGAGTGTGTACTTTTTGTTGCACTTGAAGGTGAGGCCGACACACACATGATCTTCCTTCTTTATGTTGAAGGTGGCGATGAATTGTCAACTGAGCTCGGGGTATGTGGGAGAACTCTTCTTCAGAAAGTCCCCGAGCCCAACATTGTCAATGAATGGTTGCATTCTTTCCAACATGCCAAGCTTCTCTAGAGTCGGAATGTGCAAAAACCGAGTTGCATAAACCACTTGATCTTGCACAATCCCATAACAGGCCTTCTCCACCTCAGACATCTTGTACTTCCTTTATGGTTCTATTCTTGAAATGAATTTAAGCAAAGAAATCAGAAATCACAAAAATAGGGAATGAAGACGAACCCTCTGTCGTGATTTGCGTAGGGGCGGCTGGTGTGTTCCGTAGGAGCGGGTAGGCGCAGGGGCGGCGGATTGCAGGCGCAGGGATGGGATAACTCTTTGAAGGCGATTTGTGACAGCTTCGACGAAGATGGCGCCTGGGCTGCTTTGCTGGTGTTTCTTGCTGGTGGAGACTGCTGCCGGCTGTGCTGGATGATGGGTGGTGGTGACTGAGTGTTGTGGGAAGTGGTTAGGGTTGAGTTTTGAGAAATTGAGGGGTGGCGGGTGAGAGACAGAGGGGGCTGCGTAGGGGCGTTGTTGGTGGCGTAAGGGAGGGCGTCGGAGTGGTGGCGCAAGGGCGAGGGTGAGGCGTTGCAGAGGTTGCACAGGGGCGTGGTGGTTGGTTGAGTGAGGTTAAGTGGAGCGCGCAGGGTGCGTATGGGTGATGGGTCGTGAGAGAGGGAGAGGTGAATGGTAGGTAAGGAGGAGAGAGATGGGTTGGTGGGGTAGGTGTAGGATCTTTTCCGACTTTTATTTTTTTCGTTTCTGGGTAATTCTACAAGGGTGGTGGGTTGTCACCGCAGGGGCAGTGACAATGAAGGTGGAGACGCAGACTCAGCGACGGGGGCGGCACTGGGGCTTCTGTCAAGGGTGGCCGCCGCAGGGGCATGGGACTGTCACCGCGGGGACGGTGATAGTGTTTGAGCTGGCGCAGACACAGCGTTGGGGGCGGCACTGGGTAGGGTTGTCACCGCAGGGGCGAAAATCTTGACACTAGCTCCTCTTCTTATTCTCTCGGGTTTCCTCCCGAGCAGCGCCTATGTTTTACGTTGTTGGCTTGACGTAAGGACCCTAGTTCTTTGCTTGGGCCTCCTCTAACAACATCTCGTCTATGGGGTTATTCTTCAATCCTTCGTGATAGGGCTTGAGCCTTTGTCCATTGACCTTGAATATCTTGTGTGTTTGTGGATCGTAAAGATCCACAGCACCGTGTGAGTGGATCTCAGTTATTACATATGGACTTGTCCACCTTGAGCGTAGCTTTCCTGTAAAAAGTTTTAAACGGGATTGAAATAAGAGGACTTTGTTACCCACTTTAATGCCTTTTCGGAGAATGTTCCGGTCATGCCATGCTTTTGTTTTCTCCTTGTATGTTGTGGCATGGTCATACGCATCGAGCCTTAACTCCTCCACGCTCTTGCAATTGAAGTTTCCGGAACTCTCCTGCCTCATCGACATTCATGTTGCACTTTTTTACTACCCACCATGCCTTGTGTTCTAGGTCCACCGGAAGGTGGCAAGCCTTTCCAAACATAAGTCGGAATGGAGACATCCCTATAGGAGTCTTGTACGCTGTCCGGTACGCCCATAGAACATCATTGAGCCTCAAGCTCCAATCTTTCCTCCCAAGGAAAACCGTCTTTTTAAGGATGGTTTTGATCTCCCGGTTTGACACTTCCGCTTGACCGTTTGTTTGCGGGTGGTAGGCCGTTGAGACACGTTGATGGACGTGGTACTTCTTAAGGAGAGCGGTGATTGTTTTGTTGCAAAATTAAGTTCCCCTATCACTTATCATTTTGGTGGCCTTTGCTTCCACCAAAATCTTGCAAAAATGTTGTCCTTAAGGATTGTTGCAACAACTTTGGAATCATCCATTTTGGTGGCCTTTGCTTCCACCCATTTGGAAACATAGTCCACCGCAAGTAATATATAAGTATGCCCAAAAGAGGTAGGAAAAAGACCCATGAAATCTATCCCCCAAACATACAAAATTTCGCAAAATATAAGTAAAGATTGAGGCATTTCATTTATCCTAGAAACATTACCACTCTTTGGCACCTATCACATACTTTACAAAACGCAAAAGCGTCTCTAAAGATATGTGGCCAAAAGAATCCCCCATCTAAAACTTTCCTATCTGTTTTGTTGGCCCCAAAATGTCCCCCACATGCTTCAGAATGATAGAATGTAAGGACAAATTGTACCTCTTTATCCGGGATGCAACGGTGTATTACTTGATCACTACAATGCTTCCAAAGGTATGGATCATCCCTAACGTAGTGCCTTGCTTCGGCCTTCACCTTCTCTCGTTGTGATTTTTTGAAGTTTGGAGGGTACTCATATCTAACAAGAAAATTTACAATGTCAGCAAGCCATGGTTTAAAAGAGTGAAGCTTAAACAGAACCTCTGTCGTGTAATCCACAGGGGCGGCCAGGGCTTTACGCATGGGTACCTGGCTCGAGCCGCAGGGGCGGCTGTGCGCAGGGGCGGTTACACAACAGAGAGTTGTGTAGAATGTGTGGTTTGGAAAACTCCCAAGTATGGCTCTTCCTCTTGTTGGATCTTCCTCATCCTTCACCAGCCTACTCAAGTGGTCGGCCACAAGGTTCTCAACTCCCTTCTTGTCCCGTATATCCAAATTAAACTCGCTAAGAAGGAGCACCCACCGAATCAACCTTGGCTTTGCTTCCTTCTTCATCATGAGGTACCGGAGGGTTGCATGGTCAGTGAATACAATTACCTTTACGCCAAGGAGATATTGTCTGAACTTTTCTAGTGCAAACACAACCGCTAACATCTCCTTCTCGGTGGTGGAGTAGTTTCTTTGAGCTCCATTTAGTGTCATGGATGCATAATGGATAACATGTGATGCTCTTCCATCCTTTGGTCCTAGGACAACTCCTACATCATAATTGTTGGCGTCACACATGATCTCAAATGGCTTCTCCCAATCTGGGGACCGGATGATCGGTCCACTATTGAGGCATGCTTTCAATGTGTCAAATGCCTTCTTGCAATCTTCATCTAATAAGAAAGTGGTGTTCTTCTTGAGTAGCTCACACAACGGCGCTAAGATCTTTGAAAAGTCCTTGATGAACCGTCGATAAAAACCAGCATAACCTAGGACAGAACGGATTTCACGCACATTAGTAGGGTAAGGTAAACTTTGGATAACATCAACTTTGGACTTATCTACTTCTATCCCTTTAGAAGATATTACATGTCCTAACACAATTCCTTGTTCAACTACCTCCCCATCAAATTCCATAGTTAATTTGCCACTAACATAATCAATTTTTGTCCTAGCGGTTTTTAGAAACAGTCTTCCCAACAATATAGGTGCAGCATGTGAGTCATTTTCCATGTCCATCACAAAGAAATCAACCACGAAAAATCAGATTATCTACCATTAGTAATACATCTTCAATAATCTCTTTCGGGTAAACATTAGATCTATCAACAAGTTGGACTTAATCCGAGGATCAATGAGTGGCCCAAGGCAAAGATATTTATAGATGGAGTAAGGAAGAACATTGATAGAAGCACCTAGATCAAGCATTGCCTTATCAAAACGGCTTTCCCCAATAACGCAAGGAATGCTTACCATGCCCGGATCACTACACTTCTTGGGCATTCGGCGTTGGAAGACTGCGGACACATGCTCACTAGCTTGCACCTTTTGCTTGCCCTTCAGCTTCTGGTTCCTTTTGATGGTGCAAAGTTCCTTCAAAAAACGAGCATATTTAGGAATACTCTTCACAAGTTTAAGAAGAGGGATATTTACCTCGCATTTGGAAAAGGTCTCAAAGAGGTCCTTATCCTCAATCACTCTTCGTCCCTGTAGTGCTTCAAGAAAGGGAGCCGGAGGTTTATTAGCATACAGAGGGGAAAGTTAGGACGGATGTAAGAATCCTCTGAAGCAGAACCCTCTGTCATCTTTTCCGCAGGGGCAGAAGCTTGCAGGCGTAGGGGCGGCTCAGGGGCTGTCACCATTGGGGCGGCGACATCCAGCCGCAAAGGCGGCGTCTGTAGAGGAGCTGACGCAGTTGAAGCCACAGGGGCGGATGTGGGGGCGTCAGACTCGTTAGAAGGTTTTCCTGTAGCTTCTGTTGCTGGCTTTTGCTGGACTTTCTTCCCACTCCTTAATGTTAGAGCACTAACATTCTCCTTAGGTTTGACAACCGTCTAGGAGGGCAAGTTTCCGGAGGATCGAGCTTCGATCCTCGTAATGGCCTCCGTCATTTGTCCAACCTGTTTTTCGAGGTTCTTGATGATAGACTCTGTAGTTTGGACACGGGTAGCAAAATGTTTAGTTAAAACGTGCAGCATATCCTCAGGGGATTGAGACTTACCTTGGCGGGACTGCTGTTGCGGCTAGTTTTATTGATCCCTCCATCGATAATTTTGTTGATCACGCCAATTGCGTACATAGTTTTGTGCATATGGATCATTCCTTGGACGTTGTTGCTGTTGTTGACCATAGCCTACAGAATTTACCTCCGCAACATCGTCTTGGACTTGAGGACACAAGTCCGTAGGGTGGAACGGATCAGCACAAACTCCACACGCCATGAGCTGTTGCGGGGTTCCCATCAAAGTCAGCCTCTTAACCATCTCCTTCAGTTCATCTATCTCTTGTACAATCTCTGGACGGCTGGGATTAATGCAATGGACTCCTCTCTTGGTAGAGGATCTTCCAAAATTCCGTGTACCTTCCGCCATTTCCAGCATTTTTTCCATAGCAACTTCAGGAGTAGAGTTAAGAATGTTACCTCCACAAGCGGCATCCACTATCCTTCTTTCATTTTCCAACAAACCGTTCTACAAATAGAGCAGTAAGTCTTGTGTGGAGTAGCCGTGGAAAGGGCACCTTGATCTTAATATGGCAAAGCGCTCGAAGTACTCGTAGAGAGTTTCGTTTGCTTCTTCCTCTATGTTACTTATAGCCTTCTTCAAGTTGTTTGCTTTCTTGGCGGGGAAGTACTTCTCCAAATGCCTTGTGGAGATTCTCCCATATGTCGATGCTACCAGATGGAAGGTTGTAGTACCAATCATCCACCCCATCCTTGAGAGTGAAGCCAAACGCTCTCATCTTGATTTGCTCTTTGGTGACATTGACAGGCTTCATGCTCATACACACGGTATGAAATTTCCCAAGGTGCTTGATGGGATCCTCACCACTTTACCCATGGAAGGATGGGAGCAAGTGGATCATCCCCGACTTGAGCTCAAAGTTGACTCCTTCCCAAATTGCCGGTATGGTAACTGCAAGAGGGTGTTTAGTCAAATCCAGCTACGTGAGTTGACGTAGAGTTTTGTTAGCCATCTCTTCTCGGGTTCGTTGTTGCCTACAAAGTCGATTGTGTGTTTTTTCAATTTCTGGATCAAAAGTAGAAAAATCGGAGTTAGTAGCATGGGTTTGAACCATGAAAATGGCTCAAACCAACAATCAATAACTGAAATAAATCAAAACAAAAACAAGAACTCCCCGGCAACGGCGCCAAATTTGACGAGGCTAAAATCCTAAGGTCGTTGTCTTTTAGCTTAAGTCAAAGTAATTGCCTAACGTTACACTAGTTGGTTTGTATAGTGCAAGGGTCAATCCCAACAGAGCTTTGTCAAGTAGTGATTAAGTTCAATTATCGCTAAATGTAACCAAATGTGGGGGTGGGTGGATTGTAACAAGACAATAAGCAAAACGAAAACAAGTAAAGATGATGATGAAAGAATGGAGAAGAGATCTACACTAGGTTGATTCTAGGTATGCACTCTACTTTGGTTGATTCTTTTTATAAGTTATTTATCAATGTCTCGTCTTGATCTTAAATATGTGTTGAGCCAACCGGCATCAACACAACTTAACAAGGTTAATGATCCGTAAACCTACAAGATCAAAGCACAAGTTAGCATTTTAACAAAGACAAAGAGATACAAAGAAAGCATAAACACCGTTAGACTTTCTTTATAATTATATTCCTTTTCCTTTAAGAGATTACAACCAGCTTTCACCTAAAGGGTTACTACTAGATTAAGGACCCGAACCCGGAATCGATTAATCCTAGTTCTTTGCATGCAATTAGACACTAAGGTGATCAATTTAAGTGGTAAGAAACATGCAAACATAAGTTAAAGCTCAAGGAGTACAATACATATGACTGAATAATACATATATTGATAAAGACTTACAACCAAAGCAACAATGCAGCTTCAAAACAACCCAATGTAGCAAGGAACTTAGAAACTCATTACACTTGGAAGTAAGGGAAAATAGAGCTTAAGTGAAAATGATTGATTATTCTTGCAATCAGCCATATCCCTATTTAATGCCATAAAGGTGGTGTAAATAGGAGTAAATGGACGTCCTAAACAGCCACCTTTAATGCCATAAAGGTGGTGTAAACAGCTGGAGTAAAGTCTTTTGGCGTTAAACAGCGGGGGCAGGCTTGCAAAGCCGCAGGGGCGGTTTAGGCAGAAACGCTTGATTTTCTTCTTGGCCGCAGGGGCGGCCTGGCACTCCCGCAAGGGTGGGTCTTTAATGCTCTCAAACGTCTGAATCTTCATCTTTTTGTCGCTTCTGATGTTGAGCCGCAAGGGCGGCCTAATGTCACCGTAGGGGCGGTGAAACTGGTTCTTCGGCTCCACAACTCTGCAAGTTGGTCCGCAGGCAGAGGCACAGGGGCGCCGGCTTTGCTTCTTCAGTGTAAGTCTAGGAGTGGCCTCAGGGGCGGTGACATGCTCGTTCCAGGCGCAGGCTGCGTTCCAGAGTGCAGTGCTACCCGCAGGGGTGGTGAAACTTCTCCGCGGAGGCGGTGTGGCACCAGAAGCTTGTCTTCGTGAATGATCTTCAACTCCCAAGTGCTTCTAACATCTCTTTTGCTTCTTTTAGACTTCTTCTTCTTGATTAAGATGTTAGCAAAACAAACCGACTCTAAGACAATAAAAAGACGCTAAAAACTATCCTAATGATAGTGATTCCATCACCTATCAGCGTTCTCATATGCATTTAAGTGGAGTTCTTCTAACTCATTGAGGTCTAAGAGACATTTCTTTCCCGCTTCTTTCATGCCAAAGTACAACCACTTGACAGCCCAATACACCTTGTGTTCCAACTCCACCGGAAGATGAAAAGACTTCCCATACATAAGGTTGTTTGGTGTTGTGCCAATGGGAGTCTTGTATGCCGCTCTGTACGCCCATAGTGCATCATCTAGCATTAACATCCAATCCTTCCTTGTTCTAGAGACCGTTTTCTCTAGAATTCCCTTGATTTCTCTATTGGAAATCTCCACTTGGCCACTTGTTTGCGGATGGTAAGGGGTGGCGATCTTGTGAGTTACCCTATAATTGCAATTGATGGAGGAGTGCTTACTTCAAGTGTCTAGAGGGAGTGAGCCATGGTATGCAGATATGGTGAACTACCTTGTGTGTGAGGAGGTGCCACCCGGTCTATTGGAGCGAGCCTCTCTTGTTCAAGAGAGGACCGGATAAAGTCTTTAGGAGGTGCATTCCGGAGGATGAGGTGGAGAGTGTGATCCGCCATTGTCACTCCTTGCCATGTGGAGGCCATGCTAGCTCACACAAGAGGTGTACAAAGGTATTGCAATCCGGTTTTTATTGACCTAACTTGTTTAAGGATGTGCAGAATTTTATGGTAGCTTGTGATGCTTGCCAAAGGACGGGAAACATCTCAAGAAGGAATGAGATGCCCTCGAACAACATACAAGAGGTTGAAGTCTTCGATGCTTAGGGTGTGGACTTCATGGGGCCATTCCCCGCTTCATGTGGAAACCTCTACATCCTCTTGGCGGTGGATTATGTGTCGAGATAGGTGGAGGCAATCGCCTCTCCCACAAATGATGCCAAAGTTGTGGTGCGGTTTTTCAACTGAGTCATCTTCCCTAGGTTTGGAACACCAAGACTGATCATAAGTGATGGAGGGAAGCATTTCACCAATAGTAACTTTGGTACACTTTTGGCTAAGTATGGGGTGACTCATAAGGTGGCCACACCTTAGCATCCCCAAACTAGTGGCCAAGTGGAGATCTCCAACCGGGAGATAAAAGGAAGACTTGAGAAGACGGTTTCTAGGACAAGAAAAGATTGGGCTATGAAGCTTGATGATGCTTTGTGGGCATATAGAACCGCTTTCAAGACACCAATTGGCACCACTCCCTACAAGCTAGTTTATGGCAAGTCTTGCCACCTTCCGGTGGAGATGGAGCATAGGGCATATTGGGCCATAAGGTGGCTGAATTT
Organism: Fagopyrum esculentum; assembly: GCA_033239045.1. Taxonomy (NCBI): domain Eukaryota; kingdom Viridiplantae; phylum Streptophyta; class Magnoliopsida; order Caryophyllales; family Polygonaceae; genus Fagopyrum; species Fagopyrum esculentum. Next base: position 43,470,218 of record BSUD01000005.1, on the reverse strand, counting down.
TGACCTCAAGGAAGCCGGTGAGAAGATGTTGCTAGACATTAATGCTCTTGAGGAGATCCGGTTGGACACCTATGAAAATGCCCGGATTTACAAGGAAAGGACCAAGCGTTGGCATGACAAACGTCTAATCCCAAAGGAGTTGAGTGAAGGTGACTTAATCCGTCTCTTCAATTCAAGGTTGCGACTCTTCCCCGGAAAGCTAAAGTCAAGATGGACGGGTCCTTATGTGGTGAGGAAGGTCTTCCCCCATAAAGCGGTTGAGATAGGTGGGGAGCATTGTGGAGATTTTAAGGTGAATGGGAACCGTTTGAAGAAGTATATCCCGGAAGCTCCGGTGGATATCATTGCCCCACTTCACCTTGAGTGAAACGCTCCCAAATTTGGTCAAGCTAATGAACTTAAAGAAGCGCTTAATGGGAGGCAACCCATTGGTACATATCTTTCCCTTTTTCGTTTTTGTTTTCGTTTTCACTTTTTGCTTTTGTCTTTGTTTTGGTGTGTTTGTGTGTTTGGTGTTTGGTGTTTGTGTGCTAGAGTCTAGGTAACATGGAAGCCTTGCAAGGCATGAGGATGATGATGATGATGATCCCGCATCAAACGTGGGTGGAGCGGACGAAGGACTTGGACGGCTGACGGTGCTTAGCGCGGGTCCCGACTCCATAATGAACATCAAGAGCTCTCTACCACCTTTGATTGATCATCCACCATCACTTCACATGAGTGAACCAAAATACCGAAAATACCATTCTTACATTGTGAGGATTTTTTTTTCACTTCTTTATTTAATTTGCACATTGGGGACAATGTGTTTTTAAGTATGGGGTGGGGTTTTCATGATCATTCGCATGATTGCATCTAGGATAGTTTCATATTGTCACATATTTCATTAGCTTTTGCATTGTACATATATATTACGAAAATTCCAAAAAAATCTGAAAATTTAAAAAAAATTAGTGCTTCTAAGTTTGGATATGACGCTTATGATGAGATTGTTTTGTGAATTGGCTAAGGATGGCCTTATGTGTTGAATGGATCTATGCATATGTGGACTTGAAATACTTCTCTTGAATCCCATGTATGAATTGTGATTATTATGTTTGCCTTAATTGGATTGAAGATTGATGGTCGAAATTACATGCTAGTTCTTGCACATCATCTAGGAATGATTAAGACAATTCATCTTTCTCTACTTCTCATCTTGATCATGTTGTTTGAGCACCTCACTAGATATAAAAATTTGACCTCATTTGACCCATCCGGGAAGAGGAGCATGCTAGTGTGTTGAGTGCGTGAAAAGCAAGTGTGGGGTGAAGTTGTTGATGAATGAATAATGTGAATGAAGTGCTGAATTTGTTGTGAAAAGTGTAAAATAAAATATAGGTTTGGGGACTTTGGTTTTGATGACGAGTAACTAGGCACCATTCACATAATCGGGTGTTTATGTCTTGTCAAAGTCGGATAAACCGAATGTCCTAACGAGCCTTGGTATGTGTGCCCGGTGTGAGGCACCTCGGAAAAATCCCGAGGTCCGCTAATCACCAAGGTTTCGGCTTTTGTACACCAATGTCATTGTATCAAAAATAAGTGAAAGAAAAAGAAAATGAAAAAGAAAAGAAAAGATGGAGAAAAATATACACTTGTGGGAAGTTGATCCAAAATAAAATTGTGGAGTTAGTTCCTTTCCCGGATTAGCATCACATGACCTAGAAAAATTCCCACCTTATCACAACGTTTCTTAGCCTCTTCTTTCCTAAGCCCTTGTGACCTATTTGCATATGTGTAATGCTTAGTGATCTAGATTGGATATACTCATGATCATCTTGACTTCTTCATTTTCACCTTTCAATTAGAGTAGCAGAAGTCACATGTGATGCTCTTTGTGACTTGGGAGCAAGCGTAAGCATTATTCCGCTTGCATTGTGTAGGAAGATCGGTTTAGATGAACCTAAACCGGATCGATCCATAACTCGTCCCGTTGGCATCATTGAAGACGTCTCAGTCAAGCTCGGTAAGTTTTACATTCCAATTGATTTGGTTGTGCTTGACATTCTTGCAGATTGTCCGGTTCCGATCATACTCGGAAGACCGTTTCTTGCGACATCCGGTTGTATAGTGGATTGCAAGAATGTTGGACTAGCTTTTGAGATAGGTGAAGAGAAAGTTGAGTTTGTTCTCTCAACTTTGGTGAAAGAGCCAGCTCTTGAAGAGGACATGTTCAATATTAATGACGAGGAAGCATCTAGAGAGGAAGTGAGCTCGATTCTATTCAAAGACCCATTGCAAAAGGTCATTACCATGAGCATCATGGAAAAAGGAGAAGAAGAGAATTGCAATGAGGAGATTGAAGCCTTAGAGGAGCTAAAAGAAGTGCAAGAGGAAGAGTTTGAAAAACTCTACGATGGGTCAAAAAACGTGAGGAATCATGGCCAGTCGTGCTATTCCACGGCCGTGGTTTCCCCCAAGATGACCGTAATCAGCTATTCGGAGAACACCAGAGAGTTACACGGCCAAAACCACGGCCGTGGAACCACTAGTGATGCCGTAATTGACTTCCAAGCCCTAAACCACAACCGTGGAAGTAACGGTGGTGCCGTAATGCATGCACAAGATTCTAATGGAGGAAGATTTTAAGCCGTCACGACAACCTCAAAGACGGTTAAATCCGATCATGAAGGAGGTTGTTAAGAAGGAAATTCTTAAGTTACTTGACGCATGTATCATCTATCCTATCTCGGATATCAAGTGGGTGATCCCCGTTCAATTGTCCCGAAGAAAGGAGGAATGACGGTTATCACTAACAAGAACAATGAGCTCATTCCTACAAGAACCGTGACGGGATGGAGGATGTGCATTGATTACCGCAAGCTGAACAATGCAATTAGGAAGGATCACTTCCCACTACCATTCATTGATCAAATGCTTGAGAGGTTAGCACAACATTCCTACTTTTGCTATCTTGACGGTTATAGTGGTTTCTTCCAGATTCCAATCCATCCGGACGATCAAGAGAAGACCACATTCACGTGCCCATGGGGGACGTTTGCCTATAGAAGGATGCCATTCGGGCTTTGCAACGCGCCAGCCAACTTTCAAAGGTGCATGATGGCCATCTTCTAGGAGTACATTGAAGAGATAATGGAGGTTTTTATGGACGATTTTTCTGTTTATGGTTCTTCATTTGATAATTGTTTTTCTAACCTCTCTCTTGTGTTGCAAAGGTGTGAAGACACCAACCTAGTTCTTAATTGGGAGATGTGTCAATTCATGGTAAAGGAAGGCATTGTGCTAGGACATTTAATCTCTAGTAGAGGGATTGAGGTAGACAAGGCTAAGATAGAGACCATAGAGAAACTTCCTCCTCCATCTTCGGTGAAGGGGATAAGAATTTTTCTAAGACAGGCTGGATTCTATAGATGTTTCATCAAAGACTTTTCTAAGATATCAAAATCTCTTACTAATCTATTGATGAAGGATGCAGTTTTTTACTTTTCGCAGCATTGTTTAGATGCTTTTTACAAGATCCGGGAAGCTCTCATCTCAGCCCCGATTATCCAACCTCCGGACTGGAATCTTCCATTTGAGGTTATGTGCGATGCGAGTGACGTAGCTGTTGGAGCTGTGTTGGGGCAAAAGAAAGAGGGCCGAACCCATGCTATCTATTATGCTAGCAAGACGCTAGATGAAACGCAGCTTAACTACGCCACAACTGAAAAGGAATTCTTAGCTATTGTATATGCCTTTGAAAAGTTTTGTTCTTATCTTGTAGGTGCAAAGGTGATTGTATACACGGACCATTCTGCGATCCGTTATTTACTTGCCAAGAAGGATGCAAAACCGAGGCTGATTAGATGGATTCTTCTCCTACAAGAATTCAATCTAGAGATCCGTGACAAGAAAAGCTCAGAAAATTTTGTTGCTGATCATTTGAGTATGATCAAAAACTTGTTCGCCCTAAAACTTGCGTGCAAATAGGTTTTAAATTTATAAAACTAGAATAAAAGCAAGCGAACCCGCAGTGTATGGATCGGCGTAGATTAGCAAGTATTCTAGAGTATCAATCTCAAGGAATTGGTGAAACAAAATCAGTTTCAAGTAATCGAGCAAGTAAAAGTGAAGAAGCTTTGCAAATACTGGGGAAAAAAGCAACCCTAAAGATCCGGATATCAAATTGTGGCAATCGATTCAAGATATACTATATATATAAGGACAGAGTCGAGAAATGCAAAGGTATACTAAGGTAAGGTAATGTACGGCGGAGTTCTAAAACCCTATATGTCTAACCCAAAGACTCTCTCTATAAAGGTTGTTGAGGCTGCAGTATAGAAAGGATCTAAGGACAAGAATTACTCTCAAATACCCATGCCCAAACCCAAGGAATCAAAGATAAACTAAAACGGTTAAGGTTGTGACACTCGAAACCGGAATAAAGGATGTTGAGTCTCACTACTACCTAGGAAAGGCAAGCCAAGGCTAGGTTAAAGCTAATATTTAACTTTGGAACAAAGCAAAAGCAAAGTTCGTAAACCAGGGGAAATCACGGCTAGATCTTGAGAATCACGGCCGGGGAAACCAAGAACAGCCCGTTATTTAGGGCATCGACGATATTTCTCACACTCTCAGGGTCAAATCAAATTACGATCGATCTATCATCATCTAAGCCACAACTATCAACCCTTCACCTTAGAATTGCTAAAGGGTTTTAGCCAACAACCATTGTCATGATATCAATAATCAAATTAAGAAGAATGAAAGATGAAAACCCTTGAAAACTCAAATAAAACTCAAAGTCAATCTCGAAATCCAAACACAAAGCAATATATTTATGAATTTAGAAGAATAGGAAGAGAAACCCTCACAAAGATCTACAGAAGTCACAAAGAACGGGATGTTAATCCGTCCTTCAATGAAAACCCTAAGATATCTCCAAAAGTACACAATCTCCGAAAATACGTCCTTCACGAATCTCCAATCCTTAAGGTCGAAATGAAACCTTTAAGCTCGTCTCCAAACTCTAAGCAGAACTCTAAAACAGCGGTAAGCGAGCCTTAGCGAGCGTCCCGAAAACTCCTTTCTCAAGCCTTTTTATAGGGCGAGATAGGGTTACGAAAAAAAACCGAATGACGTGGCTGACGTGGCAAAATATGACACGTCATATAAACAGCAAAATCACGGCCATGAACAACTTTCCACGACCGTGGTTTAGGGCGTGGAACCCAATTACGGTACCATATCAATTCCACGGTCGTGGTTTACACCGTGTAACTCTCTGCAGTGCTCCAAACTCACATCCACGTTCATGTTGCCAAATCCACGGCTGTGGTTTAGAGCGTGGTTCTTCAAATCCTCTTCCAAGACCGTAATTCAGGGCGTGGTTCTTCTAAATCCTTTTTTTTGCCTTAGTTTCGTGACATCCTTCATCCATACTTCTTCCTTAGCCTCTCCAATGCATTTCCTTGCCATCAAGTATGATCAAACACTCCTTTCCTTCCACATTTTGCTCCAATCCAAGCTTTATTCACCTAAAAACAAAACGAAGCTAGTGTAGATCTCTATATCGACAAAGTGGGTGAACTAGCTCACAAATGCTTCATACTCACATCTAAGAACACAATAAAGAGGGAAAAACAACAAAAACAAGTGCCTAAAATATAGTCATATTTCATGCTAACAAGGACTTTGGTTTTGATGATGAGTAACTAGGCACCATTCACATAATCGGGTGTTTGTGCCTTGCCAAAGTCAGTAAACCGAATGTCCTAATGAGCGTTGGTATGTGTACCCGGTGTGAGGCACCTCGGAAAAATCCCGAGGTTCGCTAATCACCAAGGTTTCGGCTTTTGTACACCAATGCCATTGTCTCAAAAATAAGTGAAAGAAAAAGAAAATGAAAAAGAAAAGAAAAGAAAGAAAAGATGGAGAAAAATATACACTTGTGGGAAGTTGATCAAAAATGAAATTGTGGAGTTAGTTCCTTTCCCGGATTAGCATCACATGACCTAGAAAAATTCCCACCTTATCACAACATTTCTTGGCCTCTTCTTTCCTAAGTCCTTGTGACCTATTTGCATATGTGTAATGCTTAGTGATCTAGATTGGATATACTCATGATCATCTTGACTTCTTCATTTTCACCTTTCATGCATGCTTTCGAGTTAAGTATAAATGTCTTTCCATGCCTTCAATCATTTGATACATAATTGCTTGTCCATTGCTATGAAACATGACTATAAAGGTGATCCATCTTATGAAGCACAATCCCAAAAAGATTTTATGTTTTTTCTGCATTCATAAATCATGTCATCTCTTAGCCTATAGTTGGACCTTGCTCGGGGACGAGCAAGTCTTAAGTATGGGATATTTTGATAACATGATTTATGACGTTAGTTTAGGCATTCATTTAGATAGTTTTTCCAGTTCTTCATGCATGGTTTGGCATTAGTTCATGACGTTTACGCTTAATTCATGCATATTGTCGAGATAGACGTCTACACGAACTCTAGTCGGTTTTGTAGGTATTTTGGGGAGCTTATGGAGCTTAATCGATACATTCAAGGATCATTCCTCGTGATAGCAAAGTTCCGGACTTATTAAGAAGCAAGCTAGGAGCAAAGGAGAACACATAGGACCTTGTTGGTGCATGCCTTGCACCAACTCATGGCTTAATAATCAAAAGGAAGCTGAACAGGGATTTCCATGGTCTGGCACCAAGAACCACGCCCATAATTTTGGCCGTGGTTTCCTCAAGACAATTGAGACATTTGTCCCACAATCTCCATGCCCGACTCTTGCCCTTGATGGAGAATATAAGTGGTCTTACAGGCTGTTGCTAGAGGATTCTCTCCCACACTCTTTCACAACACATCATTCCATTGGTGGATGGACTTGGAAAAGAATAAAACTCTCTCATTTTAGGAAGAAGAAGAACAGCACTAATCTTAGAGTTTTTCGTAGCTTTTGAGTGATTTTTGAGTGACCTTGGTTGAAGACATTTCCAAGGATTGTAAGGAACGTTTTGGACCTTCTTTTGAAGGGTTGTAAGTCTTGTTTAAACTTATATTCACCTGAGTTTTCTTGTTTCTACTTTTTTCTTTTCTCTTTCATTTCATTTTCTTGCTATGGAAGCCAGGAATGTTTTCTTGTTGAGTTTGAATCGTAAAATGCATGTTGTTGGCTAAATAGTTGTGATTCTAGGGTAAAGGAATGATGGGTATGGCTTGGACTATGATAGAATAGACTTGAATGCACCTTTGGATGAATTGCTTGCTCGAACCTAACCTCTGTTGAAAACCACGGTCTGTTCATACCATTCCACGGCCGTGGTCCTGTATGATCCACCCGTGATTTTCTCTATTGTGCTTGTATTGATAAATCTGAATGTTAGGATGTTAGATTGTTGAAATCCTAGTGTCTGTTAAGCTTAATCTAGCCTAGGGTGACCTAATGCTAGCAAACTAAGTGAGGGAAGAGACCTACCCGGTAATTGTCGATATTAGACACCAAAGATGATGTACTCTAGGTAGTAGTGAGCCTCATAAGCCGCTATTGGACTGAGTGTGTTAGGATTGATGCTTAGTGTTGGTGATTTGGGCTAAGTCTTCATTGTAACCGTTGAGCTTGTCTTGAGACAAGGTGCAATGAGTTGTTCACATGTGTGTCACTATGGTCCGGGTTGCGGGAGGCAAGACAAGTGACTGGCACTAAGAACAACTAGTATAAGGCGAGTCGAATCATAGCAAGGTGATTCACGACAAGGTCAACTTGTGCTAGCTTTTAGAAGGCCAATGTTTGGGGCTTTTTAGCCACATTTTATCGGCACACCTTTGGTTCTTAGGTCTTATATTGGCTAAAGAATATGTGGTTAAAAATTGGGAGCAATCCAAGCTCAAATGCTTAGTGAATGTCAATGAAGCAGCTAGTGAGCTTCTTAAGGAGCTACACTAGCTTGAGTTAAGATATTGAGTGTTTGAGGATCTTGGAGCTTACCCTAGCTATATTAAAGTGAATGAAGCTCATCGGAAGTGTTTGGACCAAGAAAAATAAGCTAGCTCTAAGCTAGCTCCGGGAAGCGGTTTTGGGCTCCCTATGTGGGCCTCGGGCCTCGGGCTTTCTAGGGCTTCAAGGCCCATCTTCCAAGTAACTTCCACGTAACTTCCATAACCGATTTTAACCTCTTTTAACTCCCCAAAACCGTGGCCCCCTATGCCTATAAATGGGAGAGCAATTTGCACTTGATTGAACATTCGTTTTTGCAACAATAAAGCTTTTAGTTCCATTGTATTGACATTGGATAGGCCTTCTTGTAAACTTGTTTGCAAAACTCGAAAGACCAGTATAGTTCCTTTGTATTTACAAAGGATAGGCATCCATCTTAGTTTGGTTTTATATTGACAAAACCTAGGAATACCCTTTCTACAAAGTAAGACAAGTAAGTCTCTTACTTAGTCTTTGTAACGTGTAACGTTTTATCCCACTAAGTTATTTGGATATTCCCGGTGTAGGGGAGAATACACTTAGAAGGAAAATTCATTTATGAATGACTCATTACATTATCCAAGTCAATGGTTTTAACATATAACAACCGGTTTATAAGACGTGCAATTGAACCTAACTTCTATTAGAGTTTTGTCTACTCCTTTTCGGAGATTACAAACTCTTGGTTGAGTTTTGTCTACTCCTTTGGAGATTACAAACTTTTTTTGGTTAAATTTTGTCTACTCCTTTGGAGACTACAAACTCTTGATTGGGTTTTGTCTACTCCTTTGTGGAGATTACAAACCCTTGGTTAATAATTTGTTTTTAGTTCAAGATAATTATATTAAATTGATTGGAAATTGGGAGAACCGTCTACTCACATAAGTGAGACTACGGACCTTTGGTCTAAAACCGGACACCAAAATTCCAACAATCTTCTAAGTGTATATATTGTTAATTGTTTTGTAAGATTGGATTGATCAATAATGAGTAAGACGTTAATGACAGAAATGACTTCTCGTTTTGGGAAGTTGGATAAGTTTGAGGGTGTAGACTTTAGGAGGTGGCAAAAGAAAATGCACTTCCTCTTGACTACACTAAAAGTCGCTTATGTACTCACTACACCTAGACCGGCCGAGCCGGTTGATGATATGGTGAAGGAGATAGAGGTTGTCCGACGAAGGAGCAAATGGGATAATGATGACTACATATGTCATGGTCATATTCTTAATGGCATGAGTGATGCATTGTTTGATGTTTACCAAAGTGTAGAGTCATCAACATCAATGTGGGATCAACTAGAGTCGAAGTACATGGCGGAGGATGCTTCATCTCGCAAATTCTTAGTCTCGGATTTTAACTCATATAAAATGGTGAACTCAAGGCCGGTAATGGAACAATACAATGAATTGCTCCGGATTCTTGGGAGTTTCACTCAACATGTCATGCATATGGATGAGGCCATTGCGGTTTCGTCTATAATGGATAAGCTCCCCCCTTCTTGGAAGGACTTCCGCCATGTGCTAAAGCACAAGAGGAAGAACTCACGTTGGTGGAACTTGGGTCTCACCTTCAAATTGAACAAGGTCTTAGGGAACAAGAAGGGGGACTCAAGAAGGAGGATAAAACTTCTACTTCCCATGAGGCCAACATGATGGATGGCAAGGGCAAAAGGAAGAGGTTCAAAGGAAAGGACAAAGACAAGGACAAGGGAAATAAGTCCAAGAAGGATAATATTGACAAGAAACCAAAAGGTTCTTGTTGGAAGTGTGGCAAGTCTGGCCACTTCAAACGGGATTGCAAGGTTAAGGACAATGGATCCAAGGGTGGAGGCCAAAGTGGCCAAAACCCCTCAAACCAAGGTGACTCACTTATGAGTCTTCATTATAACTTTGATATAAATTCTGATTTGAATTATGTGTCATTGACTTTTGAATGTTTGTCCATGCAGGATGATGACCTTAGATGGTGGGTGGACTCGGGTGCAACAACTAATGTTTGCAAAGATCGGCGTTGGTTTAAGACATACGTTGTTGCTAACGATGGAGCACTCATACATATGGGAAACGAGTCTACCACCCCCGTTTTAGGAAGAGGACGGGTTGATCTATACTTCACAAGTGGCAAGACTCTAGTCTTGTCAAATGTACTACATGCACCGGCCATTAGAAAGAATGTGGTTTCTGGTGGTGTACTCAATAGGCTTGGCTTCAAACAAGGCATAGAAGCCGACCGCTATGTATTATCTAGGAGAGGAACATTTGTAGACTTTGGCCATTGGAACAATAATATGTTTCTTCTCTCTTTATGTAATAAACTTTCTAATACTAATATAAACAAGAATAGTTTGTTTACATTGTCTTCTTCTTCTTCCAATTGTGATTTTGTCAAATGACATGCACTGCTTGGACATGTTCATTTTAAGCGTATGAATGACATGACTAAGGATGGTATTTTACCTAAACTTGACTTGCTAAAAGACAAGTGTAAAACGTGCATGTTGACCAAGATAACAAGACTTCCATTTCCTAGAGTTGAAAGAGAACAATCAATGATCGGCTTAGTCCACTCGGATCTAGGCGACTTGCACTCTACTCCTTCATTAGGAAAGAAGAATTATTACGTAACATTCATAGATGATTACTTTATGTATTGTTACGTATATCTACTCTTTGCAAAGAGTGATGCCTTAGACAAATTCTATGTATTCAAGAATGAATCTGAGTTGCAACAAGGTACCTTAATAAAAAGACTATGCACGGATCGTGGTGGTGAATTTTTGAATAAGGAATACTTTGAGAGTGTCGGGATCATACATGAGACCACGTCACCTTACACACCACAATCAAATGGTGTGGCCGAACGAAAGAACCGAGTGTTTAAAGAGATGGTCAATGCCATGTTGTCTTACTCGGGTCTTAAGAATTCGTTTTGGGGTGAAGCTATGCTCACGGCAAACTACTTGCTTAATCGTGTTCCAAACAAAAGAAGCAAGAAGACTCCTTACGAACTATGGTTCGAAAGGAAACCAAACCTACATTACTTACGAGTTTGGGGATGTCGAGCCATAGTAAGGCTAAATGACAACAAACGTAAGACTTTAGGTGAAAGAGGCGTTGAGTGTGTGTTCATTGGCTATACCGAACACTCCAAAGCTTATAGGTTCTATGTGATAGAACCAAATGACTTCATCTCGGTTAATACTGTAATAGAGTCTAGGGATGCCATCTTTGATCAAGATCGCTTCATCTCGGCTCCTAGGCCTAGGGAAGTGATCAACATGACCTTAGATGAGGAATACCCAAACAAGCATCATAGGATTCAAGATGAATCTCGGCAAGCGTCCCACGGGCTTGACTTGCCAGAGATTGCTCCTATGAGCACTAGTTTGTCCCAAAAATCGATTTTCCAAGTGTTCTTGGTTGAAGGGTCAAGGGATACGAAATGGATCGTCACTCTTACTTTCATATAGATGAGGATCCAAAGACATTTGACGAGGCCATGAAGTCTTAAGATGTTGCCTTCTGGAAGGAAGCAATCCAAGAGGAGATGGACTCCATTATGGGTAACCATACATGGGAGTTAGTCAACCTTCCTTCCGGTTGCAAACCTTTGGGATACAAATGGATTTTCAAGAGGAAGATGAAAGTTGACGGTTCCATTGATAAGTTTAAAACACGCTTGGTCATCCAATGCTTTAGACAAAGGGAAGGTGTCGATTACTTTGACACATATGCTCCGGTGGCTAGGATTACAACCATTAGGTTATTAATAGCTATGGCGTCTATACATAATCTAGTGATATATCAAATGGATGTCAAGACAGCATTCCTTAATGGTGATCTAGATGAGGAAGTGTATTTGAGACAACCTGAAGGGTTTGTTTTAAAAGGACAAGAGCACAAAGTGTTTCGCTTGGTCAAATCCTTGTATGGACTAAAGCAAGCTCCAAAACAATGGCATCAAAAGTTTGATGATGTCGTATTGTCAAATGGATTTAAGATAAATCAAGATGACAAGTGTGTCTATAGTAAGTTTGATCATACCGGTCAAGGTGTGATCATATGCTTATATGTTGATGACATGTTGATCTTTGGAACAAACCAAAGACAAGTAGATCTTACTAAGGATTTCTTGTCCACTAAGTTTTCTATGAAAGACTTAGGTGAGGCGGATGTGATTCTAGGCATAAGAATCAAACGTGATGCTAAAGGCTTAAGCCTCACACAATCACACTACATTGAGAAGATTTTCAAACGCTTCCAATGTGATAAAAGTTCAACTGTTAGTACTCCTATGGACTCAAGTGAAAAATTGATGTCCAACCAAGGATCAGCTGTCTCTCAACTTGAGTATGCACAAGTAAAAGGATGTTGCATGAATGCAATGACTAGCACTTGGCCAGATATTGCTTTTGATATTGGTAAATTGAGTAGGTACACAAGTTGTCCTAGCTCACAACATTGGAAGGCACTAAGGCGTGTGCTTAGGTACCTCAAGGGGACCATGGGTTTTGGCATCTTGTACAGTAAGTATCCTTCAGTGATAGAAGGCTACTCAGATGCGTCATAGATCACTAATCTAGATGATCACTCATCCACCACAGGATGGGTTTTCTTGCTAGGTGGTGGTACCATTTCGTGGGCTTCAAAGAAGCAAACATGCATCACAACCTCGACCATGGAGTCCAAGTTTGTGGCACTTGCCGCTTCCGGTAAGGAAGCTGAATGGCTAAGAAATTTGGTTCTAGAAATTCCTCTATGGCCAAAACCGGTTTCTCCTATCTCAATTCAGTGTGATAGTGCAGCTACGTTGGCTAAAGCTTATAGCCAAACTTACAATGGAAATCAAGACATCTTGGTGTGAGACATAGCTCGGTTAGAGAGCTCATAACTCATGGTATAATATCAGTCGATTTTGTGAGAACACACAATAATCTAGCCGATCACTTAACCAAGAGCTTGGCTAGGGACTTAGTTCAAAAGTCAGCCAAGGGGATGGGGTTAACGACCTAAATTGAAAACGACTTGTCATGGGACACCCAATTCGCCTATGGCTTGATGCCTTAGCCGAATTCAATGAGGAAAGCCCATTCCAAGAAGTTGTGAGCATAAAATTTCCATCCAAGGTAATGCTCTATTCCTATATAATATGTATAGTTTGAAATATGTAATTTCTTAACAACTCTTTTGAAAAATTGCAATTATAGGTGCAAGATCAAAAGAGAGTTGGCTACGTGAATGTGAAGTGTCAAGGCTTCTTCAAAGGAGTAGATGGTCGACTCGCCTATATGTTCATTAAAGGATTAGGACACAATAGTCTTTAAATGTGTCATTTACTTGTTTAGGAAATGTAAATTTCGTGTATGTTGCCTTCATGAACTTAAACAAGTTAAGTGGTTCAATCCATTAGGACACCACAATTCTTTTGTGCAAAATGTGTAATTATACTAATTCAATAAATTCAATCGAAAGATATTTATGATTATGAGAATATTTTGTTTGGATGTATGTCTATTAAAAGTTTCTTGACTTTGCTCAAATGGGGGAGGAATGTTGGAGATTTGGGCTAAGTCTTCATTGTAACCGTTGAGCTTGTCTTGAGACAAGGTGCAATGAGTTGTTCACATGTGTGTCACTATGGTCCGGGTTGCGGGAGGCAAGACAAGTGACCGGCACTAAGAACAACTAGTATTATAAGGGGAGTCGAATCAAAGCAAGGTGATTCACGACAAGGTCAACTTGTGCTAGCTTTTAGAAGGCCGGCGTTTGGGGCTTTTTAGCCACATTTTATCGGCACACCTTTGGTTCTTAGGCCTTATATTGGCTAAAGAATATGTGGTTAATAATTGGGAGCAATACAAGCTCAAATGCTTAGTGAATGTCAATGAAGCAGCTAGTGAGCTTCTTACGGAGCTACACCAGCTTGAGCTAAGATATTGAGTGTTTGAGGATCTTGGAGGTTACCCGAGCTATATTAAAGTGAATGAAGCTCATTGGAAGTGTTTGGGCCAAGAAAATAAGCTAGCTCTAAGATAGCTCCGGGGAGCGGTTTTGGGCTCCCTATGTGGGCCTAGGGCCTCGGGCTTTCTAGGACTTCAAGGCCCATCTTCCAAGTAACTTCCATGTAACTTCCATAACCGAATTTAACCTCTTTTAACTCCCCAAAACCGTGGCCCCCTATGCCTATAAAAGGGAGAGCCATTTGCACTTGATTGAACATTCGTTTTTGCAACAATAAAGTTTTTAGTTCCATTGTATTGACATTGGATAGGCCTTCTTGTAAGCTTGTTTGCAAAACTCGAAAGAACAGTATAGTTTCTTTGTATTGACAAAGGATAGGCATCCATCTTAGTTTGGTTTTGTATTGACAAAACCTAGGAATACCCTTTCTACAAAGTAAGACAAGTAAGTCTCTTACTTAGTCTTTGTAACGTGTAACGTTTTATCCAACTAAGGTATTTGGATATTCCCGGTGTAGGGGAGAATACACTTAGAAGGAAAATTTATTTATGAATGACTCATTACATTATCCAAGTCAATGGTTTTAACATATAACAACCGGTTTATAAGACGTGCAATTGAGCCTAACTTCTATTAGAGTTTTGTCTACTCCTTTTCGGAGATTACAAACTCTTGGTTGAGTTTTGTCTACTCCTTTGGAGATTACAAACTCTTTTTGGTTGAATTTTGTCTACTCCTTTGGAGCCTACAAACTCTTGGTTGAGTTTTGTTACTCCTTTGGAGACTACAAACTCTTGATTGGGTTTTGTCTACTCCTTTGTGGAGATTACAAACTCTTGGTTAATAATTTGTTTTTAGTTCAAGATAATTATATTAAATTGATTGGCAATTGGGAGAACCGTCTACTCACATAAGTGAGACTACAGCCCTTTGGTCTAAAACCGGACACCGAAATTCCAACACTTAGGACTTGCCTTCACGAGACTTACCCAGTAAGGAGAGGTTTGATCCCTATATAGCAATCCGGTTTGTGTAGAATTCCCAACCTTAGGCACCTAGAGACTTACCCGGTGATAGGACCTTAGGTGCGGGATTAGTGGACCATGAGACCTGCCCGGTGATTGATCCCATTTGAGAAACACCCTTTCCCAACATACCATAGTTAGTCCAAGGTTGATTAGAAGCTTGAGTCCAATGCCATAACCGGAAGTCCTAATCCCTAGAATCCGCTTTTCTCTCTTTGATCACATATCTCGTGTTTGTGTTGCTAGTTTGTGTTGCTAGCTTTAGTTGTTAGTTTGATTTATTTATCTTGCATGATTTGTGATATTTGCTTGTTCACCACAAATTAAACCCAAAAATATCATGATTTTCACTTAGACTAGATTTGCACTATCTATGATCACTTGCTTGATTTGATTTCACCTTAGTCTTTGTGTTCGACCTCGGAATACTATCCTTGCTACAAAATGACCCATACACTATGGGTTCGCTAGGAGTTAGGAAATTATATCGAGTTATAAATTGTAAGACTTTTGTGATGTACGTCTCTAGCGTAACATCCATCAAAGAGAAAAAGAAAGGTTTCAGCTTGTAATTGTTGTTGATAGCCCTCTTTGGCTTCATAGTCTCCATAAGAATCTCAAAGTTTTGCAAATGTTGGTGTGGAGATTCAGCATGCGATCACCAAACTGACTTTGGCGGATCATGGTAATCACTTGCGGGGTAAACCCGAAATCATTGTCGTCTTGGCCTCCAAGATTCACACCTGAACGGCGTGGTTGTTGAATTGGGTCCATTCTTTGCCCAAGGGTTCGTGGCTCGTCCACGACATTAGCTGTTCTCGCATCTCTAGCGGGTTTGCGAGGATCAACATATGCTTGAGGAATAAATGGTGGTATTTCCTACAAATTTGGCATATCATCATCGTCAGATAATTCAGCATTAACAGATTTAGCTGAATTAGCTTTCTTACTCCCGGCGCCTTTATTTTCCAATTGCATTTGAAGAACCATTGCTCTAAGCTCCTCAATTTGAGCTTGATTTCGCTCTCTATCATCCCGAGCAACAGCTTGCTCTTCAAGACGTACCCTTTCACTCGTATTGAGTTGAGCTCTAGTCCCATCCAACTCATCTTGATTGTTCCTATCTATAAGAGCCTAGTTGTTGAGTTGCTGAGAGAGTGAGCTGAGGACCCAAATTATGCCTAGACCGCCCCTGCGTGACCCTGTAGGCGCCCCTGCGGTTTGCCTGGGCCGCCCCTACGGCTCACAGAATCTGCCCCTGCGGCTCTGCGTGCTACAGTCGTCTTCTTTGACCCCTTTGACCCGTGCTTTACTCTTTTTACCCTTTATAAGCTTCTTCTTCTTTCTTCTAATGAGGGTTATCTCTTTCCTGCTTCATCCCTCTCTCCCTACGTACATCTTCTCCTCTCATCTCTCCTTGGGTTATCTTTGATCTTTTTTTGAAGTTTTGTTAAGTTTGTGAGAGATCTTGGATAGCTTTGCTTGTTGTTGTTGATGGTTGTTGTTCCTGAGCATTATGAGCCAGCTTGAGGTTGTGTTGGTGTTGTGCTGATCTCCTGGAAAGCTCAATTGGTAAGCTTTCATGGCTTTTCTTCTTTCTTTCTTTCTTCTTTTATTCATCTTTCCCTCTCTTTCCTTGGCCTAGCTTAGATTCCCTAGGTTCTGATCTTGTTCCAACCTTAATTGGCTTATGTTAATGTATTTTTTATGTATGTTACTGTATGTATGGTGTTGGGGTGAAGAAGGAGTGAAGGAATCGAAGGAAGAAGTGAAGAAAGGGCTGAAGTGGCGTCCTCTACTGTCCAGCCGCCCCTACGCCACCTTGTAGCCGCCCCAGCACCGGCCAAAGCCTCCCTTGCGCCACCTGTGAGCCGCCCCTGCGCCCACCTACATCCGCAAGGTCTTGCACTTGGTTCTTCAGGTGTGTGTTGCTTCTAGGCTTTCCTTAGGATGCCTTTGTTCCCTCCTTTCCTAGTGTGAGTGTATAGGATCATGCTAGAGGTGTGAGGATGTGTTTGGTTTAGGTTATGATCAGTTTATGCCTTGTTTGGATATAAGGACTTAAGTTGTTGTTAGTTAAAGTTTTTAGGTGGAGTATGATCCCTATGGATCCCTTTAGGTCTAGGTGTGACCCCTTTGATGAATAGAGGTTGATATCTTCCTATGCCTTGTTATTAGGCAGTGCCCCTCTCTCAGGATTGGAGGTTGTTTGTGGTTGAGCAGTGTACGAGGTTGAGGTAAGTCCGTAGGACTTAATTAGCTATCATTCTTATATTGGGTGTTTGCATGAGTGGTGTGTGTTTTATATGTTTTCTATGATAGCATGAGTTGTCGTTTATACCGACCTATGTTTTATTGACTGCCCCATTGCATGGCTGTGATAATCTTTCCCTTTCATCCCGTAGTGGAGTCTGGGAGGTTCTCTGACGTCAGGCCAGACTGGTTTATAGGAAGGGCGCAATCCACTCACATAGGGTACACGGATTGTGTGACCGATACTCGTACAGTTGGATATAGCACTCAGAGGCGGGGATGTATCGGTCCTCGTGTCACATACTTTCATTTATATATATATATATATATATATATATATATATATATATATATATATATATATATATATATATATATATATATATATATATATATATATATATATATATATATATATATATATATATATATATATATATATATATATATATCTACGACTTTAGTGAATGACTATTATATAAAGATGATAAAATGGGTAAATGTGTGATATCATGCTGATGTGTTTATCCTTACATGATTGTGTTTGTGCTTATGCATTATTGTATATATGTATGGTTAGCTAGTGGTTTATTACCATGTTGTGGATGCCCAACACGATAGGCGTGCTGCTGGGTGATCTGACAGAGTGCCAGGCCAAGGACCTCTCGTACATAGGATGTTATGGCCTTTTGGGTTTGTTTACCTTTCCCTCCTGCGTGAGGATGATCTTTTGTTACCTCCTGTGTGATGACGTTTTTGTCTATACTCGGCTATGTTGTTTTACCTTTTGGTTGTACAGTTTATACAATTTTATGCATTTGTTTTTATATTTGTCAGTGTCATGTTGTAAGGTCCAGTGAACTTGTTCTCAGGCTAGGGTCAAGATCCATTGTGAGATCCTAGCCCAATGTGCCAACCCGAGTCCTGCGGATTCGGAGTGTTACACTTTCGTTGTGTTCAGCCAGCCTTTTCTCTCTTAACTTCTTCTTCAGAGTTTTCTCTGGTTCGGAATCAAAAGGAGCGAGGTCTTTTGTGGATCGAGACCTTCGC